>VZSR01003209.1:742051-956780 GCA_013398615.1 Brachypodius melanocephalos
AAGAAAAAGAAAAATGTACCTAATGACTGATTACCTCCTGATCAGACTATTTTCACTTATTTTGTCATGTAATTATCATCATTGAAAAGTGAATTATTTGAGTCTCTTGTTCAATGGGATGGTCATTACATATCTAACATCAGGAGATATGGAGAACCAGGAGTCTGGGAAAATGAGTAGGAAACACTGTCATTTCACTTCCTTTTGCACAGGTACCAGGTTCTGCCTGCAGAATAGGAAAGAGCTAAGAAATTAGCACACATGGTGCTAAGAATGAAGTTGTCTGAAGAGTGAAGGAGACCTTTCTCACCCTAGAAAAACAGTAAAATAATAGTGGAAGACTCTCATGCTTTACTTAATGCAACTGGTTCATATAAACTTTGATAGTTAATAACAGCTACAGAACTTGCCCAGATAAAAGATAAAAGGAGGCTGTGTGTTGTTAATGACAAGCTCTGGCTGAAATAGGAGATAAATTTGGGTATTTTCAGACACTATGTCCTTTCTGAGAAGATGCCTGATGTTTTCCTTAGAAATCTGGATTAGGTTCCCTGGCTCAGATTTCTTAGGATTGATTTTGCTTTTACAAAGGTGATATCAGGTCTGATTTAATAGACCATAAGAGAACATTTTAAAAGCATATTCAGATTATTTGCTTCAGTCTTCCCCATCCCAGACATTTTAATATTAATTTGCTAATTTGGAGACAGAGACTGCATATCAAAGGAAGGCTGCAGGCAATAATGAAGGCTGCAAATGTTTGCTGTCTCAGTAGTTACTGTTTTGATTTCTGAAATAGAGGGCAACTATCATTATTAACAAACAGTAGAAGAAATTATACAAATAAAGAAAAAACAGAGAGAAAGAGAGCAAGGCTCATTCTTTGAGAGGTAAATCTGTGTATAAATGCTTAGTAGAGAACTTCTCCCAGTATGAAATGAAGCATCCTGCAAATCTAACATTAGAACCAGACGCTCACTTTCCTGCTTGAGAAATATTTGTTACAAAGTGATGTAGCCAAAACATAGTTAGTACAATACTTTTTTTCCTATACCAATGATCTGATTAAGAGAGTGCCACACATATTCTGAAATACAGGAAGGCTAAACTATCCACTGCTTTCTCCATTTTCTTTTCTGCACAGTGATATCAGATATCAAGAAGTAGTAAAAATTTACTCCAGAATTGATGTGCTTTTCATCAATATATGATTTGATAACCCAATGCATTCCACCAAAGCCCCCCAAAAAACCAAAAACTCAAAATTCTCAAAAAACCCCAAAACAAAACAAAAACAAAAACAAAAACCAAAAAAAAAACCAAACCAAAAAAAAAACAAAAAAAAAACCAAAAAAAAAACAAAACAAAAAAATACAAAAAAAAAAAAAAAAAGGCAAAACCAAACAAAAAACCCCAACAAAAATATCAAAAAACCAAAATCAAACAGACAAAGCAAAACCAACCAAACATTTTAAGCTAAGATAAAACCTCAGGTATTTCCAAACCTTTAAATGTAATCCCAGGTCTGAGCAAAGACTCATTTGAGCAAACACTTTTAAGACTGAAAATGGCCTCTATTATTCCGCTGTAGAATAGACTGATATGATTTGTTTTCAGTGTTCATATGGGATGCATTTGGTTTGGAAAGAGGTCCCTCAAGCTGAAAGATATGTTTCCTGATGTCATGATACTGTTAATGTGCCATAAAAATGATTTAGCAGTTGGGATCAATGTACTGCATTCTAACAAGCCAATAATATAGCCCCTATGGTATGCCATCCTTATTATAGGGTCCTATTAAGAAAATGCACAAAAAATTTGTTCATATATAAACTATTTGGATTCTCTATACAGGAAAGAGATATTTCAACAGGAGGGGTACATTTTATCAGGCTGGAAAAGAACATTGTGATGCCACAGCCCTTGCAGTTCTGAGTGAGATGCTAGCACAGAGTTTTTGCAGTGTACGTGAAGCCTGGATGTGAATAGATGAGGTATGATTTTCTGGGTGCCACAACAGATTTTTTGTTTTTATCTGTAGAAAGGTTAAAAACTAAAGAAAACAGAAGAAGCCTACAAATGCAGTAAAAATAAGCATTCAGATAGTAAAAAGTATAAAATAAGAATATTTGAGAGCAAAATCAGTAGCTCTAACAGGATAGATTAATAAGAAATAATTCAAAATATCCAGTGAAGTGTTAGTATATAAAAGCATTAATGTCTTTTCTGCAAAACCTTACTTGTAAGATATTTTCAAAGACTTGCTTTAATGAAGGAAATGCTTAACATCTTACTGTTCTTCCTTTCCCACTCATGTCAGTTATTCTCAATACTCTAGCATCATGCTTTTCAGAAGCTCACTTCTTTCCAAAGAGATGAGGGGGTTATTTGAAATGCTAGACTAGATTAACACACGAGACGCAGTCCCAGGTTTCAGAAGCTTGCTGCTACACACACAGGTGTAGTGCCTTGGCTTTGCCCTTGCCATTATTCCAGCCCCAGGCACAGGTATGTGGGTGCTAATCCCTGGCATCCCTGGACAGGATGCTATTCCTTTATTACAGAGACCAGGTTTGAGATTTGGCCTAGAACCAAAATCAGCAGAGAAAGTTAAATGAAGCAATTCTGGGTGCATCTCAACTGAATACACTTCAACAATGTAGAACACTTGGCAATTTGTCATCCCAAACATCTGAAAAATGTTTTTCAAGAACTTCATTTGCAACCTGTTAACCTAAGCAACCGGCATTTCCTTGGAAACTGGAAATTGCAATCATATCCAGAGTCTTCAAAAAGTAATGTGAAAGAATAAAAAAATAGACATGGAAATGGTTAACTCACAGAAAATTAAAGCATAGAAATTGTATGATATAAAGACATGGTAAAAATAATTGAAACGTTTATTAAGTTTTCATGGCAAAGTTTTTGTAGGTGGAGTAGAGCTACTGGAGGAAGAAGCAGCAGAGAAAATACATGCACAACCTCATGGGAGTGAGGTTGAGCTTGGGAAGAAGGGAGGTTTGAGTGAAAAGTTTTAACATTTAGTTTATTTCTCGTTATCTTACTGTGATTTGATTGATGATATATGAAATTACTTTTGCCCCAAGTAAAATCTGTTTTTACCTGTGACAGGTGAGTGACCTCTCCCAGTCCCTACCTCCATCCACAAGCCTTTCATTGTATTTTCTCTCCCCTGTCCAGCTGAGAAGGGGACAATTTGGCTGGACATTTGGTGTCCAGCCATGGTAAACTTCCCCCCAAAGTGTAAAAACTGTTCTCATTTGTAATGGATGATAGTTTAATTTGCTAAGAAAATACATTCTAATATGGCTTCTAATGGTGCCTACAGGACATTTTCCTTTAAATTAACTATATTTTTAGTTCTGTTTATGCATAGATGCAGTTAAGGCTTTCATTTGATCGTTTATCTGTTTCATGTGTGTGAAAAATTATAGGTTGAAAAATGGAGAAAGATCACACTGATTATAAAACCCAAACACCTGCCCAGTCAAAATTCAGTGACTTCTCATGTGGTTGCTGTAAAAAAATACCCTTATTCCTAAGAAAAGCAAGGCCGAAACAAATTAAATATCATTTTTTCTTAGGCTTCCTTATCAAACATCTGTAACACATAGACAGCTTTCAAAGGGATTAAATTAATGCTATTGAAATTTAGATAAAGGTTCTTCATACTTTTCCACTGGAAATGTGTATGATAATACATTTTTACCTGTAATTTTACCCCTGAAGTTGTTTTTATCCTGTTTTTTGGGTGTTTTTTGTTTTTAAATCTCTCTGATAATTTTCAGTCACTTTGGGAGCACTGGTCAGACACCACCACCCCCCAGACCCAACCAGACCAACTCAAACTGAATTTTAGATTTCTGTGAGTTAATGATGGCTGAGAGGTGAATATTTACTGCCTGTGAGGAGCCACCAGTCTCCCCCAGGTCTCTTTTTGAAACGAAAATCAAAACCTACTGAAAATTGAATAAAACTTTAGGAAACCTGGGTGCCTAGGAAGCTTCCATCAGCCTCTTCCAGTTGCTCCCCCACCAGCACAGAACGGAAACATGGAAAAGTCATTGTGGTTGCACTCTGAAGGGCTCCTATTTCCCTGGCTCCCAAAAGATTACTTATAGAAAGAATATACCAGAACTGTAATACAATAAGCTATAATGTGAAACAACTGCAAGCTCTTGAAGACTTTTAATACAGATGACACACTGGTCTTTTAAAGAACGAAACCATAATTTATACGAGAAGCTGTCAGATACACGGGACCCGAAATGCATTTGGGCACACAGCTTGCTTGCTTACTTGTAGGGATATCAATCAATTTATTAAGAATTAATCTGCACCCCAGTGTTCTCCTAAAACTGCCTAATGTCTTGGCAAGCTACTTGAAAGGGTTCAGTGAGAATTTATAAGGGCAGCTTGGAAACAGGATTTTTTTTCTTCTTGCTCAACAAAGGGGATACTGTTTCCCCTCTGAACATATCTCTGTTATAGTTTAACACAGTAACGGATAGGTTTGCCAAAAATCACAGTTTTTAATGGCCTTCAGCGAAACAGTAGATTTGTCTTTGCCTTCGTACTGTGTCCTGCATTTATGCTGTTAGAATGGCTCTTAATCTGCCTGGAAGTATCAAATGCTCCTGGCCTTGAGAACACAAACTCGTGCACACACTAAAAAGTACAGTTTGTAGAGTAACCACATTTTCCATGCATGCAGAAGAGTAAGCAGGACTGAAACTAAAGGATCTAATTTCGAGTACTTTCCAGCTCTTGACATAAAAATGGCAAGAAGGCCTGGGCAAATTTAAAATGTGGTATTCATATTGCCTACATAAAATGTGCTAAAATGGCTTGAATGATGTCACTTGAGCAACAAATCCAAGCTTCAGATAATTTTCCACTCTGAGAACAGTACATGCTTGGCATTGACCAGATATGCGGGGTGTGTGAGGCTGCACACATAAAATCACCCTATGGCTATCTCAAGCCATTAGTAAAAAATGCACATTTTTACCTACAAATAGCAGAAGGTGATATCACACATGCTATGCAAAGTTATTGCATCTTTCTGGTTTCTGGCTTTCAAACATTTCACTTTGACAAAAGCAGTCAATGAAACATCAAAGGGGTCTGTGGAAAACATGAACCCTTACTTGTGCAGCCTTAAGTTCAAGGAAAAATGAAACAGATAATGGTTATCAATGGTCTGTCAGCTCTCAGGACTGTTTTTTCAGAGATAATGGCTCTGTGTGCACACACAGACACACATCTCTGTTTTAGGGTATTACAGGAATAGACTTAATAGAAACAGCTTATTCTGGACTACACTCACAAGAAAACTGTTTGGTACATAATTTTTTTTCTTCATTTTGTAAAAATCTCATAGTTTGGCCATTTGGTCAACCAGTTCCATTGTTTTTCACTCCAGTGACAATGTCCTCTAACACATCCATTCCAAATGCTGGACTTGCATTTCTGGAAAAACCTTCCATTGGTAAAAAAAATTCTCTCTCCCTTCCTAGAATTCATCACCCAGGTAGGTAGTCTACTGCCTCCAGAAGGATTCTTTACAAGGCTAGGGACCTATCCTTTGCAGCAGGATTTTCAGGGCCATGCCAAAATTTCTGAAAAAGAAGATTTTTTTATATCCATGTTTATATTTAAAAAATGGAACATATTTTATCTTATCCACTTAAATCTTACAGCTGCCATTTTACTGAAATAATTACAGCATTCAACATGTTTGAATGCTAAACAGAGAAAATGCACTTTAAAATTACTGGTATTTGTAGGAGAAAACAAATTGACTGCTTAGTTGCATAATGCTAGACAGATAAATTGACCTAGTCTAAAACCTGCCACTGTTTCTGACTAATGAACTGAAAGGCCAAAATAACTGTTAAATCCTACCTAAAAACAGTTGGATTCTAATGTCAACAAAATCAGAATTGCTCTTTTTTTGACAGTGTGTTTCAACCAACATATCTTTTGTGAAACAGCTCTTATGGCTTTTTCAGAATTCAAGAGCAAGCAAAGTATTGTAAAGATGAAGCTGCGCCCTTGAAGAGAAGTGCACGCTCTCTATTCCCTTTTCCTTCTACCTTATTAATTCAGAACTTTGCATGAACAAAGTGGCAGTAATTAGCCTTGACATGGAGCAGTGCCAGGCTTTTCTATCAAGTTTCTTTCCTGTTTATGTTTGAATTACTCCGGGGCTGCCTCTATGAGCCCTTTGGTCTCAACAAATGTGGTTTTTTCCCCTTGCTCTCATGGTACAAAGAATGTAATCTTAGTTGACTGGAGTCTGCTGAACATCACATTATTTCCTTGACTCAGTTAAAGATTCACAAGCTGGAGCGGAGAAAAATGCTTTTGCTTAGTAAAGGCTGCAACACTAAGAGGATGTGCTCTCTGGAGAAGAATTGCTTTGCCTGAAAGTTTTTCGGTCAGCACTGCTCTAAAATTTTATCTGGAAAAATCAGTACAATTTTGTCCAGAAGAATCAGTATAGATAAGCTTGTCCTATCCTGTATCTTATTATCCTATAGGTAGGATGATGAGGCTTCCAGTTAGTGGTTCTCCCCTGCAAATTTGACATATAAGGGGTGTCTAATCCTGAGTGAGAACCAAAGCACACCAGCTCTACTAATTTCCGCCTCCGACCATATGCTTATGACCAGACATGGGCTGGTCTCATGAGAACTTTACCTGTTTTACTATAATCAAAACCTGCTATGATTACACATCTAATTAATAAAAGAGGCTGGGCACAGAACAATTGATTCAGGAAGAGGATGGAGTTAGTTTAGTGAAGGAAGTTATTAAATCTTGGATCTACAATGACTCAGTGCCCATTTGAGTTGTTTTTTGCTTTCCTCCAATGATCAAAAATTATGATTAAAAGCCCACAAGGTAATGAAACAATAAGCATTATTTTAAATCACGAAAACTACAGGGGAAATGATTTTCACAAGCAGCTATCACAATATACTTCAAGTGTCATACACAAAGGTTAAAAGAAATCCTTCCCTAGAAAAGAAACACATCCATAGGGATCAAGAGGCAATAACTGGAAACATTTCCAGGAAAAAAAAAAAAAAAGGATTAATTTTTTAGCTTACTTTTAAACATAACCTCAAAAAAGAATTATGAAATTAAAGCTCTTCCTTCATTTTAGCACCGAACATTTTGATCCTTTAAACTGATTTTCTTTCCGAAGATCCTGGACCTACCAGGTTATCCAAATTTGCATGTAATGTACAAAAGCTTGTCCAAATATCAGCTTTTTCACAAAACAGAACTGACTTAAGATTTTAAATTTTTTTCTGAATTGTGTAATGATGGTTAGTTATCCTGAAATGTTTTTAGTGTCACCAAACTACCCAAATCTCCTTGAAATGTCATTGAGAACTATTATTTCTTCTTTTTAGGGATTTGGCTTGCCCTCATCATGACATCTAACTTTGGAAGCACTTCCCTAAAATACTTCTAAAATTGGAGTCTAGCCTGAAAATCAAACAAAAACAGTTAAGCCATGGATAAAGAAATAATGTGTGTCACACTGTTTCAGTAACTCTTTATACTTATTGGGCTGTAAATAAGCTTAAAGCTCAACAAAGGCTTGAAACATGTCATCTACATGACCATGTATTTCTATTTAAGTGAGGTTTTTTTACCACCACAAGCTGTTGGTGCAGCAGTGGTCTCATCTTTATTTCATTCCTGACGTGGCTGACTGAAATTTAGTTGTGGGACACAGAAAGGGCAGGAGTTGAGGCAGCCTGCGACTCGTCTGGTTAGTTATGTTCCCAAACACGTTTTGATTGGATGACCTAATTGAGGATTGAACTGCAGTCCCCTGGCTTCTGTCTCAGTACTGTCATAGGTGACTTAATGGGTCAACAACATGGCCTGAACTGTCTATTCCCTGAGCAGACATAATTTTTCTCTGTCTAATTCCTCCAGCCTCTGGCTATTTACATAGAATCCTATAGATTTTTTTTTTTTTTTTTTTTTTTTTTTTTTTTTTTTTTTTGTGTGTGTGTGTATGAACTCCAAAACTCTGCCTCAGCTATCATTCTGTTTGTAGGGTTCATTGCTCTCCAATCTATTCAATACCAAGGCTGTTCTGGAGGACATTATGTGTGGAGTTCTCTATACATACAAATGCATTCAATGCGCAGATATTTCCAGCATCAGGAAAAGCTCATTTGTGCATTTTCCTGGCCATGGGGGAAAAAAATCTTCCCTTTCAGATAACTGTTTATGGCTAACTGAATTCTAAGCATGAATTTCAAATCACAGATTGTGAAGATTAAAAAAAGAAAAAATAACATTAATGATAATAATAATAATAATAATAATAATAATAATAAAGAAACATAAAAAGAAATTATTTTTCCAAGCTGAAACATTCACAAGCTAGATCTTCCCATTACCAGGATACAATTGTCAGACTTCTTAAGAACAGATTCAAGACAGAATGAGCCTGATGATTACACATTAGCTATTATTATTATTCTCTATTATTATTTTAAATATTATAGTGTATTGTGTTTATAACGGAAGGTCATGTGCCTTGGGAATGGAGCATCCCTGAAACTCATTAGAAATTAAATATATAGAATGAAAATGTGTGAGATAAAATTTCTTTTCTGCCTGCCAGTGTGAATGGAATGGTGTATGACAGGGATGGAATAATGGGATGCTCTCAGCTCAGTCCATGTAGGAACATCTCCACTTTCTGCCAAGGAAAATAAAATTTAACCTCATACACAAGCACATACACCAAGAAAGCAAATGCTAAACTGGGGAAGGAGAGCTGAGTAGAATTCAAATTTTGACTTGGAAAAGATGGCGAACGCCTGTACTATTTTTTCACCTTTGGGATCTTGGCATGAATCCAATCAGAGGTTCTAATTAAAATGAGTTTGATGGTCCCAGCCTAGTTCCTAATTGATGGCAGTTCACACAACAAAACACATAAGAATTCATTAGAGTGCTCATCTGGCAATTTCTGCTGGGAGGGAGCAAGAGGAGGGAACTAAAATGGATTTCAGCAACTATCCTGCATTTAAGTAGCATGGTCCTTTCTGGGCAGTCAAAAACAGTGTCATCAATAGGACATGAGGGATCAAAAATCAAAGCATTCCTCTAGAATTAACTCAGATGTAGAATTGTAAATGTACTTCCTAGTCATTTATTTTAAAACTCAAAGCATGGATATAGAAATTATGACATGTTCCAAGAAGAAATCTGCACAGTATTTCTTGGCATTAAATTCTATGTCTTGTTGTCAAAATACAAGTCACTTCAAAGAGAATTTTCTACTTACACTTTGCTAAAAACATTTTATTCAGACTCAAAAGAAATATAAGTTCTCCTTTTTGCCCATTCAGAAGGGTACTTTGGTGTTTGTTGAGGTGGTCACTGGTACAGATAATAATAGCAAAATATTCCTGTTGTACTAAATATGCTGATGAGAAAAAGTATTTGCAAGTTCTAATGCCAGCCAGCAGAGAGACTTTGCAACTAATGTATAGTGACCCACACCATTCATCACTCGGTGAAAAACAAACCAATCTTTATATTTGGGCTTGTTTTCCTGACCTAACCAGATCTTTTTCTAAGCCTTTTGAAACTTTGGGGTGCTTGTTCAAGGCGGCATGTTCTGTCTTTAAAGAATTTTGTCAGTGCTAATGACTTATACTCACGTACTA
Source organism: Brachypodius melanocephalos (assembly GCA_013398615.1). Taxonomy (NCBI): domain Eukaryota; kingdom Metazoa; phylum Chordata; class Aves; order Passeriformes; family Pycnonotidae; genus Brachypodius; species Brachypodius melanocephalos. Next base: position 751,789 of record VZSR01003209.1, read on the forward strand.
CTAAAGATTTTGGATAGATCAGAAGGGAACTTCTACCTGTACATGGAACATTTTGCCTTATCTTCAGCAGACCCACAGCACGCATTTACTTTACTTTTGAGGAAATCTTATCTAATCTTCCTGGGGTAGCAATGAGAATGGCATCAGTGGCCTCAATGGCCTCCAAATCACTGACTAAATATCCAAGGTTTAAGTTTAGTTTTCAGTTTAGGTGAACATTAAGCCCGGGGCTCTTTCTGTGCTCAGCATTTTTTGGCTTACAGAGCTAATGGGCCTTGTCTATAAATGAATAGATCTTCAGGAAAAGGGCACTAGAGAATCAGCCCAGTAAATACACCATGATAATCTGAATGTGAGCATTGCCGACAACAGAGACAAAATACAAAGTATGAAGATAAGGAATCTTGGGCACAACATCATCTCCTACCAATGCACCATAACAACAAATTATGGCCAATAGTTTTGTCTTAACAAATTGCAGGTCTGTAAAATAGCTCTGCTAATTTATCTTAACACTCTGACTTCATGTCATGTTTCTGAAAACCTAGAAAGCCCTGGGATGGGTTTTCTGAAGCATAAACATCCCTCACTCCTCTTGATTTCTAATCAACTGCCAGAAATCATGTGCTGAATTACCAACAAAAATCCAGGATATTCACTGAGGTACTCCATTTGCCCAAAAGAAGAAAAAGCCATTACTTTGTGACAGATGCATTTTTCTCCTTGGTGAGTGGTGCTACCTTCAGGATATAATTTTTCCAGGAACAGCACTCACTTCCTACTTGTTTCTGGACACAGTTCAAGCTGTTGACAAGGTTTCCATGTAGTCATTCATCTTGGCAAAAGGAAAAGTGCAGGGGAACATTCCTGATGCTAAAATTATTTTTCTTTTGTAGTCAAATTCATTCTATGATATCAGAGCTTTAAAAATAGGTTTTTTTCCTGGGCTCTTTCTAATATTAAAAAAATGGATATGCAATTATCAACGAAACAGGTTTTTGCGGAAAATGTTGCTTTTTTGGGTTTTCAATCTCCCTTCTCTGAGTTTCAATTGATAAATTGACATTGTTTTCAGAGCTGTGTTATTCTTTGCTTAGAAAAAAATTCTCTGTGTTGCTTTAAACACAGTATTCACAAATAACAAATTCAAAGTGAAAATGAATCCCTTATTGTACAGATACCACACTGGATAAAAGATAAGAGTAGAGAAGGCTCTGGGGTGAACTTATTGAAGCCATTCAATATTTAAAGAGGGTCTATAGGAAAGATGGGTGCAAACTTTTTAGGGTAGGGCCTGCTGCAAAAGGACAAGAGACAATGGTTTTAAATTCTAGATGGCACATTTAGACTGGATATAAGGAAATTTTTTATGATGAGGGTTGTGAGATGCTGGAATGTGTTGCCCAGAAAGGTGATGGATGCCCCATCCTGGGTGACATTCAAGGTCAGGTTGGACAGCTCTGATGTAGTTGAAGGTGTCCCTGCTCATTGCAGGGGGCTTGGACTAGACAGCCTTTAAAAGATCCCTTCCAACCTAAATCCTTCTCTAATTCTGTGATTATATAAGCTTCATTTGGTCTTTAAAGAACACCTTATTTCCCTCTCAATGCATATGTATGAATCAGGTCTATATTTGCAAGTTTCATGCATTTTGAGAGGTAAATTGTTTGTATACAGTGCATGCCATTTAAAAATGGCTTGACATTTTCAAAACATTATTTTGTCTAGCACTTGTGTTAACAAAAATAATATTCCAGTGCACTTGAATCACAAACCATCTACTCAGAATGTCATCTAGAGGCAAATGATAATAAAACAAAAAATGAAGCAACGTTTCTTGTTGCGTTATCCCATTGCCCTGGAGCCATGCAGGGTCTATATCCCAGTACCTTCCCCCTGACCTCCAACAGCTCCATTTAATTACAGTGTTACCTTCCAACTTACATTTCTTTCTGGTTGTTCATATCTTTTTTTGAAACACTCAGTCCTCACTTGCTAACAGTCACCACTGACTACTTTTGCCTCAGCTTTTCCCTACACATCAGTGCAAAGACTGCAAGCATTTCTATGCCTGGAATATAATTTTTCTTTCTACAGAAGTTTAACATCACCCCTGAGGCTGTTCAGAGACCCATACTAAAAAAAAAAAAAAATCATGTTATCCACTGTTCTCTTTTTTTCAGGTGAGAGTTGAGTACTGTCTACAGTTTGTTAGCAGCGAGAAAGTCTAGTGGGTTTCTCGTGCTAGTCCACATACATGAATGTGAGAGTTTCCTATTTCCCACGATAGGTTTTGTATCTGTTGCAAAAGTCTTGTAATAATGTTGGACTATTTCACTTGTTTCACAGCACAAAAGGACTTTTGCTTCTGCAGATGAAGAAGAAAGGCTCACAGTGAGATTAAATAACTTTTCTAGAGTCCCTGGGTTGGTAGACAGAGATTCTGTGTTCCAGCTCAATGAGTTTCTTAGAGGACAGTAATTTATAAATGTATATTTTAAAGAAATTAAAGCATTTCCCTAATTTTTAATAATTGAAAGCTTAAATTTAAAGTTTCACAAAATATCATTAATAAAAGACAAAACCAGCCTTTTCTTTTTCCTTTGAGTCCAGTAAACTTCTTTACCCCAAAGAATGAATGAATAATCATTCTGAATTAAACATAAATCATGTCTGAATTAAACATGATTATATGGTTCTCATTGCAACTGTTTTCATTTTGAGCAAAGTCAAAAGTAAGTTTGATTTTCACATGTTGAGCAAAAGCAGCCAGTCAAACAACACCTCCCAATATAAAAAATACCCAATACTAAAATTTGAGCCATAATCCAATCCTCATAAGCCACATACAAAGCATGAGCTGTATAAACTTTATGTACACATCTAAAACTGAACACAGTCTCTAAATTTCTCATGAAAAGCTTTGGCTTTTTATTCCATGTTCAAAATTAAAACAATCCCTCATCTGTAACCATCAGTTGACTAAAAGCATTAATTTAAGAGGTAGGGGTATCAAAGCTAAAAAAACCTTCCTGGCTTTACTCCCAGTGCTCCATGTCTGCACAGAGATGGGGAAAGCTGAGGGGATTCGGTTTGGGAGGGTTTTTTTTCTTTTGGGGATAAGGAGACCATTTGTAGCATATGTCCTACATCTGGCAGTAGCTCACTGATAAACACGTGTAGCAGCAGGATCCCAATTATCCCTGTTGCCCTTTTTAGAATTACTATGAGCTGTGCTCTTCTAGGCAGCGGAAATAACACATAAAGGGAAAAAAGGCACAGTTTTAAAGTTTCCACAGCACATTTCCTGGCACTGCTCCACAAATTACATGCAATAACACTCTCCCAAAAAGTCTTTTGCTACTTAAAGTGTGGTAGGGCCTGTACCACATTTCAGCTGTATACCTTACACTGCATGTAATTGTCAGTGAAGAGAAAGTAATCATTGCAAATTCAAGACAAAATCTTAGCTCACTGCAAAAAATTTTACTTATTCTGAAAGGGGATCTTTCTCTTTTTCTTTTTTTTTTTTTTTCATTTTAGGTGCTTTTCATTTTTAGATCCTACATCCCTCCTTCCCTTCAGTCCCTGATCTTGGGCTGGTTCTACACCACTGAGATCACATTGCTCTGCGCTGCAGATGAGCCACATCAGCATGCTCAGAAATTCAGAGCAGGAGATAGAAAGCACTGAAGTCTTTGTCTTTCCTACTCTCATACTGTTGTTTGTAAGACAGTATAAACAATAGCCTATTAGTATTCCAGAGACTCTGTTTCTAAGCTGGATTGTTCATAAAAATTACATATTAAATACAGAGCAGTACAAAATTGCAATATTTGTATTAAATTGTCTTCAGGAATGAATTGTATTTCTGCACACTTTCATCTAAACCCTTTTTGAAGTCTCCTCACATTGAAAATTATTAATTTATTGAGATTATTTTCCTGGCTCATATATATTTATTTTACTAAAAAGAATTCAAAATAATAAAACTCCATATTCCAGACATTTATTGTACAATTAGCAACTGTTTTTTCAGTTTAACAAGTATTATTTTTCTTATGTCATTGTGCTCTGTTTTAGATTGAATCAAAATGAGCCAGCACTATGTTACTATATTCAAGGTAAACATTGCCCCTAATGAGTACCTTACTATGGGAACACCTATAGTATTTTTATAAAATGAATGTCTGTATTTACTATCAACCTTCCTGCTAAGATGGCTGAATTGTGAGATCAGAATTAAAATTTTCCTCATTGTTAAACTGGTATAAATCTGAAGTTAATACATTTATTTCCTTGTCAGTATTTTGGCAGATTTTCTTCAGCACAATAAAAATCTAACAAGGTAGCCAGTTAGAACAGCTTTTTAGTGTCTGCTTCTCTGTGACCTCTAGAAAAAATGGGGAAGATGAGAATTGTTTCGAGCAAAAATATCTAATTACCTTCATCCTTCTTTGCTCTGATCATCCTCCCACATGTCTCTGCTTAGGAAGTTAATTTATGTTCAATGTCTGGGATGTTTGGGACCAAGGAAGCATTTCTCCACATAAGGCCAAGAGGGAATGGTGCAGGATGTTTAGGTATGTACTTTGAAAAGACAAGGCAGCTCAGAATCCCCCCTGGTTAGCTGAGAGGGATGACTCCTAAACAGGGTACACATATATATGTTACAATAACTACTTAGAAAGCCCCAAGTGCAACCACAATTGAAAATCATTTTTCTTTGACACAGGAAGACTTGCACATAGTGGTTTTCATATTAGAGTTCCATTTGTGAGCCGCCTCAAAGTTTGAAATGAGAAGGTAAAAAAAAAGTGTTTTATTTATTACATTTATTTTAAAGGTGATAAACCCAAAGGTAGGTACCTAAGTAACCCATGGCATTGTCAAGAGAAGCTTCTGGGGCTGGGATAAGGATGGGAGCCCACCCTCTCCCAGTCCTGGATGCTCCAGCCTTTGATGCAGAAACCTAAAAACACACAAGTGGCAGAACTGTGCATCCACTGGAGCTCAAACAGACCACTGGTCTCCAAGGGAATATGACAGAACCCACACATCACTGGAAACACAGCATGCTGCCTTCTCTCCTGTACCTACCAACCTGTACATTCCCTGCCCCTGGAAAAACCTGCCACTGGGCACTCTCTGATGGGATGTGGCAAAAATCCCATGTTTCATAAAGATGTTAATTCCTGCCAGACAGCTTGGATGTAGCCTGAATCTTAGATTTTTCTCCCAAGAAATCTTAATAAGTGCTTCTGTCCTGCTGTCACTGTCCATGCTGGTGGCAGTGTTTCCAGAGAATCCACATAGGTAGTTGTGCCTCCACATAACACAATTTTAGAATGGTTTAGGTTGGAAGATGCATCACAGATCATCTCATTCCAGCCCTGCCAGGGACACCTTTCACTAATCCAGGTTTCTCAGAGCCCCATCCAACCTGGCTTTGAACACTCCCAGGGATGGGGCAGCCACAGCTCCTCTGGACAACCTGTGCCAGGGCCTCATCACCCCACAGTAAAGAATTTTTCTTAACATCTAGTCTAAACTTACTCTCATTCAGTTTAAGCCATTGTTCCTTATCCTGCCACTCTTTGCCTATACAAAATACCCCCCTTCCTCCTTTTTATAATCTCCCTTAAGGTAGTGGAAAGCTTTAATGAGGTCTCCCCAAAACCTCTGCTCCAGGCTGAACAACCACAGGGATCAGAGACCTCATCTGTCTTTTTAACCCTTTCTGTTCCTTTATGTAACAGTTTGATTGGATGCAAAGAACTTGTCAAAGGGGACAGAAATGTCTTTATTCCCTTAAATACACTTGCATATTCTGCATGCTCACAAAAGGTTGGACTGCCATCATGAAGCACGAAAGCACTAGTGAAATAAATACAGCAACTCCACTGGAATGGTGCCATTAGGGAAAGAAATAATATTTAAATGAAATTAGACAGAGATCTCAGGCACACAGTACATAAATATTTAATTTGGAATTTCACCAAGACACTGGGGCTAACACCTTTAACTTGGCACATGCAAGATTTTTAAATGACCACAAATTTTATGAGGACCTCAGGTTTCACCTCCCCTTTAAAGGATTGGCTCCCCAGTGGAAAAGATCTGGTGAGAAGCCGATTCTTTATTAGTTCAGGTGGGAATTTGGCCTTTGGTTCTTATTTCGTTATTGCAACAGAATCACAACACTCATGCACAGAATTTGGTGGTAAACAAAATTTGTTCCTGAAGGCTTTACTGGGAATTCATTGCAAGAACCAATTAAGCCAAGCATATCTTACCTATGAAGTGAATTCAAAAGCAAATGACCCATATCTTATAGAGGCTTATTAATTTTTGCAAGAAAAATAAAAATAATCTGCTCTTTTTTTTTAAATTGTCCTCCAGAACTTTAAAAAAAAAAAAAACCAAAAAGCAAACCAAAAGAAAATCACAAAAAATTTCAAGGGGAAAAGTGTGAATTCATATTTTAAATACAGCAAGCATCCTGTATAAGTCTTTGCTTAGTAATTAGAATTAATTTAGCAGAGTTTTTTTGGGTGGTTTTTTTTTTTTTTAGAGAATGTTGGTGTGTCTTGTATTTTTTTCATGGGAATACTGCAATTAGCAGAAGTCAGAATAAAAACAGTAGGTGCTAAAAATTCTCCCAGACACAAAAAATCTTTAACACTGTGGCACATTATCAATTTAGGCACAGGGGGTTTTAGACAGATAATTAGCAAGTCTTGGCTGACCAACTTCCATACTGCTGCAACGAAGACTAAGAAAGAGACTGTTTTCCAGCCAGTAATGAAATTTCTGTCAAATAAAGTTTTGCAGGCACTAATACAAGAATTTTATGTATGTTCAGTATCTCATTTTTATAGTGAAATGAGGCAAGAAGTAAGATGCATACAATTAATCTTATAGTGTATCGTCTGCATGTGGTTTTAGGAGGAAATTCAGGTTTTTCTCATTAAAGCTGGTTGGGGATATATCTTCCAATTAAAGTGATTTTTTTTTTGAGTAGTGTAAATAGTTGAATATTAGAATAAATGAGCTTGAAAAGTTTCAAAAATCAGGAATGGCAAGAACATGCCACATGAACATTCAGACTGGACAAGTAAGTAATAAATCCACATCCTCCTCTATTTGTGGCCCTGATTAAAACTTGGAGCCAAGTCTTTTCCAGCAACACGAGAGAAAGCCATTTTTCTAGGGGAGCATCCAGATGGTGATTTATAAACTCTAGGAAGCTTGATGTCATTCTGAAAACTCAGCTGCATCCTGGCTGATGCAGCTGTTCTGCTATGCAAAGATAACTGCAAGCACGAGTTCAAGTTAACTTCACGCATAATTTTTTTACGTGATTATGCAACAGACATGACACAAGAAGTAATGACCTGAACCTCATTTGCATATATTCCTAGTTCCTCCAGGTGCCAGGGCACCATTCCAGTCTGAGATCCTGACCAAGAACATGAGACTGGCACAGTGCCAGGCTCAGGAGAAGGAAGAGGAGGAAGAGAAATTGTCCATCACGACACCAGACTTGGACCGTACTGAAAAGGGGACAGAGAATCCTTTGCTTATTACTACTATCTCTCTTCTTATCCCACATATCCCCAGATATCTTATAATCTACTTTGTTTTTCTCTACATTTGAATTCAGAAGATGGATTTTAGAAGCTGCATAAGCTTCTAGAGCAATGGTGAAGTACTAAACAACATACAGCATGTGTATTTCAATATTTCCTTGTTCAATAGTGATTGCTCAATGTATTGAGAGGCAATGAAATATTTAAACAGATTACTGAGAAGAAGTGTACAAGACCAGTCAGAAAAGAGAGAGATTGATGATATATTTTCTAACATCTCAGCAAAGTTGTGTAAGGACTTTCTGTGGACTTCTTTTTTTTCCTCTCAAAGTGGGGACTAGAATCGGGTGAATACAAAAAGATGCTGGAGATGGGGAAGGCTGGGATAAGAAAATACCACAGCAACGAACAAATTCCAGTAGCTCAATTCAAAAAGCATTGCATATTTAATAGCTATATGAACTTTATCATTAGAGTCTATTGAACAGCTTCCCTGGCATCAAAATCTGACTAAATTAACCACAATGAGTGAAACTTGGGGTCAAAAGTTAGTTAAATGGGACAAAAATTTTGTTCCGTGTGTGCAGAACAGGTGGCAAAACAGGGCCAGCCTCTCTCTCTAATCCTCCTTAAGATGTGGTACCGATTAAGCAGATATTTTTCTAATTTCAGTGTAGCATACCTGATCCTTAAAATGAGACTTTAGCTCTTGGGGAAGTTGATGGCATATAATTTCCTCTCATTTAGACAGATTGCTGGAGAAGCATGCTAGCAATAAAGATAAGCTTTATTTATCATAATTATAGTGACTTGTTCTTTTAATTAATTTTCCAATTCACACTAATGTTTATATATTAAACAATTTACATTACTGCTTAGTGGAGGTAATATTGATATTACTCTTATTTTAAAAAAAGATGTGTCTCCATTTATGGTATAAACATACACAATTATGTAGCGTAATTTAGGAAACCTGCTTTGTGTGCCATTGCAGAAATTAGCTCATCAAATATGTTGTATTTGGTAGAGAGTGTAGGCCATTAGAAGCATCATGTCTCTTTCCCATCAATTTATCAAATTGTTGTCTGACTGGCATTTCCTGATTACACACTATCTTCTTTATGCATTTTCTTACACTTCAGTACCCGGCTCTGTCTGAAAATGACGGCATCTTTAAATTAACATCCATCCATCTTTAAATTACTTCCATTCATAACTCCTTTAAGCCAGAGCCAAATTAAATTCCAAGGAGCCTAGAAGGGGAAGAGCTTATAAGGGAAGTGGGGATTAATGTTGTTTAAATGCACATTTTCTTAATATCTCAAAGCTCCTTGCCAATCTTGCTTAGATGTTTACTGTTGTTCTGCCAAGTTGCTGACAATTGTGACTTTTAAATTGATTTCATTGTTAGAACAGCCAGATGAATGAAAATTAGATTCAGTTACTATAAAATCAGTATGACTATCAGAAGTGATGGTGTCTCCTTTCCCTCAGCACATTGTTCTATGCCTCAGTTTGTGGTGTTTGCAGGCACGATGAGAATTGTGCTGGGGAGCAGCCATGGAGCTTTTAGGGAGAGCACCCAAGCCTTTGGGTATTTTTGATTGTTTTGGGTTTTGTTGTTGTTGTTTAATTTTTTTTTCAGTTGGTTGCTTTTTGATGCTTGCTTTGGTGAGTTGGCTGTCTCCTCTCCCTCCAAAATTTGGGCTGACAAACAGTATGCTGACTATTCTGATAACACCCAGAAATAAATGGAATGCAAACTCATGAGATGGGTGGTTCCAATGTGTCTTTTGCTCCATCTATACAGTGGATGCAAAAATGTGTAGTTAACTTTTAGAAATATTTTACACATATCTTCCAAGTAACATCCTTCTGACTCTGTGATATTGGCCAATCACAGCAAAATTCACTTTGATATTGAACACTTCCTCTGTTTTTAAAAATATATCTTCACTCAATTTCTGTGAGATAGAGTATTCACAATATATCTTGTCCTGAAAAAAAATTTAAATATCTTAAAATAGACTTCACTGTTGTGTTTTTCCCAGCCTCTCCTACTCCTTGATCTTACCAGATGTATTTATACTTTCCATTACACCTTCCCACTAACTAATGTTGCTCCTGATGAAAATGATTTTAAATTTTGAAAACTACACCAAGTTCAGGGAAATTGAAGTATCATCAAAAGGTGTATTTTTAACAGTAGAATCTAAGTTATGGTGAGGACACCTATCTGGAATAGACCTGACTTAGCAGGGATCAGTCTTGATACATTTTAAGTCCTGTCCTGAAGTATTTTACTTGACTATCAGAGTATAGACACAGATATCTATATCTATGTACACATGAACACTTGAGACAGCTCTTCCCTCCAGGTCTGCTTTCTCCAGACAGCTGCATTGACAGTTTGGCCTCCATTTTCTTTTTTCTCTGAGAAATTGCATTGTGCTCCTAATTTCACATGCAAAATCCAATGACGTACACTTAATTTCTTCTTCTATGCAAAACAGAATATTTCAGGAATGAGTATTATTCAATTTCTGTTGGCAAATTTGCAAACAAGAAATCGTGCACCAAAGAAGGTTTTCATTGTGTTTAAAGAGAATAACGTTCTTCAGCTTTAAATTTTCTCCATTTCAATATGATATCAAGGGTTAGAAAAACAGTCCCTCAAAAATCCAAAATGTTAATTTTATCATGAGACATATCAAACAGCTTGTAACAATGAGCTGCTCTCTTCCAATATCAAACCTCAAAAATAGAAAGAATAAGTACTCCTTTTCTCTTAGAAACAAGAGCAAATTTCCTATGGTGAAAAATATATTCTTGCTTCCACCACAAATGAAAACTTTTCTATTTTTCACTTTTATCTGTCACAGCACTTTGAAAAATATGGTAAAAATCATATGCTGCTTGTATTGAAAATATTGGGGATATTTCCAGTAGGTGAAAATAACATGTTTTATTCAAGCATTATGAGGCCCCTGGGGTGTCATGCACGAAAAATTGTGTTCTGTGTTAGCACCTGAGTGAGAGGAAAAGCAAAGTATAATGGAGTACTAGATTAAAAGTTTAACTAATTTTGCATCAGTATGCTTCCTCTTTAAAAAGTAATAATACCAGCACGTCATGCTATTCAGAATGCAAATGAAGAATATATATTTGTATGCAGTGTGCCAGCTTCATAACCAACAACACCTTTTATTTAAACAGTGCTTGTTCACTTCTGAAACACCTTAGGCTGTCAAAATCTCATTTTCTAAAATATGGTCAAGGCTTATTCTTTTCAGGAAGGAGAGCAGAGGAATAACCAGAGCCAGTCCCTTTGTTCCCACCCAGCCTTGGTTGCTTATCAAATTCTCTCGGCCTCCAAATCTGTAATTATGGTGTCGCTTTCAGGCTGCAATAGAATACCAGGTTTACACAGCACAGGGAGAGATAAACAAGTACTCAGTGCAATTTGAAAGGTTTTGACCTTTAAAAGCTGTTAATCTACACGTGAATTATAATTAATCAATTAAAGGAGATTCAGTCTAGTACCAACATAATTAGATACAATTTTACTGCTGAATAAGCCACGATAACCCCATACAAATGAAGGCAGAGTCCACTGCTCCTTACATTTTCAAATATCCCCAGCTTGGCAGTTTTAACAAAACTATGTAGGTTTCCCAAGTGGGATTTTTATGGCTTTGGAAAGCAGAAGTGTTGAGCAGTGAGACTGCATTCCAAGTTCAATAATATGGAATAGTATTTGGAAAACTCTTCCCGCTTTAGCCTACATACTGTCTTCAAATATTTCCCTGAGAAAGAAGGGAAGGAGGAAAACAGGATCCAAAGCACTGCAGGAGTGGAAAGAAGTGGCTGCTGATGATTGCTTTCTGACATCTTTGAGGCCAAATCCAGGGATAAAACAGTAAACAAAACCCACATAATGTGTGTTGTATTTAACCACCACAGCTAATAGCCCTCAACCTGACTCCAATGGGAATATGCAGTGATTAGAGACACCTGCAGGTTAATAATTGGAGGCATCTAAGCACAGAGGCAATTAATATGGGAAAACTCTCCTGAGGCTGGAAAGGCAGCACTGTTTAAATAAATAAATAAATGAATATATATGCATACATAAAAGGGAATACTTTCTCCTTCTGAATAGTCCACTTTTCTACAGGGACTAGAGAGGAAGTCATCACTGAGGCATCCTTCGATATCAGCGGAAGTCTTGTCCCAGAAAAATGGCTGGAATAAAGATTTTGATCTCCTTTCAAAAGTTTACTAGCTTAAAATGTTAAAAGTGTTCGATTTGGATACATATTTTGAAATCTAGTTTTGGTCCCAACTTTGAAGTTTCTCTGTAGAAACTTCACATTAATTTCAAAGATGTTTTTATGCCTTTATGTAGCATAGGGAATAAGTTAAAATTCAGCATGGGAGAAGCTACTGAAGGATAGTTTTACATGCCTGAATTCACAGATCTGTGAATGATCTGGGAAGTATTGCTTGCTGAACTTTGTTTTTAGTATACAAAGGTAACATAGTTGGCACTTTAAGAAGTTCCATGTAAACCAGAAGAGACAATATTTTTTCCTGGACATTTTCAAGCTTTCAGGTAAAATTTCTCCCCCAAGTATGTAAGATGAAACTAACATTTCATCACTCATTTTCTCTTCAAAGCCTGCTGCTAAAAAAGATGTTTCAAGGGTAAGTAGCAAAGGCTAATGTATTCCTCAGCAAAATGGAAAAATGATAAAGTAAAAAAATACATTAAAGGACATTAAAGGATAACTCTCACCATGTGACCTGGTCATAAAAAAGGCATTTTCAGAGAAAGAAATCAAAATCATGCAAGGGCATGAATTATTTATAGACATAAGGGTCCCCAGGAAACATACAAAATTTGCCCTTAAATGACTCCGTTTAAGAACTATTCCTGTTGCTTTTCCTTGACTTCTAATGAATAAATAACTTGCTTCCATCTTGCTACATTTTGCTTGGATGATTATGGCCTGAAAACAGGCATTGAAGTTATCTAATGCTTCTTCAGTATTCTGGGCAGAAAAGAACTCTGTGGAGTGCTTATATTTCTGGGGCTGAGGAGGGTCTGAAATAATGAGAGAAACATAGTAAGATAAAAAAAAAATAAAAAGAAAGAAATAAAGGAGCCTCCCAGCTAAACTCCAAACCAAACAAAACTCAACATAACCACTGATTCTGCCTACCAACCTGGGGCACTTTTCTCACCCTCTCTTGTTAGTGGAAAGAGATGAGGAAAGCTCCTTCTCACCTTTTCCTCTCCCCACAGAACCTTGGGACAACAAGGAAGTTACTCCAGGCACAGAAACCACCCTGCCCACATACTGGCCTGTATTTTACCCTCAAAACAAGTCAGAATAAGGCATGGAGCAGATGTCTATACAAAAAACACACTTCTCCAGAGCAGTAGAAAGTCCTGCCAAGTCTCTCTGGACAGCTAGACCATGGAAAGACTTACACATTTCTCTTGCTTCTTACAGAATATCCCCCAGCAGCCTGCATTCCTCTAACATCATGGATGTTTTCTTAATTAAGTTTAAAATTAATTCAATTAGAAATGTATTTTAAAACATACTTAAAATGCTGAAAGAAGGGAGGAGACTTGTTTTCAGCTTTCGGTTTAATCCTGCTAGTTGACAGTAAACCTATCCCAGTTTTTTTGCACTACATTTCCCGAACATTTTAGCTAACATTTAACATAATGACATATTCGAATGCAGTCAGGACACGGCAGAAAGGTCTCTCTGAGAAGAAGGGCAAGTCATTTATTTCATGTAACTTGCTTGTTTTTGTTCTAGACATTGTCAGATTAAGTGGGCCACACTGAATTTAAAGAAGAAGATAAGCTATTATTACATTGTGTTCCAAAATCTTCAGAGTAATACCAGAGATAATTGCCTTTAATACCAATTTATTAAGCAACATTCTTGTGTGATGCATCTATATTGTGTATTCAGGAGTAGAATTTCTAATTCTAGCTGTAGTTCTCGTGTGTACAGACAGGCAGAACTCAAGCAGAATAATCTATATATAAATGTCCCCTAGAGTAAGCATTTTCCATGTAAAAATTAGTTATAGAAAAAGAGAAAAAAGGCATATGAATTCACCCAGATATATGGGAGAAATGGAAGTTAGGGCCCATCTGCATTCTTCCCTAAGAGTCCTCTTGGCAAAACAAATTTTCTCCACTAATTTCTTCATTGTGTTTGTTGGTAAACAATATGATTCTTATTTACAATGTTTAGCAGAGAGAGAAGCAATAGTTAAAACAAAAATAAAAGACAATTAACTTGTTCTCTAGTCTATAAATTGCAGGGTTTATAAAGGTAAATGTAATTCTCTTTGAAATGTAGACATTACTGACAATGCAAAACACTACGTATATATAGCTACCTAATAAAATGGATGTGAGTATATGAATAATATGACCCAGAAGGTAGGAATAGCGATCTTCTGAACCCCCAAATCTGAACTGTGTTAGGGCCATGAGGCTGGGGCAAGTTAACTGAGGCCAGTGGCCTGTGTAAGTGCTTTAATGTGCCCCCACCCTGCCTATGGGATTGAAGGATAGGAAAAAATCTGGTAACATCTGTGGGGGTGCAGTTTGTTCTGCTACCCCTCTTAGGGGTGATGGATGAGTACAGACCATAGCAGAGCTCTGCCATTTGGCCTTGTTTAAAAACACAAAGGAGCTGCATGATCCAAATCACTCAATGCAGTGGTGGAACAGAGTTTTCCATCAAATGCTTCTATATGTTTATTTTCCTAAAACCCCTAGCACCCAAGTTCTTTATTTCCATTTCTCTTACAATTCTAACTTCATGAGAAACTGAGCTACAGATGACAAGTAGAGACTGATTGGTTTATCCAGGATGACTCACATGGAGCAAGATTTCAATGAGGAATTAGTCCTTAGCCCAAGGTAGCACTGTAAGGTCAGGATTTTCCTTTAATTTTGGGACAATTGTAACACAGGAACATTAAAAATGTAAGAGAAATTTTATTGCTTTCTCAAAGGAAACCTCTAAGGTGTTGCTCATCTAAGTGATTTGATTGGAAATTGCTCATGGTCCTCAAGACATCTCTCTCTGATTTATTGTTTTTCATGCTACCAATGGAATATTGTTTCAGGCACTGCGTAGTTTAGGAGTTACATAAGTGCTGGGTAAAACTTATGTGACTTGAGAGATTTAAAAACAAATACTTTTTTAAGAATTCTCACTGTCATGGCCACCAATATCAGTTGAGTTATACATCAATCCTTCTCTGAGATCAGTCTCTTCAGGATCTCTAGCTCAGTCTGAACCACAAAGATCTCAATGAAAAGAACAGGAAAAAGTGCAGAGCCTCTGCCCCATGAACATCAGTAAAAATCTAGGAGGAATCTAGCCCCCACAAGCCTCCTCCCCATGCAATCAGTAAATTGGGATATAAGCAGCAAGCTTTTAGACAGGATGCAACATAGCAGTGCACAAACAGGGAGAAACTGTATTTTGAGAGCTACACACAACCAGCCAAAATTCAGTTAAACAGCAGGTATCAGACAAAGACTATCTCTGCCTGACAATAGCTCACACGCCATTTTACTAAGGATTTTTTAGTACCAAATGCACACATTTGCAGATAAACCAAATCTCTTTAACTCTCTACGAAGCATATATAGAAACCTGCCTTACTGTTTTAACATGGCTTTGTTTTGCTGTCCTACATTGAGTCCACCAGCTTCAATAAACAAACAAAATAACAAATTTGGAGACTGATCTTAATATCATTAAAGATTTAACAACACAATTTCAATCACTTTCAAACAATGTTTTTGCCAAACATTCAAAATCTGTAAAGAAATTATAACCCAGACATCTTAAACTTGAAAGAAGAGGCTATTTATTCCTAATAAAAGGATCTGGAGGTAGAGGTTTAAAAATTAAAGTTTATAGAGGCCTGAAAACTGATGTTGGCAAGCAAAATAACTTAAAGGTACAAATATCTTCCTGGATAACCTATATATTTCTCAATAAGCCAGTATCATAGGTCTCTAGAGAACACATCCAAATTCTAAAGTAAACTTTATTACACATGTCTTCCAACTTTGAAAACTACAGGAAGGTTTGGTAAAATAAAAATACAATACCCTTTTGCTTCAAACCTAAACATTCTGTAGCTTGGAGCAAACCTTTAAGAAAATTAGAATATTTATAAATTGTTTTTCATCATCTTGGGAAGCACTAACTTAATCTCAGCATATGTTTTTAACGTTTATTAAGTGACCCATCAGAAATGGGAATTAGCTAGAGTTTATAGCACTCAAGGTGGGCCAGAAGATAATTATGTCTAATATTACACTTCTGTAAGCATTTCTGGATTGCAGAATCACAGAATGTCCTGAGCTGGAAAGGACCCACAAGGATCATCAAGGTCCATCTCCTAGTCTTGTACAGAACACACAAGGAATCTCCCACCATGTGCCTGAGGGCATTGTCCAAGCATTTCTTGAGCTCTTTCAGGTCTGCTGCTGTGACCACTGCCCTGGGGAGCTGTTTCACTGCCCAGCCACCCTCTGAGTTAGGAACCTTTTCCTGGACTTAGCCCAGTAGAGATGGTCTAATGGAGAAACTATGAACAAAATCTCACAGAAACTACCAAAGACCCTGCTGACCTTACTGATCTTTAGATTGGACTGTGAGAGTACATCTGCTTTCATTTAACATGAGACTGAAGTGTGATAAAAAGAGAGATATTACCTTTCACATTTTTGAAATCCAATATTATCTTTTCTTTTTCTTTTTTTTTCCCCTTTTTTTTTCCTTTTCTTTTAACCTTTAGATTTTTCTGGTGTAGGGTTACTTTAGTAAAGAGTCTGCCATGACACATATCCAGCTGATAAAACTATTGGAAAACAGAGATCAAGAAAGGTGTCCTGGATAGCATTAAAAAAAAAAATCAATTTTTTTTAAAAAAATTCAGTATTCATATTTTGTGCAGGGTAGGGGGAAGAAGCAAATTACTTAGACTGTTATGCTAAGAAAAAATTCCAGTAGCATTTTAGGTTGAGCCAGGCAGTCTACAAAGAACTAATACTGAAACTCAACTCATTGCCCCCAAGAATTTTAACACTTCTAAGAAAGTCACTTATGAGCATCTAAGGAAAAAACCTGAAGCTCAGTTGAGGATATCAATGAACTATTCAAACCTGAACATTGGGTTGAGCTGAACATTGATCTGCTTTTATGTACCTTGTGGGGGCATTTTATCTTGTATAAATGTCCAGCAAATAGATAACACAGTTTTCAAGTATGTAAATGGATGTGTACTGACTCAAGAGGAGTAAAGATACATGAAGCCAGAGAAACACAAGACCAGATTTTATCTGAGTTCCATGCCTGGATTAGAGGCTGCCTTGTGTCTACACATTTCATGGTACCATAGCTGCAGTTCAGAGTGAGTCCACCAAGATGAAGTGGAAGGTAGTAAAGCAGAGACTTTTTTTTTTTCTCCCTGGTAAATAATTTTATTGAAATATATTTTTCTTATGATTGCTCAGCAGCAGTTTTTAATTCCTAGAGAACTCGGAGTGTTGGAGTGATGGATTAAAAGGAAGCAAAAGGAACACAGTTCACAAAGAAATAAGTCGTTAACAAGATGTTGCTCTAGCTACATAGATGGGGTCAGTTAAGTCATCTTCTCTTGTAAAACCACTAGGAATGGCTGAGTGATTAACTCATTTGCTAAATGACTGAACTAGATCACACTCTCAAGAAATTCATGGGATGAAGAGCAGTTCAGATGTGCAGGTGCTACTACTCAGTGCCTGGAAATTATCCTCTTCTGGAAGCTATTTAATTCAGTCTAATTACATATGCAAAATTCTGTTACTTTTCTTATACACCTCTCATTTTCCAAAGTAAGCTGTTGTAAGGGTTATGCTGCATGACTATCCCACATACCTGTTGAATAGAAATAGGTGAAACCCAGACAGAAAATGTAGCATATAGTTCAATGTAATTGTCTCAGAGATGAAATTTTGCAAACACTCAAGGAAAAAGAATCAAAAATTTAGCAGCTATTTCAAATTGATTTAAATGAAAAACCATTGATGATTACACCATAGAAATAATATTTCCTTGACCTTGATGATAAAAACCTATTGGATTTTAAATTTTCCTGAAAGCTACTGCTCAATTTTGGATCTTATGTAGTTTAAGCAACCAAAAATACTGCATGACACAGTAACTGTGAAAGGTCAAGCAAATGTACTCAAAGAACAATAGATATAATTGTGCTCAAACTATATTAGATCATGCAAGTCACCTTTCTGACCAAGTAGAGCTGTTTAAAGGAGTTTAATTTCTCATTAATTGTTTGGGTTTTTAAAGGACAATATTGCCTGAAATTTTCAGCAGAGAGTTACAGTTTGAAATATTGTATTAATTAAAAAATCACCATATCCACCTCTTAAATCTAAACATTTCTTAGAAGGTTGGAGTGAAAGAGAGGGAAGGCTATTTTCTAATGTGTTTCACTCTGGCATCTTAAAGCTTCTCATTGCAAAAATAATATTGTGTTAAAAAGGCTCTTCTCTTTTAGACTTCCTAGAGTTGCTGCAGTTGTTAGAGCTTTCCCAAGATTGATTTCTAAAGATGGATGGACACCAGAGGAAAGAGAGTAAATGCTGCTGCTTCCATTGCTGGGGCAAAGCAGTCTTACATGATAAGAGTCAAGTTGGACTTCTACTGTACTGAGACTCACAGTCATCTCAAACTAACAGCATCAGGCAGACAGCACATCATGAACACATCTTCCACTCACTGAAGTCTTTTTCTTAACTGGGAAAAATTTGTGCATAAACCCAGGATGTAATTAAAATCAAACCTATATTTATATGACCCTCGTTAAACATCTACAGAACGTAATAGTGAGCTGTCTGTGCCAAATTTATAACCCTACTACTTTGGAAAGAAAATCATTGACTACTAAATGGAACAGAGTGTGGTGACTAATGGGGTTCACACTAAATCTGCACTGCTTGTTCTGGATGGCTGAAATCAAAAGAACACTTTTCACCACTTGGAGTCTGGATGTGCTTTGAAAAGCCTCGACTTCCCTCCCTTTGATCCAATGAAATGAAGTGAAACATGTAGCCTCTAGGCAGTTTTTAGGTACTGAAAGATCAAATAGATGCTATTACAGTGCAATTTGCTTGGTGAAGCCTAACAGAACGGATCTGCTCAAAACTTACCGTGTACCTTGCAGACCACATAGAAGAGGAAAAGGTGACTAAACTGAAATTATAGTACATTTGTACTCTTGATTCAAATGTTACTGAAAAAATACATTCCTTAATAGCACTGATAAGGTTCAAGATCCATACATTTGGCTAAGAAGCTGCTCTGGAATTCCATCTAGCTTTGCATTGTGCATAACACCACCTTGGGTTTGACTCAAAATGTCTGGATGCTCTATTTTTTTATTTTTTTTTATCAAAAGAATAGATCTCCTTAAATGGTTCATCACAATAGAATTCTGTGTTCAATCTATATCTTTTATTAGCAAATAAACAAGTCCTGCCTTCTCTGCGTGTACCCTTATGGATTCAGTATTGCCATAACTTTGAGCTCTCTCCTCTAATTTCATTTTTGTCTGGTCTGTGATTTCCTACAGTTTTGCTGCTCTACATGGATAATCATTCAATAAGTGTTTAGGATTCACAAACATTTTCTTGAACGAAATGGCAGAGTTCCAGATAGCTACACAGGAGAGAAATCCTAGAAACTTATTTACACAAATATTTCCTCGTCATACTTTGTTTGCCATGCTTGGCTTATTTTGTTGCAGAAAAATGGAGTTAACATAACATTAGTAATTATCCAATCAGGAGTGGCATCCCAAATTTTCATATAAGAATTTAATATAGGACAGAAGGGCTGTGTTTGGAATTCACTGGAATTTGGCACTCAGTACAAGCTTGGACTGGAAATTACAGTACTTTTCCCTGGTCTCCCACAGACTTTTAATTCTCTATGTATAACACTCAGAATAGTTCTAAGAAATCAACTTTTACAGTGTGATATAGAAAACATTCATTCAGTCCATTGCCCCTGAAAAATTAATTACTTATCAAATAATCAATACTGTTCCTCTTTCAGTGTTCATGTGAGAGTCAACAAAACTTGCTATAATTCTATAGAAAATGCTAATAACTTGGGAGATATTCTACAAGCCCCAGATTTGAACTGAGTTTACTACAGAATACAAGGACAGGAAGATCCAGGTTTGAGATTCTTACAGGCTAATTGGAAAAACAGAATTGATTACTAAGGCACCCTGACTGAAGCTTTTCTCTAAGTGAAACTCCTTTTGTTCGTGATTATTTAAAAATTAAATTACATCCTGCTGATGGTAAAACAACCAAACAAACAAAAAACAAATCTAAAAAACGCAAAACAAAACCAATAAAATCCCCCAAAAAACCCCAAACCAAATAAAGATACCCCCCACACACATTCTCACTAACAAATACCAGTTTTATTTTACTAACACACACCTCCAATTGCCATGAAAAGCTGTATGGAACTACACAAAGATTATATCCTTACACCACAATACCTCAGAAAAGTCCTTCTGCAGAGAGTAACTTTGTCTTCAATTGGGGTCAAATTGTATGTATTTGTAAATCTACCTTCAAACCTTGAAATCTATGCCATTCAGATAAACTTTTCCCAATTATCTTGATTCCTTATGGTTCTGGGCACTGCTGGATAAGTAGCAGCACTGGATACCTGACTGAGGAAAAGATTCATCAAATCAGATACTGGTGTCATTCTGTTTCATCTAGCCCTGAGTTTACATTCCTGGATAAGTTTAATATTCCCCATTCTAGGTATGAGCAGAATTGTATGTTTTTGTATTAATTCATAAATTTGTTTCTAGAAAACAAGTTGCAATTCTTCATGACTGAAACCTGAAAATCTAATGCATGCACATGTGTGTTCCCAGCTAAGTTACACAAAACTGCTACCAAGCATTAATGCAGCATCAGCTGGATTGATTTGCCTCTTTTAGGCACTGAAAGCTTTCAAATCCCATTTTCCTGTTTCATGGAGGTAGTTTTGATTTTACAGATTTAATTTTAGATCTAATTTTCAGTGACGCCTAACCGACCCAGTAGCTATAATTCTGTTTTTAAAACTGACTTAGCATTCCAAACAGCTAATGAATAACATTAGTTTCATACACCAGCTGCCAGGTTCTTCAAGATGATGAGGACCTGCCAGTGAGGCAGAAAGAAAACTTTTTTTTTTTTTTTAATTTCAAGCTTATTTAGAGCTAAGTTTTGCTACACATATTGAGATGAATTCAATAAATGATTTCAAATCTCTAAATTACCTGTGATTGATAGATTCTGAGATTTGGCCTAGGATACTCAATATTCAAGGTGTATGTCACACCTCTTTAACTGGAGCTAACACACCCTGCAGCACAGCTGGAAGACTTCCTTGAAAAACAAAGCCATAACTTGGATTGCATCAACATCAGAGCCAAAATACTTTGATGGTTTTGCAATAATAACTCACAACTGAGGATCTCAGTAGGCTGCCAGCCCTTTCTAGGTATGGATACTATTAAAAGACCAATTTGTACCCCTCATCAGTGATGTAAATCCCACAGTCTGGACTATACAATGATTCCTCTGTGAGGGACTCAAACCACACTCAAATATAATTAATTGCCTACAAACGGTGTCTTTCATTCAAGTGTGTGGAAGCACTAATTTTGATCTTATCTCTCCACAGATTAATGGCAGTGCATATTTTTATGGTGATTTCACAGGACTGCTTGAAGGAAAACAGCACTAGAATGTTTTTCCTGCCTACTTTTACAGTAACTTTGGTTTTTTGCCCAATTAAGAGAAGGTATGGATGCTGAGATTTCCAAACTATTGGAAGCTAGGTGTTCAAATATTGATTTTTATGGATGCAAAAATCCAACTTCTCTAGGATCTCCCTTGACTCCTAACATAAAGTCTGATTAAGAAAAAAGTGGAAATGGCATTAATGTGTAAACTATCCAGAGAGGAAAGAGTGAAAAAAATGATGAGATTCTTGCTTCTTTCTAAGTAAGCACAGGTTAGAGACCAGTGGTGGGGCAAGGAAAAAAAAAAACAAAAGACACTCTTTTCTTGTCATATGTGACTGAGCTCATAGAAAGAACACTGGCTTCAAAGAGCAAAAGCAACATATTAGGTCAGGGGCACAACAAATTTTAAGGACAAAAGAGCTACTTCCTAAATAGAGCAGCCAAAACTTTGGTTTATAAGGAGCTACTACAACCCCTCATTTTTCTTCTGGTGCCTGAATAACAAAGCCAGTAGAGAATAAAAAAAATGCTAGCATGAGGACTGAGACAAACTGAATAGAAATGTTTGACTGCCTCTCTTCTTGTATGTTACAGATAAACAATCCAATAATTGGGCAAGTATTGTGACTGAACAGGAGGAGATTTTGGCTTTAAAAGATCCCAGTTATTTGCCAAACCTAGAAAAAAGTATGTGAGTAACAGTTTGTAGCTCCCTTTTATCTCACAGTCAGGCATTTCATTCTTAAGCAATTTCATGCATGCTTATATTCCAAATTGGTAGTTTAAGGTTACTAATTACATTAACTTGCTCAGCAATACAATGCTGAGTATCAGTCAGGATACATTAGGAAATAAGGAGAATGTCTAAGTTTGCTCTTCCTCTAGAATCAAATAAAAAAGTCACAGTACTGCAGTCAGACAGTTCAGATATGAATATTCATTGGCAACTGTTTGTGACAGATTTATGAATGCTTTCACCTGCTGGTGGAAAAACATTGAGTTGCAAAATAAAGCTATTAAAATAAGTGAAAAGAAAAAATAAAGGATATACACAGATGGATGATGATCTTGGAATTATGCAATCTTGAGAGAAAAGAATGGTCTTAATTTTCATATTATGAAAACATTTGTTTTATATATGCAGATTGTCAAGGTCTTAGCATTTAACTCACTGTCATCACACAACATGCAGAATGATGGGCTCAGCTATGCCATCACCACCTTGGCGCAGAAGCACATGTAATGGCAATTCTTTAAGGATTTTGACTGTTATTTTCCTAAACTGTCTTAACAAAAGAGGAAATCTCCATTAAGAGGAGTGCATTTTGTCACCCAGGATAAAGGGCTTGATTACAAATATTGTAATAATAAAAATGCATAGCACTGCTAGAGTGCTTTCAGCCTGAGGATTTGAAATTTCTTTTAATAAATTAAGTCTTGAGATTTTTAAGAGCAAAGCATTAGCCTCACTTTAGAGATGGGGAAAGTGATGAACACAGAGGATAACTGATTAGTTCAATTTAAAAACAAAGCATAGCACACAGGTTAGAGGCAAATAAACTAATTCAGTGTTTTATTGATGGATTAAACAAATTTCCATGAGTTAAAGCACTTTTTAAATGATTTATGATGGAGAAGCATCTTGATCTGAAGTTTGTTAAAAATATGTAAAAGAAGTAGGGGCTTGTTTTGCTGTTTGTGTCATGGGAGGCTTTGCTGTGCATTCTTTGCATTCCTCTCTTAAATTTTGTAAATTTGACTCCACAGGCCTCATTTCAGTTTTTTTATTGCAAACACAAGTGAAATATACCAAAACAGATTATTTTAATGATCTGGTGGAGAGGGTTAAGCAAGTGTTTGTATCAATACCTTTAAATACCAGGATAATCTGAGTGGATTTGTGTGATACTACCTGACACAGCTTCATAAAGATAAAATCAAAAGAAACAAAGTAGAAGAGATAAGGGATCATAACAACAGTCCTTAATGAAGGAACAAAGAACAAGCTACTAAATGGGGAAGAACCAAGCCCTGCTGCAGTGGCCAGGTTTATTCATCCCCGAAATAGAAAGAAATGTACTAATTTGAAGTAGATTAGTTTAATCAAGAAGGAAGTTTGGGTGGGTGTCTTAACAAAACTTGTATCTGAGACTGCCATAGAAACAGAGACCAATAATGAAGCAGGGATGACAAGAATGCAAGATTCAAAAAGGAAGGTTCAATCTTTCTTGAGGATAGATTTTTGGGGAAGTTTTTTTCTTGCTTCAGATTTATCTGTATCTGTGTGTGAAAGGAAAGACTGCATTGCCCTTCAAAACTCACATTGTTAACATGTTTTAGTAGCTTGGTTGTCTTCTGTTCTCTGGTAAGAAAAAAAACCACCCAAAGCTGTCAGAGAGAGTGAGGCCAAACAATTTGACCTGCCTGGCTAACAGAGATGATGGTGAAGGACAGTTCCTCTTGCCCTGAATGATCTATTGAACCTCCTGGAAGAAAAATATGACATTTGCTGGAAAGATGTCCTCAGAGGCACTAAAAAGGGACGAAAATGTGTTGCCCAGCTTCTAAACTGTGGAAACTTCTTGTGATCTTGAGTAGTGTTCATGGAAGGCAAATGGGGTGCAACCCTAAAGCACCCTCTGTATTTTTTGACAATCAGAAATCTGACCTGTATTCTAAGGGGAACCTTCCACAAGTTTGTGGGGTCTTTTTTCCCTAATTTCTTTTTGAGCTCAAGCATTCAGCATCAACAACATCCTCCAGCAATGGTTTACATATTTCAAGTAACAGAAGGAAAAAAAAAAAACACAACACCAAGCTCAAAAGCACTTCCTTCTGGTTTAAATAAGCTACCCAGTTATTTAACCAGGTGTTGGCAAGATGTTATGAGTAAGATAAACTCATTATTCTGTGTTCTTTCCCTACTGATCTTCCAAGCTGCCTGCAAGAAGGGACCTTGCTCCCAGGCGGCTGCCACTGAACTCAGAGGGGCTCAGTGTGGCCTTATCAACCCAGGAACATAAAATACTTTACAGGACTTTTGAACTACAGAAAGAACAGACATCCTTCTAAAACCATATTTTGCATTCTGATGAAGCCAGAAAAAGTGTCTGTAATTACATTTTTTTTTCAGCTACAAAATTTGAAAATACTGAAGAGCTTGGCTACCTGAACTTGGTCAAATATTGGCAAAGGCCATAAAGCCTGGATGACCATTCTTATTCCATTTGCCATCCCTTAAATGTATGTAAATATTTAATTAAACCTTACTGCAATATTATGAGAAATTCACTGAGTTTGCTTTTGAAAGGGAAACCAAAATGAACTCAAAGAAGTTGCAAAATCCCTTGAGAGATGATTTGTGAGAGGAAAATTGGGGTGGTTTTTCAGTTTTTAATTTTATTTCTTTAGGCATGTTAACAAATGGCTGTGGTAGAATTCTATCTTATCCATATTCTCCACACGTGTTTCCTGCAGGCAGTATGAAGACAGGCTTTCAAAAAGGAGAAACAGAAATAAAAACACTTGCTCCCTCTCTAATTAGGAATTAATGTAGATATTACTTTATACCAAAGAGGTAAAGGAACACCATGGTAGCCTAAGAGGAAAACTTATTCAGGGTGTAAAAATGCATTCTTAATGCATTCTAAACTCTCTTAATAGTATGCCAGCTCCAAAACTTCTTCACAGACTGCATGAGCATTACTTCTTTTTTTAAAAAAAATTGTTTATGAATTATTGCTTTGCCATATTCTATGCTTTTCAGTTGAGGTTTCTCCCCTTCACTCATTTCTGCTGTCATGAAACCTGTTTTCCATTTTATTAAATTCAGTTTGACTGTATACTCCAAGCCGCTATAATCGAAAACATTTAGTCCCAGATGTTGTCATTTTTTTTCCCTCACAACAAAAAGCAGTTGTGGTAAATGCCTTCATGTTCATATTTTGTTTCTCTAAATTAACATGCTAATGTTTTCTTTCTTCTTTCATGTTCATTTGAAGAAGAACAGAGGGACACTGCTTAATCTAGGTCATGATCTTATGTTTTGTCTTTGGAGTTTTAATCAAGTAATCAAGAAAACTTTGTAGAGGGCTTTATTAAAAAATTTTCTTGGTTTCTTAAAGAAATTTGAAGCTTTTTGTGTGCAAAACAGAAATAAATCTTTCAGATGGCTTGAGAATGACAAAGAAATATCAGTTCTGGAAAATGAAGAGAAAAAAAAGTCTTCCTTGGCTTTCAGGACCAAAATATAAATACAAGGGACTGTTCTGCATTCACACTGTGGTTTTGTAGTAGTCAGTGTGCTGCCTTTGTTATTATGTTTCGACCCTGAATGAGCACTAGTTTTCTACAATTTTTAAATTATATTCTGAGGCAAACCCCAGAGATTTCCCTCATTTCATTCATGGAATAAAAGACTTTAGTAACCTGATCTGATTGCTGAATCTCTCAGTCATAACCAGGTACCTATTACATATCTTCCTAGATATGCTAACTTGACCCACATTATTTTTACTGTAATGTTTTCATTCCTATGACTCCCATGTGAGACCTCTAAGCACTGTTATAACTTCATTTTGTGAAAGGGAAACAGACTGAATTCTGATCCCATTATAATCACTGGAAATATTTTCATTGACTTTAGGTTCTTGCTCTAATTATCTTTCCCATTATTATTCAAGACTGTCAAAAATCCAGAAATTGAACTCAGTTGTCACATATCCCAGTGTATCCCTGACTCTCTCTATAAAAATAATTAAATAAAAAAAAGATCTGCAGAATAATTTCTCACTGTATTACATTCACCGAGAGACCAGAGTTTATCAAAATAGACAATAGCTTTTAACACGAAATGTTAAAATCTTGAATAGCATATAACTTTGTACATGTTTAGACCTTTTTTAAATAGAGCTAAATGAGCTTAAAAACATCTCATTAACAAGACCATTTTTTTCTTTTACCTCTTCTGCCTTTTCCCAAAATACACCAAACATCTACTTGACAGATTTTAAAAAAGGAACAGGATACCATTCCTGGCCTTTTTTTTCCCAGCCAAAGCACTCTCATGCAGAGACATGTGGATAAAGTGTTACTGCAGAGCAACATGGTGTGTAATTGTATGTATGCTGAATATGCTGATTTTCTAACCAGGCTATGTGCTAGCAGCTCTGACATATCTTATTAAAGGTCTGTTTGCCATACCATTCACAGCCTTGATGATTTTCAGATGTGTCATGCTATAGGTGAATATAGGAATTTTTTAAAAAATATGCTTGAGATAGTGCTGATTCAAGATATGATATATATCATTCACCTCTCCCAAGTAAGTTAGTTGTCTAGTGATAAGCAGCATTACAGACAAATAAACAAGTCCAAATTTATTTCTATGACTTCAGACTGTTTTGGTATGACAGTTACAGCAACTGTCAGGAATTTCAAAGTTAATATTCTCACCTTTTTCAACAGCAGTTCCCAAAGAAATTGTTTTCATTGTTCAGTGAGCTATATCAATATAATTGTTTTACACCAGATTCCTTCTTTCTTTTCATCATGATATGTGATAAAAATATTCCCCAGTAACAGTCAGCCTGACTGGCCTTACACACGCACACACACAAGGTACATAAAGGCAGGGATTGGACTACAGAGCCCATAAAGTGGGAAGGACCACTCTGAAGTCTTAGCCTAAATATTCCTTAACCCCATTCCTGCTTTGTGGCAGCTGAGAGGGAATGGGTGGGAATGATGCTCTTTTACATAAGCACATGGCCCCTTTCCACAGGAAAAGGACAGAATATGGATGAAAAGAAATCACCCAGGTTTCAATACTTTGCACTGGAGAAGTGATTTCTAAAAAAGGGAGAAGGCAATGGGTTCAGGTGAAAGCTGCTAAATATTTCACCAAGGAAATCAAATTGGGAATTGGCCTTTATAAAGGAAAATTAATATTGACAAAAGCTGTTCAATGTGCTGTTGAAAACGAGCAAGACTATTTTCATTTTAAGACTGAGGAAAAACAGTAAACAAACCAGAACAGAATCTTTAGCAACTTAAGCACACAGAAGTGTTGGGTTTGAGTTTTGCTGCTGAACTAAGCCCCACAGAACCCAACTGAGCTGCTTCTGAATAAGGTTCCGTGGTCCCCATAAACCCCTGCTACTCAGTAGTCATGTAATCAATTTGTTTATACATACTGTAAAATAATTATCTCTTTGACGTTTTTAAACCTGCAACTTATTTTCCACTTTTCCATTCATATCTCTGGGAAAAATATTTCAGCATTCTTTTCCTTCATGCCATTTTCCAAACCCAAAAATGACAACTGTAGGCTCAAAAGTAAAACTAATTCTAAAACACATATCCTACCAATTCCATCATAAAAGTTCTAGCGAAACCTGCCCGTGTCCTTCTATTGGCAGTAATGATTGTATCTCATGAGTTCCTCCATCATGAATAACCATAGGGTTAGAGAGATCAAAGGAGAGATTAAAAACATTCCTCTTGACCTGACAAAGGGGGATAAGCTATAAAATGGGAAATCAAGCTTGAGGTTGTGCAGAGAGTGACAGAGATCCTATTTTAAGGACAGTAGTAGAAATCAAACGATGTAATTTTATTTTTGCAGCACCTTAAGAGGTGTGAGTACCAACAGCTTTTTTGTTGCCACATTTCAGTTAATGATCATGTATATGGAATAGAAATTAAAACAGAATTACTGTGTCAGCTTCTACTTCACATCCTAAAACTTGGCTCATTTGTGTAAGGACAGTCCCAGGCTCACAGAATAACAAGAAAACTTTGCATTTAAAGTGGGGCTTTATGAGGAACCCCAAGTGAATCTAGAGTTGCCAAAAGGTACTTGCTGGTTAGTTGTGAGAGCAGATCTCTTCTAGCCACAAAACAGGGGGTCTGTAGATTGCAGCTTCTTTATGCTGTTCTACTGATAGATTGACTCTACCAATGGATTAACAATTACAGAGAAAACAAAGATCAGTTATTATAGTCATTTACTGTCCTGACCTATTTTGAACATGGGTTTGTGCAATGTCTATGTGGAAAGTGAAATTTTATGCTTAGGTGAATGTGAAAACTTTGTGAACTGAGGGTTCTTTCTCTTATTCTCCTTTCTCCAGGTGATGACCCAACACCTCAACAGGACCAGAGGATGGTCCAGGTTGCAGGGCTTTCTTATTCTAGTGGTAAAACTGCAGCCATAACTTCTGCCTAAACTGTTTGATTTAACAAATATAATACATAATTTGAGGGGAAACCATCTTTTACTTCAAAAGACTTATTTTAAAAACAGCCCTTGAATATTATACTTTTGGCTGATTGTTTGTATTTGGATAAGTAACCTAGGTATGCACACCGTTCTTCAGAATTTTAGCTATTTCTAATAGGGGGTTTGTCCTCCAATCTTCATTAATAACCATTTAAAAACCTAATACTGGTAAAAGCATGATGGCCAGAAAATTATTTTATGTCTCTGAGATTTAGAAGTTGTCTCCTACCTTAAGATCATTCAAGCAATGATTACTACAGATACAGCAAGCATAGTAATTAAATCTGAAAGAGAAACTTTTTCTTGTTGCAATATAAAAATGACATAAGAAAGCTCTAATTTTACAGGCTGAAATGTCTGCATTCTTCTTGTCTGTTCTGGAATTTTCTGTGCTTTCTTTCATCCAGACCACACCAAACCACTGCACATTATGCTTGGGAGACAGGAAGAAACAACAGCTGGACTTTACCTCCTTAAGGAAAATATTGCTGCTGCTGGGCATTTGTTTTTTCTATCACATCAAATATTTATATTGGTTCAACATAGCTGGACATCTAGGAAGACTGATGCTGCCTGACTGTTTCATATTTGTCACTCATGTTGCCTTGATATATCTTGACTTTTGGCCTAATTTCATCCCTGTACTGTTTCTTCATTTATTGTCTGTGTGCATCTAAAAGTAAATCTGGAGCATCTTGAGGTCATTAAAGAATGTAAATCACAATGACAAATTTGCATAATGTGTCAGTATGTATCTGGCATGCCCTCGTGGCAGGAGGCTTTAAAAACTCTAACACTACTCACGCTTTCTTTGAGTTTACTTTTAAAAGTCAAAGCACATCACATTCTTACGAGTTCCTATGGTCGTATAGCTATCAGAAAGTTCACAATGTATTTTATCAGTAATAAAACAGATCCATACAAAAACAATCAAATTTATATCAAGGCTATATTGGGATTTTTACCTTATGAAGGGATGCCACAGCAATAGATAAAAAAAATAATAAGTTTGTGTCTTTGCTCAGTCAAATAAGTATATTAAAGAACCACTTACTCACAGAACACATTATGGTTAAAGAAAATTAGAAAAGAACATTGAATGATGAGAACAGACTGACCACATTCCTTCTATCTAGCTGTAGAAGTTGATTCTTATTTTCTTTGTTTCCATGAGAAACATAAATGAAAATTTCTGAAAACAAATGCAAACTTACTCCCTTTCTATTCTCCTCCCAAATTTCATTTATTCACAAAAAATTACTTAACATCCTGTCCTTAAAGGTTTTTCCTTACTATATATATTAAAAAAAAAGATAAAAAAATATTAAAAAAGGAAAAAAAAAGTGATTTTTTTCCTCCATGAAAAATCTACATTTTCAATGGAATTTATTTAGAAAGGCAGAAATTCTCTTGCAAGTTCATAGCAACTTGAAAAGAATCAGGAGAAGGAAAAGGAACAGTTATTTGTGCTGAATGATGACCTTCTTAATTATAGAAAAGAAGAAAGATTACAGTGAAGGCAGGAACACATGCAGAGATATGTTGGCCATCAAGGAAAGTATTTGCAGATGTAGGTAAAGTTGGGAAACATAAAACACAGAGCAAAAGGCTCCAGGGAAATTGTTCTAAATGAACATGCTCAGTGTCACTCTTATTTCTACAACAGTTAATCAGTGAGCAATAAATATAAAAAGGGGTGGAGCAGCAATATTCTCTTCCCAAGTGTAGTGAAAACATCTGAGGCTGATGCCATATATGCCTAAAAATTCCCAATGTATCTATAGACAAGAGAGAACTATCCTTTTGTGTCTTCTCTACAACTTAGATGAGTAAGCCTGATATTACAATTTTATATTTTTAGTTATAGACTATATAGTTAGTGCTAGTCTGTTTTGGGTGAATAATTAATCATGTACTGAGGAAAAAATAAAAAAAAAATAGTCATTATTAGCTTTTAAAATGAAATATTTTCTCTTTTTCTTTTAAGATATTTCATTGCCAGTAACTTTCATGTCAGAGGTAAAATAATTTTAATCACATAGCCAAATTCAGCCCTTATAGAAAATCAGTATAAAATCTTTTGATACTGTTGTCAGTCCAAATATTTATCTGTTAGGCAAATGACCCCATCATTTTCTTAAGTCAGAAATACCTCACAGCAATGTTTCAATGCTTGCTAGGGGTACATGAGAGAAAATGTTAAAATGCACATTTGGTCAAGAGCAGTGTATAATGAGCAACCAAGTAGGTGTGAATGCTTGCAGAGGTGACTATAATGAATACATTTCTATTGAAGCAGGGTACTAAATAAAGTATGTAAATAAAGTACATTTTTGGCACTCAGAAGGCCCAGGGTCTACTCTTGCCTTTGATATATCTCCTTGTCTTGTGGCTTCTATTCTGGGAAGTGAAGAATGCTGCAGAAATCCCATATCTATGAGAGGTATAGCAGGGCACTGCTTACATCTGTTTGGAATATTAGTCAACAATATAGTTTGAACACACCTCTCCTCTGTTCCCCTCAGCCTTATGTTATAAACTAAAATACATATTAAAAAGTTCTTTTAAGGAGGATACCCCTTAAAAGAAGGAATCTTCTTTCATCCCACTTTTGAGTCAGCAAAGATATTCCATTGTACTACTGTTCACAAAATATATGAAGCTGTAATATCATATATTCAAAATAAAACCTTTCCTTTGATGTAAAATAATTTTGTGTCTTGCATTATATATATATATCTTGCCTCCAACTGTGAAGGGCTAAAATAAATTTTTATAGTAATAACAAAAGATTAGAGAATGGTCATTAGACTAATAAAGAGTAACTTCCTGGAGAGCTGCTGTAAGGAGCTGTGGGATTGATTGGACTAGTTAGTTCCAAGAGTTACAGAGTCTGTGCAGAACCTGTTTGAGAGGGAGGTGGCCAGACACAGTGGGGAAATATTGGGAAAAGTCAAGGGTCACACCAACAAGCTGTTCAGAGCAATAGCAGCCTTGAGGCACCACGGTTCTCTCAGCTGCTGCCAGAGGATTAGGCTGAAGGATTCAAGAGATAATCCACACACAGAAGCAGAACTGATGTCTGTAGTCCAAGAATAACATTATTATATACATAAATAGTCGCAGTGTAACTGGGCTTTCTGCCAAAGGGATCATGTTGATATAAGGGTGATGGATTTGAACTTCTGCTTTGTTACCTTAACACAGAAAATTCTCAGCTTCCTATTTTTCAAAAAAACTCATTTTGGTTTGTCAAACAGTATTCTGCCTGCATCAGTTCTTTAAATTCATGACGTGCACCAGCTGTGCTCAAGGTACTCTCTGTGCCACCACAGCATCCAGGTGTTTCTCCCTGAACCATGGGCTGCAGGTATTGATTAGGAAAAGGCTTTCAAATTGCTACACATGCACATCACCTTTGCTTGAGTCTGGTCCTGTCTTCAACATGCACAGCATTAATCCTTGAGCTGCTGACAGGATTTATTTACATGGGCAAAAATTGTGTGACTCTCTCACTGCTACAGGCTGGATCCTGACTGCTGCTGCTGCTGCTGAGTGCACAAACACAAGAGTCAGAAGAGATACAAAACCAAGATGTAGGTGAGAGAGTCAAACACCGCTTGCTTTTGTTCAAAGAATTGGCTGGAGATATTTAGGCTGCAGAAGGTAGGAGCCAGCAACTCTGCTGGGTTTTTTTAATCACTGACTATATTTTTGATTGACCAGGGGAAGAATATGCCTTCCCAAGGTCCACTTGAAAACCTAAGGCTGCCATTTCCTAATAACTAGTTCCTTTCAGAGGCATATCCTGCACATATAAACATGAAGTCCTCTGTAGGAGAAATATATTTCTGTACCTACAGAGCCTCTTGAGGAGATCGGTAGATGGGGCTCAGGACACCATGAGCTGTATCAGGGCTACCTGGACCCAGTGAAGCCTGTACTGAAAATAATAGAATGGTTTGGGGTGGAAGGGACCTGAGAGATCATTTGGTTCCAACCCCCTGCCACGGGCAGGGACACCTTTCACTAGTCCAGATTGCTCAGAGCCCCATCCAGCCTGGCCTGGAACACTCTCAGGGATGGAGTACCAACAGCTTCTCTGAGCACCCTGTGCCAGGGCCTCACCACTCTCAAAATAATGAATATCTTCTTAATATCCAACATAAACCTCTTCTGTTTCAGTTTAGAGCCATCCCCCTTGACTTATCACTACATGCTCTTTTAGAAGATCCATCTCCAGCTCTCAGGTAGCATCAGTTTAGGGCCTGGAAGGCCCCTAAGATCACCCCACAACCACCAGCTCTGGCTAACCCCAATGCCCACACAGGGCAAAAGTATTGGAGGAACAATGAAAAGCTGCTGTTGGGAAGGATGGCTGAGGAGGCCTCCTGGGATGGTCCCTTTGGGTGCATTGCAAGGGATACTTCTGGATAACTGCTTCTAGCAATTCTGGTAGCATTTCCTACTCCTGGTAGTGAGTAAAGTGAAAAATCAACCTTGGAAATACTGGCCTCTTCCAGGAGGCTTCCACTAGGGTCAATCTAAATTGTAATGTATACCCACATTAATCTCTAAAAATATGTGGTTTCTTGGGTGGTAAAGAACAACATTCAGCATTACATGAGGTAAAGGCTATGACAATAAATGTCTCAATAAACACAGCTATAATATGGAAGTATCAGTATAGAGATTTCAAAGTAAAACCAGTAGCTGTAGATGCAGATTTGCATTTAGACCTTACATCCTACTGTGGATGTGCCAAACTAACAAACTGGAGTTGTTTTAGGCAGCACAAATAATCCCTTCAGAACCACAGGTTCCTGCAAGCTTCTTCCACATCTTCCTGCCCCCAGCTCTGCCTTGGCTGTGTGATGGGATGCACCCCCCAAGTGAGATGGGGCTGGAGGCTGGTGGGGACAGTCATTGCTGCTGTCACTAATTGCAGTGAGAGGGGACATGCAGCAATTAGCTGCTCCTGCTTTGGCTGCACTTTGATGATGGGATTGTTTTGATCTTACCCTTCCTCACTCTTTTCTATCAGATGCTGGAGTTGTATATCTTTGAGCTGTGCAGGACTCCACTGGGCAAAGAAAGCTCAGTACCTCTATTTTTTTTCCCCCTCTCCTCTGTAATCTCTCCATGAACCAGCCTTAGCAATATCCTTTTTGTTTGTGCAGAGATACAGGCACAAGAAGTATGTTAATTAGCTTGGAATATGAATATGGATTTTGTACTGTGGCATTGTTAAGCTTTTTCACACCTAGTAGAAAGCACTAAATTTGTATTTTAAAAAAGAGGATTAATAGAAATAGGCATTTGCCACGACTCATTTTTCTGCTGTTTCTAAATGTGTGCATTTTTGAATGGTAAAGATGCCTATTAACACTTCAAAATTTTGTCTCAACTTCCACGTATCGTGGTATGAACAGCATCATTAACCATTATTTCTTGCTTTTCAATAACTGGATTTACTTCACTGCAGTGACTCTAATGTTAAAAGAGAAGCAGTCAGATGGAGCGAAAATTCATATTATTGTGGTACCATTGCCTTCCTATAGGTTTTCAAAAGGAGGAACAAAAAATATTGTTAATATTATTTAAGAAACATGTACAATGTCATTCCTAAAGGGTAAAGAACTGAATTTAAAACTATGCAGGGCCCAGACTTGTCAGTCATACCTCATACAGTAGTTACATTTAAAAATTCTATTTCCGCTGTTGAAATGGCACCATCTATTTCTGAGCTCAAGGCACTGTAAAAATAGATAACATTTCCAGAAAGGAGGACCTCTGCCTGGAAACAGAAAAGGTACTCTTAGGGATTGAAAGTTAAGTCTGAGTCTGGCTGAAGGAAAAAGGATATTTCCTGTTTTAGACAGAAAATGCTGCTGCTCAGCCTTTCTCGAGTTTATTTGATTGTGACTCAAGAATATAATTAGATACTGTGTGCACAAATTGTCTCTATGCCATGAATAGAACTTTCACATGCTAACTTAAACTTTTATTTACATTTTTGTAGTACGCATTTAGTTGCGTGCTAAGGCAGGAGAACCATCTATCTCATTCTCAAATGCAGTCGTTTTCTTTCATGTGAATAATCAATTTGATTAGTTGACTGAAGAATTTAATGATAGTTCCTATGAAATCCAATCAAAACAAAGCACAGTGTCCCAGAGGTCAAGATACTGCAGATGAAGGACAAGATGGGATTTTCTGAATAGGAGCAATAAGAGAGAGGATGTGTGTCCTATATATGGAAAGTACATGCTGCTTGTATGTATTTTTATATCTTATAACAAAGAAAGGCAGAGATTCTAAAATGGAATAATGAAAATAATTTTTAAATGGTATTCATTAAAAAAGAGAAAAATAATGTTATAGCATCTCAAATCACAATGCCTGTACCATGTTGTAGGAATAGCAGAATTATCCTCATAACAGATTCAATTACTGTTGGAGGAAAGTCATTCAGAGAGCCTGAAAACCTCCTGACAAGGAAAAGTGCAGGAAAAGATGGATTTTTTTTGAGGCAGTTTTGAAGCATTTGCACTAATAGATAAGAATTCAAGAAATATTTTTGGTACTTTAAAGAATTACACATTTGAAAGAAGCCACTCTAGATTTAAACTATGCCAGTATTTTCTATCCAGTCATTATAACCCAGCACTTTCTTTTTCTCCTTTTTGGGCATGAGGAAAAGGCTTTTGAAAGAGTCTAGAGAAAAAATACACTTCTTAAGTGGCCAAAGTTTGATGATATATTAGCAAAAGACCCTTAAAATTTTTAAATGGAAAAAAAATAATGTAACAAATCATTGTAATCTAAATGACGTTTCTGTTTTTATATCTACAATGAAATCCAGGTAAGTTACATGTTCTATACTACAAAGAAAATTTTAAAAGAGTATTTTAGGTTGGAAATAGAAGTGATTGCTCTCATAGCACTATCTTGCTTTTTCATACTGGATAATATTTGGAAGCAACTTTATATAAGGTGCCTTAATCAGTCAACACTATATAAAGTGAAGTCCTTCTGAAGTGCATAGATCAAACTGGGGTTACACCACTTCAGTGGTTTTTCTGGCTTAAGTAATATTTTTCTTCAATGAAGAAGAGATCTAAAATATTTTGCTAATTTTTTTCCAAGTGCTTTTGTGAGTGAAAACTTTCTTAAAATTCTGCTTTTTACTATCTACGTAGATTTCATATCAGCAGGAAGAAAAATGGCTTTAGAGAGGTATAACAGTCTCTCTAAACAATAAATGCAAGCTAATTCCTTGGGTTCATAAAGCAGTGAGTAGTTAATGTATAGGAACAGAAAATTTATAAGAGTCAGCTTAAGTGACCACTAGATTAACAACATGTTCATCGTGTGACCACTGAGATACCATTCATCCTCTGGTGCCAGGACTCACTCTCTAGTACTCACCTTAACCCCATTTCACAACCATTTTATACAGACCCAGATAACCATTTATGAAAAGAAGCAGTGGGATGTGAAAATCCCTTTCTATCTGTTTTCAGAATTCAGAACTTTGGAAACATGCAGAATATATTTTACAATGTGCATTATCCAAGGCTACGCTATCACGATTCACATTTTGAATATCACCACCATGATATCCACTGCTGCATGACATATCCTTTAATGCTTATTCTGCTTGCCTCAAGCCTGCAGCTGACTATAGAAGAAGATAAAAATAATTTAAAGGCCTGATAGATGGATTTTAGAAGGCTTCAAAGCTTTTTGAGAAAGGATATTTTCTCCACAGCAGGTGTGGCCTGGCTTCCCAGGCTAAAACGAAGTAATACAGAATGAATGGAATATATAAAAGATCTGTGTGTTCTGGGGAACATGGTTTTCTCATCCTAGATCCCTACGCCTGAAACAAATCCATCTCCAAAGAAGGAAAAGAAAATTTTTTTCAACTTATGCAGAAATAATCCAATTGCTACTTACAGGTTCCCCTTAGCTCTAGGAAACTTAAATGCAATGAATTCAATACAAATGAATTCAGCATCTTTTGTTAGACATATTTATTAATGGCTTCATAGGTTAGAATGAATAGGATTTATTAAATTTGTATGCTTTTCTGAACTTCTGAATTCAGTTTCAATCACTGCAACACTATATAAAGGTTTTGATACAAATCCACTGACATACATGAAACCAACTTTATTTCAGACTGTGTATTTCCATCATTAGGGGATTTCTTTAATTATATTTTAACTGAGCAGTAACTATATCCTAAACTATATTGCTGTTTGCATTAGCTTTTGAGGATCAGGGCACTCATGTTTCTGGGTTCCTTAGAGGTAGAGCAAATTTGACAAGTTCTTGAAAGGGCTGAAAAAAATCCTCATCATATTGGAAGAATTTGCCAAGTTCACCCCAGAAGTCATTTTCACCTGGTTTTACAGCTTGAATAAGACCTGGCTGAGCAAAGCAATCTAGCTCGGGGAAAATAAACCCCTGTCCTTTTGTTCACAGGTCGAGTGCCTGTTTGACTCTGCTAGGAAATGATTTACTACACTTACCCAGCTGTGGAGCTGAGGCACAGTGTTTGTCACTGCTTCATCTGACACAGATTTTCCCCAGTTTCACAAGGTGACTTCAACTATTTCAGTAAGAACTCATTTCTTGGGTTGTGTCAAATACTCTGGCCAAGAGGTCTCAAACTTTCTTAAATTCCCTCATTTCTCCCCAGGAAATGGCTTCATGTGCTTCTTGGTACATTGTAGCCTGCACTTTTGATTTCTCTCCCTTTTTCCATCCCATTCCCTATTTACCACTTGGGGGGACCTTCTCAATAAATATAAGAGTATAAAAGGAGCATGTCTGCCTAACTATCCACAACTGTGATAAATTTAAGTTAGTTAAGAGAAAATTCAAGTATTTAACTATAGAATTAGCTAGGTATGTTACTAACCTGGATAACATCAACAAGCAGATTAAAAAAAAGCATTTCTGGTTTAAACTCTCCCAGCGGAGCTTGTGCTGGCACTCTGGATGCTGCTGGACATTTTTAAAATTTTTTAATTTTTTAAAAATTTTACTTTTAGACAAATAGCCCAAAACATCTTAAAATTACCCTTTTTTTCAGAGTGACAGTTGATTCCCCAGAGGTGAACATGAAAATATTTTCAGTTAATATTTATACACATAAACACACACCACATGTGAAGAAAATTAGGATAATTGCAATAATCTCAGGGATGCAATAGGGATGCTGAGCTGAAAACATTTCAGAAACATATAGAATGCAAGACACACAGAAAATAAATAATCTGAGAAAAGGAGGGCAAAGGTACAGCATTCTTGCAACAAGCAACAATAAAGATAACAAAGCATTAAAAAAAGATGTCTGATGATTTTTATGTCACAATATATAAGACAAAAAGCAAGAGAATGAAAAGTATATACTATTTTATTTTATTTTTTCTTATGCTCCTGAGTATAAAAATAGGATAAAAAGAAACCCCTTGACACATATAAAGTTCACACTTCAGGCATGGTAGACTGGATGTAGCAGTAGTTCATACTCTGTCCAAAATACAAAATAATTTAAGAAATGTGCTTTGGCTAATCTTGCCCATTTTCCCTGCTACTTTACACAGAACACTACAACCTCAATGTCTGATTTACTAACTTAGCAATTCCTAACCCCCACAGAGAGATGGGTTGCATAAATAACTATGAGCTGAGCTGGCACCATGAGCTAGGAAGAGATCACAACATTTGAAGGCTCTGAAGGGATCAGAACCTGCCTGCAAACTGGTCCAAGGCTTGTTGTGCCACTGTCGGAATGAACCAGCAACCAAAAACAATGAACAAATGCACTGAAACGTGATGGGAGCAGGGTGCTTTTCTCCTTTTATGAACTTTGATTGTGCAATGATGAGAACTATATAAAAATAAATAAAAAATCTTGCTTATAAACAAGTCAGTGATTACAGCCAATTCAATCCTTTGATGGGTTTTCTAGACCATCAACATATGTATTTCCCTTGTTAAAGGAAATTGAAATTCCAGAAGTCATCATTGTGGAAGGAAAAATAACTGACAATAACAACAATAAGAAGCACAAATGATAGTTTAGCTTTCCCAACAAACTCCTGATTGTCTCCCCTATTATCTGGGAAAGGTCTGATATTATGGCACTTGGAGAGATGCTGCATTTGAAGTCTGTCAAAAATCAAACCCCACACACAGCGGGTCTGGAGCATTGCTCTCACAAAGGATGCCTTTGACCTCTGCATGAGACAGCATCCTTAGAGGGAGGGAAGTTCTGCAGCTAAGTCAAAGTAAGCTTAAGGGACACACTGGGTAGCACAAAGATGGAAAAGGTATGAAATGGTTCGAATCGATCCACAAACACCTTTAGAGAGGGTGTTCAGGCCCTTTCATTAGATGCATTTGCTTCCCAGGCTTCAAAGGGGCGCCTGTCACAGCTGCCACCACTGCTGCGTGCAGTTGCAATGAGGCTGGAACCAGAACACAGACAAAAATAATAATTATGAGCGGAGAAAGGGAGGAAAAGGTTCCCTCGTGACTAAAGGAACAAAGCCTGAAATATTAAGCTGTATAGCTGGAGAAAGGAGGAGGAAGGGGATTGACAATATGATGATACACAGCAATGGAAAGCCTGGCTCTTTGACATTTTTAGACAAAGAAACTCAGTAACTGTATAATAAAACATTTTAGTTTTCAAAATAAAACTTCTGCAACACAGATGAGACAGGTACAAAGAAAATAGTGTGAGGACATAGTGGACAAGTGAACTTTATCACAAACTGGCAAGAAACCTAATGAGGGACATAAAAACCTCCCCCACATTACTTCCATAAATAATTCTGGCCAAAGCAAACTAAAATAATAAGCTGTGAGTAAAAGCTATATTTCCAACAGCAGGGTTAACATTCTTCTGGGCAAATATTCTTTCAGAAATAAGAAAAAAAGTTTCTTTTTTTGGCTTTTTTGATTCCAAAATAATTCTACATACTGATAAAATGCCAACAATATGTACCAGTTAGAAAAATGTTATTTCATAAACAGTAGACTCCAGACTAGCATTTAGATATTGAAAGATTGACAAAAGCTTGAAAAAGATTTTAAGACATAATTTTAAGACTAGCTACTGGTCTTTGTACATATTGAACTACTGTAGCATGAGCTACTACATGAAGAAACAGAGGAAGAACGTGAATCCCTGTGTAGTTTTTGTTTGTGTTTGAGAAAGACCCCTCAAATAACCACACATACAAACTCATAGTCAGAGAGAAGTCAAAGTGAGAGTGACATCAACTGAGTGGCATAAAAGCTGTTCTGACTGGGTAAAGAAGAACCACTTCAACATTTATGATGATTTTGGATGAGGATATCCCACCATTTCCCACTGTGACACGTTAAGGCACTGGGATTGGGAATAGAAAGATGAAGTAGGAAGAATGAAAAGTGTTCAGATTTCAGTGCTAAGTGCTTTCATTCCTTCTCCTCTGTGCACTTGCTTAAGATCCATTTACACAGTTCAGCAATGAGGCTCTTGCACTTGTTGGTATCTCCTCTGAAAATATGCAGTTCCACACACAAATCTGCCTCTGGTTTGAGTCCATAGGATGATTCGATTCCAGCAATGATGCTTTCCTTGTCTGTAAACCAGTGCTGTGTGTGAGTTCATTCTCTATGTGTGAATTAATATCTGTTTCAAGTTCTGCCTGAGCCTTGAGCCCTAGTGGACTCTTACTGCTGCTGGCTTTTGTGTGCTAAATTTTGAGCTTCTATAGCACAGTGACTGACATTTGCAGGCAAAGTGGGGGAAGCAGTACATTGGCAATACAAGATTGCACTGGAGTACAGCTATAATGTTGTTTGCTTGAAAGAGAGGAAAGATTGCTGCTGGATTTCCCTGTTGCTCAGTTTCACCAATTAAAAAAAAAAAATCAATTATTTCATTGGCCAGAGGAAAATCGATCACTCAAAAGAGAAAAGGGTTTTTTGCATAGTATCAAATACAACATCAGTAGAACAACACTGAAGGATGGATCCACTTTTGGAGGCAAGTGAGAGAATGACATGGCTGCACCAATGGCACATATGAATGAAAGAGGTGGGGTGTCATTACTACTGCTTACACTGAGTTTCTCAGGTGTACAGGGCCCTGATTGCTCCAATGCATTAAAACCAGAACAGATTCAGACCTTGATTGTCTTTGCTCGGTCTCTTGGTTTAGTTATAGATACATATCTTATAGGTGACGGCTATATTTATTAATTTTACCTGAATTATGACAAATAAATTATACATAAAAGGCATAATTGCAGTAAAACATGTTATTCAAATAAAGTATTTCAAACACTCCTGATTAAAAAACTCCAAACTTATCTGGAGAGAACTTGCTCAGCAGCTGTGAAAAGTAGGGCAGAGAACCCACCCAACTGAGCCAAGAAACAAGGACCCTGGAAAGATCTCCCTAAAGGAAATAAAATAAATAACTAAATAGGAACATATTCCTGGTGGACTTAAATTAAACAAAGCCTGCATCTAAAATGATTCCAGGAGATGACCAATATAAACTCTCCTTGTCTGAATCTAAGCATACCTAGGATGGAATTTTTGAGTCCAAAGACATAAATTCTGCCTCATTGAGCTAAAAAGGGTTCAACTTTGGCATTGCCCATAATTTCCAAACTCCATACTGTGCTCCTATAACACTGAGCAGGTTGTTATTTTGTATAAATCATTTCTTCAGCTGGACTTGAAATCATCTTTGAAAGAACAACACAATTCTTTTTTCAGCTGACGACATAACCTGAGAAAGAGATTGCCTGCACTAGTAAAAAGATGACCTGCAAATTAAGAAAGGAAATAAAGTGAGCAGCAGCCAACAGGTATTTGTCAAAAATAAATTTTGCCACACTATCCCTTTTCATTTTATGTATGACTCCATAATATGCTTTCCCTGGGGAAGGAGCAGTAAATGCCAGATGCCTGGAGTTTAGTACAGCAGTATCTGATGTGCCCATCTCGTAAGCAAGTTACAGAACTGTGTCTAGAGGAAACCGCTGTGAAACAACAAAACTAGTCAACAGAAAATGGGAACTAGACCACTTCTCTGCTAAACATCTACTCAAGCCAGTGATTGTCAAGGTTTCACTGTGAGTTAGAAAGAAAAATTACCAATCTGGGTTTCTTTGAGTTTACCCCAATCTCACATCATTTGCTGTTTCACAAAAGACCAGAAGGATAGAAAGAAAAACTGGCTTTGAATTTGCATCAGGCTGCAAGAGGTTAATAAACTCTTTGAAATCCAGGTTTAAAGTTCAAGAGAATGTTTATACTGCTTTTAAGATTTACAGCAGACAATATAAGAAGCAGTAGAGTTAAACTAACTGTGGTGAATTTAAGGTAGGTAAAACATTGAAGGTAGAATTGAAAGAACAGTAAGCACTGGAATAAGTTTCCTGGAGAAGTTTTAAAGAGTGGATCTGAAAAACAGTCATGACATTTTGAGCCAAGGGAAGGACTAGCAACCTACTTACTTCTGAGGTCCTACTTTCTATGAATCCTAAAATATAACCCCCTAAATATTACTTCAAAATAGCCTTTGCATTATAGTAATAGAAATGATCTAGGAACAAGAAATAAAAATGCTTCCTACCCAATGATGTATTTGAGCTTGATTCAAATAAAAGGGAAAGAAGTGTGCCACTATTTTTTATTCCATTGTCTCCAATATGAAAAC
This sequence comes from Brachypodius melanocephalos, assembly GCA_013398615.1. NCBI lineage: Eukaryota > Metazoa > Chordata > Aves > Passeriformes > Pycnonotidae > Brachypodius > Brachypodius melanocephalos. Next base: position 794,300 of record VZSR01003209.1, read on the forward strand.
TGAATTGTTTTGAGGATAATCTGCAAGGATACATGGTTACTAACACAAACATATGTTGTCTGCTCATAACAGTGATCTTTACTGAAGTTTCTTGCTCCATTGTGCCAGGAATCACTTGATTTGCAGAATACATAAACAACAATAAACTTGGACTGAGTTCTCCTGCACATCCTGCATTTGATTGTCAAACAATTTACTTCTCTGACAAGATGTTTATGGAGTTCACTGCAGAGAGAAATTATGTTGTGCTTGCAGATATTCATTGGCATTTAGTATCACATGGAGACAAAATCTTGCAAATTTTGTCCAAAAATGCTTCTGGGCTGAAAGGTCAGGATTTGTTTTACATATAATAATCAATGTGCATTCCTTTTTTTTTTAATGTGTCCATCATTCAATCCACTTTGTTGGCATATACTAAAGTCCTTTGCATTATGTTATTCCTGGTAGGAAATGTGTATTTATTTTGTTTAGTATCACTATGAATCAACATAGACTTAGAGCAATTAATGGAATTCTAAAAAAAAACCCCAAAACCCCTTTTACCTAAACTTCACAGGAACCAGTGAACATTCAACTCCATTTAAAATGACAAAACTGGTTAAGAATTTCTGTGTTTCTCCCCAGTCTGAAAATAGACTGTAGAACTCTGTGATGCAGAGTATTTAAGGCAAGATGTAAATATTTATAAAACTGTGTCTGGATACCAAGTCCTCAGTCTACAGTACTCATAGTACAAAGGTACAAATGTAGAGTTTAAATTAAATTTCTTCTAAGTCCTAGGCCAGACTCAAGTAAACAGAGAAAAAGACCAAACACATCTGACACCTGCTTGCTGTGACAATCTCACATATTTCTCTGAACAGTGTTATTGCCTCTGCCAAGCCCCAGGTGCCAGAGCTGTACTGGGAGCAGTGGTCCCAGTGCCCAGAGCCACCTCTGCCCTTGGATGGAGCTCCTGGGCAGAAACAGTGGTCCAAGAGCAGGCAGAGACTCCATGGGATGGATAAATCCACAGCAGCAAAAGGAAAGTTATTTAACTCAAAATCTTTGGTCTTGGAAGTCTAATCAAACCTGATATTTAGTACTGCAAGGTTAAACTATTAGCCTGTTCATTTTTTTTTTCATTCCTTGGCTTGTTTTCTTCGTCTCCCTCTGCTGCCATTAAAGGTATGCTATCTGTAAAAGCAAGGCAAGCACACCCAATTAGCTCACACCAAGTTTGTAAAACATGATATCCTTCAAAAGGTTAACAGGAAACCTGAAGTAAAACCAAAATAATTAGTAAATATATAGTTTCTTATTCCAAACCCAGTGGGAAGAAAAACTGATTTCTCATAGAGAAAATTTACTCCTGAAGTCTGTTACCATCTTCTTCAATTAATTTGAAATTTATGAAGAACCACCCCATCTGGGTGCAGGTTGATGCCCTGTCCTTGAGGTCATTTCAATACCCCTTTCACATAGCCTTCCAGGAAATTAAGAAAATCTAAAGAGAGTGGAACACATTTCAAAAAAAGTACAATAATGAATCCTGTTTCTTTTTCAGCATCATGAGTATTGTAACTCAAAAGAATTGTGACAAGAGAAATCAATAATTCATCAACAGCTGAAAGTGGCACATGGTGAAAAGGGCATATGTACATAAAAGTGGAAATTTGTGTGCTCATAAAGAAAGTCTGAAAGGTAGATGGGTGGACTGCTGATAAAATTCCTCTAGTAACAACAGCTAAAGCAGCTCTTTGATAACTGCTCTGTAACACACCCCTTATATTCCAATTAATTTATTACTTTTACTACAGCAATAACACTGCATGTAGATTAGTGGGGATATTCAGGCCCTTTACAGAAAGAGCTATATGTGGCAATTAAGGCTGATCCTGAGAGAATTACAAATCTACAAAACAGAGTTTACAAAGCTTTGTGTTGTTAGAAACTAAGACTTCACAGTGAACAGAAGAGGAATTATTTTTGTATTCAGGAAGACATGACTCTAGACAAATTCACACTCCTAAAAATTCAACAAGATATTTCACAATCATCCATATGGTCTTTGTGCTAATGTCACTTCACAAGCTGGCTTATAGATCTCTTATGATTATTAAAATGTGTTACTAAGCTCGTGAAATTGTGAAGACAAAAAGATCAGTTACTGAACTCGGTGCACTATGAAGGCACATTTTAATTCCTTACTCTAACTTTCTGATTCTCAACTTTGTCATGTAACTTAAGCAAGCAAAAGATGCTACCTTACAGTTTGGGAAAACTAAGATTGTGCCACGTGAGAAGAGCTTTGTGTGGCCTCCTTCAATAAAGAAAACAGCCTTTCAAGTGTTCACTGATCTAGGAAGCAACAGGAACAAAAGGGGCCAAAATAAAATCAACAGGAAAGTGTTAAAAATAGAAAAGTAACAGAGCACTTTCAGCTAGGGAATGAAATGGAGGTTATGGTATGACCATTCCAGTGATTGAAAACATCAGGTGGTAAACCACACACTACCCACAATCCTGTGACTGAATTTATACTCTCTGAAACAGCAGATCTGCTTCTCCTGGCAGAGGAATCCCATCTCCTGGGTGAGAGGAAAAGTGTGCTCAAGCACAGCCCTGGGGATCAATGCAGCTCTAACCTGAAAGGTTCAGGGGGGTGGGATAAGTGTCTCTCACTTGCAGCAGCTGTTGAAAATAGCAACAAACACAGCACCAATACAGACACTTTTTGTATTGTTTAGTCCTAACAAGGTTCACAGGCTGCTATTCAATTTGTTGCATGTTTCCTAGATAATTAGTGCACTGAGATTATTTAGTTATGTAATTTCCAAATGAGAATGATGCTTTTGCATGGGGTAAGATTTTGTGTTCTTTGAAGACAGTTACTGGTAGCTTGCTCCAAAGCAAGACTCAGATAGTCAGACTGCCATGCATGACAATAAAAACATCATTCACTTATACACTGAATTTCTCCAATCTGGGGCTATTTTTTAGGCCTCTAGAACACTGCCTAATAGAGCCTAATTAATATAGGATGCACATATTCTGTGTGTTATATAAAATATTTTTTTTTTTACTGTGCAGTGAACAATTATGATGCTGAACAATTTGAGTAAATCAAAATGAGCACAGCTCCACACGATAGAAGTCAGTCTCCTAAGAGGATGTGTGCAAACGGGCAGCAAGAGAGAGGGCAGAAGTGGATGAAGGAGGCAAGAAAACCCTGTCAGCATCAGACATAAGCACCTTGGAGAATATTTCCATCACTCAACATGCCAGCTTTGTCTTTTCATTGGAGCAGTAGGCAGAAAACCAGGAAAAACCACTCCTAGCTAGAGGAAAGCATTCTGCAGCTACATGAGATATGCTTTTTTTAGAGTCATTCCTTGTTTCCTGGGATATGCAGCCATTCTCCCCCTCATCATCACCAGCTGTTGTCTTAGTGGTGCTTTACAATACAATTGTGTGCCATACTGACAGTCTAAGTGCACCATGCTTGCATCCTCAGTGACAGAGGTGGAGGAGAGATGCACTTAAAAATATGGTTACAGGCCTTTTTTTTGGTTTTCAAAATCCCTTTTTTCTCTTTGCTTCAAGCAGAAAGAAGCAACACAACAAAACTGAGGCAATGCAAGTATGGCAGAAAGAATTTGAGAAGGAGGCAAGAAATTTCAAAGGGTTTTAGATACAAGTGTTTTACAGATGTTCGGTAAACGAAACCACAAAGTCTAATCAAACAAACATTTTGAGGCAGTTTATACTCATGGGAAGAAAGTGGAAGGAGATGGGGATTCTACCTTTGATCATGAAGCTAGCATCGAGGAAACAGCTATTTTCAATTTCTGTTTGAAAAGTGTTGTTTAGTAGATGTACCACCACCCTTGAAGGCCTCCACCCTTTATGCAAAGGCACACTGTGGTGCACTCAGAGGAGATCAGAGGACATCATTCTGGATCTCAAAAGTAACTTTAGTTGAGTTTTGTTTCAGTAGTATCCTAAAAGGTCTGAAGTTCAATATTGGAAAACCTAAGCTCAACCAGGACAATCTTTAAGTGGTTACCAAGAGCAGTGCCATCATACATTTCAGATTTTTTTTCATTTCAAAAGCCTTGCAGAGAGAAAAAAATTAAACAGAGGCACACAAGAGTGTTTGACTTCAGTGGAATTATTTTTTTTCAGTTTGTATTCTTGTTCAGAAGATTGGTAACCAGTGATAATTTATCAAAACCATCATGCGTAAGGAAAATGAAATGGTAAGCAGAATATTGCATTGTTTTGCATTACATGCATGAGCATGGAATTTAGTGTATATTTACCTAATACTCTTATTTTAAAAAATAACTTGCACTTGACTTTCTAAGTCTGAATGGATCTACAAGACATTTTTCCGTACTACACCTAAAAAAACCCCCAAATAACAACATATTTGAAGTTCATCTAAATATGCTGAGTGTCACACATTTCCAAAATATTCTTGTATCTAAGTATTGCTGTGAGTTTGTAAATGCATTTTTTTTAAAATCAAAAGGCTGCTCACACACGTAAATCAAGAATGCCCATGAATTGATGCTGAGCTGGACCCCCCCAGGAGAATTTTAGACACTTGGGATCTACAGTGTCAGATCTACATTTCATGTCCTCTCCTCACAGAGAGCTTAAGCAGGTCTGCAGTGATAGTTGTATCTTCCATAATCTTAAAACTTGGAAAAACATTGGGTTTTTTACTGCAATTAATTGTGGGTTATATGTAGCTAAGCAGACTATAAATAATTTTCTCCTTCATAAGTAGTCATGTAACAAGGCCTTTTGCTGTTTTCTAATAAATAACAGGCATTTTCAAATTGTCGTCTAAAAAGGTTGTGTGAATTCCTTATTCTGCTTATGCTAACAAGTGCAAAAACTGAGTTTCTTTTTCCTTAGAATGCAATGACATCCACCTTAATTTCCTCATTTTTTGATATCAGATTGGGTAATCTCAAATATGAACAAATGATATTCAATTTATCTTTTTATGCTAAAGAACAGAGACTGGAAAGTTCTGCAGCAAAATTTCACTAGTTCATAAAGCAGAATGCAAGCAATGGGGACTGGATTAAATATCTATTTTGTAAGTTTGTGAGATTTTTTTTTTTTTTCAGTTTAGAGAAAAGCCAAATTTAGTGCTGGCTTAGGAAATCTTCTATGCATATGAGTCATAACCATGCAGCTGATCAGTAAGAGAATCCTGAATGGAAAGGTGAACAAGAGTTCACACACCAAGTTTTTGCACACTAAGCAGAAATAATTTCAGAAGAATATTATCTCTGACTGAGGTTGTTTGCATCCCTTCTCTAACAGTTTTCTTCTTAATGCCACACGTGCAGCCTAGAGATTGGAATCAGCTCTGGGACTCTAAATTGCTACTTCAAATGCTGGAAAATAGTGAAAAGAGCTCTGTGATTGCTTATGCCTAGAGGGGTGTTTTAGTTTTCCTTGTCTAATCAACTTTTCTGGCTTCTTAGTACACATAAGTAGGTTTTTTTACTCTGATAGTTTGCAAGAATATTAACAGAGGACAGGAATGTATGGCAGAAGTTCTTTGTAAGACAAGAAGAAATAAATTAACTTAACTTACATAGTTTGAGGAACACACGGTTGAAATGCAGCCCATATGCATAGTGATTATTTATAGGCATACAAATTATATTCAAAAAAGAGCCAGATGGCTTTAGCAACACATCTGCTGTCTTCAAGGCAGAACTTCTGAAGCAAACTTGGGACATTAACTCCTATTATAGAGCAGTCAAGAACCAGTAGGGCTACATTTGCTTTGTAGTCTGCAAGAGTTGTATCCTCCTACACAGAAGTTGAATTTAATCTGAAGTCAGCATCAAAGACAGGCTGCAATATTTTGCATTTTAACAGGGTTATCGTGCTGTTACTAACTAAATGCAAGGCTGGGAAGGTAGGTCACCACTAAAACAGAAGCCAACCCTCACACATGCTAAGATAAGTGGTGGTTACATAAATCTTTGTGTCAGCTAGCAATTCTGTATATTTTGCACTAATCCTCAGCAAAGTCACCATCCCTGAAAATCATTCGAAATCTCACTCACACTACAAATTCTATTTTTTTTTTTTGCTTTGTTTCCCTTAAGAGAAGTTTCTCATTTAAGATAATACTGAGAGGTAATTGAAAGACATCTTAGACATAAACATCAGAACCATGTGAGTATTAAATACTGACTTATATTAACAAGGGCAGGGTGAAGTCAGACATCCATTAACTACATGCAAAATATGCCCTGGAATGTGAGAAGGCAAATTGTGAAAAAGTCTTGGGAGAAAGTCCAGTGTTCCATGATTTCTAATCCCCACCTGGATAGGCACAACTCGTCAGGAGTGCTTGAGTTTGCACCTACTGCCTTCTACAGCACTATGTGCTACTCTGAGTAGTATTATTTCTCATTTTCACTTATATTCACCTTTTTAGAAACTTTAGCTGGAACAGAACTCATTTCTTCCCTTCTTTATCCTCCTCTTTATAAAAAGAAGATTAAAAAAACCCCTCAAACAGAACATCTTCATCAAAAAGAGCTGAATTTGTCTTTTCTGCTAGAATGGATTCACTCCTTTGAGTGCAGCTTTGCCCAAGGCACTTTTGGATCCCGTCTGTTTTTCTGGCAGCACAGACACAACTGGAAGCTTGATCCACTGCACCACGTGGATGTCCCAGTGCTGGCAGCTTCCAGGCTGTATCTGGCTGGAAGGAGGAAGGGGAACATCTCTGGGCTCTGGTGCTGCTCATGCTCCCAGCTGGGTGTTGGAGGGCAGTTGGCTGCAGTGGAAGTTGTGCACCCCCTGTGAGGATGTGCCAGGGGAGATTCCATTGCATCTGCAGCTCTCTCCCAGGACAGATAACTCCAGCAGCACCCTGTTTTACTGGCCTCCTGCCCAGCCTGCATTCTGGATACTCTTCTATTAGTAGGGTGGCAAAAGGCCTGAAAGGAGTGATTAGTCTGGAATATACAGCAGGACCATGCTCCTCCTTTGCTCAGGGCAAATTTAGCTCTCCTTAACAAGTGCACTGCAAATAAAATTCTAATTGTAAGTAGTAGCAGAGAAGTTAGAGCATATACAGATGCTTTTCCAAGTTCAAAAGTTTTCCTAAAATCTGGAAATTCTAGATATCAAGGCATTTGCTTACCTCCCTTAGGGAAGGTATTATTCCTGATATTTATGGCTACTCCCTCTTTCAAAAGCTTCTGGAATGATTTTTGTATGATATCAAAATAAAACATTGCTCTCTCTTTCCCTATGTATGTCCTTTAATTTTGTTAGGCTGTCTAATTTCATCGAAGCTCCCAATCATCCCAAACAAGCTATTAAGAACTTGCTAGGAAAGTGAGTCTGCCACCTTTGAAATGCTAATTGAATTCTTTATCTGCAAAACCAATATTTGTGTTGTACAGCTCAATGATGGAAGAAAAAAATAATCCATAAGCCTGATGAAATGATAAAATGCATTTGTTTAACTAAGTCATTAAAATTAAACAGTGCTTATTCTAGGTTCTTATTCACATGAGATATGAAACACAAAACAAATGCTAGAGATCACAGGTCTCTGCAAAAATTCCACTGCATTTCCCTTTCAGTTGAGCAAAATCAACCCAAAACTTAGGTATCCAACTCTCATGTACATCTTACTTTCAACAGTGATATCACCAGCGTGGTTCAGACTATACAGAGTGAGTTACCTTGGCAGAACTTTGTCCTTTAAATATTTTTTCTATCATCCTTTATCATTAAAATGCTCTGTCACACACTCACACACACACATACACAGTGTATTTTCTTCCTGCTGCTGTTGGCAAGGGGAAAGGCGTTTTTGCATTGTTGATAACAGCAATTCTGAAAGCTAATAGAGGTTTCAGAATTACTGAGGTTTCCATGCAGTTCGTGTCAAGTCCCTTTCTCTAAGGGCTGGAGGAAGGAAAGCTCTCTGCTGTTCCTGGCTGTTGCTACAGTTTCAGCTTGCAGTGGTAATTGGGGAAGGGATTAACTCTCGTTAAGCGTTTGACTGCTTTTCCTTTGGGAGACTATGGAAACATGCCAGAAGGAGTGACTCTTCAGAGTAACACTTGTGCTCATCTCCAGACCTGCTTCCATCAACTGCATGTGCAAAGCCTCTTCATCCCTCAGGCACAGGAGTTTCCATAGGGCTGATGCTTCTCTTCTAACATATAAATACTGGGTCTTAATGGTGTTGGCTTCTTCCACCACCCGTGAAAGCAAAGATGAGAATGCTGGGATTGGTTTGTTTTAAATCAGTGGAAGCACAAGCCAGAATTGCAGCTTAACAAAGCCATTAAGCAGGAGTTAGCAGTGCCTGCTCTATGCTTCTTAATATAAGCACTGTTATAAATCACGTGTGCTCAGGCATTCCTTCACCTCCTCACAACTGTGTGTGCAGGAGGGAAAACTGACACTGGAGAGGTTCATCCCCAATGAACCCTGACCCTCTCAAACTGCCTGCTCTAATCAAGGTCTTGCTGGTTAGCCCAAACCACTGTTCCATGCAATTTAGGTACATTCAAACCAATTTCTGCCTGTGGTTAACTCCCAATGATGGCTTGAAAAGTAAAAACAATGTGCTTATTAAGGCGAGAACTACAAGAAAAGTAATTTCCTCAGAAAATTACTGAGTGCTATATTTGGATGGCATAATGCATATTTAGGGAAGAAATGAAGATGACTTGGATACTTACTAGGCTTCCTGTTCAAGAAATACCTAATAAATCATGTGAGAGATTATTTTCCTGAGAAAATATTGTATTAACTAGAAGTTAGTGGAAAATCTTGCTGTTAAAGCCATCTGTTTCCCTCCCTCATGCTCACAGAAACTCCACATGCGTGTGCCTGCATGAAAAGACGGGAATGGATTAGACACAGATAAGTATTTGGAACCAGAGGATTGATTGAGTTGAAATTAATTTTAGATGCAGTGAGATGGTGTCAGCCAGGACCAGATCTTTGCAAGTCACACAGTGAACAGCACCATGTGTGGAAGAACATAAGTGAGTTTTCCTCTTGACCTTAGGCTAAGGTTAGCAAATTCTTGAACATTGATTTAAATCCCTTAAAAGATTTTTAATCAAAGTAAATTCTAAATATGCAGGCAAATCTTGTAATTATCACTGTCAAAACATGAAGTATATGGAGCAGCAAAATATACTTCAGGGGCTCTGTATTAATTGTAAAATTAAATTATAAAAGTGATTGCAGAAGGCTGTAATTAAGACTGTTTCAAACTAAGGCCTTAGATAGGGAAGAATGATACATAGAGTCACCTGTATCCATGCAAAGCATTCAAATAGTGATGAGCAAAGGCACATATGTGGTCATAATCATAAAAAGATTAAATTATAGGATTTTTAACACAAAAATGTAAATTTACCACATGGCAATAAGTCACATTGTATATGGGTTATTTTTTGGACATAAATGTAGTTATTCCTTGGAAATGTTAATTACATAATAATTTAATTAATAGGGTGGAAGTTTAGAAAATGGGGGGAGGGGGGAATATAAGCTGTTTTCCTGTTGCTCCTGTCCAATTGTTATGAGAAATGAAAATTTTTAGCACAAAAATCTCTTGAAGCAAGAAGTAGCCTGGTGTTTTACTACTAAAATCATCTTGGAATCTTGTGATGTAGACAGTTAGTCTGGTCACAGAAGAATGAATAGATGTACATAAATAATCACATTAAGATTAAAATCCATTACAAACTCAGAATGTTTCCATTTCAAATGGAGACACCAATCAATAGTCCTTGCCATGGGCAAAGGGAGCATCCTTTAATTTCAGAACAAGCGTTCACTGAGAGCTTCTGAGCTTCAGGAGTTATCCCAGCTCAGAGGGAGGTTCTCAGCTTGATGTGTGCAGTTGGCTGAGGTCTGCAGGTGAAATTTAGGTGTTGCAAATGTGCTTATTCCCAAAGTACTCAAAGAAGTAGCATGAACCCCTGCTAGGCAAAACCACAATATGCAACCCCACTTGACTTCAGGTCAAATCAGACAGGGTCAAGGGCAATATTTTGGCTGTTGGTGTAGTTGGAATAAGATGGGTTACAGATGTGAGGGAGCTGGGGGAGAAGCAAAGAGAGGGAGGCTGAAGCAGAAGCTCTTTGGTTCTCCCCAGAGACGCCATTGATTGCCCAAGGGAGTTTTTCTACCTCCTGCCGATCATCTATCAGTCCTCTCCTACCTTACATAAACTGGAAAAGTATCTCTGTACCCATGGAGAAACATAAGTTTCATCTATTATCTCCATCCTGTTTAGTTTGAACACCAACACTCTTAGTGTAGTCAGAATATGCTTAATATTTCACGTTCTCTTATTATATGTTTCTGTTTCTACTGTTGTGAAATGTGTTGTGCATTTTAAACATTTAAACATTAAATTTTATGACATATTGCATGTTTTGCTCAGGAAGATTTCATTATTAAAATAACAACCAGGTTAAAGCAGATATCACGCAACTGTTACTGCCTGAAGTCTAACTTCGAGTTTTGTTTAACCTCTACAATGCTATTCAAGAATCACAATAATAAAAAATCTAATTAAATCATCCCAGAAGGGATAATATTACAAGCAAAGAGTTCAAGATGGAGAGCAAGAATAATAATACTGAGCATAATTTTTCTTTCCTAAAGACAGATTAAAGATCAGTAGTAACTGTTCAGTGATAAGAAACTGTAGTTAAACTCATTTAAAACACAGATCTCCACTGAATATAAGCTATCACGCATAATAAGTTTACTATCCTTTCATAAATATGTAAAGCTGATATAATGTTGTGACAGTTTTATGCTTTCTTTCAGTTCTCTTTAATAGCAGACATAAAAAGAACCCCATCAATTTTAATAAGTTTTGGAGAAGGTCCAAAGTGAGTGGAAGAAAAAGTAATGGTGAGGTTCTTGGTAAAGAAATAAAGGAACTAAAGCTAAAAAATTGTCCTCAAATAAATTAAAAAGACAAAACTCAACTTGAAGTTAATACTGAGGCTAAACAAAACCCCCAAGTGAGCCTTGCAGCAAGTTTCTACGCTGGAAGGCTGGAGAATTAAGAAAGTTAAATGCATCTACAAACTCACAAACCTGACCAATTATTTCTGCCAAAAGTCTACAATCTGTGGATTTCCATCAGAATTAATTACCCATCCTTTACCAGCCCGCACTCCAAGGTAGATGGACTGTCAGCTGTGGAGCCAAGTTTAAAGCCTCAGACGTCACTGTCTTCCAGTATGGAAAGCTAACCATTTATACCACACATTGTTATTATTTCCTTCTTTTCTTCACAATAAATGCAGAATTAACCTCAATAAATGGTTTGATTATCTCCAACATCAATTCTGAAGCTAATAATTTACAGTATGTTATCAAAACATTTCTATTAACAAGCAGACCAAAAGACACATTTCTCATGCACAGTTCACCTCAAGAAACTTTTAATTCAATAAAGAGTCCCATGAGAGAAAAAATATGGGCAAAAACACTGTTTAGTAACTCTTCAGGGAATAGTCACAATATAAGCCAGTTTCCAGGCACTTCAGGTTGCCTTCCTCTGAAAATGCTGTCAAGGGAGAGTACTTGTCTTTTTTCCTACTGTTGTTTAAGTGTAGCTGAACAAACTTACAAAGCCAGTAATGCAGTCCAGCTGCATTGCTGCTGCTTTCTGATACTATAAAACGCCCTTCAGCCTTTAAGGCCTTATGGTGTTCTGGACTCATCCATTCCACTTTGTGAGGAGATCACTTGTACAAAAAATATAACACCACCACCCCCTTTGACAGTTCTGTATCTGCCCAGAAGGCTTTTGAACTTCCACAATCACACATACACACAAAAATCACACACAGAGAAACTGCCGCATTCCAGTACACATCTGCAAGTACTGCCTGCCATCAGGGCCCACCTTCCTCTTTGCCAAAACATCGAAAATTGCAGAGGACAGACCCAGAGTTCCTGCAGGCTGATGATGTCTCATGAGACAGGCATGGCAAAGCTCTTACAAATCCAAAGTGTTCCCTCCCTTCTTGTGCCATAACACACACAACCATAGATTGATGAGGTTTTACTAGAGATTGGGCACTATTTCCAAATTTCTTTCTTATGTTGCCTTTGGTGGAATATAATGGAACATGGGCTTCCACCATCATGAAAAGACAATTGTCTGGTGGCAGCAAAGCTACAAATCCCTTCTGTAAAGGACAGTATGTCTCTTGGTTTGTAGAGTAGGCAGGCAGACCAGCCCTAGAGTTTAGGCTCAGATAATTGTTCTTCTGAGGAAGCTCTCCAAGGGCTAAAGGAAGGACTTGGGGCAGGCAGAGAGGAAAAACGAAAGGGATCAGAATCATTGAAAACAGCGCCAAACACCAGAGCTTATTTAAAATTCTCAGCTGATTTTTAAAAAAGTCCCAGCTCCTTAGTGCCTCTCTATTGCTCCCAGCTTATGAGCAATACACTGAATTGAAAACAGTTTAATATATCTTAAGGAAACATTCCATATTTTTTCCTCTCCGAGGTGGGCTAGAAATCATCAAGCTATTCCAGAAGATTTCAAGGAGAAATTAGCAACACTAAGCATCACTAGAGGAGAACACATATCTGTACCTTAATTCCAAATGGATTTAAAAAAAACCCTGTACAGGTCTGTACATCCACTGAGGAAAGGGAACTTAGCATCTGCATTCCTTTTAAATCAAAGCTGACATTTTCAGGGCAGTGATTTTACAAAGAACCATCAAATGAAGGCGGGGGGAAGTAATCACAATTCTTGCTCAAAAAAGCAAAAGAAAAAAGGAATTATTTTTGTAGTCTCAGTCACTAAGAGAACTCATTAACTTATATAATTTAATTGTACCCAGCTGAAATGGTAAATATCATGATAGATTTTTTTCTTATGGGTCATTACTTTTGTGGTTAAGTGATTGCAAAGAGATATACGAAGCCTATGGTGGTATTTAGCTTTTAAATATTGAATTTCTTTGCACCTCTAATGCAAAGTGGAAAAAGCTGATGCAGATTGGTTTCTTGGCTTTCAGTACAACATAGTTAAAGTACCCTTTGCAGATATTTCCCAGACACAATTCTGCAACATGAGTACCTAATAAATATGTTTTCCTGGAGGACTTATAACCCATTGAGCACCATTTTCTTTCTTTTGTTTTTGCTCTACAGATAGTAAAATTCTTCTGCAAGAGGAGTAGTAGGTAACTTTGACTACAAAGGACAAAATGTAATGCTGGATTACAGAGAAGGACAGGATGAAAACAACAAAAAAAGAGCCTATGTTGATAGAGCTCTTGCTGTTCATAGTCCCTGTTTTAATTGAATATTTGTCAAAATCGAAGAGTTATACTCAATTGATCTTTATCTATCTGCCCTCTGAGACACCACACCTCTAAAAGCAGTGCCAGGTACATTGCAGCAGCAGCTACAGCTGAGCAAATGCAGCCCTAGCCGTGCTGCAATAAAGGCTCATGATAAGATGTATTATTACATCTCCATATAGATTTAATGTATACATTTCCATATAGAAATGTATATACACATTTCCATATAGAGAAAACAGAAAAACACACATTTTTATAGTGTTAGACCAGAGCCTCGAAGTGGTAACATTAAAAATTTAACAAATCCTGCTCACATATGATCTGCCTTTTTCTTTCTTTTTTAGCTGTTGTGGTGCATTGAATTTCTGAAAAGAACCAAAGTTCTGTGGGAGAAAGAAGGCAGCAATCACCTGAACTGTAGCTCCCATCATTTCCCAGAGAGCTAACTTCAAAATATGTTTTTCTTCAAAAACTGTGATGTATTTTCAATTGTGCATGTTCAATTCCTGAGAACACTGCCTAGGAGATGAATCCTAGAAGCATAGCAATGTAATTAAAGGAAGCAACAAAACAAAGTAAAATCCCCTAACCAACAAACCAAAATAAACCCCAAATTCTCATTTTGTCTTCCAAAAGATAGTCCTCAACAAAAGAAGTTTCTACTTTTAACATTGACAAGAGTTGCACTAAGGGGGAATTATTTCAAATGGAAAGAGAACAGGTTTCCATTAGATATTAGGAAGAAATTCTTTACCAGAAGGGTGGTGAGACATCTTAAGAGGTTGCCCGGAGAGGCTCTGGATGTCCAATGCCTGTGAGTGTTCCAGGCCAGGTTGGATGGGGCTCTGAGCAACCTGGGACAGTGAAAGATGTTCCTGTCTATGGCAGGGGGGTTGGAATGAGGTGATCTCTAAAGTTCCTTCTGACCCAAACCATCCTATAATTCTTTACAACTTGCATGAATTCCTCAGTCCAGCAAGAGTTACTGCTTACAAAGCAGAAATTTTGTGGAAGCAGCTAAGATCAGTCTGTGGAACTAAGATGAAATCTGATCTCTTATAACAAACTGTACGACAAAACCATCAAAGTTAGTTTGCAATGAGTATCCTCCACAGTGTTTAGTTTGAGCCTGCACTTCAACTGCTGGACAAAGTCGATGCAAATTCAGTACTTTTTTTTTTTCTGACACAAGAGTGGCTGATAGATTTACAGCACTAAAATGTGAGTCTCCTAGGAACAAGTCATCCCTGACTCTATTTCCATCCTCTTTTCACAGTATGATTTGGGAGACTCTTATGGATACTCAACAGTGCCAATAAAGACTTTCTCTCACACTTGGTACATCCAGTCCAGTGAAAACTTGTGCCTGTCAAGCTGTTTCTTCTAAAATCATATCATTTAAGTATTTAAGTATTCTCTCTCTCGCTTTCTCAATCTGGTATTTTCTTTTCTCAGAACCTGGTATTTTACTAGATATTCTCCTGCTTCTCCTGCTTCACAGAAGTAGTTTAGAAATTTATAATGTTTGTTTTGGCTTGTTTAGTTTTTGTTGTTGTTGTCATTTTTGTTGGGTTTTTTGGGGGGGGTTGTTTTGTTTTCTTTAGTCTTTTAATACTTTGTTAATATTTGCCATTCTTTCACTAGCAAATATTTTCATACGTAACTACACATCTTCCCTTATCTCAAAATCTTACAAAAGCATTAATTCATAATTTCATTATGGGCTTTCCTAACACCTCCACAGAGTTGCAAATTATGCTGTAGGCAGCTGAAACAAAAGAAGCCAAAGTTATCCTCTTGCTGCAGTATCACATTCCACCATCAAGAGGATATGAAGTGTTTTATGTTCCCTGATCTTGTCAACGCTCTTGGGTTGAGATAGGAGGTTAAAGGGAGGTGACAAGGTTAAATGATTTGACTAACATCCCAAACAAGGCTCAATGTGATTATGAGCCTGCCTCAGCTTTCTAATAACATCCGTAATGAGGGAGAATTGGAAGCTTCCCACACCAACAGCTCATGCAGAAGTGATTTGTTTCTCTCTGTACCCTGGCCACAATAGGCATCCATATATTTCTTTTAAGAATATTGTCATGGCCCACTAAATTACCCCTGGGCAGTGCTATCAGTGGTGTTCCACTTTGCCCCTTTATTTCTTTCTGTGACATTACTCTGCACAAGGGTTACCGGAAAGACAGATGAAGTAGGAGTAGATGGGTCTCTAAGGGGTGATATATAGTAGGTACATAATAGAAAAAAAGCGAGGATGGTGTTGTAACAGGAATTTTCATTTCTTTCTCCTCATTTCCGGAAGAAATTCCAGACATTGGAAATTTATTGTGCATGGTTATCAGGTTTATATTTTCCTAGACTCTAACTTCGTTTTGGGGAACTTGACTCCTAATGGCCCTATACTTTTCCCCCTCCATTTTATTTTCTCTTTCACAATGGCAAAGGAAAATTCACAGTGGAGCAGAGAACTCCTGATAAATTCTTTTGTCATCATATCAGATAGTACTTTTATTGACATCAGTCAAAAATTTTTCAGGAGCATTGTTTGTGAATGGTGCAGTTTGACGAGCAGAAAAAAGCAGCTGTTCTGGCAGCCAGGATGTTGGAGAAATGTCTGGCAGCTTTTAATGGGGGTGGTAAAAGTTGTCATGTGAAGTTGCTTTCAACCTGATGGATTTAATAGTTCCTCAGAGCCATCATGGTCTATCACCTCTATGAGTATTAAGGGACTCCTAAATCCATGGATAGATAATTTGGCTGCCACACTTGCACCGTAAATCCACATCCTTAAAGCCTTCATTAAATTTGTACAGACCATTTCTTAAGTGCAATTAACTGTGCATTCCTTAAGAAAAGAAGTTGATTTGTCTCCATCTCCCATAGACTCCATTATTTCCCATCGTCCTTGTGGAAATGAGAATATATCTCCTGAAACTCCTTTAAAAGCACATCCAATTGCTGGGAACTGGAAATGGTTTATAACTTTTGTACTCCACCTGTATCACTACAAAGCACCAAACAAAGAAAATTTCCCCAGCTGGGTCCTGGTTTGGTTGAGCTTGGCAAGGTCTATGAAATACTGACATAGCTGTTGGACACATCAGTTTGTGGACAGACTTGTCCCATTGATTTATTAAATTTTGAACTAGATTAATTTGTGTCAACTGTGACAGCATAATCCATCCACTTTATCCACCATTACTTCTGGTCAGCCAAGCTAAAATTTACAATACACTGTTAAAAACTATGGCAATCTGTGCATTTTGATTCATCATATTCTATCATTAAAGGTTAACAAACCACTGAAAAATCATTCCAAAATAATTATTTCTGAAAGTTGCTGAATAATCACTTGAAAAATATTATTAAATTTCTACTTTGGCAAAAAAAAATTCTGAAGTAAATCTACCATGTCAGTTAATACCCAGTGATGTAACTTTTCAACTAGTTTAAACCTACACACAATACAAATTCTTGATTAAAAAAGCACGAACAAGATATTCATTGCTTTACAATATGAACTAGTGTTTTCAAGAAAACATTATTTGCACAAATACTTTTCATTAAAGTGGTATAGGCTTGCATAACTTGCAATACCTAATGAAATGAACCTAGATACTCTAAATTCTCACTGCTTGGGAAACACTGTGCACCTTCAGAATCAAGTACTTACACAGCATGTACAACTATCTCATGTTGGTTTTGTGGAAGGAAGTTAATTTGACTGCATGAATAAAATAACTTACTTTCTTAATTAGACATTTTAATCAGAGATCCATTAGCTAATCAGAGCTAATCAGTGTTTCATCAAGACTGTAAATAGGCAGCTTGGGATAAGATGGTCAGGACTCCCAGGCTTGCATGCATAATAGGAAGCTGAGGACATTCTTTTGAAGATTTATCATTGAAGAAGGACCTAAAAAATTGCCATCATTTTGACACACAGAAACAAAACTGAAGACAAGAGAAGTTATTCCTCCTCACCAGCAGCTCATTACAGTAATTTTGAAAAGTGTATGTGAGAGAGAATATTCGAATTATTTTCATATAAATGCCTGGCCAGCTAAAATTGAGCTTTAGAATTCAAACTAATGTGGCGTTGGGAGGTCAGTCAACAATATTACATTGGCATTTATGTTTAATCTGGGATTTTTAACATTCAAGCCCTAACTGAATCTTTGCAAATGCCAACACAGCATTCACAGTATGCTTTTCAAAGCTGGGCTTTCCGTCACTGCCTCCTCAGATTTCTTATCTAAGGTGGTGGTGAATATTTTTGAGAAATTAGTAATATCAAAAGAAAATCTAGGCTAATAATAAGAAAATTTACTAGTTTGCTTTATGGATAGCCAGATGGAATATTTACAACTACTTTTGTACCATCATATCTTTTTCACGAGGAATACCTTAATAACTGTGACATTAACTGCAGTATTAACTGTGTAGTGGTCTGGCAAACACTGTTCACTTCTTCTCTGATAGCTTAGGCTATCCAGAAAAAAGAGATAACATAAATATTAGGCAATCAACCATATGTAAGAAAAGAACTACTATGACTCTTTCATATTCAACTACCCCTTAGAAACTCACCTAAAATGTGGAATTTTTTTTTTCCTTATTTAAATTTAAAATACAAATTTAAATTGATGCCACAAACAAATGAAATAGGATAAAAAATCTCCAGAAAACTGAAACTTCTTTGGATGAGAAAGAGGGAAAAACCAGCCAGGTCAATCTACTCCCCAGCATGGGACAAAATGAACAAAGCTTTTACTGAGTTTCCAGGCTACTGGGGATAAAAAGGAATCCTATAATACAGAAGGTGGAAATTATTTTTTTTCCTCATCACCAAAGTGCTGTTACACTAGAAAAAAAAAATGCTGGCATTTAATACTCAAGTTAGTATTTGCAAACTAAAACAAATCTAGTTACTTCAACAAGATGCCATATGGTCTGTGAATTTGCACTGTGCCAAGTTGGCAGAGTATTTTTTTTTATTTCAATGGATGCCAAGAAACTATACTAAGTAGTTCAAGGACTGTATTGTTGAAACCCTTCACAGAAGTAAGGATTCACCAGATTAAACCAATGGAAGACAAAGGAAATTATACAGAAGTTAAAAGGAAGGGGAAATGGGAGATGGTCCCAACAGAAAGTCCTCCTTAGTTAGACCTCTGACAGTGAAAGAAAATGGTTCTGCCAGAGTCTGGCTTCAAGTTGCCCCTGAACACCACGGAAAGGGGTACAAAAGAACAGGGCGGAGCTTCCTTGGTACTCCATAGGCAAATTGCTTCCTCTACCACAGCATTTTGCTCCCCCTTGGAATTGCTGGGTACAGGTAATCAAGTGTATGACATTGATTCTAAGCAGATATTGGGAATTTCCTTCATTGGTTGGGATGGTGGGAGCCACACCTATTTCCTATGTTACCTAACACAGGTATGGTATAAATAACGAAGCAGTAAAACCTCCAAACCCACACCAAACAAAACCCACAAACTGCTTTTTGTCCACCCTCTCATTCTCAGAAACTTCACCTATAAATGAACATAAAAATGTCTGATAATCTTAAAGACTATCAATTTTTTTTTTCCTTTTTATTTAGGTTATCTCTGACATTCTTACTGAGCTTTACTGAAAGGTAAAGCCCTGTATTACCACAAAGATTTTCAACACTACAGACTTATTATGTACAGCACTGGAAGACAGAGAGAATACCAAAAAATTACTCAAACAGCAACGAGGAAGCTGACAGAGGGAGGGAATGACAGGGAAAATTGAGGTCTGACTTTAAGGGCTCATTGAATTTTCCTCAGAAAACAACATTAAACTTTTTGTTGAGTTCGTTTTTTTCTTTTTTGGTGATACGAGCGGTTTTTCCAGTAGGAAACTACATAAACTACTACTTCACTTGATCTAACACAGCCAGAAAGGACTTTAAGAGGATAACGTGAATCAGATTTAAACTAATGGCCTAGATAAATCTTACTAATCACTGGAGCCACCTAGTTTCAGCAGTCTCATTGAGAAGAAGCTGCTTGCCCTCTTGTCTGAGAATCTTCCTGGACAGCTGGAAAGGATCAGGCTTTATCTGCAAGTCTCAAAAATTGAACAGCATATTTGTATTTACTGGACATCAGCATCACTGTTAATCAGACTCAGTGGCCTTGTTCTGTGAAGAAATCCCTGAAATTGCTCCTAGACTCCTTTCCTGATGTATGACAAATGTTTGCTTAAAGACAGAGTGGGAAAAGATAAGATGAAATGAATGGGGGGAAAGTACCTATTTCTATCTATTCAGATAGACTTTGCTGGTTCACCTGAGAGTGTCACAAAAGTCATCTGGATTTGACAGGTTTTCATAACCAAAACACACGAAACCTAAGTATGCAGAGAAGAAAAGGTAAATTAACTGCAAAATCTCATGCAAGGAAATACAATTCCTCCTCTGGCACTCTTTTCCAGTGAAAATGGATAGATCAGTAATTTCATATGCGAGATGCTGTTTTCTCTTCCATGCCCAGCAGTACCTCTTACCTTCAATCTTTCTGCTTTCTAAACAAATGGGGAAATGCAGCATTCACAGGAGGAGAACCCGTTTGATCCTCAAAGGTGATCAAATTAAGGTCTGGCTAAGAGGATTTTTAGGATGAACAACACTAAATACCTCACACTGATTATCCATTGTTCTTCCATCTGCTAATGGCCAAGGGAATATGCACTCCTCTAATGACTGGGGACCCAGTCAATCTAATCCATGTATTTATCCTCTCTGTGCTTGGGTACTACATTATAACACATGAGAAGATGAAAGGAGACTTAGAAACAGCTCGTGTTTGTTCCACCCCATTACTTAGGAGCACACAGCCTTCCTATCTCACCACCTGATGACAGCAGTCACTATATTGCCTCCCCAATAAGCACTAAATCAATAAAGGCTCACTGGAGCTGGCCTATTCTGCCTTCAGGATCCTCTCTGATGAGATACAGGCGTTCTAAGCTGCAGTCTCCAGAAATAAAATAACAATAAATAACCCAGGATGTAGGAACAAGATGCAGAAATTCCTTGGCAGCAGGGACTGCTGCAAGCTCCACTGGTATTTATGGTTCCAAACCCACAAAAGCCTGGGCATATTCCAACATCCCTGCTTTGGTAGGACTCCTCTGGGCTCAGGGGGAGTGCCATTATGCAATCAATTTCATGGCTGGAATCTCAATACATATCATTTAAGCAAAATAAAATTAAATTGATGGGTCACCAGGTCATTTGGAAAGAATGCTTTTCTGACAATCAGTCCAGCCTGCCTTTTCTTTGCTGCTATAATCTCCACCCTGTAAAGTGAAGGAGTTAGAGCCATTATCTGTGTTTGTATTTTATTATGTATGGTCCTGAGCTAACAGTGAATTCTCTGCCTGGGTTATCATAAAATATTACAGTGGTGTCTGGTTTTGCTACTGCAGTAAAGTCTCTTATCATGTTTGTTCTTAGTCCCTGATTTCATGGGTTTTAAACTAGAAAAAAATGAGGTTAGAAGTTTGAAAACCAAACCAGTGCTTAAGAGAAATATTTTATTTTCAGCTGGGCTGATAAAAAATGATTTTTCCCTTCACATATTCAGCCCTCTTCTATTTGCATCTATAGAAATCTCCACATGAGATGGACCATTTTTGCCCAGACCCCTTTTGTCGTGTTATTTTTGGAAGACTGATTTGCTTTTTGAAAACAAACTGGAAGTGAGATTAGTTTAAAATATGTTAACTAGTTTGAAACAAAAAATAAACTAAGGCAGACAGAAGAGATATCAAAGATGTTTTAACAAAAGTACTCTCAAGATATTCTACCCCACATATCCATTTATCTGAATCTGTGGCCTTCAGACTCCATTAAAAAAATCTGACTTTTAAAAACTACAAGTTTTTATATCCAAGTCCTAAAAAACCTCCTGCTCAAATACAAAAAAAATATCATTTCAAAGAAAAGTTTGAGAACACACCACACTGCCAAATTCTCTGTGTTATTATGCAGCACCTAATACTCATGTCATTGTTTTCTAAATAACATGAGGTAACTTCATGTGTTGCCTACTGGCTTAATATCACACATTCCAGGATATTTTAGCAGTAATTCATTTCAAGTGTGCTTCCCTCACCTTGCAAAAAATACCTTGTCAGAGGAATCAATTCTTAAAGAATCCATTTTAGGAACAAAATATTGAGATTAGGCCACACATCTCTCATGAATAATGCAGTAGAGATTAGAATTTTACATAAATGATGCCAAATAATAGACATATGTAATAGGTAAGTATTTTTATATATCTAGTAAGAAAAAGATCAGGTAATAAACAAACGTCTCTCTCTTTGGTATGATACATGTTTCTCCTGTTGGAGAACAGTTGCTCCAAATCATAATGACAGTTTAATATTTCAACATTGAATTCTTACCCACGTACAATTTAAGGAGATAAAAGTAAATTCTCCTGTTTCTCTAACTGACAGCAAAAGGCCTGAACAGACTGAAGCTCAGATTCAACACCTGTCCAGGTAAAGAGAATGCCCTTCCAACCCCAGCCCCTTCAGACCCAAGGGCTGCCTGAGTGCATTCAGTTCTCATTTTCCACAGGAACAGGGAATCAAACAGCAAATATTCTTGGCAATGCAGCCTAGCCACTAATTCAAATCTGAGAAACACACAAACTATGAAACATTCCAGGTGAGCCAAGACCATTAACTAGAATGTCTCAACTAGCTTAGTTTCATTTCTATGAATGGCCAAGTTCGACACTGCTCTTGTCTTTATGCCCACGTAGGGGAGGGAAAACAGTTCATACAGAGCAATGATGATTGAGCAGAGAGCAATTTCTAGGTTTTTCTGAACTCCTCAATTCTGGATTAATTATATCCTCAAAAGACTATAAACACAAATAACAGCTAGGATAAAACTACTTGCAGAAGGCTGAGTGTTCAGGCTTCAAGAAAGGGTTTGTCCAAGCAAACTTGGGTGATGTACTACACATCAGTAATCACCAAAAGCAGCAGTGAAAGTAGCATCAGCAGGAACTAAGAGAACAGTTTAAAATACACATTTTATAACCTTTTGCAATCTAACTATTTTAATTATTCAATAAGGATTCAAAGTGGGAGGTTAATAAAATTCATCAGTAGGTGTTCTTATCAATGAGCAGAGCTGTGAAGCCTGCATGATGGTCTATCAATAAACTAAGAGGGCTGAAATCTTTCATTAACTTGTAAGAAGAAATGTATGTATTTCAATCCAAAATACTTGCATACAGTAGGCTGATTTCAAGGATGAACGCAGTTGGGGCTGAAAACATTACAAGTGAGAACTAATTTTCAGCAGAAGCCTGTGGTGTAAAGAGAACCAAAAGTAGAAATTAATCAGTTTTCATGGCAGATAAAAGGTGTCTTCCCAGTCTCCACTAGAGAAATGAGATAGATGTCTCAAAAAACTGGTTTTATTGGCCCAACAGCATACCTCCCACATAAAAGAAATTAATTTTGCAATGCCTTTTGCTCTCACTTACTTGTGTATGCTTACACATTTGTCACTCTGATAAAACTTCTTGCAATATGATATAAATTATGTGAATATACATATCAAGCTTGTAGATAAGTGAGTTTTAATTCAAAGTGTATTCAGGGGCCAAACACATTGCAGTACAAATTCAAGATGTTTATTAAGCTACAAATATTGCTCCATGGAAGAGCTAGTGTACTTTATTTTTTCATTTTATCTTTTTGTCTCCCTATTTTGTTATGCATATATTATATATAGCATTTTTTTAAATGTGATTGCCACCTTGCATAGGGAGTTCATTCAAAATATGGAGGTTTTTTAATTAGTATTTCAAATTAGAAATAAGCTCAAAGGCAAATTCAAGCATTTGGAGTCAGGATGGCGGAAACAGTAAAAAAGATTCATGTGTTTTTAGTCTTCAGACCTTTTATGTTATGTTAATAATTCTCCATTATTAAACCATTATTTGAAGAGATTTGAAGACTAAGAGAGGCACTTTACTTTGTTCTCAGGAGCCAAATACAGTATAAAACAGACTTCTCATTATTTATTCCTAGAAATCAGAATAGGAAAGAAATTAAATGAAAACATCCAAGAAACAAAGCTGAAATTAGTACTGTGAGAAAGAGCAGAAACATTCCTTATTGTTCTCTCACCCTTCCCACTTGTGTTTTGGTTTTTTGTTTTTGTTTTTGGGGTTTTTTTGTTGTTGTTGTTGTTTGGTTTTGATTTTTTGGGGTTTTTTTAGGGCTGTTCTTCCTTGTGCCTGCAACTAAGAGTTAACATATATGGCATGAGAGAGCTATATCAAAATATTGCATTAGGATGACATTTCAGATTGCTGTACAGCTCTTCTAAAATGATTAAAGCTAATTCTAAGAAATCAGAGTAATAGCTGCTATTAAAAACCAAACTCAACTCCTGGGCTTCCTGGAAAGTTTGACATGACAGATATCTGCAAGACATTAATAATACAGAATAGAAATTAAGAGACCTTGGATCAGTTCCTGGCTGTGATATCAATTATTTGTGTTCTCTTGGGAGCAGGACTAAACTTCCATGTATTGGGGCAGACCTACAAGGAAGGATCCAGGCTTCTATGAAATCCTGGGCAAGGCAAATGCCTAAACCTATCACCTGCTAAGTTAGGTATACACTGATTCCTCACCCATAAAAATGAGGAAAAGCACTTGCTTCCATGTAAGCCATAAAATCTTCCAAAAACATATGCTTATCACTATTTTCAGGCTGCTGAGGATATGCACTCCTGTGAATACTGCAGCAGGGCTTTCCTTTAAAGAGCTCCCTGCTCCAGTCTGGGAAGAAAGCCAAACCTGGAGTAAATATGAACAGCTCAGTGCTGAAAACCAACTCATGAGGGAAGGGGAGGAGTGGCTGCCTGCAGCCATCCTTACAAGATCCACTTTGTCCATAGCTGAAAAATTGTTGATTGGCCATCACAGACATTGCCAAGAACACGGGAATAGAGCAGGGAAGTTTCCAAAACAGCACATGGATGCATGCATTTTTATCCCCTGCTGAAATGATCATTGCTTGCACATTATAGGCATTCTACTTTTTCTTATTTGGGAATGTTTACACAGCAGGTAAAGGCCCAGAGTGCTAATTTTAAGGAGGCCCTTTCCTTAAAGTTTCAGCAAAATTCTTAAAAGAAACACAAAAATCTTACACCGCTTGCCAAAATTATTTTCTTTGCTTTCTTCTGTTGTCTTAAAATTAACAGAATTTTAACAGATGCATTAGCATTGGATTAGCTCATCTAAGTTTTTCCTTCCAAGCAGCCTCTTCTCCCATCTTTTGATAACCTTATTACTTATTTTCAGTGTGTGATTTTCACAAACTTCTGAGCCAAGACATGGTTATAACAGAGAAACAACTTTACAGATGGATGTTGTTAGAATAATGGCTGCAGCACAAGTTCTCTCTTTCACTATGAATGCGACCTAATTTGGGGAAAATTTCTAGTTTGCCTTCAGAGAGGACAGAAGACTCATTCTGTCTCAGTTCTTGCTCCATGACTGTTCTCTGGTGGATGCAGCATGCAATGGTTACAAGAGAGAACTAGACAAATTTTGTTCTAATTTTCAGAACAACCTTATTTCAGCGTTTTCTACATATTAGAAATTGGGAATGAATTTTGAGTCATTAATACACGCTTACAAACTGTTTTACACCACCTACCTGTCCTTTCCATATGTAACCATTAACAAGGAGAATTTCTTCAGCAAACCTTTGAAAATTTTTACAAGCATTCCAGTAAAAACATGCATATGACCTGGAAAAAGGACTCAAATGTACCCATAAAGTATGTAGGTTTAACAAACCATTCCTCCTTATTAAGCAGCCCTTTTTAACCACCCAAACAGCACCTCAGGGGACCAGTTTCAGTCTCTAAATCCTGACTCATTCTATCCCTGTTATCACTGGGATAGTGAGGACACAGCCTTTCTAACAGTGCAAAGACTTTCAATATGAAATACAACGTTAGCAGAGATCCAATAGCTTCAATCTGGAAAATTAGATCAGCTCAGTTTCTAAAACAGTTAAAATCACAATAAACAATTTCCTAGAGGCATGACAGCAGCTGAAATCCCCAGAGCTGTTATCTTCTTCTGGATATACTTGGACTACGCAGGAAGTTATTGGCTGATGAAAAAAAAAAATTCCTCTCTGAAATTATATAGCCTCTGCATTGCAGGAAGTTGTCAGCATTATCAAATTGCTCACTCTGACATGAATAATAAATCTACAATTCCACGAAACAGCTCAGTAATGTCACTTACATTTTTCTGAGTTTTATGGGGAACAGATTCTCTCTTAGTTTGTGTTATGGTGTAAAATACTGCATTTATAAGTTCTGCTATAACAAAACCAAGAGTTCTCCTTGCAGTGTTGAAAGTCATATTGTAAGCAAGGAAATCAGCCAACAGACAGATTGCACAATCCATTTCCTCTGAACACAGGAAACATTATCCCTGTTATGGGCATAATTTTGGGATCAGGACTCTACCTGAGCAGTGTGGTCTGTTGGAGGCACAGCCACCCACAACTCTTCCCTTAATGGGGGTCTCAGCCTTCTCCATGACAAAAGAGTCCATGGGAATCCTGCATTCCATCCATTTAAACCAGGACTCCTACTGAGTCTTGGGAGTTGCACTAAGCAGGATAGTTTTATTTTAGTCTGTTTTTCACAGAAGAAACACTTCCATAAAGTTTGTCAAGAAACAGATTGCAAACATGCAAATGAAATCTACCAAATCTCTTGAAGAGCACAGAGAAAGAAAGAACTGATTCTACGGTCCCGACCACTTTCTGTTTTTTTAGAAAATGTGAATTTAACCACAGAAATTTGTAAAATATTTGTGGAAAGAATTATCCTGTATTTGAAGGTTCCACTAAATGGGAGAAATGGTGAGAAGACATTAGGTAGCAAAAATCATTTACTCTGTGTATCTATTCGCAATCTTACTAAAAAAAAACCCAACCAAACCAAAAGGAAACCCTCCTCAGGGACTGCTTTTGTGCACATATGCCCTTTGAAAAGGCAGGATTTATATCTCATTACACAATTAAGAAGGTTTTCTGAGATTAAAGGAAGATAATCAGCTTTCAAGTTTCTCCTGAAAACAGAAGTCAGGTCTAAAAGCCACACTGACAATGAACCAGACACTCTTAGGTAATGCAATGAGTAACACAGGTAAGGCAGAATGGAGTTGCTGGCCACACACCAGTATCACTTTACTGTTAGGAAAGCTTAAAAAAGCCTCTTTATCCATACTTTCATGCAATTTAATTCAACAACTACCCAAACAGAAATTGCAGGTCAGTTTTTATATTATGATTGCTACACGCTTTATTTACTTTCTGTAAAACTGTTGCCAGTTTCTGACTTTCTTCCAAGCTCCAAATTATCTCAAAATGTGGCAGTCCCATTCAGAAAGTGATCTTTCATTTCAGGAGCTCCACATGTGTGCAAGCTCACACAAGCTTAGTGGATCCAGCTTTGAATTCATTTTTCAAAGCGATACACAAAAGGATCACATATGGTTCATATGGAAAATCACTGAAAGGTTTTAAGGGCATTAACTTTCCAAAATTTTGGTAAGAACCAACATTTTCTGAAGATGGTTGCAAGATTCTTGGAGTTGCATGACATTACATCCCCTTATCCCTATTAATCATGACCAACAGTATTTTTAGAGAGTTATGTGGAAATACAGGCTTCTCCTAGACCATGTTCTCCCCTTCTCTGTCACAAACTCTCTCTAAATTCTCTGTAATGTGGGATTTGGTTCAGAAAAAAAAAAAAAGTAAAGAAGTTATCATATTACCCAGATTTATCAGATTCCTAGTTTACTATGACAATATTTGTATCACATATGTAAAAGAAAGAGAACTAAATCTGACATGACAAGGAAAAAATAGAGATATTATTCTTTTGCTTATGCTACATCCTGAAAACAGTTCTCCCTGTACTAGGCTGTTCACTTCTGGAGACAGTGTTTTAAAACTAAACACCAGAAAAGCTCCTGGGGTTGGAATTAATTGTAGGTGTTCTTTGTGCTAGATATGACTGACATTTTGTACATTAACATCATTTTTTGGGGGTTTGTTTTGTTTTGTTTTGTTTTTAAACTACTAGCAGGTGCTGACTTCTTAATCCTGGTAGCTTTTATTTATGTTAAATTTATAAACTCCTAATGTTAGCTAAGCTGGATCTCCTTTCCAGGCTCTGAAGGGGAATTTGGAGCATCATTGAGAGACTAAATGATGACACTAAATATCTGGCCTTTCTAAAAGAGACACACCAAAGTGGAGAAAAAAATGATTAAAATTGCTTAATGTCAGAAATCTTCTCTGTAAATTATTGAGTGAAGTAGTTTCCTACTCTTTAAGTTAAATTACCCTCCTGTGCCTTGAAACTCCTTTCAAAAAGAAAAACACATATTCTCAGCAGAAACATAGTTGGCAAAAACACTCTGGAATTTATTTTTGGAGGCAGAAGAGAGGGAAGGGAAGTGCATGTGTGTACACCATAGTAATTCTGGAGGGAGTTTTATTCTTTCTTTAAACTGTGGTATAGAAATTTCCTTTCCCATCTGTAAACAAATATCAAAGGACAGGCGAGACAAAGAAACTGAGCAACCTGATTTTATCTGAGGAGTCTGGTTAGTCTTTGAATTAGCAGCCTAATTTATCTGCTAATTCCACTTCTTAATCAAAAAGCTGTCTCGAAGTCAGACATTAGCATATATCATCAGTTTGTCAGCTGGAGAACAAAACAGTAAACCTTTTTTCTCTCATATCACCAATGTTAACTGAGCATATAAATCAGAAAATATAATGTTCAGGAATACAAGAAGTAAAAGTGTAATACAGAACAGAGTAAATAACTAAATTCTTGTAGGCGCATGAGAAAAAAACATGTTCTGTTTAAAGCAGGCTTTTTACTGTTCATATTTTAAAATAACAACTTTTGAGAGGAGGGGTTTTTTTGTTTGCAATATTCAATAACATTAAATCTGAAAAATACCATAATTATCTCTGCTTTCCTTAGTACCTGTGGTGAGGAACTTGATGAAACTAATCTGTATTTCCCAAACTCCTCCAGTTCCATCAAAAAGAGGCACCAAATTCTACAACTGCCCTATTTTTTGTTACTTAAAAAAGAACAACAACTAGTAATATCTGTGTTCATCACAGTTTCAAGTTGGATTCAGGAACTGTGAGATGGCCTCTTTGGATGCTCTGCATTATTTATTTGGAAGCCAAGAACAAATCACTCATTTAGGCAAGAGCAGATAATAGAGAGCAATAACGTGTTACTAGATATCCATCATGCTTTAGCACTGCTTTTAGTACCTTAGACACTGACACTTGTTGGCCCATCTTCAATATTTTAATCTCAACATGAATGTACTGGAAAATGAAAGAAACTGAAATGGTCTCTCATTATTATATTGTCACCAAGAACATTGATTAAGTGACCAGGTGAGGGGCTGCTCTGGCACATCCTGTGAAACCAGCTGCAGGTTCTCCAGGAGAACAAACAGCTGCTGTTATCACCCCAACTCATAAGCCAGAAAAAAAACCCCAGCTTTAACACAGAAAAATGTTCACTTTGTCCAAATATATCATCCAACTTCAGTTAATCCTCAGAACTTTAAGCATGTTCTGATTTCTCAAGCCATTTCTCTATCTCAGCATCTGTCTCAGAAAGGGAAATTGTTTCAAGGTTTTCTGTCTCCATGCTGCTCCTTAAAAGCTGAAGCAACTACAAAGAGGTATTTGCAAGATGTAAATGGCATCTACAGGGAAAATGAGAATCTAATCCCAGGACTAATTCAAATTGGCTTCCTTGAATGAATGTTAACTACTGGGGATACTCCATAAATATTCCTAAAGTCAAAAAAAGCTGATGGTCACAGAGTCCAGCTCTAAGTTTCCTTACAGCATCCACTCTTAACAGCAAGATTTCACACACAGTAGATTACCCCACGCTCAGATATATGCTTGAAATTTAGATAACAGCTTTGTTCAAGGTTTACTAAAAAAGTCATGAATGGTCAGGTTAATTTTCAACTTCAAAACCTGAAATCTGTTTCTAATAAATTCATCAAAAAGTTCCTATATGTAGACCAGATTTTTTACAAGTAATATAGCTCCTACAGGGATTAATGGTTAGAGTTCTTATCTCAAACTTATTTCTAATAGCTTTGGTTAGCAATTATTGCACTCTGTAAGATCTCCTAAGAAGTCAGCAGTCTTTTGATAGCAGATGGCAAGTCACAAAATTAATCTGCAGAGATTTTTCAGATTCTTTATATAGCAACCACAATGTCCTTTGTATAGCAAGTGTCATTTCATACTCCTTGAAACTAAAATCAGTTAAACACACATTAGAATTAGAATAATTAGAATTCTGGACACACTGCTCAATGAAGTTTTGATATGTAGTGCTAGATGTGCTACAAATTTCCTTCAGAAGTCACGATGCCACACTAATTTATCTTTCATTTACTTAAAAAAAAAAAAAAGAAAAAACCCTCAATTTCCATTTTTTCAATTTAAAGGATTTTTTGTAAGGCTGCAAATGTTTAATTACAACAGAAAATATGAGGGGCTGGCGCACCTTGAACAAAGCAAGCAACTTTCTGAATTAAACAGTTCTGGAAATTTTAGCAGCTGCTTGTGTACTGTGAACATGATACCA
This sequence comes from Brachypodius melanocephalos, assembly GCA_013398615.1. Classification (NCBI taxonomy): domain Eukaryota; kingdom Metazoa; phylum Chordata; class Aves; order Passeriformes; family Pycnonotidae; genus Brachypodius; species Brachypodius melanocephalos. Next base: position 824,451 of record VZSR01003209.1, read on the forward strand.
ACCTAAACTCATACAGAGTTCCAAGAAACATTTGCTTTTGGGTAGATAATGGGTAGAAAATCCTAATTGAACCAGACTGCAAACCTAACACTCCAATGTTGAAATACAGACTCATACTTAATGTATCTTTCCCTTCATTCCTCCCTTCTTTTCACTACATGTACTTACTTATGTTTATGCAGGCCCTCTTCTAAGAAATTTGACTTCAAATTTAAAAAAAAAAGGAAAGAAACCCACTCCTCAATGCCTACATGAATTATTTAACACCTGTTTATACTTTACTATCACTCTTCTCAACTACTTTTCAGCTTCCATACAGACTAACTTTTAAAAAGTCTTAGTCTGTAATTATTCCTTTATTTGCAGTACTGCCTAGAACTGCCACATCTGCAACAGTAAAACCAAGCATATTACAAAAATGATTTTTAAGGTTAAGAAATTACATTTTAAAGTTTGACTTTTATCCTTCTAGAACATCCTAGATAACCTTTCTGGTAATAGTAATAAAAGAACATGAAAAAAATCTTATTTGCCTCCTAACAACAAAAGTTTGTTTAATTTCTTCCTCTCCTGCCCTCCTACAAGAAAGCAGAAAATTATTACCAGCATACCATTGTTCTATCATGACAGCATGGGCTCTGTTTGACTTAAGGTTCATCAATAACTGAGTTTCTGGACTATTGAGACCCTCAGCAGAGCTCATTTACTTTTAAATATCCCTATTGCAAAGTAGCATGAGGAATTTTTATTAACCTTTTGTGCTCTACCTGCTTTGTGATAGGAATCTCCCAGCTCCATGGTTTTTAATCTGTAACCTTAAAAAACCAACAAAAAACCCACTACGTACTCTTAGCAGGAGTATTAATGAGATGCAGCTATAAATAAAGACTTTGTACAAAACCAAAGTCACATGGCAAATTTTTAGCGAGCATTCCCTGAAGGAATGGATAAGATGCTAGTTTGTTACAGCATGGACAGTGCAATTTCCATGTTAACCACCTAAGAGTATTATTGTATCCCTCTGAGGCATTACACAGCACTGAACATCCCACTCTGGAAGTGGGATTTTACTTGGGATTTTTGTGTTTAGAGAATTAATATATTTTTTTAATTCCAAAATCATAAAAAAATAAGTCCATTTGCAACTGTGACTGTCCCAATGCCAGCCTTAGTGACAGATGGGGAGGCAGCCAGGGGAAGGGATGCTCCCTTTCTCCAGGCTCCTCAGGCTGGGCAGCTTCAGAAAGAGAGACATCTCTGCCTTCCTCACACTGAAATAGTTAATTTGGGCTGGGAATGGCAGAACATAGGGAGGGAAATGCTGTCTCCTGTGCTGCTCTTTTCAAAATCCCAGGGAGAGAGAAGTATTTATACAAAGATAAAAATGTAATCACTGTAACAGCCTGCCTAATACTCTTTTTGTGCCCTCTGCAGCAGAATTGGTGTAGAAATGAGGTGTCTGTGCCTGAGTGGGTCATTGAACCTGCTCACTGAAGCCCTGTGTTCCTGGGTTTTGTTCCTCCAAGTCTCAATCAATGATTACTTAGGCTTGGCTTTGTTGAACCTATGGACAATATCAAACATTTTTTGTGGCTAACACAGGATCTAATACTGGCAGGTCTTCAGTATAACTGATACAATGATTCCTGCAAGACAGATCAATGACTTTGGTCAATATTATTTCTGCAAAATGTTAATGGTATGAATGACATTAAGTCAAATTGATCCAAACAAAAATAAGCACTTGGTATTAATGTATTGAGTATATTCAGGCCATATTGCTGCTACAATAAAGGAAAAAAGATCAATTGCCAAATAATAAGTTGCTAACAATCAAATTAACAAAAAACAGATAAGCATGTGTAAGATGTCCTTCTTCAGCTGAATTGCTTTGATGAAATTCCATGCTGAAAGATTTTTAATCTTAGTTTTTCAAAATTTAAGCAATCCATTGAACAAATATAGGAAGGTAAATTAAAAAAAAAAAAAAACACAAAAAAAACCCCACAAAAAACAAAACAAAAACAAACAAACAAAAATAAAAACAAAACAAAAAAAACAAACAAAAAAACCCCCAGATAACATAGTAACAGGTGGATAAGTTTTCCCCTGTCCTGCTTTAGTAGTTTTTTGCATTACTTCTTTCAGTCTGATTACAGCATGAATGTGATTATTATTATAGGAGAACAGCTCAAGGCCCTCAGAAGATTTTTTTTTCCCAGTCTGTTTTTCTAAAAATCAGCATCCAAGATGCTCTAAAGGCATGGCAAGTTTCCAATATGAAAGAACAACAGTTTTTCCAACAGGTACAGCCACAATTCTTCCTGGCTGGATGCTTTTGCTCATCACTTAGAAAGCATACAAACAGTTTAAAAAGGATGTGAACTGGAGTTTTGGGTCTGCTGCTTGCTCTAAAATCTCAGCTGGGAGGTTCACACATGGAGTTGTTCTTGTGACTAAAAGTAGGAGTCGAGAGATCTTAGAGCTGCCCTTGCAAGAAACAAACTTTGAGCTGCAGTGAAGCTTCTCAAATACTTTCCCCATGAGGTCACAAAGGTAACCTGACAGATTATCTGCTTAATGCTCAAAATGCACTCCAGCATTTTCAAATGAAATAGTCCATAAGGCTGACAAAGCACTGTCATCACAAGTCATTATAAAGTCATCGTGGTTACTGCTCTACCACAAGATCTCAATAATGAAAAAATAAAGATCTCATTTTATTATGCTAAAATAAACACTAAAACAAAGTAAATGGCAACTAGCATGCAATAGAGCATAATTTATCCATGGTTACTTACACTGGGCTTATTATTACATTACCCAAGAGTCTGAAAAAGTACCCATTGCAAATATGACATCTACTGTAATCCAGTCAGAATTTCATATTTAAAAGTATCATTTGGGAAGTAAGAGAAAAAGTAAATTAATTTTGGATACATAAATATTCCTAGAAAATGCTGTTATTTAACACACTACCTCTGTTTTCCTAGACTTATGTATAGAATTGTGACATTACACATTCAATATTTTTGCTGCAGAAGTACACTACATTAGCATAACCAATCTCAAGCTAACAAAAAACCCCAATCCACCAAAATTATTTAAAAAACCCAAAAAATTGAAGGAAAGCATATCATTGGGAAAGAATAAAAAGCAGAAGACATATTACTACGGTCTGAATAATGTCACATTCCATTATTGATTAAAATGATTTTACCATGACATTTCATTCATCAGATTCCATTTCTCATTACACGCAAACCCTTAATATTTATCAAGCTTACACAAGGCGTTTCTTCTCATCAAGCAATGCATTTCCTCTCTTCCCTTTAAAACTAGGTTATATTATGTTGAAGGGTCTACACTGTCTTTGAACTCTCTCCTTCTCACACTTGACCTCACTACCATCACTTTTTATCTCATTATAGTGAATGTTATTAAGTATTTATGTCTAACAAGGTGATTTCAATGGTTCATCCTTTTTAAACAATCCTGTGATCATTTTCTGTTAGGAAATAAAGACATTTCATTAAATTAAGATCTATCTTCTATCACTCAGAATTAATATTCTTTCTAGTCAGGACATTTAAGACCTTCACCATGTACAATTGCAATGCATTTTTGATGGTTAAAGATGGAATTGTCCAATCCTCAGAAATCCAGCATGCACATGTATTTCAAAGAGTGATTTTAGATTTTTTACAGAATGTAGGCTCAACACATTTGTTAAAGGAACAGGTTCACCCTGGAATGCATTATACTGTTTATATGGATGCCTAGGGAAAAAAAAAAGAAAACTGCAGGTGTATAAGAAGTTTGCTCTAGATTAAATAAGTCTTTGTAATCACCCTTTAAAAATGTGTTACATTGACATACACTCCATATTAATGCTTATTATTTCTGGAAGAATATGTGAAACGAATTTAAAAAAGAGATTAACCTGGCAAAAAGTGGTGGTATGTAAAAGGTGATTCTGTATTCTGTATTATTAAACCTTCCCCAAGAACGCACAGTAAAAGTATGCACAATAGAATCAAAACCATGTAAAACCTCAGTTCTGATATATTGCAGCTCATGGAAAAGCTCATAGTCATTTCATTAACTTTTTGACCAAATTTCATAGGATTAGCAATACAACCATTTCACCCTATAGAGGTTATCTAGAAGACAAAGTGTTACCTACACTTAATACTAAACACAGTCCTGCTTTATCTCCACGTTATTATACACATCACTGGACTTTATCACCACAAACCAGTTGTGTTTGCAGAACTTCATCAAAAAACCTTCACTTTTTCTTTTCCTAAATAGACTGACAGGCTTATGATCCTCTCAATCTTAATCCTTAAAACAATTCACAGCTTGGAAATACTCCAATCAAACACAATATACTGACTGGTAGAAAATCTATTGACCAAAACAAAACAAACAATAGCACCACTACCCCCCACAAACAGAATAACAATGCACCCAAATTTCCCCTGAAATATTTCAGTGTTTAACAATCTGAGCTTTCAAAACCACTTTTTCTTTTATAGACAATCTTTCCTGTCTCAGAATATAAAAATGAAAAAGGCTTTGTTTTCTTGAAATATTTGTCCAGCTGTGACAAAGAATACAACCAAGTTAAAATAGGTATGCTTTTTTTTTATAAACTGCATTTTAAAAAATTGTGAACCTATATATTTTAATGTGTTTGAGATTGAGAAATTAATATTTGACCAATATCAGAAATTCTCATCACAATAAGTCATGTTAGATTTTGGCTTCAGGAACACAAAAACAGTTAATATGGCTTGATCATTTCCCATACAGGCTGAACCTTAAACTTTTAAATTTCAGCACAGCTGGCCAGTTTCTAAGGTTTCCTCCCCCAAAAATCATAGCTGGAGAATGATGGAGTATAATACAGCATACAGCAAGCACATGGCACATGTAAGAACATGTAAAAGATATTGCACAAGAATTTGACACTAACAGCTACATTACTTCCACTCCCAAGAACTAAAACAATCACTTGTAGGAAACTGGTCACAGTAAAGCAGTGGTCGATAAAAGCAATCATGCCAGCTAAATTGTAGCTGAAGTCAGTGGCACAATTATTTTTATTTTTAAAGCAGTGACATACCAGTGAAAACCTTCCACTGAAGATGAAGAGTCTGGGAAGTATCTATAAAGCAGATCCATCTGGAAGAGCAGCTGAAATAGTGAACAGAATGCATTTCCCACTTTTAGGTGTCTTGCATAATTTCTTAACCCTTGCCCTTAGATTTCAACAGACCTCTTCAGTCTAAGGCTTTCAGTATTTAACTACCAACCCTAGATAAATACCTGAAAAAGGAGGCCCAGTTGTCTGAGCCTCCTTAGACCCTACTTAGAGAAATAAAAACGAGCCATTTTCCCCACATACTGTACTTCTGTTCTGCTTAATCTTTACCTTTCTCTTTGGCTGTCTTTTAGATTTCATCTGTTGATATTGCACTTTCTGCCGTCAAAATAGAAGTTATTTGTGTGTTGGTGCATATTTATGAGAAACAGCAATGTGTAAGAACTCAAGCTGTGAGGAAGTCTTTACCCCGAGATCCCTGTGGTCCCTCAAAACTCTCCTCAGCTGTTGCAAACCCACAGGAGACCTATTTGTTTATGGAAGTATGCCAGGTGTTTCTCTTTCATAAATATTTAATTAATCAATCTTGTGAGGAAAAAATGCAGCCTGCACAACACTCCCGGTAATGAATATGTGTTAGCTGTCTCGATTTTTTCCCCTCAGAAGCTGATTAGTTATGTCATTTGTAAAAGAAAGCAGATCCATTGTATTTCAAACAGGGAAAAGGAGAGCACTGTGGTTTTGGGGGAGACGTTTGTACCAAATAAGACACAGAAAAAGGGGGCTATTAAAAACTGTAGCTGTTCTGTTAGCAGAAAGCAGATGCCACAGGCCAGTGGATTTGAAAAGATGTGTTTTCATTTTATCATGATGAAGAATCAGTTCAAAGGGATGCTCGAAACCCGCTCAGCCGGGTATATCAGGTCACTTTACTGAATCCTGCTATTATGGCCAGGCAGCCCCTCCTGAGATCTGAGACACTGTCCCCTCCTTTCATCCATGAGAACCTATGGATCCCATCTCAGTGCATGTGAGCAGCACTAAACATAACTAACTTGTAGAGAAAAAATAGAAGCATATCTGAGGGAACACTGGAGACGCTGATCAGCAATTAGATCTCAGTAAGTATAGATTATCAAAGACTTCAAAGTTCTTTACATTTTCTACAAGCACAATTTCAGTCGTGTGGTTAGGAATATAATACTCTGATGCAGCAAGACAAAGATACCACCAGACCACCATTCTGAGGACCTAAGATTGATGCCTGACTCTGCATGGTAAAAATCTACTTAAATGGCAACAAAGAACTCTGTCACACATCTGCCATGCTCGGGGTTTGCCTGGGGTTGGGTTTGCCTGGAGTTGTGCAGAACTAAATTAAAGCTGAATAAATTTGCTCAAGCTTTAACTACACACAGGACTGAAAAATATGAAATAGTCAAAAGGAAATTTAAGCTCTGGTGAATGATAAACAATACAGTGACTATTACAATACAAAACAAAAGAAATCTCAAATGGTCCTTACTTTGCATTTTACACTCTTCTTTGGGCCTACTTTCTTCCTGGATAGCACACATTAGCTTTTTATAGATAATAAATATGAAAATAAAAATAGAATATATATAATTAATTTGTGAAGGGAAGACGTGTAGATGACACTTTAACAAGGGCTTAGTCTTTGGCAGTGCTCAGCACTGGCATCAGGGGTTTGGTACTTTTCTTATTTAGCAACATCACAGTGTCATAGTACCTAACACTGGGGCGAAAACACAAAAATGACTGCTGAAAACACAGTCACATAATCAATGTCACTGGCGCCAGGCTTTTACTTCTACAGATTGTTACTTAGGAATTAATTATAAAGAAAAAAAACCCCAAAAACATAAACAAACAGTGTATTTTGGATTTTGCAAAAGGAGGTATTTTAGGTAATCATCTAGTAAGGCCATATTTTTATATCAATTCTCACAGGGAGTAAGATAATAGTGACAAAAAAGCTCTAAATTAAGGAAGTTTTAATTCCTGTACTAGACATTTACTCATAAGCACAAGGTTTGTACTAATGATCCTGAACATAATTTAACTATTCTTAATAATATTTTAAGGTCTATGGTGGGGACTGAACTACCACTGTCTGACAACAATTTATTTCAGCTTTGCTGCACATTTTGCAGACATGGACCAACATAGAGCATTAATCTGGCTCCTGCTTAGGCTATTATACTTGTAAAAACTTGAATCCAAGAACTTATTGGTTCTAGATAGTTGCACAAAATTTACATCAATTCAGGCTGGGATTTCTCCTCACAACCTTTCAGTTACATGAAGAAAGAATAGTAAAATTTTCTATTTAAATTTAAACATGACAAGTCAGTCTATAACATTTAGAAGTTCAACACTCATCCCTAAAATAGCAGATTTCTCCTTTTCTGGATTCCTTGGTTTTACACTCATCATCCTTCTCCCCTTTGTTTCCTTGGCACATCTCCCTTTCTAAATTGTAAATGAAAGAATATGCATTTCTTCTCATTTTCTCTCCACTCAGAGCTCACAAAAAATAAACATGTAGAGCCAAAGTTGTAACATGAAAACACAAACATCAGTCACCTAAAACACATCTAGTTTTAAACAATGAAATACGACACTAAAACTACTATTCCATAATTCCCTTCGGTTTTATAAAGTCAGAGTCAGTGTATTGTACAAAACTCTGCCTTATGTGACACAGCTACCTATTAAAAAGACACGGTTGGCACTTTAAAGCACACTGTTCATTAGCTGATTTCAGTGTTTCCTCAAGTGATTATTTAAAGGACCATTGAATACAAAATGATGGTGGCAGAATAATATGAAGTAGCATAAAAAGCTTACAACTGGTGACATCTTAACTTGAAACACTTGACTGTACAAAATATCTTACTTTCCCCATAAATGTTTCTTGCACCTACATAACTCAAATAAAGATGTAAAATAAATGCCACAAAAATACCTAGCAAATTGTCTGTACAATCCCTTTTTCATTTAAAATATGTTTCACATTTACACCCTTGTACTTTGTGCAAACTATAAACAAATGAAATTTGTGGAGAGAAATTGTTTTTACCATAATGAAAGGAGAAATCGCAAATGAGACATCATCTTAAAAAATAAAAATAAAAAGGCAGCCCCCCCTCAAATGACAATATGTAAAAATTTATGTCATTGATATTATCTAAAGTGACGGGTTCTCTTTAGGTTATCATGTTTCTGAGGTTTTGTGAGAGATACTGGTTGAGACATTCTTGAAGAACTGCTCCAGAAACCTGAAACTTCATTATTGTTTCTGTATCTATGCAGCAAAGCACCATTCTTCACTACACTCCTCCCCTCTGCATCTCTTCCAGAATATATTTGGAGTGTAGTTGAGGCTAAACACAGAGGCTGACAGGCTTTTCCAGGGGCAGAGAAAGCAGTACTTAGTACTGAGTGAATTCTCAGGCAAAAAGGGTACCTGTAGTGCTACAAACCTACTAAGGCATTGTCAGCCTTGCCAGAAAACCACGGGCATGTTTAGGTTCATGTCTGACCATGTTAATTTGAAGGAGTCACTTAAGAATAGGAAAGGTTATTTGGTGGCATACAGGATCAGTTTTCTTGTTATTCCCTCTTTGACTTTATGCATCTTGACCTTTTCCAGCTATCCCAAGAGGAAACTAATGTGATCTCAAAGAAACATCCAGGCATTGGTATATCATTGCTCTGTAGCTGAAGTGCACAAGGACTCAGTTACAATATTTATGTGGCTGAGGCTTCTTAAGGGAACTTCTGTGGCTCAATATGACTTTTGCAGAAATTTGTTAATATAGTTAACAGAAATACAGCCTGGGAATACTATATTAAAATACCAATTCCTTCTCAGAAAAGAATCAGATAAATGTCTGTCCAACATTACTACAGCAATAATTATAATCTGAAAGGGTGTAGTTGTGCTATCTAGCTCCCCAGTGGTTAAATTGCAAGGTCAGTTTTAGTGAGAAAACTTATCTGCTACTGAAAAATAACACGGTACTAGTTTTGATGCAGTGTGCCCTAGCATTCTTATGCAATTGAGGTTTTGTTTCCACTTTTATCACTTCAGATAAAATTAAGACTCGACAAAGAAAAACACCATCATTGCCAGCGATGACATGCAAGAAAAAATTATATGAAGAACAGGACAGATTGGGAAGGAGACTATAAAAAGTAGTGATATGCACAACAAAACATCCTATACACACCTACACAGAACCCTTCAACAAAACAACAAACAAACACCACCAAAAGAAAAGGAAGTAGATATATAATGAAATATTATGCAGATGTCTCATATATCCCCTGGTAGATCACACAGTCAGTGCTACCCCAGCTCCAGAAAGTCCTGTAGCACCATTCATGAGAGCATCAGCAAATCTACATTTCACTAGCAGCAGCAAACAGTGATCCTGGGGATGCAGTGAGTCACTCTTGGTGGTTCACTCCAGCCAAGAGCCTGAAGAAGCTGCTCCTCCTCCCTGCTTGTTCTGCCTGCATCCCAGTGGAGCTCACTGGGACCTCTAGGCTTCACCCTAGCTATAGTTGTTACTCTTACAGAAGGGGAGAGAAAATTTAATGATTGGTGAAAACGCTGGAGGAACTTGACAGGGAGAAACCTGGTTCCCTGGCAGTCACAGTGTTGTGGTGACATTCTCTAGCACATGACAGATTGATGATGACAAGGAAAAGGCCTTCTCCCTGGCAGGGCACTCTTGATTCCTTTTTTCCCTAGGACACCAACAAACGCTTCCACTATTATCCCTCTTCACCAGAGGTCTCTCCACTGCTCAGATGCTTTTCTTACAGAAATGCAAGTTTGTAAGATACATTTTTGACCACTCTGAACACACTGAGTTCCAAAATGCATATTTCTTTGAAATTTTTTTTCTGTGTTAAATGGGACTGACGTTGCAAATTAATAGAGCCTGGACACGGATATAGAGAAAGGACTGCATTCTGGCAGTCTTACACAGCTTGTGTAGGATTCTTTCCTTGGGAAAGGGGCTTAACAGTATTTAGGGAAAGGACAGGAAGGGTCACACATAAAGTTTGGTAGAGAGAAGGCCAAGAAGGACCAATGGTTTCTTAGTGGAAAGCTCATGCCAACCAGAACTGAGTAAAGAAATCAGACAAAGCCATGTCTTTGCTGGAGTCACAACAGAGTAAACTGTCCCCTGGATTACAGCTATCATTAGACAGCTCAGCTGGCCAGCGTTAGCAACAGGTCACTAATGCTGGCTGCTTCCTAGGGCAAATCCTGCTAACATGTGCTACGATGCAACAGAACTCACTTTAAATCTATTTCTATGATTGTCAATATTTCCTGCAATACAAAACAGAAACCATGACATTCATAGTTTGGGAGGAAAGGCAAACCCATGGTGAATTGTATATCTCCACTAATGTACCTTACATGGGAGGCTCTGATTCATGCCAACCCATTCCTTTATGTCACCCTACACTCAATCTAACAAAAAAGAAATTTCTCCATACTGGGGGAGTACAGAAAGTGGTAAAAATGGAATAAATGTAGTATTGGGTGCCACAATAAAAATATAGAGCTATCAGATAGTATCCAAGGGAGGGCTACAAAGAGGGTGAAGGGATTTGAGGGAAAGTGATTGAGGCATGGCTGAGGGCATTTGGTATGTTCAGCCTGGAGGAAGCTGAGGGGAGACATAATTTTGGATTTCCATACCATCATGAGGGGAAGTGGAGCAGCAGACAATGATCTCTTCTCTCTAGTGATGGGACCTAAGGGAATGGTCTGAAGCTGTGTCAGGGAAGGTTTGGGCTGGGTATTAGTAAATGGTTCTTCCCCCAAAGAGTGGCTGGGCACTGGAATAGGCTCCCCAAAGAAGTGACCACAGCACCAAACCTGACAGAGCTCAAGAAGTTCTTGGAAAATGCTATCAAGCACACGATGTGATTGATCAAGCACATGGTGGGGTGTCCTGTGCAGGGCCAGGAATTGGATTTTGATGATCCATGTGGATCCTTTTCAATTCAGGATAATCTACGATATCTTAATTTTCCTCTGAGTGTAACAGACACAACCAAAAAAAGTCCCATCATTCACAAAAAATGTGGTGTTAAAGAAGAAAATGAGCTGGACACTGTGGTCTACATTGTCATTGCGCTTCATCATTGCTATCAAAAAACCTTATGCTCTAAAATGATTTGTTTCAGAACCAATTCAACTTATTCTCAAATAAGCTTTTCTTTGTAACTGGAACATCAAAAATTTATTTTGTTTTATTAGGAAAAAGTTGATTTTTTTTCCCCCCAGAAGTTGATCAAATCTGACTGGTTCACTTTCCTGGTACAGTAAGAACATTTAAACAAAGCTATAGTAAGAAAGCTAATGCAATATAGTTATAGAATGGATATTTTTTGACTCTTTGTGAAAGATTAATGATAGTTATAAAAAGCAAAGCTTACTGATCTGTTATATGACAGACAGCAGCAAATAAAAAAGCAGATTCAGGACTATTAACAAGTATAATTATATTCAGTCATTCCTTTTAAAATTGCTTAAAGCTCAGCTGGATTTAATATTTCCTTCAATCAACAACATGCAGGATGTGCGGAAGAATAAATTATGATTAAAATACAGACAATATGAAGCAAGGAGTTGTAGACCATTAATTTAATTCATGACATTTTCAACACCACTTTTATGAAAGTCATGGATTTTATTCAAATGGACTTTATAGAGCTTTTGAAGTAAGCAGTCTTTGAAGTTCCTCCTTTATTTGTTGTTACACTTATCATGAAATGTCAGAGAAAAATGGTTTATTACTATCAGAGGTGCTTTATTACTCATTTTAGGGGGATTATCAAAATGAGAATCTCCATCCAAGGACAGATTTATCAGGTCATAAATTTTGCACATTATTTTGATAATAAAAATTGGCATTGTAATTATCCATTTCCCCCAGATACTTCCTCTGGAAGAAAAAAGCTGAAAAAAATACCTCCTTATGAAAGTTTGATTCAGCCCACACTCCTTTTTCCTGCATAATGAGGCAGGAAAATAAATTGTTAAATATAAGTTGTTAAAAATAAAGCTTGATATTCATACATTCAGTATCTATGAAAAAGTCTCTGTTATTATGTAAGTTTCAGTAAATTTAAAGGAACATTTTGAATTCTAACCCTGAATAAAGATTATTTTCTTGCTTATTACCATTATTAGGGGGGTTTTGAATTGTTTTCAGAGTATGATAGCTATAAGTCAATAAGGGTTGATCATAAAAATTAAAAAACAAAATCTAGATATTTATATCTTTCAGCAAAAATCATTAATTCTCAGAATGGTTTGGGAGAGGAAACATGGGAAGGAAAGAAGATGCCACTATTGTCACAAGAATGTTATATTTTTCACTTTTGCTTCAGTGTCAAATGAAGGGGATGTAGAAGTCTATAAATTTCTGTCCAAGGTTGATATATCGTAGCTAGGACAGAAAAATAAGGAAGACACACATGAACTTGCCCAGCATTCTCATTTAGGATTAAAAATTGGATTCTGAAGCACTTAATAATCTAGAAACAACTATATTTTAAAAGGAATTCTGCTTCTGGAAGTCTTTTGCCATTCTTGGGTAGGAGCTTGAGTAGGAGAGTTTCAGAAGTGTGAAAAAAGTGCAGAGCTTTAAATTTTTTGCAGAAGCAAAGCTTTTAGACATGAAAACTAAAACATTCAGGAAGCCAGGTCTCTTGAATCCTGTCAAAAGTTTGCAACTCAACTCTTAAAAAGCTTTGTGGGCAAGAAAAAAAAATATTATGGTCTTCCCAGTCTTTGACAATTCAAGATATTTCTTTATACAATGGCTCATTGAAAAACTGCTTACATCAGTCAGATGCTTTATAAAGGTCTACCACTGATTTCAGTTATTCAAAATAAAAACTACATTGCATAAACCAATTTGAGAAAGTAGATATTTCACTCTTCTACATCAAATGGATGCCAGTCATTGTGAACAATAGATCCGTGGCCTCTTTTGGCTCTAAATGAAAGAAACATTGAGGAGTTGTTTCTAATTAGGACATCATACATTAAATGTACTGCTGAAAGTCAGTCTTGTAGATTTACAAGGCCTTTCATACTGAGAATGATGATAAAGGTGCAGAAAAGTATGTGTTACAGTAAAATCAGTCCAGAGTGCTTTTTAAATGGCCAGAAATTAAACCCTTTTGTAGGAAAATATTCTGTCTAAATTTACCATGGCATTGCAAAAGGCCCAGTGAAACCAAGGGTTTTTTGCCATAGGGTTCTGAACAGAAAATACTCACCAAATTGCTTTAATTAGATGTTTGAAAAACAAGCACAAGGATGTGTGAGTGCATGTGTATTTTGTGTTGTAAAATTCAGATCTTCATTTGAACCAGGGCTTTGATCTCTATAGTTTCAGATGGTTCATTATAAAGTCATAGCAAAATCTGAGCAGAAACTCTCCCAACAAGGCATGGTATGCAATTTGGGTCCAAATCTATAACCTGCTTTATGTTTAGTGCTGATCTTCAGACAAACAGTTCTCTTCTCACCACTGCCTGAAATTTCTCTGGGGATGGGGAATAGGGAGAAAAACAAACATCCCATATGTAAAGTCACACAGCCCTCAACAGACCTCCAGTTGAAACTTTAGCAAGCGTGTTGGCAAACATTTACTTTTAACAATATGCAAAAACTGTTAGGTTTTGGTATATGGATTCTGAAACTAAAAATTGACCTGAAATGTGAGCAAATGGAATTTTAGATCATGTTTGTTATCCACTAAATAATTCATTGTTCCATTTTATACATGCAGCCTTTAATTAACTTGCTGACTCAAACGCATGATACTACTAATCCATTCATTTCCCCAAGCCCACTGAAAAGTATAAAACATGTGTGGGCACAAGCAAAAGACTGGGAGATTATTAAGGAGGAATTTTTAATCAGAAAACCTCAGACAGCTGGATCCTCTTCTCCCAGCTATGAAGACCAGATTGAGGACTGATTGATACCACCTGTTAACTACTGTCTTTTTCCTGAAGCTGTTGAGTCATAAGCCTGTACAACTATTTTTTCCTGAAATACTGGTCAAAATAGCACAAATCAGTTAATAATAATTCTGAGTAAAGGTTTAAAGTAGCTGCACGTACCAAGCACCCAATTTCTGCCTGACAGGAAAATATATTTAGTAAAATAGCCTTCAATGACAAGCAGAACTTGGGTAATTTATACTAAAATACATATATCCGTGTTTATATAAACAAATACATCTGAAGAGGATGTATTCTTGTTACAAACCAATTCTGCTTTAAATATCTGCAAAAATATCCAGCCTCTTTTCTTAGAACATTTAATTACTAAATGTTCTATTTTGTCTTTATGCCTTTGTACCCTCTCCTTCAGAGAAGAACAGATTTTTTCACCAGTGAAATACAAACAAAGGGCTTTCAATACCATCTAACTATATGCTAACACCACATAATCATAATACACTAAGTGAAGTATTGGGAATAAAAAAAAGAACTATTACAGCAGAACTCCAATAGCTAATAATTTTCCTTTTCTCTGTTTCAGATAAGGTAGTTCATTTTGCTTGAAGACCTCTTTTCACCATATTACAGAGACCTAAATTTCACTCCAGCTTGTGTTGCCTCTGCAAGGCTTTTAATAGAAATGTATCAATAACTGTTTTCTGTGGACAAACACCATAGGATTGAGAGACAGATGTAATTCCTTCATTCCTCTCCCTTGATCCTAGTCTACATAATTAAGTATCAGACTAGATAATCCCTTAGGTCCCTTCATTATTCCAGTCTATTTAATACCAGCATATCACTCTGGGATAGGTTACAGTGCTCTTACAGACCTTAAAATGTGTAGGTTAAAAGATTTACAAGGTAACTGAAGTTGTGACCTCCTTCCTGGGGGAAGGGAAGAGGCATTAAAGGAAGGATAATTCAGAGAAATGTGACTTAAGTGCAGCACTAGAGCTATAACCCCTCAAGTTATTTAAACCTTTACCTTTTTTTCACATAGTCCCTGCTGGGTGAAATCTCCAGTTGGCCTAAAAGACTTAATCACCTCTGGCTGGATGAGTATTAGCAGTTCATTTGCATAAGTACTTGTCATTATCATTAAGTGTGTTTGCTTTCAGATATATTTAAGTTCACATTAACTCCTTCTTGCTTGACGTTAGGACCTCTCAAATTGGCAGTGGCTGCACTGTATTTCCTCTGAACCAATCTCCTACTTAAGACATATCTAGGACAGCTGTATTTTTAAATACTCATCAAAGGGAAACGATTCCATCTACTGCATGAAAAATTTAAGACACATAATTTCTGTACAAAGTCAAGATGTGGTCACAGAGAAATGATAATACAGGCTCTAAAGCACAAAACAGTGTAGTAAATGGGGTAGAGTAACCCAGTTGCCAGCACACCTCCCCCTGGGGCTCAGAAATCTGTACTTGTAATCATAGCTCTACACACACCACTGCAACAGGCAAAGTTTTAAGTATCTGCAACTCAGTGTAAAGCCAAACTCTAGGGTTAAACATCCAGTCACTGTGTAAGAGATGCAGATTTACCAGGGACACTCAGGAAGATTACATTCCTCTGCCATACATTCTGAGAAAACAGCTGGACATTCTGTTCTTCATTGTGTTGGCTGCATGCACCCCATTATGGAAAAAATGTGGAAAAAAATTCCTTGCTGGGAGGGTGGTGAGGCCCTGGCACAGGTTTCCCAGAAAAGCTGTGGTTGCTCTATCCCTGGAAGTGTTCCAAGGCCAGGTTGGATGGGGCTCTGAGCAGCCTGGCTCTGAGCATGGCAAAGGGGTTTGAAATAAGATCACCTTTCAGGTCCCTTCCAACCCAGGCCATCCTTTGATTCTGTGGAGACTGAGGAGGTGAAATCTCGGGAAAGAGAATCAAAGAACTCTCAGCAGAACCACAGAACTGCTGCTTGGGGCTGGCAATCCCACCCCTCACAGTCTGGACAGCCCTGTGGTAATCCTGGACACAGACTTTTTCAAGGATCTCTCCCCTTTTGTCCCAGAACATGAACATTTTGGACTTTCTAAGACAAAAACCACTAGCCCTGTTAGATAAAGACACTGAAGCCTAGGGAATGCAAAATGCTCCACAAGACAAGGAGAGACATTATTTACCTGCTGGTTATGGTAAATAACCAAGAGGAGAAACCTGCCTCTAAGGCTTACTTTATGAACTTCTAGACATTTTAAATTGGTGAAAACAGAAGCAAACTTGAGATCTAGAATGAGATTACAAACCCCTGATGAACATGAAAAATCTAATGAGCTAAAAATCACATCCCTTTCACTTGGTCTCCTTCAGGGCATATGAGTCCTGAGAGACTGTTTTTCTACCTAATTTTGGAGAGCATCCATCTTGAAAATCTTATTACTCTGAAGGGAGCATATTTTCAAAATGAGACGAGTTTTAATTGAAAGTAAATCCAAACTTTGATGTTCCACTGCCTAGTAAAGCAGCCTAACAATTAAGATACTGATATAGAAGTTAAGGACTGTGTAACAGTGGCTTTACTCTAAAAGTATTTTAACACAGTTTTAAAACAAAACATTTAAAAATATTTAAAATAAACATCTTATAAACATTTTTAAGAGACTTCCTTCATCTGACATGTTCCAGAAATGTTCAGACTTTAGAGACTGGATGGGTATTTAGGTATGAATCTGTGTTGTTTCTGACTTAGTTTTGCAGAAACAGAGACTGGGTCAGTTCTAATCCTGCCACATGATATTTAACTTATTAACTGACAAGAACTTAAAAGAAATTTGAAAGAGATCTTCTCAAGAAGATTAGACAGCTCTAAACCTTTCGTCTCAACATCTGAGCATTTTTTGGATCATAATTTTTACTTCAGATGTCAGATCCCCAGTCCATGTTTCCAAAATAACTCTTCACGTCTCCTTGCTCTCCTCTGACAATGAACAGATTAATGCAGGGCCTGTTCTTCCAATGTACACAAAGTAATATTTCAGAACATTTCCTCATACCTCCTTAAGTCAGTCGTAGAAATATTCCTTACTGATTCCCGAAAACCTGGGTTACCAAAACCCCTTCTGCTGCAGTGACAAAACATGTGGTAATGACAGCCTCAGGCTTCCCCATGAAAAAGTTAGGCTACAAAGATCTTGAAAACCTTTCTTGCATTTTCATAGCATGAGACTTTAGGCAAAAAGACTAATATAATCTGCTGCTATATCGAACTAACATATTATATATTCAGGTCACATTAATAATTAATTTCTTACATATGGTATAAAATACATAAAATATTTTTACATCTATTATTTTTCTTGAGAATAACATGTGTGAACTGTATTTTGCATATAGCTTTATTTATATTTGTGGAAAACTAAGTATAAACACATGTTTTTGCACTCAGAATGGATGTTTTTAATAGAAGTTACTCACAGTCAGGATTCTTAACTCATTGTTTTCTACAATCTCACTATTTAGAAATCTTGTAGGAAAAGGGGAATCAAATCTCTTAATAATCTATTGCTTTATGTTTTTAGATCTCCTATGCTGAAACATTCATAACAGAAACTTAAGTTGGAGGGCAAAGGAAAATA
Source organism: Brachypodius melanocephalos (assembly GCA_013398615.1). Taxonomy (NCBI): domain Eukaryota; kingdom Metazoa; phylum Chordata; class Aves; order Passeriformes; family Pycnonotidae; genus Brachypodius; species Brachypodius melanocephalos. The sequence goes on from VZSR01003209.1 coordinate 842,232, forward strand.
GACTTGTTTAGAAACTTGAAAGGGTAAAGTAAACAAAGTGAATATAATTTGGTAGAAATCTATGAAATGGAATTATAATATTTGGAGGAGTTTTATCAGTGTCTTGGGTGCAACATTGTTTAGGAAGTTTCCATAGTTGTTTCCAAAATGAATGTGTACAGTCCTCACCTCATACAATATTTTCCTGCAAGCAGAAAGCCTGAATTGCTGCTTATGTTAATGTGCACTAGGTCATGCCTGCTTTCAACAATTCATATTAAATCCATGTTATATCTGCATGTACTTGTGATAAGCCTGTAAACAACATTCATCAGTGTATTCACAGTTGAAATTAATTTTACATCTTTTCCACTAGCCCTCTCTTCCAAGGGTCTTGTAGAAATAATTTCCTGATAACGTCGAACTGTCACTCATATTTCTCAAATTTTAATGTTGAGCATTAGTCACCTCCCTTCCTGAAAATATCATAAAATATATTTTTAAAGCAATCAGGATTGAACATTTATAAATCTAACAAGAATATGATGAAAAATAGTACTAGGACAGAAAAATTGTCACTGCTAACCAACTTTGGCAACTGAGGGACCATGAATATTTCTACTTCCATTCCAGTTCATAACACAAACAGACTTCTGAACTAAAGCCTGAGAAATACTGACAAAAGAACAGAACCTTCTGAAGCATTTCCTGCTTAGGGATTGCCAGCAACTAGTCAAATGCATGAAACATAACTGTAAATGTGTGATACAGAAAAGATTTCCCATTACAAATAGTTTATTTTTTATTTTAAAATAGAACCGCTGTAAACGTGAACAGCAGGTTTATCAAACAAGTCTATCTGAGAGACAGCGCTGTATTTGAAACGATGACACTCTGAATGGAAGCCAGGTAATTTTTATTTTTTCATCATTTAATTTATTTTGTTTTACAGTTAAGAAATTTAGTCCTGGCACTAGCACAGAAACTCCCATTTGGGAGCCAGGCACTTTGCTCGATTGAGACAATTCTTGTTCTATTTCCTTCAGATGAGATTGATCAAAGACAGTGGTAACACTTAAAAATATACACCATCACAAGTATATTTTTCTTGAAGTTCACAGCACCTCAGCCTACAGCTCACTATACACAGGTAAACAGTCTAAAGCACAAAGCAGAAGACAGTGGAATACTACAGCACATTTTTTGCCTTATCTCTATAGTCATTAGGCTAAGTGTCTTGGAAAGGAAAACTATAAAGTTTAATTACCAATTAATTACCAATAGGTTTCTCCCCAGAATGCTTATGCACTTCAGTCTCCTCACATGTTAAGCTCTTCAGGATAATAATTTTAAAAAAGCTATTTTCTAGACAACAATACTAAAATATAAATAAAAACAAAGGACCATTAAGTAAATGGGTTTTTACCTAATGACAGTTAACTCTAGTCATTAGGTAAACCATATTAATGCACATCACTCCTTATGTCAATAATTTAATATTCCCCAAATAAGTTACAGAAACACAGATAAGGATTTAAGAAAATAGAAAGAGGAATTAATCTAATGTTCTCTTAGTCAATAAAGAGTCCTGTGCAGGCAGTTCCAGTTGTTACTCACAAAACACAAGAAAGACGGGCTGAGGTAGTCGAGCATGGATTTCCAGAGGGAGAAGGGAGCTTTAGGTCTCCATAACTGGAATCACCAAGTGCCACAAATCATAGTGACAACTGCCAAGTTTATGAATTATGACCTGGAATTAAGTCTCCCAAATTTGAATCTTGCTGCCATTAAATATAAAATTTAGACTCCTAAGTACTGATGATATGTACCTTCAGATATCATGTTTAGATTCATCAATGCTAATGACCTACGTGGTATAATTAATACCAGTAAAAAAACAGGTCTGTAAACCTTTCCACGCTGTCTACAAAAAGTCTCAGGGTAAATGAAAATTAATTCTGCATTCTGTTTTCTGATACACAGTGTGGCATGACAGTGGCTTTTACTTTGTCTTCAGAAGTTTACTCCAAGACAACAGAGGATGGAGTGATCCTGCAGCTATAAATGACCACAGTTACTGTCTTTTTAAGTTAAAATGAGAGTTGTATTACAATATATTTACAAAAACATGATATAGTTATCAAGAGAACAATGATCAGAAATACCACAATGGCAGCTAGTGCTGGACTGGACAACCTCCTGAAAAAACCTGACTGCTCATGCCTTGGATGGGCGTAGTCTTCCCTGATTAAACAATGGATGGTTGAGCACAGAGTGGTAATGAATGGAGTTGCATCCACTTGGGATAAGTCAGTCATGGTGTTCCCCGGGGCTCAGTTTTGGGAATATGCTGATTAATAGCTTTATCAATATTTCAGTGCTCACTCAGTAATTTTGCAAGTTGCAATTTTCCCAGTTTGGGTGGGAATGTTGATCTGCTGAAGGGCAGGAAGGCTCTACAGAGGGATCTGCATGGGCTGGATCCATGGGCTGAGGTTCAACGAGGCCATGTGCCTGGTCCTGCAGCAGCCCTGCAGGATTGGGGCAGAGTGACTGGAAGATTTCCCATCATGAAAGGACCTGGGGGTGCTGGTCAGCAGTGGCTGAACACGAGCCAGCTGTGACCAGGTGGCCAAGAAGGTTTGGGACCCTGACCAGGGCAGTGATTGTCCTCCTGTGCTGGGCACTGCTGAGGCCACACCTCAATCCTGTGCTCAGTTTTGGGCTCCTCACTGCAAGAAAAACATTTGGGGGGCTGGAGCATGTCCAGAGAACAGAGCTGATGAAGGGTGTGGAACACAAGTCTGGTAAGGAGCAGCTGAAGAAGCTGGGGGTGTTTAGCCTGAAGAAAAGGAGGCTCAGAGAAGATCTTATTGCTCTCTACAACTCCTGGAAAGGAGAGGTTGTCCTGGTGGAGACTGGGCTCTTCTCACAGGTAACAAGCCATCACAGGAGAGGAAATGACCTCAAATTGCAACAGAGGATGTTTGAAATAGATATTAGGAAAAAAATTCTACATGGAAAATATTGTAAAGCTGCTCCAATGAACAGGCTGCCAGGAGAGTGGAGTCACCATCCCTGGAGGCATTTATAATTGATGCAGATGTGATGCTGAGGGACAAAGTTTATGACTGAACTTGGTAGCACCGGGTTTATGATTGGAATTGATCTCAGAAGTATTTCTCAGCCTGAAAGATTTCATTCTGATCTTCATTCTATTCTAATCTAAGGGGAGAGATCATATCACAATTCTTGCAAATACGTATTTCTTTCTTTTTATATCGTTCAGAATACTCAAGCTTAAACTGAAACTTTGGTAGTTTTATTGTGAGTCCCATGAGAAAATGGTATGCACTGATCAATAATATCAGTTTGCAAGTTCTAACCCTTTCCTTTTGACTCACACTAAAATATTGTAAATGACCACACCAGGAAAACACCACTGAAAACCTGTACTTTTCCTTTCCACTTGAAAACTTTTGCAAAGGTGTGCAGTTCCTTGAGTGTCTTTAATTAAAAGGCTCTATTAATCACACTAACACTACAACCTTCACTTTGCCAGGTCCCTGCATTTCAACAATTAAGTTTAATTGTTTGTCAACAATCTACCCTTTAGTATGCATTAAAGTACAAATAAATTTTCTTACGCAGAAGGAACTTTTCCATCACAATGTCATTAGGGTTTTTAAAATTATTCTTTTAAGGTCATTTAAAAAAGGCTACTTTTCATACCTTTATTTGATGTCTCTGCATCATTTATTAGTATAAAATAGAGAATTAGTGTATTGTTGCCCAAGCATGATTTACATGTCTGTTTATTTTTATTCTTTCTTTAAAACTACTTGCATTTCTTTGACTTGCATCCTTAGGCAAGTTCCAAATAATTCATGTCTTGGTAACCTGTCAGGTTCTCCAACCAGTAATTAAAGTTTTGTCTTTTAAAGTAACGGAGCACGCTGTGCAGAGTCGACACAGAGTGCAACTGCCAGCTTTTAACACAAAAGGGAATGGCACCATATTGATCATAAAAGGTGGTTCTTTCACTCCTTTTTACTGGTGGAAAAAAAAACAACACAACATTAAGTTGTCTTCTGACCTACTTTTGACTTTCCCTGTGAAACTTGTAGATGAAAGAAGACTTAATTTCTCTGATGCAAAAGAGACACTGTGATGTTTGAATCTTAGGGACTGGAAGAATACATACAGGTGTGTATTAAAATTCAGAGAAACGTCCTTGTCTGGGAGCCTACATCTTCCACTTTCTTAGTGCTACATCTTGCACTCAGCTCTGAATGTCAGATTTTGCACAGCACAATGACACTTCAAAGCAGCACTTGTCTCTGCTCAAGTAATGTGATGGCAGAATTAAAGGGATGATCCGCAATCTGGTGTAAACTAGAGCTCATTAAAAATAAGAACATTCCCCATAAATTTAAGGTGAAAAGATATCTTTTATCAGGCTTTGAAATTTGCATTAGCTGTGCAGGAAGGCAGCATCTGAGCTGTTAGGCAAGATGGCAGCTGTTTGGACATGCGTGATAACATTCTCTGACCTTGCTTTCACTAACACATGTGAGACCATGTGTATGGCCCTGCCTCAATCTCGTGTCAATATTGAGAAAATAGCCCCACAAAAACTGGCAGTCGTCACAAGAGGTGGTGGTAGAGAACTTAAAATTGCATCCAAGGTGACTGCCTCTCAGAGAACAGGCTAAAGAAACCACAAAGGGAAAAGCAAATCTTGTCGTTCTGAGCAAGGCACAGTGTCTGTGGTTCAAGATGAAGTTATTGAAGCAGTACTCTGAAATACTCTACTTTTCTTTACTTCTTGCTCTCTTTATATACTTCTTGCTATCTTTAAAGAAGTGAGCAAGCAAAAATTCACAATAGGATATTAAAGTTCAAAGAATTCGAAGAACATAAGAATAAGGACTCTTGTTAAAACTAAATTGAAAAGAGCTAATTAGACAAGATCCTTGCAAAGAGCATGGAGCCTATCTGAAAATGGCACATTATGGGTTCACAGTGCACTAGGTATTAGGCACTAAAATCAGTCTATAAAACCCACCACAAAAAATCAAACCCAAAAATCTAACCCAAAGAAAAATCTAGAATAATCAAACATAGTGCCTAGTAAAAGTAAGACATGCTTCTGAATTAAGAGCTTCAAAATCAAAAGCAAGGAAAACAAAGAATGTATAGTATGGGACATAGTATGGAATTCAAATCAAAGGCAGCAAAAAGGTGTTGAGAAATAATTTGCTAAGCTCATAAAAAATGCCTGTAAAAGCCTGTTCTAATGCATCAGGAGCAGTAAGCTGGCAAGGGCCTGCAAGACTGAGAGATGAGAGAAAAATAATTAAATAACCTCTTTGTGCCCTTCACCACAGAAAAAAACCTCAGATATATTTTCATAATTGCATCTTTCTTAATATAGGAAAATTTAAATAAATGGTCTCAAATAGAAGTGTCAATAAAAGTGGCTTTAGATGAAATGGAAAACAAAATAACTAGTTGTATAGACTCAATGGTGCTCATTGACTGTTTCTAAGGCAACTTTAAAATAGAGCTTTAGAACTCCTGTGTGATACATTTCACCACTTTTAAAATCACAGCCTCACAGAGAATGGCTGAGTGATGAAAGCACCTCTGGTGATCCCTAAGTGATCTGTGTCAAAAACCTCAGTAAAGTCCAGATAAACAACATCCACTTCTCTGTCCCCCTCTGCTAAGTCAGCTGCCTCAGTGTGGAGATCTGTCAGGCTGGAGAGGCATCAACTCATGCTGATGGCTCCCAGTCCTTGAGCCTTAAGAAGAGTCCTGTGGTCACCAAAGCCAAATCCTTGCTGTAAGGTTCAGCTGCCCATTGAGTGTTGGCCTGGAAGGGCCGTCCACCCCCCTCCTCAAACCTTTCCTCTCAGGGACAGGGTGGAAGATCAACCCCCAGCTCCCTTGCCCTACAACTTCTCCCCCAAACTGATCAAAGTTGACATGCTTTGGGTCTTCCCTGGCCTTGAGGAACCATCCAAGGGCTGGATGAACCTCCGCCTTATCTCCACCATGTCCAGGCTCTGAGATGCCAGCGAGCAGCAATCCTTCCTGGGGAGCAGCTCAGCTTGGCAGGCAAGGCCCTCCATCCCCTGCCTCAGGGAGTCTCCATCGTGATGTTCCATCCCTTCTCCCAGTGCTGCTCTGTGGCTCAGGTTCTTGGCTGGATGCAGGTCCTGCATCTCAGGTGCTGACCTGATCTTCTGTGGCCAAAGCCCTCCAACCTCTACTTTCAGGGGTTGGATCCCTACTCCACAGCCCCATAAGCACAAAACCTGCCTTCTCCCCCTTGGGTATCCCTGGGGACTGAGACTCTCCTTCTCTCTGGGGTCTCAGAGAAGCCTTGTCTATCTCCTCTTCACCTGCAGTGCTGTGCCCCTCTTCCACAGTCCCTCTGCTTATTCCCTGTGCCAGAGTCAAGAAGAATGTGGAAGTAACAGCAGATCTTGAGCAGGGCTTTAGCAATGTCTGAACATTGTACATGTCCTAACTTCCATGGAGATCAATAAAAAATATTAGAAAACATTACACTTACTGGATGAAAAGATAAATTTATTATATTAGGGATGCAATAACCACCAGCTTTTATGGAAGAAAATAAATCTTTTAAAATCTACCAGAATTCTTTGGGGAAAGTAACTGTGAGTAGATGAGTGTGATGAGTGCAATATAGAGCACATGGATTTCCACATCACTTTAGACAAAGTCTCTCACTAAAAATTTCTCTAGAAAATAAGCTACAAAAGAGATAAGAGCTGTGACCAGGACATGAACTAATAGAGGTTTAACAATAAGAAACAAAATAGCCAGTATTTACTGTTAGGATAAGTTCACTACCAGAAGAGCCCTGCAGAGCTGTTATGTAAAGGCATCTTAATGTTCAGTATGTTCATAAATCTGTAAAAGAGAGTAGATATGGAGGTGAACAAACTGGTTCTTGTTGATGGTGGATTGACACTGAAATGGACTATCAAACATAACAAAATATTCTCATCATACTGGAGGCCTAGGTAATATATTTTTAAATGCAATAGAAATGTGCAGGGAAAACACCAAGTTTCCACCTCCCAAAAAAGAGGTTTTGAAGATCTTGTGAATATTTGGCCATACTTATCAATTTAATGTTCAGCTGCAGTCTGAAGGAGAGTTAATATCAGGAGAATAGGGAACAAATAAAAAATTCATACATGGATAAAACCCTTAAACATCACTTTTGAATGCTGCATGTTGTTCTGGTAGCCCAATAAGGAAAAAAAAGAAAAGGACACAGAACTAATACAAGAAATAGAAGGGCTAAATAAAATGATAAAGAAGTTACAAAGTTTAAATCTTTTAACACTCTTTGGAAAGAGATAACTCTGAGGGAAAGACATGTCTGGTTATACTTGCATAAATTCAAAGAAACTGATAAAATTTATATGGTGAGCAAATGTGAAAGACTTTATCTTCCTCAGAATGCAACAATTAGAGGCATCGACTTAAGTCATCACAGAGCTGTTTAGAAAAGAGCAAGTCCCGAATTTTTTTTTGCCACAGGGTAGACAAGCTGTGGAACCTTTTAGCACAGGATGTATATGTCAGAAACTGAATGTGTTTGAAAGCAGTTAAGGGAATTTACAGAAAGATTTGTGAAATATGACACACAAAGATGGATACATGAGCTTCAAATATGGACCTCTGCTTCAGAAAAGGCTGTAGCTTCCAAAATCAGGTTATGGCACATGAAAAATAATTCTGTTTTTATATTCTTTCCTTAATCATCTGTTAATGGCCACATGTAAAACAGAAGGCCAGAATAACTGCACCTTCAGCTAGAGCCAGGATAGCTGTTCATATTTTCAAATTATTTCCCTACAGTTTGAAATCCTTTGTCATTTCAAGGTTCTCATTGAGATAGTTCATTATGAATTAACTTGACAAACGAAGGGAATAGAGTTTAACAACAATTCTATGGGTAATAAGCATGCTTTAGGTATTTCTAAAGATGGAAAAAACCCTACTTTTAATTAGTAGCAGCAGGAGAATTTAGATGTAAATTGCAGTCCACTACTATTTTTTTTCCTGAAGAAGAAGATGAAGTGGGAATTTAAAAAGCCAAACAATTGATTTATTCTGATCTATACTTCTATTTGAAAACTATGAAACTCTCCTGGCAGCTTTCCATCCATCATTGCATTCCTAATTATCAAGGTGAACATTTAAATTTGCTTTATCTACTCTTTACCTTTAAAACAGCATTTTCTCCCTGGATTTCAGCTAAACACAGCTGGAAACTCTAGATAAACGCAGCCACTTCTGATGGAGACCAAAGTGTCTCTCAGATGTTCCCTCAAATGTGCTAAAAAAGCTACAAACTGAGTCACTTCCACAGTAATGGGATTAGAAATAGCCTGCAGGGAAGCATGTGCCAAATGGTGCCAGCTAGAGAGGATTATAACAAAAAACTGTGACATTATAAAAATACCTCAGAGTGAGGCTCTGGGTGGTGGAATTGTGACTTGCCAGCTCAAAAGGATGTGCCTCATTAAAATGACGGGAGAATGCTGAGCAGTGATTTGTGCAAAAACACGATCCTCCTGATGGCTCAGTAGCTGATTTTTTTTCAAAAACCTTGTCATTTGACCATCAAATTCATAAATGTCAATTAAGGGAAAAAAAAATTGCTGAGAGGGCATAACGGGGCAAAAAAGGGAGAGAGGGAAAGTGGGAGGGAATGTCGGGGAGGAATCAAGTGTTAAAAACTTGAGGTTTCTTAAAATTTCAGCATAAGGCAAAAAAACCAAAAACAAAACCAAAAACAACATAGCAATATAACACAAAGATTATGGGAAGCATGCTTTTTAGCCCTGTATTATGGAAAACAATTGAAGACAAAATGTTCAAATTAGCTCTTAGGTTTCCACAGAATTTAGAAGGCAATGAAAGCCCCTGTCTGATGAAGATTTAGAGGATGATCAGCATTTATGAATTGTTTGTTTGATACATAAAGCCAGAGAACCCTTCTTAGGTCACTGTTCCCCTAAGCCACCTTACCTATGAATTAAAGCTATGTAAGAGTGTGACTCCCTCTTCAGAAAGGTTTGTATCCTGTAAAATGGCATTATTCCTACAACTTAAACTGTATGTGGCACTCAGGTCTTGAAATCTGAAAACTGTTCAGGCGTCAAATTCTTCCTGGGAAAGTACTTGACACAATCCTCCCCTGTGGAAAGGGAAAATTTACCAGCAGCACCAGCAGCACAGCCTTTGGATGAGCTACTCTTTTTCCACCTGGAAGAAGGCAGATTGGGTACTAATAGGAAAAAAGCTGTCCCTTACCAGACACATATCTACATAGAAACACTCAGCTCTGAAGTACCTGGGTCCAATCCTCCCCATCCTCAGATAGGACAAAGGCTGAAGAAAAAGAATATTTTCATTTTAGCAAGCCCTTTTCCTCCCTAAAAATAGAGAGGCTGTATCCTGGTTCTGCTAATGGTATCACACAAGATGAAAAAGAGGAAAGAAGAGAGGAACAATTGAAAAAAAAACAAAACAAAACAAAACAAAACAAAAAAAAAAAAAACAAAACAAAACAAAAAAAAAAACCCAAGCAAGAATCGTGGCTCACACCAATGTGGCTTATGATAGTCCTGTTACATTTATATGAAAATTTCTGACACAAGATGACCAGTGTTCTTTTCTCACAAGTCACCATACTGTATTTCCTGAAGTAGAAAAAGGAATGACACTGTCATTTTCTTTTCTCTTCAGCTACAGAAATGCTTTGGAACAAAATCTTCAGAGAATCCCAGAATCAGATAATCAATGAAATCATGTCGTCCAACCTCCCTGCTCAAGCATGGTCACCCAGAACCAGTGGTCCAGGACCATGTCCAGGTGGGTTTTGAACATCTCCAAGGGTGAAGTATCCACAAACTATCTGAGCTGTGCCAGTGCTCTGTCAGCCTCACAGTAATGCAGCGTTTTCTGGTGTTCAGAAGGAGCCTCCTGTGTTTCAGTATGCTCATTACCCCAGTGATCCTGAAAAGCCAGTGAGCCACTGAAAAGACCCTGGGTCTGCCCACTCTGCACCCTCCTTTCAAGTATTTTTACACATTAATAAGCTTCCCTCTGACCCTTCTCTACTCCAGGCTGAATCTTCCCAACTCCTCTCAGGTTTTCTTCCTATGTCAGAGGCTCCAGCCTCTGGACAGTTTTTGTGGCTTTTTCCCTGAATTCACTCCATTGTATCCACATCTCCCTTGTCCTGTGGAGCCCAGCACTGGTCCCAGCACTCCAGATGTGTCTCACCAGGGCTGAGTAGAGGGGAAGGAAAACCCCCACAATTTGCTGGCAATACTTTTTTAATGCTCCCCATCACACCATTACCAGACCTTGCTTTGTGGCAAGGGCACTTTGCTCACTGGTGTCTTCTTTTGCAGTTTACATCAGTAACAATATCAGGCAGCTCTGATTGTTTCATTCCTTACTGTCCTTGATTCAAATGAAACTTAAACCAAAAGTGATTGAATATAGAGGGCCAAAATGTAAACTAATTCTCTAAGATCTTAACAAGTAAACAAGGTGGAACTTAAGCTGACATCAACAGGTAGTTAAGTCTAAATTCATATAATTAATTTTCCATTCCTAGAATAGAGTTTGAACCTGCCAATGTATTTTGATTAGTTTTATTTTATATAAATAAATAGAAATAATATATAAATAAAATTTTAAAAATTTAAATATTCAAATTCTGGTTAATGTATGTTACAGCATTACCTTTTTAATTTTTTTTTCCCCTTTAGTTAATCTTGCCAGAAAAGTAAAGCTCAATTAGTAGCTCTGAGAATTCAAAAAACTATTGAGGTGAACAAATTTTTCAAAATACTATACATGTTGACATAGAGACCACTCACTATACTTTTGTAAAAAAAATCTAAACAACAGTTCCTCTTTTAAAAACCTCTTCAGTATTCTGCTTTTTTACCTGAAAGTTTCAGCTAAGTGTAAATAACACAGGATACTGTATAGTCTATTTGCCAGCAAGTAAGTGCCCTAAAAATAAAATAAGATGCTGTCCCTCTAGCTGCAGGAACACATGTGATATTCTGTGTACAACTGAACTCCAGTGAAGTGCAGTTCCTTCAGAGAACATCCTCAGTGAACACATTGTGTTAAAGGCAGACAACTGCATTAGTGCCCAGCTCCCATTAATTTCAAAGTCATCTGTTCCTTAATGCACTTTGTCTAAATATTTTATGAAATTGATGTCAGGCGTCTTAACTGGCTTTAGCTCTCCCTGTTGTCCTGTGATTAAATGCTTCCTCAGTAAACTCCAAGGGGAAATAAGCCTTTAAATTTATGATTGAGATAAAGAAATAAACTTTGTGGGTGAGTCACTTGCCACTCTTCTGCTCAGGTGCTTTAAGGCATATCCTGTGCATTATTAGGCAGGAAATTCAGGGCACCAACTGACTTCAGCAGACCTATGGCAGTTTATATCAGCCTCCCATGAAGGATGGCAAATAGTGATTTCATAAGCATTTTATTTTGAAATATTTGCAATCTCTAGTTATGCCTATCTAGATATTTTCATCCTCAGGTTGTAAAGTATCTAAAAAATTCAGCGTCTTATTTTTACATAATAAATACAAAGAAGTGGGTTTGTACTAAAAATGGATTTTTTAAAAACTTCACTGGTGTAAAAGAGATAAGAATCCTTTTAAAAGTTGTGATTAGCTCTTCAGATTCAGCATGCACAAGATAGGGAATGGATGATGGGAAGCACCCTACACTGATTCCTGTATAAAAACTTCCCTTATTTGCTAATATTTAAGGTCATCCAATTTTCCACAACAGAATAGTAATACCCCAAATTATTTCTTAGTTCCACCTGACCTCTGGTCTTTCTGACTTTTGAGTCACCAAGTAAGTTACATCACAGTGGATCCTTTCCAAAATCAGGAGTAAATAAGAGAAAAAGCATTTAGAGGTCAGATGTGTCCTGTAACAGTACATTTAATATCTGTATCATCCCAAAGTCCTAAGCCTTTCTTATCTGGCCATTCCTGATGGAATGTTTGTACAGCAGCAAACACAACTCATTGTAACTCTTGTCTTGGCTATTCCAACACAGCCAGTGCACTAAACTTTGTCAGTGAGTAACACTTTAAAAGAAATTCCTACTGACCTTTTGAAAAACACACTGAACTCCCTGATATGGTGGACAGCACCAACAAAATTACATTATAGAGCTCCTCTAAAGGCATGAATTTTAAGATATGTACATGTTAGAAGCAAGGCTGTCTCAACTGAGTGTGCAAGCAGGCACTTCTTCCTCTGTTGCAAAACAGGAGGACAGTTTTTTTGTCTTTTGGGTCATGCTTAAGTGGAAACAAATACTAAGTTTTAAGCTTTGCCATTTTTGAGCCTTCCTAGGTCTGTGAAAAAGAAACAATATTATTTCAATGAATGTAATGAAAACTCACAAGCATCAATTCCAGAAGTGCCAGTGCAGGATACCAGGGGATGTTATGTGTGTTAGAACCACTGAACATGCTGTGCTTTGAGGGTCTTTCCCCTTTCTCTGCTATTGAACAGGTTGCTGAACCCCTGAAAGTTGAGTGCTCAGGATGAGTGCTCCCTAAATTAGGTTACCCAAGAGCTATAAAGGTCAAGGTAATACTATATTCCATTTTTCTTTTCTCAATGTTGAATGATGGATTAAGAACTTCATTCTCTTTATTCTCTTCATTCCCTGACCTAAAAATGGTGCTGCTTCAGTTGCTGCTGTGAAGCCAGAGCACCATGTATCACTTGATGAGGCAGTCCTACATATCTGCTATGATAAAATACAAAAATAATTGTGCAACTACTCCTTTGACATGGAAAATCTTTTCTTTGATCTATAATCCCAATTCAGTTTATAAAATCTGGTTACACTTATTCCACCTATAAATGTATTTCGGATATGAAATGTGATCAGTAGTTTTAATTAAGACTGTATGAAATTCTGACGTATGGATATTTGTCAGATAAATTGTCATGCTATTACTCCTAAGCAACATTCAGAACCCCACTAATAGCCAGCCAGTTGTTACATACAGGTATAGAAAGACACATAAACCAAGGATGTAGTGGGCTGTAACTGTGAAATATTGCTGCTTGTTTCTGCCTCACAGATTTTAGATTAGCCCCTGCTGTCTGGAAGCACTGTTGAATAACATGCTACCACAAAGTACTAAGGACTGAATTGTTATCTTAAAAATTTGTCCTGTATGGTACATAATACATCATCTCATCTCTCCTTCTCTCTCTTTAATCTTTGAGATATTATTCTATCTCCGCTTGCACAGATAGATAGATAAATAGATAAATATCCAGATTCATAAACTAATTGAGGATGCAATCACAATAACATGAAATGAATAGGGAATTTGCTATGACTTTCAGGATCTATGAACACAATAGTTCCTCTGGCACAGCCAGTTTCTTCAGCTGTCGATAATAACAATGATAATAACCCTAGAACCTCAACTGGGTTTTCTACAAATATAAGATACATACCCAGCTCCCATAACACCCTTCTCAAACACCCTTCTCAAACAACCTTCTTGCCATACTTCTCAACTCCAATTTGAAGTCCCCCTCCTGCCCTCCCTGGCTAACCCTGCGGTGGTGGCAGTATAATTAGAACTAGGGATTAGCATCATTTCTGATACAACCTCTGCCCAAAGCCTGAGTGCCCTTTCTCTGCTGTAAACACCTTTTAGATAGGAAGTCAGGCCAGAGATCTGATAATATCCTTGGGGAAAACTAGCATGTATCATCTTGTCCACAGGAAACTGAGAAGGTTATTCAGCTGTTACTGTAGTCCTGAATCTGCTAAACTGCTCTTGGCGGATGGAAACACATTAAGTTCATTCAGTCTGAAAGATTTCATGGATAATGGAGATATCAACTCAGTTTTTGAAAGGGAGAACTCTAACCATATTTGAAATTGATAAATGGACATATCTAAATAGCAATCACTGGCAACAAACAACCAGGGTTTTCTCCCTCCCAGACCAGGGATTTTGAGTTTTAAAAATGCATAGTTAAAAAGAACTTTGGTGTAAAAATATTTTAATATCTAGCTTAAACTGTTTGTCAGAAATGTCACATGCTCTGGTCACGAGTAGCCAACATGAGTATAAAGGTGGTGAATACTGCACTGTTTTTTTCCCTCTCAAGCACAGACCATCAAAGCAAAAATGTAAAAAAGTTTCTAGGTTTCAGGGTTTCATTTTAGATTTACTGTAACCTTAGCCAGCAGAGCTCTATGACTATTAGAGAAAATTTTACATCCCAAATAAGAGGAGCATTGCAGAGATGTGAGGTCATGGAGACACTGCCATTCACAGTCTCTCCACTGACTCCTGGCAAACATGTTCACAAAGTTTAGAATTCACACATTATTTCAAATGATGTCAGACAGGTTTCAGCCTCTTGCCAGGTCATGTTAATCAACTTGATCTGAGAATCCTTATGTACATACAATTAACACAGCCCCAGTGGAGCTGATGCTTTTTTATACTATGTCTATGCAAATCCAAGATTTACCTAATAATTTTTGTAGTCTATAAATTGGGTAATATTGCTCATTATTTGGGCAGCCTTTCTTTTATAGTTTTAGGATGAAATGATGCTAAAGTGTCACTGATGTCAAGCTCTATTTTTCTCGGCAATAATTGAAAAAAACTCTTGGGATTTCCAAATATGTGGAGTGGGATTATAAAAAGGTTGCAAAGACAATCTCTCATGCTGTCCAGAAAACAAACCAGCAAAGCATATAATCTTGCAGGTCAGAGGAAAATATATTCTTTATCTGGTCATTGATATTGATTAACTCTGTAACAGTCATGAAGCATCTCAGGAAACCATGAAAAAAAGAAATATCATTCATACACTTTGTGAATGATATATATTCACATTTATATTCACAAGCAAAAGTACTGTGTATATACTTAAACAATCCATATCAAGATTAAAAAAAAAAAACAACTAAATAGCAACAAATCTTCTGTGGGACTTAGCTTGTTTCCTGTCAATGCCTGAATACTACTAAATCAACAAAAAATTGTGCCAAGAGACTGGAGTTTCTCCTGTTGTGTCACAGGCTTGTGGCATATAATTTGCTTTAACATTACGCTCTGAATTTCACCCTGGTTAAACCTGGATTATGCAAAAGTAACAAAATTGATTCCCCTAAGTGAAAAGGTCACTAGACTACAGAAGTGTGCTTTTTTTTCTCCTAAACAATAGTGTAATGGTCTTTCTAATGAAAACACTTTTGAAAGGAAAAGAAAAACAAAATAAAGCAACTCAAACCACAGGATGTATGACATTTTTAGAGAAGGTAAGACACAATTTTATCATGTTTATAAAATCAAGCAACACAAATAAAAAAAATTCAATTTTTTCCCTGTTTTCACCAAGTTTGTGTTACATAGGCAAGGCAAAACTTCATACCTCCTGTTGTTTCTGGCAATTTTACTTATCCTTTTACAATCCTTACTTGTTTTCTCTGTGGATACTCTGTCAATGCATGCATTCATGTAAGGTTTTCTGTTTTGACATGCTAAGAACAAATTTATAACACACTAAGCTTGCACTGTGAAGTTTCTGATACTATCTGCAGCAATGCTATTGTTGAATTGCAGCAAAAGCCTTGTCAAAAAGTCATTAAAAGCACTGCCCATGCACTACAAATAACACTAAAGAACGCCTGATCTAGTTTCAGCACAAACATGTTCTTCTAGCTCTTAAATTGTCACTTGACAACTAATCATATTCTGACCCGAGGACTATATTTAATTAGAGGACAGGGACACAAGAGCATTTGCAATATATGCATCTAGGCATTATGTCAGTAACCATTTCTCCTATGTTACAGTGTTCACAGTCCTGACAACATCACTTCCTAATGTGCTAATTAGAGCAGGGTGACTAAGAAAAATTATTTGCCTGCTCTAGCATACAAAATATTTTATGAAACTCATAAAATAGTCATATATTTTTGAAAAATAAACTACTAAAATGAAGCTGCATGTAAAGCAAGAAAAAACGGAAGTTATGTAAAACAATTTATTTAAGAATTTAAATAGAGTGAAAATGATCCAGCTAGATAGTCTGATTATACGGTCTCTACTTCTTGCACATTTCTTAATTTTGAAAAATCAGCAGTTATGGTAAAGTATTTGAGAGAGATGAATGTTTCTGTTTCTTCTGGGTTTTATATTACTTGAATCAATACTTTGTGGAACCAAAAAAATTATTTACATCAGCTGAGAGTACATTCCAAAAGATAAAAATTTGCATTTAGGAATTTGTCTAGTATGATAAATTGTCTGACAACAACCGTTCAGCACTTCTAGCTTTCTAAATTGAATTGTATACATATATATATGAATATATATGTAGTACAGAGTCAGCAGAGCAGTTCTGAGTTCCTGAGGTATTATGAAACACCAGATTTTACTCCCTATCTATCATCCTGGTTCAATGGCTATTTAATCCTAATATGGTCCAATGTATCTCCATATTAAGTGCCAGCCCTGCCAGCGTTACCTAGAAGTCACAGGAATCTGCATTAATGAATAGCCATCCTCAGAGATCCTTCTGAAAGGAGTCTCACTACTTTATAATTTAAATTCTACTGTTATAAGCAGCAATGGGTACCCTGCTCAGCTAAATGTTTGTACCATGGCAAATGTGAGGCAGCTCACTGATCCAAACAGGAAAAGCTAAAGCTTAGCTCGCTATTATACATGGAAACCTAATAACAGCTTTTATTTTTTTAGGGAACTGACTTCTAGGATATAAATATGAGTGAGGAAAGAAGAAAAAGATTTCTGGCAAAAAGAGCAGCATGGTCACAGTTCTGGCTAAGACAAAACATACAACTGCTTTCATATTCCCAAGGCAGCTACTGAAGTTATGAGATCATTGCCCTGGCTTTAATTCATCTTTGTTAGGGACTCATATTTTCTTATGTGGATCCCAGGCAGGTTCCTTATGGGGTTGTTGCTGTTTGGATTGTGGGGATGAGGTGATCCAGCATGGCTGGATCAGGCACAGCAAGGACAGGACACAGGGCAGTGCCTGCTCCTGGCTCTCCACTGCCTCGCTGGCTGCTCATACCAGGCGTGGGCTCCTAAACCAGAGCTCTTTGCTTACAACCTCTCTTGAAATGTGTGGCAGAAATAAGTCTGTTGCTCACCAGAGAGAAGCTTTACTTAGCTTACTTCATAATCCCCGATTTTATTTCTGATAAGGCCTTAATTGTTGACAGGTTTATTAACCTTAATCTCCTCAATTTACCTCCCATGGCCTCTTTGAATGGCAGTTTGCAGCATTTTGTTTCAACAGGTAGAAGCTCCAGAAAGAAATCTGCCTTCTTTTTACTGCTTGCATAAATATGGAGTTCAAGGAGACAGCTCTGGTGTTTGTATCAAATTATTCACAAACTAAAACTTGCTGTTTCTAGGGACTGCCTGTGGAAGAAAAAAACTCTTCCACTCATCTTTTTATTTTTAAAAAGTCAAAACTTTTCTTTCTTTTTTTCTTTTTGCATAAAGAACTTTCAAAGGTATAACCAAAAATGCTTGTTCCAAATAAATCCCCTTAGAAAGATAAAATCCAGACCCTTCTGGGTTACTGCAAGATAGAAGATAATATCATCATCCATTTTAAAATCTTCCCATCATCAATCATCTCAACGTGGGCAGAGAATAAAGAAATACCCAAACCAATCAAAAAACCCCAAATAGGTGTGCATGACAAACTTTAACTAAAGTTTTTGAAAACAAAACTTACTACTTTTAATTTATGCTCATAACTTAAATTATGACTGTTAAAATACTCTCAGAGACTTGCTTCAAAAAACCACAAGACAGACAATGAACCAGCAAGAACTATGCTAATCAAATGAAGAGGATGTTTAAATAATGCAAAAGGGATTAAACAGATGCAGGAAGGTTGAACATTATGGTGTTTCTGTTGAGCTGGTATCACACAGCTCTGTTTATCATAAAACTTAAAGGATACAAAAGACCAAGGAAGTCAAGAATTACCTGCATGTACTATTTATGACTAATGGTAGCATTAAGATGAAAGAAAAAATTGAAATGCATTGGATGAGTTATTAGTTCTGTGTCTATGTACTTTATGGAAAATTAGGAACCAGAAAGTTCTGCCAAAGGGACAAAGGAGGAAATGATGAGGAAATATTTAATGGAATACAGGGAAAGCTTTATTTTAGTTAAATATTTCAATTATAAGGGAACTGCTAGGACAAAGAAATGAAGAAATGAACCAAGATCCTGTACTGAGAAAACACACATGGAATTCTTAAATTTTGACGCTGTGGTTCAAACGTGTCTGCTCTGTTATGCAATTCTCAAAACCAAAATTCAAAAGTACAAAGTTATTTCTATGGAAAATATAAACTAAATCCCCAGTTTTCCAAACTACAAAGTCTACAGGGCTGTGTGGTAACAAAACTTACTAATAAAATTTTAAAAAGCCAACTTCATGTAGATTCAAGAAGCCAGTCACAAACTCCAAAGTTGGAAGTCTCAATGGCAGTGTTTTATAATTCATGGTGTCTTCATGTCCAAATTCATAAACACTTTGAAGTAAAGACAGTTTCCTTGAAGTTAGGAGATGTTTCAATTTTAATCCACCCTCTCTATATGCACACAGCTTTTATCTTATACTGAATTACTATATTTTCTTTTCAGTGTAAATGGTGTATAGCCTGGGCTTAAATTAGGAATATCTAGTTGTACTACTTCTCAGTTGGTCTTATCCAAGGATTTGAAAAAGCTGAGATGATCACATGAAGATGAAATCTGTAGGAAACCCAAGCCTGAATTTTCTGTACAGAATAGGAAATCATGTGTAATAGTCCCCATCCCCATAAATCATGTCAAAACAACATGACTTAATCTGTATGGCAGAGGTAAATATTTCTTTTCTCCCCCTCAATAAATAGAAAACAAGTAACATCAAGGCAACCTTGTGGTTTGAGGTTAAAAAAAAAAAAAAATTACAGAAAATTAGACAAATATGAAAGTAGAATGCTGATTTTAAAGAGAAGAAAGCAGCTCCTGATAAGGCAGATACACCCTGGTATTTGCCATGTTCTCATATGAACTGCAGGTTCTAGCACAGTTTCTGAGAAGAAATAAATGGGCAAAGAATATTGGGAGAATATTGGGGGAAAACTTTTCTAGAGCAGGTTTGAACATTAATATTGTAAAAAAAAAAAGCAGACAGAGGTTCCTACTGTAGTTTCACTCCCTGAAGACAATGAGAAGCTACAATTTTCAAAATGACCTAGAAAAACCTGTACCAAAGACATAAAGAGAATAACCAAAAGATTTTCAGATGACATCTGAAATAAAACCT
The DNA here is from genome assembly GCA_013398615.1 of Brachypodius melanocephalos. Classification (NCBI taxonomy): domain Eukaryota; kingdom Metazoa; phylum Chordata; class Aves; order Passeriformes; family Pycnonotidae; genus Brachypodius; species Brachypodius melanocephalos. The sequence goes on from VZSR01003209.1 coordinate 861,693, forward strand.
GACTAAATGACACAACCTGAAATTATAATTACAGGGACTCCAGCTGAAGACATGACATGAAGGGATGTTTACCTCAAGGAGGATATTCCTTATTGTAGCATAATAACAAATTACAGAAACAATGAAGACTGCAAGAATGGTCCAAGCTAGGCAGAAAGAACAAGGTCTCAGGCTGGTGCTTCCTCCTCCTCCAGATTTTCTGAATGAAGGTATGGAAAGCACAGCAATAATGTTCTCTTTACCCAGTTTATTTGCACACGGACCACCTCAGTGTGCAGCACCAGATTCCAAGAGTGCTCTAGAAAACCTGCCCAAGCCTTTTGCCCAGAGTGTGCTCAGCAGAAAAAAAATGCCTGTATTATATACATCTTTATTTGAGACATCTGTTAAACTTCAATTCTCAGCAAGCTTCTGCTGATCATATCCAAACCAACATTGCTTAAGCTTTAGCTTGTCAAAGGCAGTTGAATTTTTCCCCCATGGCACAATCTAGGATAACACAGCAGTGATATATTTGCAATCAGAGCCAAGCCTTAACCAGACTAAAGCCACTTGTTTCACAGCATGTAACACAGTCGAATCATTGCACAACATTTCTGAGATTTTCATTTTCTAATTATTTAAGTATGCTTGCTTGAATTTCACAAAACAAATTGCCTGCAGGAGATGCTTTAGGAAAGCTTAGTCTGAGCAGTTAAGCCTTAGATATGTAAATGCAATTAAAAACAGGAGAGAACCTCTCCATTAGTGGCCTTCCAGAGAAGATTCCAGTAACTGCAAAATTTGTTTGTACTGCAACAGACTGATTTTTAAACCACAGACTGACATGGAATGGCTAATGCAGAGGGCACACCTGGAGATCAGCTATAGCAGGTTGCTCAGGCTTGTTGGGTTTTTAATGTCCCCAAGGATGGAGACTCCAGCTTACCTCTTGCCCTGTCCCTGGGCACCAGAGAGAAGAGTCTGGCCCTGTCTCCTCTGTTCTCTGCCACCAGGTACACCAGGTTCATCACAGACACTGTGTCAGCATAAGAGACGGCAGAAGATTCGAGTTGTGCCAAGTGAATCAGGTTTTACAGAAAAGGAATATCTGTGAGGGTGGAAGACACCAGGAGCAGTGTCCAGAGCAGCCACGGAGTCTCCATTCACAGTGAATGCGGCCTTAGCAACCTGGCCTCGGCCTGCTCCGAGCAGGGCTTGGGCCCGACGAACCAGAGGTCTTGGCCCTCCTCAGTTATTCTGTGACTCTCAATCCATTTTAAGAACAGAAAATATAAGTTTTGTTAAGGGATCTTCCCAGTGTTTTCATTCACAAGACTCCCTGGCAGCCATAATCCCAAAGTCCCAGAGTGTCAGAGCTGGGACTGGAGCACAGGGGTGGCTCCAGCGGCCTGGCAGGGCCCCGCTGCACTCCCCGCACGCCCCAGTCACAGTCAGAGCAGTTTCGCACCAGCTCCGTCTCCATGGCAACACCTCACACGTCTGGTTTCCAGGAAGGCCTCCTGAGCTTTCCCACCACAGTCCAAGAGCACCAAAGCCTTCCTCCCCGGCCATCAGCTCCTGCCATGTGTCTCAGTGTCCTCACCCTGTGCCCTTTGCTGTGCAAAGGATGGCAGCTCACGGCCTCTTGTCTCGGGTTCCCGCTCGGAGTTCAACCTGCAGCTCCATCTGCAGCTGCACCCCGAGCTCCCTGCACTGAATGTGCTCCTCATCCACTTTGGAGCACGCGCCTGCATATGTCAAGAGGGCAAGAAGAAGTGATATTTTTTTTCTAACATTTCATTTAAGCACCTGAATTAGCATGTTCTGCTGCTTCTGAATTATCACGTTACGATTTAGATTGCACTGTTTTGTCAAAATGTTCTATTGTCCAGACTTTCTGCCTTCTAGATTTGGGGACTACCTCAAAGCCACATGAACTAATAGGTAAGTTGGTGTTCTCTTACTTTTTCCTTTTTTTTAATTTTAATTCTCTTTTTTTCCCCCCTCTCATTTTGTTTTAAAGTAATGATGGCAATGTTTTAGATGATATTTTCCTGATGGTACCTTCATTCCTTCAGGTGGTCATTTCAGCCATGCAGAGAATTTTAACTAGACTAATTTATCACAGGATAACAAAATCTCTCGTCCTATATTCCTCATTGTGTGACTGGGCTCCTTTTCTAAAGTTGTTTTTCAGGCTCAAAGTAGATAATTGTTCCAGTGCATCAGAGCTGTCTGTATTTTGATGTTTTGACAAGTTATTTTAATGTTACTGTCATACATGTCCTATGTAATTACAAGATCTTTTCAAAACAAGGATATTTATTTACTGATTATTTCACTTGTGTGTCATTGTTGATTTCTGCAATTTACTATATTATGTATGTATCTGTTACTTATTTGGGCTTCAAAATATCTGGGGGCAGGGGAAACTTTTTGGTGTAAATAATGTTGTTTATTTATTCCAACTCATTATACATAATGATACAATACTTTGTTGCAGAGTTTAAGGCAAATTTCCAAGAATGGCTCATTGACTAAAATCTGACAGCAAAGAAACCTAGTCATAAAATTGGAATATAAAATACTAACTCTTGTGTCCCAAAAGAAAAAATGGTGTAACTAATTGTGAAAAGCAGAACTCTGTGTTGTATACAGATAAAAATCGACACAGACCATGAGTGAATCTGAATTCTCATAACTATTTTGCCCACTCGAGGGATTCAATCTCTTGCGTTTTTGTTAGGAGGAAATGCAGTGAGCTCTGCAATTCCATGAAGAACAGAGAAGAAATGGCAGCTGTGTGAGAAATCCTCATTCCTGTCTCTCAACTCTGTAAATGTTACTGTGTTATTCCAGCCCCTAACTAGGACCAACACTTGTTTTAGACAAGCCCACTCTCCTGGTTCTGTCTGTGATGCAGAAACAGGACAGAATCATCACTCTGATTGCTTCTAGTTCTACAGACTGCCAACAAAAGCAGATCATAGGGCAGCTACTATGGCTGGTTAGTAAAAAATAAAATACAATAAAGGAGTTAGAGATCCTCTACACATCCTCATATTTGCCTGCCTAAGTAAAGTATGCCAGCATTAACCCTTTAACCTTTACTAAGCATCTTTGTCTGGTTTTCTTTAAGCAAACAAGTTGCATGTATCTCCACTGCAATTTTAAATCCCCTGCCTATCTGATTCAGACAAATTTCAGAGAGGAATAGGCATTTCAGGAGACAGCCATTAAAATAAGCAGTGGGCTAGAGGTAGTGTCAAAGAAAGGCATCAGCCCACATTTACAAACAAAAAGGAATCCCTTTGTTTGTTTGTAAAACAAGTTTTCACATTCTTTAAAAAACCCTAAGACCATGGCAGTACTGATGCAGCAATATTCATAATTCATAATGAGCTAAGAATACTGAATACTATTAGTGACATCTAATACCAATCATGATGAGCAGCCTATGTCTAAAAATTTTATCTGTCTTTTGAGGCCCTTCTATGTACCATTTGGGTAGATTTTTCTCTAGGGCATTGGATTTTGACTAATGTGAAGGGATAGAGAATAAGTTTAATATGTAAGAAGAACTGCATGTTCAGAATAAAACATGCTCAACCTTTTTCTCCTATTGAAATTCCCCAGAATTTGCATGTGAATGGGGGAGAAAATATGATTTTTGTGAATAGTTTGTATGATAAATAATAACATTCATTTCGTAACACAACTGTCTTTGAGGATCCTGAAGCCATTTAAAAGTATCTTGAGACTCAACATATTGCTATACAAAAAAATCCTAGAAATTAATGTTGACCCACTGATAACCCACTGTTCTCTCTTAGTTTTTTAATTCTATTTTTCTGCAAAGCATAATTGTTATATTATTTAGTGTACTTCAGTGTTCTTGTCCTTAAACTTATATAAGGCCCTACTCAGCTTAGTGATAGTAAGCCTGGGCTATAGAAATTAACTATTAAGTCATTCTGATCTGATTGAAGACCAGCAGGCTTCTATGGGATTTGCACTAGAAGAAGCTGGTCAGAGAAGGATGTGGGTGAGCCCTCAGATAAATATTGAGTGTGATGGCAGTAAAACCTGATAGAATAAAATCAGAAACAACCAAACAGCTATTTTGAAGCAAACAGGATGAAGAGTGTTAGGAGCACGTGAGTGTTAGGAACTGCCAGAGATGAAGGGGAACTGGTGGTGAATCCAATTAACACACTTGAAAAAAGGGATGCTCTGAAAAAAACCAAGACTATCTTTCTCAGCTCTGTGTGTGTAAGAGTCAAACTGGTTGCAGCTGTACTGGAAGAAAAACCCTAACAATGACAGAAAAGCCCTAATGCAAATGTCTAAAAGTGGTTTGTAAGCCCGAGCCTGAGAACGATGTGTTGAAGTATCACTATGAATTTATAACTTTATTATGAATAGAAGACAGAATGAGAAAATTAGACTACTCTTTTAAAATATATTGAAGTGCAAGGGATTACCTCTCATGCATTCTGAGAGACACTCTTTGGTTACCTCATTTATTCATTCTTGCTAGTTCACCATATCCCCCTTCCTGCTTGGCTATCTGGGGACCTGTTCAGGTTTCACACTGAAGGATCAATTCACACAGCAATGAAATACCACTGCCTCTTGGGGGGAGGATGACATCTGTTAAATAGCACCCCACAACACTACACAACAGTTTATAGCATCAAACGCAGAACAATTATGAATTTAATTAGGATCAGAGTGGGATTTTAATGAGAAAAAATGCAATTACACATGATGAAAATATAGGGCTAAGCTCCTTTATACTCACCCTGAGTTCCCTTAGTACATAAGTATTTCCAAGGATTTTACTACCAGCAAGGGTGTATGACCTGTCCCATAGCAGTTAAGGACCCAACCTCTCATTTACCAGGAAAGAACTGTGTTCTCTTTGTGCTACCAGCATGTAACAGAGATTAACAAGCTTCACACTCAAACACCATCAGCTTGAGCAAATCTTTCATGTTTTTTCCCCCTCTGATACTGCATATACCTATTCCTCACATGTTTAGTCGAATGGGCTACATCTCATCAGCAAAATGGCACATGGATTTGGATATAAAATGATAAATGATGTTGTCCTGGAACATAACTAATGCTCTAAAACACCACAGATCAGCCAGATCTCTAAGTGCCAGTGACATAGGAGGTCTACAGGAGGGAGAGGTTTAATGCCTGTACACAAAATAATAACTAGCTCTAGGAGAGGGAAATAAATTAATTTTATTTTCTCCTATAGTGCTGTAGGTGATTGCCTGCATAACTGCTTGTGAATAGCTATGAATCACTGTAATACTACAACAATTGTTTATAAAGTTGACAACAGAAAAATATTGGTATTGCCATATTGATAAATATTACTTTATCTAATTGCAAGTTGGCATTAAAATCTAATTTGAAACAGTTTGAACCAAGATATAAGAAGGATTTTTATGTGTGACTGAGAAACCTTTTTATCAAGCACAGTAAAAGCACATAAAAGGGAAAAGATTTATCTTAATTTAATGGCATAGAAAACCTCTGTCCTACAAGATGTTAAGTCTTGGGTAACCTGAGCTTCTTTCCTCCTGCAGAAATGCACCTTCAATGTATTGGATTATTACTTATTACAATTACTTCAATGTTTTGGATTATTACTTACTACAAAACAACTGCCAGTATGAGGAGCAGTAGGAGGAAAATGAAATATATGAAACTTGGATAAACTCTGTGTGTCAATATTTAAAAATACATAACAACAACAACAAATATATATATATATATATATATAAAAGGGCCAAAGCTAAGTAACAAGGCTAGAAATTTTCATTGAGCTACAGTTGCCATTTTGTCACTTTCATATTTTCTGAGGCACAAGCTCATAATAACCAATGTTTCCATTATGGAAAAAAAAAAAAAAAAAAGTAAGGCTGTAAGGCTCTGAAACAGTGTGTTAACATCCACTTTCCAAAGGCTGAAAGGCAGCTGCCTAACCATTCCCTCTAGCTGCAGGAATGCTTGGCAATTACAAAAGAAGAATGATGGTTGCTACTCTTCCTCCTCCTTGGAAATAGGATAGGCCAGCCAAAGGGCAACAATATTTTTAAATTCTGTGCCACACTTTCCTCTCATACCCATGATTTAATCTGTAGTGCTCCAACAGTCCAATGTAACTCTAAAATATCATTTTATGGAAGTGGAAATGGCTAGGTGCACTGTAATGCACACTTGGTCAGAGTTGTCACGGATTCCATGTTAAAATTCATACTTGGAAAAAATCATAAACTATAAAAAATGAATACAGACAGCTGTTTATCACTCTAATGCCTGTCAGTAAGCAAAAGGGAAATTTGCATAATGATATCCACAGCTCTCTCTATGATGTTAAGTTTTTCAGTCCTTCTTTCTCAGGCTATAGGAAGAATTGCCTGGAATAATATTTGCTTGTTTTTCTTAAATTTATTTTGGCTATGGTCAAGGGGTAAATTCAATATTATCACCCCCTTATAAAGACCTGTCATGATAGATCATGTAAAAATGTTAAACAATAAAAAGGGCCATAAATTATGTCAACCTTTTCAACTACAGGTTGTCTTGATCCTAATCGTGATAATGAAAAATGCAAACAAATGTAGATTGTCTTTCTACATTTCAACAAGCAGTTACAGAATTATTTCATCATGTTACAGGAGTCTGTTCACACTTGACTGAGTCCTCTGGATTTAAGTTAAATTTTCTATCTAATATCATATAAAAATAAATACATGTCCAAGCAGTCAGATGATAGGATGTATATGTTTTATGAAAAAGGAAATAAAACGTGCAAGGCAGTCTCTTTTAGCTCTTTCGGAAACCTGGACCCTACAATGGCGTGGCTGCTTTGCTGGTGTACCTGCCAACCTACATTTTATTTCCTTCTGATGTTTCCCAAAATAGTATCTCTTAGAGCAAACTGATCTAGCTTTCTCTCTTCCACCTAAAAGATATAAAATACCCATCCTATCTTACAGAAATACTAGTAATGCCATGACCCCATCCAGCACAAGCGAAACTATAATATATCCATTTCTGATGATGAATAATACAGACTTTCCCTAACTGCTGTGGTTTTTCCTACACATAAAGATACAAATAAATTCTTACTAAGTTAATAATATTATTTGTAGATCACTGAATGTGACACAAGAAAAAGAAATCCAGAAATCTACATGCTCTTTTTCTGAAGGGGAATAAAACTCAACCACATTCCAAAAATTTAGCACCAAGTAGCTTCTGGGAAAAGATAAATTAATGTTAGACCAGTCTGGCACCCTGCAGACATTAATTGTCTGCGTTAACTAATCCACATGGCTTGAATTTTTGTCCTGCCAATGTGAAAGCTGAGATGAATAAAATAAGATCATTCACCTCATTCAAACCACTCCCATTCAAACCACTCCTTACTTTATATATGTAAGCAAGAAAAATATTACTTTTTTAAAAAATTTATTTTTATTCTGTAAAAATTCTACTAGCCACACATTGTTCTTTTGAATTTCTGGAAGATACCCTAAATTACTTTCCTATTCCTTCCCAAGAGGGCCAGGAGCAGCACCCCCACAATGCCCTTACTAAAATGTCACCTCCTGAGACTTCCAGGACAATTTTACAGAAGCAGTAAATCCAGAGAACAGTGCTGTCTGATGAACCTCAGGTGTATACAAGCTCTGAGGCCTTCAAGGTTCATTCCTCACTGGTTTCAAAGGATCCTTGCCTGGAGAGATCACAGGCAGGGCAGTCAGCCTTAAAAACCAAGTGAGAATTATCCCTAATACTAACAAAATACTCCTTGGGATATGCTAGGGAAGCAACCAGTACATAATGACAATGAGTTAAGGGTAAAGAAAAGGAGGGGTAAAACGTCTTTAGAGGAGAAAACTACAGCAATTCCAAACATGCAAAGCACTCCTTTTGGTGATAAGGAAAAAAATGATAAAAGAATTTATCTCTATGCTGTATGTTGGCTAGCTCCCTGAAGTCACTAGCTCCTGAACATTCAATTACTATGCTTATTCTTAGTGCCAGATAGCACCCATCTGAAAAGAAAGGCTAAGGAAAAACAAAAGGAAAGAATTTTGGCACTAAGACACTCTCCAAATGCGAGAATTGCAGCTAAGAAAATGAAGCACTTGGATTAAGGTTTTTCATTAAGGCCTCTGTTGTTGCATTTGAATGTGAAGTGAAATCAAAGTCAGAAGATTTGTTATGGGTCAGCAAGAAGGAAGGAAAGGGGGTGGGAGTAGGGCTTTGTGCCAGGAACATTTTTAAATGCATGATCCTCTTTCTAAGAACATGGGTTATTAACAGAAGGCAAAGAAAGGCATGGCTTAAACAACATAATGATTTTAGAGGAAATCCTACAAACACAGATAATTATATACTTGATTTAGTTCCTGAAGCTGCATTTTTAGTAGTTTTATTATTCTAAAGTATAATACATCATCAGATACTTTCCACAGTATAGTCATTTAATGTCTCCAAATTATAGCCTGCAAACCAGAACTGGGGATTTGGTCTAAGCAACAGAGTGGTAACTGCAGGAAATGTTGTGATGGATGTCAAGTCTTACAAGGTTCACTTTGCTGAACTAGAATGCACCAAGAGAGATGTTGTTACAGTTCTAAAAGTTTAATCTGTCCACCTTCTACTGTTTGGATGTGAACAACCTTTTGAATTTTATGATAATGATAGGATTGATTTTTTTTCTCCCTTTGTTTTCCTCCCCTTTTTTTTTTCTTTTTTTTTTTCTTTTTTTTTTCTTTTTTTTTTCTTTTTTTCCTGTTTAACAAAGCCTGAGTACCAGCTGGATGGCAGGTTATTTTCTTAGAAATGGAGTTGGCCAAAGATTCAATAAAGACCTGGTAGAATGTTTTAATCAGATGAGCTCTGGTCTCCAGTTACAGAGGAGGTAGTATTTCTAGTTGTTCTTACAGCTCATTCCTTTATTAGGGATTTCTCACGATGTTATGCTAATCTTAAAGTTAGTATTTGGCTGCAGGCTGAATCAAGCCCACATCTCAGTCTCTCTAAATAATGCACAACCCATGTATTATCAGTCCTGAAACATCACCCTGTCTGTAAGAGACAAAGGTTTACTCAACAGAGAACAAGTTGCCTTTAAAGAGGGCCAAGGACAGAAACAGGAGCTACTGCAAGCTCACCCAGCAAGCAATAAGACCTTCAGAGAAAAGGTAATGAACCAACAAGATTTCTCTCACACAAAAATAATAAATGAACACAAACACATAAATAGAAAGCTTCTCTCAAAAATACACGTGGCTTCTGACGACAAAAAACAGTGTAGGAAGGAGGAACTTGCTCTTGCCAGAAGCAGGAGGCTGCAATATCTGATCAGGAGATTTCTGCAAACCCACAAGGATCTGTTTCCCTTCTTCCTCTCTCATAAAAAATGGTCACAATTTTAAAAGGTTTCTAACTCAAATGCAGAAACAGAATTCTTCGACAGCCACCCCAAAACCCCCACCAAATTGTTGAATCCAGCAAAGTGGCAGTTAAACAAAGATGTTGAATGAGAAACCTAGAGAGGGAAGATGAAGAAAACTGCCCTGGAAATAGAAAGAATCCCAGTTCTTAGATACTGAGTAGAGGCAAACAGCTTGAGTCCCTTCTGCTCACTGCAGTAGGAATGTCACACCAAGCACTAATGACTGCTCTGCACTACCAGAGAATGTCTCTGGGATGTGGCATTTCAAGTGTCAACTACAGCGCTGCAGACATTCAGGCTCTGCCCTCAAAATATAAAATTGCTGGTACAATTACTGTATTTTTAACGTTTCCTGTGAGGAAAAATGAAAGGCAGATATTTACATCCGTGACTTTTCACCTGTTAATATCCCATCATGGAATTCGCTCACTCATTATTGTCTTATGCTGCAGGCTGGGGATGGGATCATGCTGGAGCAGGCACACTACAGAAAGTTCACAGCCTGTGGAGTAACTATCCAAGATTGCAGGAAGGATGAGAAATGAGGAGTGGGCAGAGAGAAATCACTGCCCACTGCCTGGACTGCTTGTAGGCTCAGTGGAGGGACTGAGAGTAATCTCTCTCTAGCAAGGCTGTGAAGTAATGAAGTAGATACCAGAAAGGAAGAAGGAAATGAGTCTAGAGTGAGGTGGGTGCTGTAAATGCGGGAAGAAAGATGTTTCAATTTTTGTCTCCTTTGTTTATCAGTACTGGAATAGGTAATAAAATATTTATGCTAATTGGCAAAACCAATTAAGTTAAATTCCCCTAACTCAAATCAGTTTTGGCTGTTGGAGTACTTTGTAGGTGATTTCTTAGCCTATATTTTGACCCATGAGTTTTCCTACTCCCACTCCTGCTATTTTCTCCCATGTCCCTTGGAGGCACAGTGAGTGACTGGTTGCATGGGTGCTTATCACCGGCTGGAGCAAATCCACCCTGGATGTCAGCATTGGACCTGTGCTGTGGCCCAAAATATCAGCTGGCTAGCTCAGCCTACAGCTGAGTTCAAATGCTTCCATCACTCTGATGAGGAGGCACCTGAACTGCTTCAGCAACCTGCCCTTATAGGAGGAGAAAGCAGTAACACATTTAAGAGAAATGGAAAATTTTCACAAGTCTTTGCTGTATTAATTCAATACCATTAATTTCAACAAGCCTCTTATACTACTAGAAAACAAAATCCCAGTTAACTTATTTTATCCTTTTGCTGTCATTGCAAAAGGTTTTGTTTGAATAATGCGGCTTTTTCATTCCAGTCAAGCATTTCATTTGGTTTTATCCTGCTGAAAAGCTCAACTCCTGTGTTTCTGACAATTATTGTGTTAAAATGACTGCTGCAGATTGAGCACTGCAAGACTGCAAAGTGGAACTTAAGCAGAGATAAACAGGAAGACCAGAAGTAAGCAGGGTTCAAACCATATCCACCTACACAAGTTAGTAAATATGGGGGGAAAAAATGTCTCTGTGACTTCAAACCTAGCTTGAAAGCCAGTAAATTTTAGAAAGGAGAATGTTAGAAGGAAAGAGCCTGGGGTGAGCGTGAGCTGAACAAAGCAATCAAAGTAATAACAACTAATTTCAGTTTTGGGAGCAGGTATCACTGATGGCTCTTTCAGATTCTTTGCCAGAGTAGGCAGACTCCTGGCAAAAGGAATCTTCAACTCTTCCTCTTGCGTTGCTGGGTGGAAACTCTGGGAAAAAATATTCATTTACTTCTTAAAAGCAGTACTTCAGCAAAAACAAGAGAAATGACAACTGCCATTTTCAGAATATTTGCCACATTCTGACAGATAAGTTTTCCACAAAAAATATTATGATTATTTAACTGTTTTCTGGAATTTCTGACCTCATTACAGACAACAAACTTATTCATCAGTCACACTGAAATTTGGCTGCATTGAATTTCTAGTCTTTTGATTTTAGCACATAATCACACCTTAGAGGCTCTAGATATAATATTTTTTTTGTTGTTCTTATTTGGTGTTCTGCTCTTATGACACTAAATAACCTTAGCATGTACAGTTTGTTGACATCAAATGGAGCCAGTTTCACTGGCACTGGGAACACCAGTAATTCAATAAAAATAAGTGTTGCTTCTTCACCAACCCAACTCCCAGTGCTCAGAAAAAAAGAGTTAAATACTAATCACCCAGTAGGGGCCTGTAGGGTGCTGAAATCCTCTTTTGTTTGAAAATCAGCATTTTGTGTTCCTTTGAGTGATGGAAGCATTTGTCTCAACCAAACTACATCCCACAAACCAAGCCTTTTATTTGCCATGTTTTTTAATTTGAGAAAGCCGAGACACAAATACCTATCCCTCAACACTCACCTTGCTATGCTCCACAACGTATAACAGAATGAAAATTTCAAGAATGAAAGGAAAAAGGGCAGGGCTGGCTCAGACCAGCTACATTGCACTGCTAGAGGAGACTCTCCGAATTTTCAGAGGACTGCGTGGGAAGCTGCTTTTAAAACCAGTTCAACACTGTCCAACTTCACAAGATGTAATCTAATTTCTTTTGCAGCTTTAGCACCATTAAGTGTTTGTCATAACATATTTGGGTGACATCTGCATTGTTCAGCCTAAAAGCAAAAAAAACCCTACATCCCAGCACTAATCTCATGGCCTGTGAGGAATAAGAGCTCAATCTGCTAGACACAGAAGGGGAAAAAAATAAAATCATCCTAACAGCCCAGATTACAGTCTATCAAATTTTCTAAACTAAGGAACTGCATTTGAACTGTATTACTAATCACATCTACTTTTATTAAACTTGAGATCCTCTAGGCACTGGAGGCAGTGGTATGTGGAGTTTTAAAATCTGCTCAGAGATTGTCTAGTGGGGGAAGCAACACTCAGAAAATCAAGGAATTTTAGCTTAAATTATGCAACAGTAATTTAACTGAACTGAGCTATCAAACCTCCATTTTTACATTAAACTTTCATGTTACTAAGTTCCATGTTTTTTATTTTCAAGGATAACATATTATAAAAATATATGAACTGAGAACAAAAATCATGCTTTGAAAAGTTTTCTCTTTATCTTATTCAAAAGTCAAAGGAAATTCTACTGAGATTCGACAGATATCTGCCCTGGATGCAGTTTTTTGCCCTGCTTTCCATTACGATTGAGAGATTTCTGGTTACCCCTAGGTCACAAGCACTCTGAATAACTGAAGTCAATAAGCTGCAATTCAACAATAGCAAAAGCATGAAGTACTATGCTTAGGAAAGACAAAGTTAAATGCACAAATACAAAAGGACTAAAATAGGAACAGGGAGCATTCTTGCAGAAAAAAAATCTGGACAAATGGCAGATCCTTTAGGAACACTCAATGCAATGTTTGGGGAAGAGGGGGAAGCAGTTCTGTTAGGTCATATTGATAGGAGTGGTTTGGGCAACTCTTATCAATGCTGAGGTGGTGATTCCATTGATGAGACTTCAGCAAGAGAACTGGGTGAGTTTCTAGCATTCCCTCAGGAAAGCTGGAAAAAGTCAATCCAGAGAACGGCAATAAGGATGATAAATTGTTTAGAAAACACGATGCGCAAAAAGGATGAAAGATTGAGGTTGTTTAGTCTAAGAAACAGTATATTTGGAGGAAAAGCAAAACAACTCTGAAAGAACTAAAATTATTTTCCATACGGACAAGGAGAAAGTTAGGAAGCAATTGACTTGATCTGCACATAGGTAAGAAAACTCACTCTTTAGCTGTAAAAGACAACTATGTCCAGGAAAACATTGTCAAGAAAGGGTTTTGAGAATCTTTGAAGAGTTTAGGACCAAAAGTTAGTGTTGATATCAAGATACAAGATACCAGCATTGCCACAGGCTGGCCTCCTTGACCAAGGAATTGCTGAACTCTCCTTATCCACCATTGCTTTCCCCTAATTCTCTAATGAATTGCTGCATTTTTTGCACTGGTCTCACTCATTTTTTTTGTCGAGAAGGTGAAAAGCATGATCCGATTACCAGGCACAGGTATTCCTGAGTGCTGGCTTCCAAGTCTGCATTGAGCTTGGAGAGGATGGAGATGCTGTTTCAGAATCCAACCCTGGGCTTTGTTACCCAGCACAAAGGCAAAGCTATTCCACTCTCCCACTTAAAGCTGCAAGCAAGACCCAAATTCAGCCCTCTCAACATTAAATAATTGGCTGTGAATTCAGATGAGGAAGTGACTTGCTCACAAGGGTCTGATTCTGGCAAAACCACCTTCCTGCTTCTCCAGATTTATTTTTTTAAATTTCTTTTTTTTTTTCCCCTGAGGGAAATTCATAAAAAAACCACTGAATTATGTAAAGACCTCCTGGAAATGTTTAACTACAAATCATAAACCCCAAAATAGTTAAAAAAAAAAAAACAAAAAACCAAAACCGAAAAAACACACCTCCAACAAAATACAAAGCATGTGCTGGGATTCAGGTGTGATTTTCTTTCTTTATAAACATAAACATGTTGTTGGCACGTGCATGTACAAATCATAGGTAAATTGCTGTTAATAATGAAATGCTCTGCAAAAGTACAATGATTCCAGTAAATGTCAGAACACATCTGCTCTAATTAAAAATTAACCGTATCATTAAAGTTATATTACTAGTTAATTTCTGAAAATGTTTAATTATTAGAGAGTTATCCCTCCAGCTTCCAGGGAAGAATTAGAAATATTGCACTTCTGTGTTTAAATTTTCCTCTGTCAAGTACTTAAAAGTTTTAAGAGGCATATATTTTAAGGCATTTGGGAGATATAAGGGCTTTGATTATTACACTATAAAGTCAGTAAACCTTGTGTCACGGCAGATTTTACCCACTCCTTGGAAGAGCCTTGAAACAGATTCTTTTTTCTCCCACTTTCTATGAGAGCTGAGACTGAGGGAAAGATGCCACTTGTGACAGCAGCAAATCTGGCCCAGAGCCTTTCTCGAGAGCAGCCTTGCCTTTGGCTTCCTCCTCCTCCACATCGTGTGTCAGCTCTGGCACCAGCTCAGTGTGACAAGCAACTTCTAACGGAGAAATTATTGACACAGCCAGACTGACCTGAATTTAGCCTAATTACCTGATCTTAGATGCTTTCAGATCTAGGTAACGTGAGGTTTCAGTTTGTTACAGCTGCCTGTAGTTTAACTTGAGTGATTCTCAAATCTGCAAGGGCCAAGCCAGTAGCATTAGAAGCAAGAAGTTCTGGGTGTCTCTGTGAGCCCTTCTGTCTCATTTCCCATGAACATTCCTCTAATAGCTCTCCAATCCACAACATGGATTTTTTTCCAAAAGACTCCCATATCAGCAGATGGAATGTGATCACTGAGTCACAGCACAGAGTCAGAGTGACCTTAATCCGAGTCATTCAAGCCATTTTTACAGCCAGACAGGTATTTTAATAAGATTTTACTTGGCTATCTGTACAAATACATTCAAGCAGTTAATTGCCTAATTTAATGCACATAGTAAACAGACATTACTTGCAACTGACAGCACCAGGTGGACCGAACATTTCTCATTCAAACCAGACATACAGCATAAAACTGAAATACAGAAATAAACGTAAGAGCAGAGATAGTGCAGAGGAAAAAAACGTATCATAATTACTGGGTGTCCACTTTCTGTAACAGATTGTCATTCCAAATAACCCCATCTTAATCAATCTGCCAGCTTGCTTGGGAAACAAACCAGCAGCTGCACACCCAGAGCTCTGCTTATCAGGCATACAGGTGTCCTTGTTTGCATGCTGTGGTTATCCTGCAGTTCACTCCAGTGTCAGGGTTTATATTCCTACCTTTTTTGGAGGAATATAAAAAGTCCTCATTGCCCAGAAAGAAAGTATCCTGTCTGCTGTCAAGAATGACTGCAGCCTCAGGTCAAAGGAATAAAGGTTGTTTTAAACAGCATCCAACCCTGTGATGCAACTGGTGCTGCACTGGCTGGGAGGTTGCTTTTGAGGTACAGTGGAAGAAGAAAATCAGATTCTATAGCTTTGTGTGGAGAAAGTAACAGTGTCTTCTGAGCATCACCAAAATGCCCAGGGAGACAGACATGCAGGTTCATATGGGGGATCAGTAAAACAGTAATCACAAGGAAACCATGGGTAAGGATAACAGAGATGACCCTTAGCTAAGCAAAGAGCAGTAACTATCTACTATAAAGGATGTAGAAACAGATACCACCTGGAAATGGAGATAAACTACTATGACCTGAAAGATTTTTAAAGATTCAGAACTCAGCGTAGTCCAACCCACAGAAATAGCTCAGCAAATGTTTAAACTCAGGGATGGCAGTTGGATTGCTGCCATAAATCTCATGCATCTGTTAGAGAGGGGGGGGAAATGTGTCGGTTAACTTGAAATAATAAGCCTAGATTTACATGAGTTCACCTAGAAAACAAGATTATCTCAAGATTAGAGACTTAAACAGATCATCCTGTGAGATATAGTTGGAAAACAAGCTTTCATTTGGTCTTGTTAAAAGTGAATAGCATGTTTTGCCAGAGTTCCTATGAAGATGTTTTGGTTCAGGAACCAAAACAGAAGTGGCTTAATGAAATCAACTCTCCTTTATTCGTCCTAGCTAGATTTTGAAAAAAACCAGTTAGCTTTCTTTACAACAAATGAAATTATAAGGACTTGAAGAACAAAAAAATCAATTCATTTTCAAAAATAATTACAATAAAATAAAAAGTTCTTAGTAAAAAATCAATGACCAAATATTCCTTGAAGTACTACATGCAGCTAAATTAATGGATTTTTAAGGGATAAAATTAAAGCTCCATAATCTGAGAGCCATTCACATGTTTGACAGACTTTTCTAATTGAATGGAGATAAATATGAGTTTGGAAGAAAAAAAAGTCTTATATTTTCAAGTTCATAATCAATAAAACTTCTATTAGAAGTTACTCTGCTGCTTGAGTCCACCTTTTCAGAACTTAAACGAGCACTCTGCTGGGGGAAGTCAGATAATGGGCACTTTCTGGACAATCTTGAGTAGGAAACAGGTGACACAGGGAGTGAATTAAAAAGCTTTACTAATGATGCCCTTGGAGGATGTAGGTTTGCCACATGGCATAAGCTGAGGATGTAAAATGGGTATAGCAAACACAACTATGCTGGGAGAACAATGCCAATGAAGTAACATGCTCCTAAAAAGCTCAAAAAATAAGCAGATGTTGATTTCAATAGAAAAATTAAGGGAACATAAAGAGAAAAGAAGGGCAGGGCAAAAAATTTGAGTGGATTTGTCAACTGTTTTGGAGAAAGAGAAAAAAGTCAAAATGGCTTGATTCATACAAAGCTGATATCCTGGGAAAATGTAATCCTTTATCTAGATGAGGATTTCTGCTCTAAAATAAGATTATTTAAGTTTGTACAAGAGAGTAGAGAATGAGGTCAGCTTGGCACGTTCAGTAGAAATCTGTCTTGTAGGCAGACACTGCAGTTTGGAGAAAGATATTCTGAACCTACTTTAGTTTAAAACTCAACTTTAATCCCCTTGTTTCTAAAACCAGACCTGAACTGTCTTATTTCACTTCTAATCCAAACCCCAGAGCTGCTCAGCCACTATGTAAGAGCGCTAGAAAAAGGCTAATTTGTATTCAGGTTTCCCTGCATACCTGCCAACGCGGTTATAAAACTTTCACATGCGCATACACACATGTACAGATACCCTCTGTTTACACACAGGCATATGGGCTCTGGGGCTCTGCAGCTGTGCACACACACACACACATCTCTCTGGAATACTCTGTGTGCTTAACAACGCCTCTGTTTGGTTTTTTAGTTCCTTAGCTACCCTGAAAGCTATGTTTCCCTTATTTAAAATTTTACTTGGGGTCTAAGTCCACTATAAAAAGTGAAGTGTTACTATAAAGTGGTCATTTGGGAAATTTTTTTCTGTATTTGATGACCTTTTTTTTTTTTTTTTTCTTTTGTGTGTGCTATTTGATTAACTTACAGTTTTATTTGACTTGAAAATAAACATTTGCCTAAATCTGAAGAAACCCCTCAAATTTATTTTATAATTGAAATCCATCATATATCCTGTACATTTTCTCCACAAGAGCAGTGACTTGCTGGAAATCACTAGCCTAAAAGGGAACCTGTATCAGGCCAAAACTACAGCATACATGATCTCTGTCATGGTTGATAGCCAAAAGTTCGGTTCTAGAGGTTAAATATTGTTTGGCATGCCCTTGGTGGAAAGAAACGAAAAAGACCAGCAAAAAATATTCTCTTCTACTTGTTCAGTTCATACAATATCGCATTTTCAGACTGGAAACTATGCAGAAAAATATTGTTTTTAATGAATATATGGTTTAAATGTAGGCAATATTAATGAAATACAGTAAAATACTTTGAGGGTTTTTTTGGTTTGCATTTTTTTGTTTGGTTCTTTGTTGTTTGCTTGTTTAGGTCTTTTTTGGTTTTTTTTTTTTTTTGTTTTGGTTTGTTTTTTTCTTGAGCTAATGGGCAAAATGCTATTTGAACAGAATCAAAGTGTTAAAGCTGACTTCCACCCTTTCAGAATGTACAGTCAAACTCACAGATCCTCCCCTGTTATGTACTGGAATAAACTTAGGAGAAAATGTAAGTACCTTCCTAGATAAAACCACTCTGTCCTCTGTAAATATAAATTTATTTTAACAAAGGCTTCTTTCAGTAATATAAATAATGATAAAAGTAATGGAGTTGCCAACATTGACTTGGTTCAATATCTGGGACAAGTATTCCCCTAGGTAAAGGCAGTAAGCCTTCTGAACTCAGCTATTACATTATTAATCCTATCACTCCTGAAATGCTTTTTTCCATTTTTCACCTGTGTCAGCATGCAGCCCACCTTCACACCTCAAACTGGGGATCCAGCATCAGGCATTTCCTAATGGTGTTTAAGTGCAAGGGATTTAGTTTGCTTTACTTAGCCTGTCAGAGTCTTCTACACTATTTCCTATCCTCAGCTGCTGAAAACCCTTCCATATGGCTTGGAGAAGAAAATGTTATCTTTGTACTTCCCAATATGCCACTTACAAATATCTTGGTTTAAAGATGTAGCTTCTGAAGAAGTTTGTTTATCTTTTTAAAGAAGCCTGACTTTATGTAAAACCTCTCTTTTTCTGGGATGACATCCCCCCTTGCTTGCTAAGGATATAGTGCCAAACTGAGGCCGAAATCACCCTGAGAAAGGGGGATTCGTTTCCAGATTTTCTATCTAGTGTTCTTTTTCTGATACAGGCCTAGGGGAACTCCTTTTGTAAACCTCAAGGCAAACAGGTGTTTTGCATTAAGCATGGGTTTGGATAGAACTCTGAGACTCTTTCTGGCTAGTAATTAACAGGAACAAATCCATTCCTTTAGGGGAAGATTTAACAGGTGAGCCACTCTATGGAGCATCTGCTCCCAGTCTCATGACAGAAATGATGAGAGAATTTGGTTTGCTCATCCTGGAAAAGAGAAGGCTTAGGAATGACCTAACTGTGGCCTTTCAGCTCCTGCAGGGAGCCCACAAGAAAGATGGAGAGAGACTATTTCCAAGGGCCTGGAGTGAAGGACAAGGGGCAATGGTGTTAAACTGACAGAGAGCGGGTTTGTAGGTTTAGATTAGAGATTAAGAAAAAATACTGTGAAAGTGGTGAGGCCCTGGCACAGGTTGCCCAGAGAAGATGTGGATGTTTCATCCTTGGAAGTGTTCAAGGCCAGGTTAGATGGGCTTCTGAGCAACCTGGGATAGTGTCTCATGGCAGGGGGGTTGGAAGGAAGTAATCTTTAGTGTCTCTTGCAACTCAAACCATTCTGTGATTCTGTGAAACATTGTTTGATTCCCCCTACATGTAGCTCTCTAGAACAAGTGTTTGAGGCCAGTGAGATAACATTGATGGCTCCCCACCATTCCTGTGCCAGGGAATCACTGTGAGCAGAAGCCACCACGAGTGCATTCGCTCTCTTCCTTTGTTCCGCTTAACTCCAGGCTCACCACATGATATATTCTATAAACTGTACTTCAATGAAAATCACAAAGGGGTGGCAAATGACAGTAATTATTTTGTGGTAATCATTAAATTCTTAGCCATAGAGGAAGTGGTGAGACAATGAGATGTTTTCAAAGAAAGTATGTGGATGCACAGTCCTGTGAAACATGCAAATAGGAACGCTTGGCCAAAAAAAACAGTGTTTGGTTTAATAAAATCATTTATGATTTGCAGGCAAAACTTCTGCTCCCTAAATGTGCAAGAACAGAATGTCTACAGACATTATCTGGCTTCAAAAAAGGAAAGGTTTAAGACAACGCCAGCAGGGGCTGTGCTTATCATGTTGTTGTTTTTTGGGGATTTTTTTTTTATTTTTGGGGGTTTTTTTAAAGAAAGTTAGTAGTCCTAATATGCATCCTGTGCAGGTTTGAAGCAGAGGATAAATTTGGTGAAAATGAGACTTTCTCAAATCTGTTACAGTGGCAGAAACACTGAAATTAAAGTGGGTCTGCAACTACTTCGTTTGGCACTCAGTGTGGAATATTTTATTACAATTCTAATTATGTTTCAAGGTTTAAAAGACTGTTAAAATATGCTAATTGAGACATTCAGGATGACAAAAGCTTCAATTGTGAAATCTGGTCTTTCTCTGAAAACTACTTGAAGTAAAGCAATATTTGGTTTCTTCTGATGTGGCTTTAGATAGTTCATATCAAATGCTAAATTAAATGTCAATAATCCTTAAGGAGCCTATCTTTGTCACACTTTTTTAATCAAGGTTTCCAATGTGATCTTAAGGTCCATTTGTTCCCAGAATATAATGAGAATTGTACAAATCTCATGCATTGCCAAGCAGAGTTTAGCACAGGGGTTTCATTTATGCTTATTTAAGCTACATTTTAAGTGTTTCATATGAAAGTTTTGATTCCAACAAAAGCTACAGAAGCCAATGGATTTTTAGTTGTAGCTTTCAGAAATACAAAGAAAATCTCATGAAAAACACCTCACAAGCTAAAAAACAGTCACCACATATTAAAATCAAATATTTTAAAATATTTCCTACAAAAATAGCAGAACGGCAAATGCAGATTTTATTATGGAAAATGTAAATCAGGTAACGATCAATGTTTTAAGTAGAATGTCCCTATCAGATAATGATTCATTAGGGCTGTCTCAGTGAAGGAGGTTATTGATAATTTGATACCTCATATGCACTATCCTAATCATTATTGTCAGAAAGTCTATTAAAGATCATAGGCCATGGATCTAAAATTAAGTATGCCACAAAAAAAAACATTGATCAAGGGAAAAGGACAGACATTTTTATAGATTAAGATTTGCACTGAAATGCATTGTATCAATTTATTTTGCTAAATTATTATTTGATAAAATAAATCTACTGTCTCCAGTGAAACATTTCTCTTTTAAAATGAACCAGAAGTAGAAGTTGAAATATTAAAACACATGAATATAAGTTGGAACATAAAACCACAACTCTGACTGGTTTTTTATCCTGCTATGTTGGGGATCTGCCTTCAAAATGTATTTCTACTATAGATTATGCTGGAGTATTCAACAAAGCAATAAGACACACTGTTGGGCTTTTTTCCTCTTTTCCTCTTGAAGCATTCTAGATTTTGGACAACTCCACTCACTTTGCTAAATGAGAAGTTGAGAGGTACGTAGGTGGCTGTGCTCATATACCTCACTTAATCCAAGTAGGTTAAAGGCAAAATGGAATATTACCATTTTCTTTTAAACTAAATAAGACATAGAAACAATACAAGTATGATGCCTTTTGTTGTATATTAAGACCGAGATGGTGAAGAAAATCATGCTTAAATCCAGTCTAAACCAGAGATCACCCTTGTGATCTTTATATTTCAGCCTTTAACCTATACCACTTAAAAAGCCCCCTTAGACTGAGACTCAAACTCATGGCATATCATTTTCCAAAAGCTGAACTCACAGAAAACATTTTCTATCAGTGCTGCTATGACAGCTATTTTTACTGGGATTGCCCATAGATTCCTTTTGGGTCTGAGCCTCCTCTCATCCCTTCTCTCCACTGTTGTGTTTCCTGATTTCAACATTCAAAAAGAGATCTGAGCCCTCCTCTCACTCACCAGTGGTTGGCTCCTTTGGAAAAGCCTGGATGATGCCTGTCCAGAGAGGACAAGGACACTAAGCCAGGCTGGGTCAGGCTGTGACCAGTGTGCCCCTTGTGAGGCTGAGGGGGTGACACAACACCAAGCTGGCATTTTCACATGAGCCCTGAGCTTCTACATCAGCTTATACAGATTACAGATATCACACAGGCTCATGGCTGGCATTAAAGGCAGCAGCTGCTGTCTGAGTGCAGGCATGAACTAATTCAGTCTTTGAAGGGAACTGTGACAAGTTTCAATCGGAGAAGAGGCTTAACCACAAAAATCCAAACATGATCTAATGTATTGCAGCATATAACGCTGTCCAAAGTGTGTCATAGCTCTCTGGTTTTCTGTTTGGTGCAAGGAAATAGCTCAAGTGCCTGCCAAAACCCAACAGCAGAGGTGGTGGGAGTTGTGGGTGCAGGAGAGGAAGAAGCACAGGGAGATTCAAGCACATGCTGAAGAAAGAGCTGGAGAAGCTGAAGTAATGGGACAACCAGCATTTTCCCTTTGAGTAACAGTGAAATCAAGCCTAAGTGACTGGACTCACATCTTGGGGGCTGGCATAACATCTCTAGTTTGTGTGACTCTGTACTGGAGTCATCAGATGCCACAGTTTGGGCACCTATTGTTGTCAGCATTTGGCTAGGGAGCTCTGGGCTCTGAGATCAGGAAATTTCCATCTGAGCCCCACAGAGTCAGTTTTGCTTTCAGGTGGTGATGGCAGGAGCTGAACTCCACAGATATTTTGGGTGTGGGGCATGTTACAAACCCACAGAGCAGAGTGTTCAGCTGAGGCTGGAGCTACATGAGCAAACCATGCAAAGTTGAACAGTTTTTTTCTCCTACTAATGATATTTATAAGCACTTTAGAAACTAGGCTGGTCTCTGCTGTTTCCTCCCACAAAGATTTATATTCTTCAACAGGATGGTTGCCTCCAGCACTGATTCAGAAATGCCAGCTGTAATTAAAGTCTTGGAAAAAACAATACATTCAATGTCTTATTCAGGTTGACAAGTGCTGTCCTACCTTGGGAATGTCTATGAGCCTAATAGGTGTAGCTTTCCATTTGGATTTCCTTGCTGCATCATGTAATATCAGCTTTCTTTTGCAGGTTTTTGAGACCTATGTTTAAGATGAGCACTTGGTAATGTTGTATTGAAATCATAATAAAATGTCACACTAATTTATTCACTGGGAATATTTTGCCAGCTTCTTGTATTAATTCCCCTCAAAGCTAATTTAGATGCTTGTTGTCTGTGTATTCCACATCTGTCTGTATTAATAACTGAGCAAGTGTCTGAACAAATTAAGACATTTTGCAGCATTTAAACATCCCAAAGATCTTACATTTTGTGTTAAAGTGGAGAGGTTGTACTACAATTTATGGACATTTCCCCATTAATCTCTGAATTGTTTTGGCAGCTACTGCCTAAAAGCAGCAGCTACCTGGCAAGGACAGAATACCTGTCAGGCCATGAAGGGTGCCTGCATTCACTTGAGAGATAAATGGGAGCACTGAAATAGAGTTAAGCCCAGAGAAGGAAGCTCAGACACACTTGCCAAACCTGTTTCATTATAGCTTATAGCTTTCATTGTGGCTTAGCAAATGCTGTTAAGGATTCTGTCAAAGCAAAGTTACTTTTCCAGACAAGTAGATCTGCAAAGCCCTAAGGTGCCACTGCTAATACTTGAGCTTGTTTACAGTGGTGAGGGTTTTTTTTTTGGATAAAGTGTACAGAGAGTCTAATAAATAGCCCAAGATTTCTTAAAATGTGTTTTCCAATACAAAACATCTAGGAAGGTTTTTTAATTTTTTTACCTTTCTGTCCAGCTGTAGTGAAAAGACAGATTATTTCTTAAGGTCTGTCATTTATTTAAAAAAAGCATATTTTCCACATACTTTGAGGGCTGAAAAGTATACATCTTTCAAGTTCCTATGGTTGTTATAATTTTGCTATATAGAATCTTAATTCATACTCATCACTGGAGGCACATATCATGGAAAGCCTTTCTGCAACTTAAGCTGCAACTTTCTTAATGTCTAGAACACATGATTGTGGTGTTTAAGCTTCTTTGAGAAGAAAAAACAAAAATCAAAATGAGAAGACTGACTTAAAGATATAATTTCAAATTTTGTGGGCCTGCTTATTTAAAGTATTCTTTTAGGTTCTTACCCAGTCACTTAAAATATGTTCTGTTTATTACCTAACTCCTGTTCAAGACAGAGATCCAATCCATCACAGCATAATTAGGAAAAAAGTAATCTGTTGAAATAAGATTAAAACTTAAAGGAAATTTAAGAAATATTTTCTTACAGAGAAAGGAGAAAAACGAATACGGAAATGATAACTGTTTAAAGTTGTGTATTATACCTCTTCTTTTAACAAATTATTGAAATTTGACATTAAATAAAGAAACTTTCCAACCTTATTACACTTTTGCTAAAAACTGACTTAAGAACATCCAGGTACAGTTCAGCAGCAGAAAACGTAACACCTGCAAAGCTTCAAGATGTCTTGTATCATTCTGGATAGATTTATTTAGTCCTAACTGGAACTAAGGAAGCAGGTTTTCCTAATGTTTTTTGCTAATCATATAATAATGATTTACAACCAACTGAAAATAAGACCACGGGTTCTACATGGGAGTCTTTTCCTCCATGCCAATTTACAGTGGTATTTTGCCAGTCATAGTTAACCAGGCTCTAAATGTAATATAATGCACTGGGAACAGCTGCTTTGAGAGACTCTTTCCCATACTCATGTATTTACAATCCACATGATTAAGTGGATTTCATGTAACAACTGTATTAATGGACTTAGTTACTAAACATTTGTGGATCGTGTAACTGTTATGTCATTATATGCTAAATGAAGCTTAGTTGTAAGCCTCAGATCTTTAATCCAAGACCAACTCTTCCAGCTCCACAGAGGTGTTATTTGCATTATTTTCCACTTGGATCAGCCTGTGATCTGACTACAGAGTTAACAATCCTTTGCCCTTAATTATTCTCCCTCCTCACTTCCAAGCCATTTTGGACACTTTTTTCAGTCACCACAAGACAGTGGAAATTTTGTTTCTTATTGCTCATTCGGCAATCTCATTGCTCATATCTAGTAATAGGCAGGCCCAGGACTGTCTTTTCCCTAGCACAGGTTTGCAGCAGTAATGTGGCCTTTTGAACTGATGAAGAAGCAGAGAAGGAACTAGTTGACCTAAGAGACCTCTTTCACCTCTAATCTCTACAGGAAAAGAAAAATACAAAAAGTTCACTGACCTAATTTGCAATGTTTGCTGTCAAATAATGATCCTGTTATGAGGTTATTGAAGAAAATACTGAGATGCATTGCAATTCTGCTTAGAAAATGATCCAATAAGCACTTTGCATTTGCCAGTTCTATAGAACTTTACAATGTATGGAAGCAGTTGTTTTTAAACTGTTCATTCAAGAAGGATCCATGAACATACTGAGTGCTTTCAAATCTATTACAAAACTCCTCATTATGTACCATGTAGTAACCTCAGACCTACCAAAATTAAGCACATGCTCTTACCCAAAGTGATCATAAACAAAAGTAGAGAATACCACTGAAGCTTATTTTAGTCAATATTTTGGGTATTAAAAAAAAAAAAAAAAGAACCCTATATGTATCCAACAATGGTCCTGAAAAGAAAAAAAGCAATCATTGAATTGCATCCCATGAGAGGAAATTGGGCCAAAATTGATCTGGATAGCCAAATTTATTATTACATGAAGTGAATGTACAGTGAAATTTGATTACAGCAAGTGTGCCATCATTCCCTTTTGCAAGATTGAGCACGGAACAGGACAGCCTTGATGAAAGGAATCGATAGCATTGAAAGCAAAATTGGAGGGCTGTCAAATCATCTTAATTCCTATTTTCTGAATGAGTGCAGTGAGATTGCTTGATGCACATGCTAATGACCAAATTAGTGCACTTTCAAGTCAGTACAGAGTCAAGCCTCTGTAAAATTTAAATAGTACTGCTAAAAAGAAGAAAAAACCCTTAAACCTACCTGGAGTAGAGATACCACAACATACAGGCTGCACTTTGAAATTATAATTGACAGAGCTACATTTCTCTTAATTTTGTAGACATGAGGATATGTAAACTGCAACTTCACGTCTATTAATAGACAGGCTGACTAGCAATTTTCCTTCTCCCATGACTGGAAATATAATCTATTCAACATGCACACACACATATATGCACAACACACATAGCAAGAATTGACCTGTGAGGGTCTTTGAAATCCATCACTCAGAAGTTCATAATACAGAATTTCTTTGAGTTATTTCTCATGAAATTTCCTCAGAAAGGTTTGAGGGTGATTTCAAGGTCAGCTGAAGCCATCCTAAAACTGCATTGCCTTCAAATCCTGCCTCCTCACATCCCCCTCACATTTCTTCTCAACCTTTTTTATGCAAAGCAAGGCAGCTGTTGCTGTGGCCAGGAAGTGTGGAGACAAGGAGGCAAGGTGACAAGGTGCTAAAGGTTGTGTGGCCTGTGTCACCCACCACACCTAGGGAAAAAATTCAAGACAAACTCATAAATCTACAGATTATTCAGCAGCAACCTGAGTTCTGCTTTGATTATATTTGTATTGCTTTTAACAGCTTTCCAGTGCCTCCCCTAGCAGATGTTCCTCTTCACACCCTGTGCATGCAGGACCCTCCTGAAGATCAGCCTGGGGAAGCTCAGAAGTACAGATTAATGACGTTCAAACTATCCTCTGACCTTCTTAAAGGCACTTTTGAAATTATATTTTGCTCTTTCCAGCTTTGAGTAGCGCCGTATTTTCACAAGTACAAGCTTTGAGAAATATATTCTTTAAGTATAAAAAAAAGAATCTGTAGATGCAGCACAGAGAAGAGTCAGGGCAAAACCTGGAAAAGAGCATCTCAGCAGGGAGTCTCTGCATCTCTACCTGCCTTAGAACATGAGCATCAGAACTGTCACCCAGCACCAACACTGCACCCACCCCTAAACAAACAAATGAATCACACTGTTACAAGGGCACAGCAGTAAAGGGAGATTTTTAGGTACTCTGCTTATATAATTAGTAAAACATTGCAGATAAAC
This sequence comes from Brachypodius melanocephalos, assembly GCA_013398615.1. Classification (NCBI taxonomy): domain Eukaryota; kingdom Metazoa; phylum Chordata; class Aves; order Passeriformes; family Pycnonotidae; genus Brachypodius; species Brachypodius melanocephalos. Next base: position 888,421 of record VZSR01003209.1, read on the forward strand.
TAATGGTTGAGGACAATGACTCAACCTAATGACTCAACTTTCATAACAGGTGGATCCAGGAATACGATGGATTGAGCAACGTCATGGTCTGTTCTCAAGCCAGACCTTGAAGAATGTGAGGCTAAAATTTTATAACTATCACAGATAGCTAACACAGAAAAAACTCATATTGCACTTATTAAGTAGGTTCAAAACAGAAGATATTTTATAATTGTCCATAAGACAGCAAAAGGACCTTTCATGTACAGTTGCAGATGACAATAAGGACTCTCGAGTTTCCTCTTTTTCTCAGAAAATTGCTGGTAAGTTATATTCAAATCTAAGATCTTTATCTGCATGTGTTTTTTATTATTGCTATTTCTTTTACTGTTTTATTTTTTTATCTGAGCTTGGGGAAAACATAATAATGGACTTACACACACAGTATCCCTGAATTAGGACATTGCCTCTTGTGAAATTAAGAAACAATCTGCTAATTCGACCCATATGACAGAGGAGTAAGGTAAGAGCACTAAGCATAGCAATACAGCAAAGGTGGACAAGACAAAGCTTTTCTCATGCTGAATCCAGTAAATGAACAGATTATATTGTCATTTATGAGGTAATGTTGCTGCATGGCAAACTTGGGAAATTATAAAAAACATATGGAGCACCTTCAGCTGTGACATTTGGATTTGGCCACAAGCATGATGTCCTTGATGGTTATTGTGAGCCAGGCACTTGTTTTTAATCTGTGGTTCCTCTGCAACAATAGATTGCAGAGAATGGATAATAATATGGAGCATTAGCTTAAAAGTCTGTCAGCTGACTGAACACAGTGTTTGGATTCTTAGGCTCTCGAGAAGTAAAGCAATGTATTTATTATTTATTTTAAAATAAGGCATGGAAGCAAGCAGACTGACACTTATTGCATTTAAAACACAGCAATGCACTTGTGACCTGTTCAGCTGCCTCCATGTGGGTGTCTAGTGAGAATACCAACTTGTCAACTATCATGAGATCAGGATGAACTTTGTACTCATTTTTATACATACAGGAAAATTATCCCATGTAGGGTTAGGCACTTGCATTCCCACTCGTACAACCCTTTTCATAATAACATTATCCAATGCTGGTGATACAGATATAAACCTGCACCTAAACAAGTTCTGCACTTCACTTGCAGTTTGTATACTTTTTAATCTCATTGCTTGGTGCCAGTACAGTGAAAATTGTTCCTCCAGGGTCTCAGGGTGATGAGAGTCTGAGCCATTAATCACCATTGTTGGTGACACAGGTTCTGAGTATATGAGAAGGTTCTGACCAGCTCCCAAACTACCAGCATCTGGGGTTTCATTGTCTTCTCATGAATTAAGCAATTTGATCGAGAACTTATACAGATTAGCTAGGAAAACGTTTTTTGTATGACAGTAAGGAAAAACAAGAAGCAAAGCAAACTAAAACCCAGCATAATTCTAAAAGTTCTTTGGGTAAAGATCTTTGGTAACCAATTTGTCCCAAAGGATCAGTCCTTAAATCTGCTAGAAAGTTCATGTGACAAGAAGACAGCATTTTACCTGCTGGTCATATCAAATATACCTGGTAAGCTGTTTAAAATACAGCATCTGTACTTGGATACTCTGGTTACTGAAGAACTATGGACACTACTCTTACAAAACAGCTGAGCTCCCTATATTACAAGTTTAAGTGTAAGAGTCCATCACTGTCATTAACTGACGACATCTGTTAGGCTTCTGTGTCATTTATTAAGATGATTTTTAATTTAATGTGCCTATTACCAGTAGAGAAACCTTTTTTACCATGAATTTAGACATATGAGAAGGTAACTTTTAACTACAATGATGTTCTTTGGCTCACTTAAGTTCAGTTAGAGATTACTTTTGCCAGTATTGTCATTAATTGCATTAGACCCATGAAGTCACTCAGTATCTTCATTAATTTAATTATAAAGTACTTCCCTAAACTCTAGTTTTAGAACATTTCTCAATGAAAGTGATGGGTGGAACAGTTTCTTTTGTACAAAGTCAAATTTTAATAGATCAGTGCTTGCACCCCTTTCAAGAGCTGAAATGAAGGGCTGCCTTTTAGTGACCACGGATGGTGCAGAAGAGAAGCACTCTAATGACATGAATATTTGCTGCAGCAGGCTGATACTGGTGCCTGCAGAATCAGTGATGTTCACAATATAGGTCTCAACCGATAGCCATACTTGCATATCAGCAGTGGCAAACAGAAAAGTTTGCTCTTAGTAGCTCATAGGTTGGGCTCAGTAAAAGGAAAATCACTGAAAGACTGAAAATAAAAGATAGAGGTAACAGAGGTTGTAGAACCCCTGTCCAGTTCAGTGGTATTTGGCTATTCTTCTGGAAAGCCAGAAATAGAAATTCTGTAAATTTTTGCAACCTGTGTTCTCATCCACAAGCAGAATAAGCTACTCTGGGAAAGTAACTTCAGATTTCTGTTGTTTACATGGAACATGTTTAGGGCCCTAAGGAAAAGGTTCATTTACCTCAAGAAGCTTGGAAGAGAATCTCTGTGAAGCCTGCAGTGATTTGCAGCATGCTGTGTTCTGTGATGGCAGAGATGCAAGAGATGCAGTTTCACCCCATGGCCTTATGTTTGCAATGTCATACTTTTCCTGTGGTTGTGGTAAATACCATGTTTGTGCTTATATAGCTTCAGCAATGCCCACAGTGCTCTGATTTATTCCTTTTTCTCTAAAAGGATGGAATAACTCAGTCCAGTTTGACTAGCTGTGGTGATAACCTTCGGCAATACTCTGCCTGACTGAAGCAGCAATCCCTCTCGGAGGATGGAAGAAATTGTTTAGTCTGAGTTCTGATACCTAATAATTTGTTCAGCTGTACTTTCAAACTTACATATGACAACTGAATTTCTTAAAGCAGCTACCTATTCTTTTGTTAATTTGCAGGTTGTAGTCACTTAACCTGTTTTTCTATACAGACAAAACTGTTGACATTCAGCTACATTTTTTTAGGCCCCCCACGCCCCTCAAATTTCTGAGCTGGGAACAAAGCTCTGCCTTGCATATCAGTGTGGAGACTGATATCAAACTAGTGTTCAGTTGTAGAGTCTTTTCTTCTCTTATAAAACTCATTAATCGTGGGCATATAATTATTTTAAAAAATTCATTCACAAAAATTAAGTAATACACCTTAGGCTTACTCAAAGTTTAGAAAAATATGCAGAATTCCAGGCTTAGACGAAACACCCTCATTATTAGTCAAGTGCACACAGATAGGAAACAAGCACTCAGAGCATTTAATGACGGAGGAGCAGGAAGGGCAGAGTATGGCAGCAGCTACAGGTGCAGCAAAAAAGTTTCCTAGATCAGGATTTCTGGTTCTCTCTTTCTTAAAGAGCATCCAAGCAGCACTTTCAGTTATCCAGAGCCAGTAATAGACCCTAGTGCATATTGTGTTTAAACAAATAGAATTTGCAGTTCAAAGGGTCAGGCAAAAACTCAAGTCAAAACTCTGCATTTCAGGAAAGCAAACTTTCAGCTTCTCAAGGAGTTAGACAGTAGGATCCCCTGGGAAACATCCTTCAGGGACTACGGAGCAGAACAGAGCTAGCAGAACTTTAAGGCACTTTCCATAGAGTGCAAGAGCTCTCAAACCCCTGGTGTAAGAAACCAGGAATGGAAAACAAGAGACTGGCACAGATGAGTCAAAACCTGCTGGTCAAACTAAAAGGCAAAAAGGAATTGCCCAGGCAGCGGGAGCAGGAACACCATAGGAAGAGTGTAGGAGCGCAGACCAGTTGTGTAAGGAAAGGATAGGGAAAGGCAAAGTATGGACAGAGCTGAATTTGGTAAAAGATGCAAAGACTAATCAAAAAGGCTTCTATAGGTGTGCAAGCCAGAAAGAGAAGGTCAGAGAAGGTGTAGTCCTGGGATGAGGAAGGCTGGCAAACTGGCAAATACAGACAAGGAGAAGCCTGTGTCACTCAACAGCTTTTTTCCCCTCAATCTTCACTGTCAACCTGTACTTTGAAATTACCATTCAGGGGAAGACCCCATTGAGTAGAAAATGGAAAATGTTGCATCCATTTAAAAAAAAAAATTAAGAAGTAGTTCCTGGGAACTAGTGCTTTTTCAGCCTCACCTCTATGCCCGAGAAGATCGTGGAATAGATCCTATTAGAGGCTATGCTGAGGCACATGGAGGACAAGGAGGTGATTCAAGACAGTTTTACAGCACAGTTTTTACCAAGGACAAGTCCCACCTGAGCAGTCCATGATGTCTACCTCAGTGAACAAGGGAAGAGCTATGAATGTCATTTATTGGTACTTCTAAAGCCTTTGACACAGTTCTCCACAACATCTAATTTGGAGTGACATGGATTTGATGGATGAACTGTTTGGTGGGTGAGGAATTGGCTGGATGGTTGCATCCAGAAGGTAATGGTCAATGGCTCAGTGTCTAGATGGAGACAGGTAACAAGTGGTGACCTTTAGAGGTTCAAACTGGGACCAATACTCTTTAATTAATTAATGTTTTGATGTTTATAGACAGTGGGATGAAGTGCCCTCAGCAGGTTTGCAGGTGCCATGAAGCTGAGCAGTACAGTTGACACAACAGGGATGAGATGCCATCCGGAGGATCATGGAGGAATCTCATGAAGGTCAAGTGCAGCATGCTGCCCCTGGTACAGGACAATCCCAAGGACAAAGACAGTTTGAGCAGAGAATGGATTGAGAGAAGCCCTGAGAAAAATGGCCTGGGGTGTTGGCTGACAGGAAGCTCAACACTACTCAGAAATGTGAGCTTACATCCCAGAAGACCAATCATGTCCTGGATGGACCAACCATCCATTCAAAGAAGCATGTCCAGCATGTTGTGGGAGGCTGCAATAACAATAAACCAGAATACTGGTAGGAAACAAGTCATAAAGGCTGCTTTTAAAGTTTTAATATTTCCATAGGATGAGTTGATAATCAAAACCCCACAAATTAAAAATTTATGAAAAAAAGACAAAGATGTGGATTTTTGAAAGATCTACGAATAAAAATTTGTTATCATTTCATTTCCTATTATTTATCTGTTCCTCAAATCACTGTTTCCCCACCATCTAAAAAAGCTTTAGGAAGTGCCAGTTTTCTGTTGTCACCAAGTCTGTCCACCTATCTGTGCACTAACTCTTTGCTAACCAACTATAGGCTAACCATGGTAAAATTTTTAATTTAAGTGACTCATTGAATTCTCAGGAAGAAGAGGAAAGACCTCAAATGAGTGCACATTTTGCATTCTTTCAGTCAACATTTTGGATTGCTTTCATGACCACACCAATTTAAAGTCTTGTGAATCTTTGCTCCATTACTGGGGTTTATTGCACAGGGAGTTTATGTAGATATTAGAGTGACAAAACTTAAATGATCACTTACATTGTCATTCTAAGAGACAGCAAATAAAACAGCTGGGTGAGGTTAAAATGCCCAGACCCAAAATAAACAGAAACTATCCGGATTTTCTTTTGCACTCATTCTTCAGTAGCATGCTCCTGAAATAATATAAATCATTAAATGAGACCCCTAGTAATGCATACATCCATAAATATCATTATTCCCTGATGTTTCTTTGCTTCATCAACAGGACACAGGGAACAGTCCAACTGCTCTTCCTTGGAAATTTTGTGAAAGCTTTGAATTACACAAAGGACACTGGCAAAAGAAAGCTAATTTGAAGCAATTGAAGAAATGGACTTGGCTTTCATAATCAAGACCTAACTTCAGGAACTGAGGAAGCTAAAATTATCACGCTGTGGTTTTCAGTTTTGCAGGTATTTAAGGTAGATATTATGGCAATCTTGACAGACATTGTAATTCCATTACCTACAGTCTCGTGTGTGAGCCAGCTGTCTTGCTATTTAGGCTCAGCTTACATAACTGAGAAAGCAGCTATTCGCCAATGATAATAATTATTTTCCATGTTCTTTTCCCTTCTATTTATCATCATAATATTATTTTTCTTTCTTGCTCTTAACCTCAGCGATTGCACTTAGGATTTGAAAGTAAGGGATACTTTAGGACAGAGGTTGGGTTTATATTTAGTGAATTTGGGCAATAATAAATCCTCCAGATTAACAATGCTGTGATGCAGTTTCAGCAGATCTTTGCTTTGGTTTTCCTGTACTAGCCAAGTCAAACTAAGATTAGACAATCTTAAGAAAATAAGGGGTCTTTTTCTCCACTGGCACACTCACCTAAAGTAGCTCATAACTTAATGCTACTGTTAATTGGTGAACATTCTAAAATATGTCAGGACAAGTTTAAATAGGAGGCATTAATTGGGATTTGTCCCATATGGGAGTCATCTTGGGCCTGCATAAACAGAGAGATGAATGAAAAGGCTTCGCTCCCGTTCGAAACGTGACCTCTCTGGGCTTATTTGGGCTCCTGATACAACAGGCACTGAAACAGCTAATGAGCTTGGCAGTGTTTCAGACAGCTGGATTAGAGTCAGTGATAAAATGCAGCAGAAGGCACCTCTTGGCACAGACCCCTGTAACTCATCCCGCCAGCCTGGAAATCCAGTGGAGTAGAGGGGTCCTCCAGGCTGGGGTTGGAGGCTCCTTCTGAGTCCGGAGAAACCAAGCCATTTGTCAAAACCACATTTAACTGCACATGCTTATACGGCAAGAACAGAGCAATACATCTACCGTAAATCAGCCCCAGCACCGGGCCAAGCTACTGTAAGTTCCTCCCCCGTGAGCAAACACTCTGCCACTCTTTGGAGAGGAGAGAGATATGCACAAACTCAAAGCTGCATTACAAACCACAGGCATAGGAACCACTCACACCCTTTTTACAAGGAGCTCTCACCAGCTACACTTACTTTACACAAGGGAGGGTGAATTTTGTATCAATGTGCTTTAAATTACTCAGGAAATACACCTCGCATGTTATGCTCCTGATGTGATATGGGTTGCCAGCACAACCGGGAAATGTTTTAAAACAAGGTGAATACAGATCTTGGGGAGTACAGCTCTTTGATAACATGCCAGGATGAGATGCCTCTACATCAGACAAGAATAAACACCAGCAATAATCAGAAAATTGTTCGGGGATTAAAAGAAAATTTTCAGTGCCCATCATCTCCATTGACTTCACTGCTGTGTGCTACATCATGGACAAAATTTGAGAGAGCGTTTTTGGAACAGTGGTTTAAATTTAAACTGCACCAAGCCATTCAGCTAAGCAGCAGTTACATGCAGTAACCTTCCATGCTTTACAAGATTTTTACTAATTTAAAACTTATGAAGGTAATTGGAGAAATATGATACTGTACCAATACAGTAGGAAGGAGCTTGTTCAGTTATTCCATATGACTGAGTCTGCTCTGACATTCTCTTTTTCATATATTCTAATAAAGCCTGAGTAGCCTTCTGTTCCTATTCTCTCTTCTGTACCCTTCCAACTCTACACCCTCCTCTGAAAAATGACACTATGAGATAATATATTTGCACATTTTGTGCATACAAATAGCAAGAATGTTGAAGAGTGTATTCTTACAGCAAGGAACATGGGTTTTAACCTAACTTGGCTATTATATGGTCCCTGAAAAATATGAAGAGATTTAAAACATTCATCCTGGAGTGCAGCTATGGCAGGCTCACATCGTTTCCCATCCACATTACATTCCCCATGATGTGAAGAGATTCACAGAGCCTTCTTTTCTGCTCCCATTACAATCTTTGTCACTAGGAATGAAGTATCCAAATTTTAATGCCTCATATATTTTGTCAGCTGTAGTGGTGTGCTATACTACTCTGACCTTTTTGATTGACTTGCCATTTCAGCTCTCCCTATTTACAGCTTCATTAACCTGTGGGGGAGAGGTGGACTGGCTACCAATCAAGGGACGGTCTATTGAAAAGGTCATCGTAGTCCAGCATATTTACAATCCCTCCACAAACCAAGTTTGTGCAAGTTGTGGGTGTAGAATTCCCCATTTGGGGCAGCAAAGTAGCAGCAGTAGGAAAAAATGAAGCGACAAACTCAGCCCAGATCCCAGACATTAGGAAAATGAAAGGAAGCAGAAAAAAAGTCTCCAACTCAACTTCAGAGAAATGCCAAATTTGTTAACCCGCAGTTCTTAACAGAAAACATTTGATCTCAACTGGATGACACTACCCAGATAACTGAAATCTACAATTATTACTATTTTGAAGTCAACTCTAAGAAACATACTGTCTGTTTAATATAATCTTGGGAAGCAAGAATAAAAACTGAGCAAGTTCTTTTGCACAGAGAGTTTTTTTAAACAGGAAATGTCTGAAGTTTGCCAACATTCTTTGCTGTAAACTTCACTAAACATCATCTTCCATACGAGAAAACATTAGTAATAGTTATGTAATTAGTGTCATTTTAAGATAATTCAAAACTGATTCATAAAACAAACTTCTATTTAGACCACAAAGAGATAGGACAAAACTTAGACTAAACACTGGGTTTGATAGCAGAGGGCACTGTGCTATTGGAGGCTCTGTCTTTCGGATAAGAAAAACTAAACTAATGACCGCTTCTGATCAGTGAGCTTGTTTAGGCATGTTAATCTGACCTGCCCAGCCAGATTGTAGCTTCTGTAATTACAGGCCCCTCAGAACATCTAATTTTCCCTAAACGTAATTGTTTTGTGGTGGTAGCGGGGCAGAGGGAAAGAGCCTCCTTTCCTATGTACCTGAGCATTCCTACATGAAGCAGAACGGAATTTCTGGGGTGAAAACACAAAAAATTAATTTTACATGCAGAGGTTTGAACTAGTTATGAAATTACCTGGGAAAGTGAGATACAGTGAAGAAATTTTTAAAAGTAAGATTTCCCCCCTCAATCATCACAATGGATAAATAATGCCAGCTCCAACTACTATTTAATCTGTCTTTGTTGCAAGACAGTACTTCTCTCCAGAATTAGAAACAAACTGATCCATTAAATAAATTGATGAATTAGGCATTAATTCAACTGCTTTGGTCCATAAGGATGCCACTATGTAAGGTTTTATTCCTCCTATCCATTTTAAACCCTTCACCACACCTTCAGTCACATCAGGTTCCCACAGTCATTTCTAGTACATGTTCAGGAGCTGTTGTAATTTGCCTCTTTATCAGTTACTCTTTATTTAAAGTAGCGCTTAGGAAACAACTAATTACTTGTGTTAATGCTTCAGTTTCTAAGCAAGAAGAAAATTTAAGCTCCAAAAAAAAAAAAGGCATAAAGAAAATTCAGGTAGCTAAAGAGTGTAAAAAAGGTAACTTACAAATAAAGCATGAATTAAGTCAAACATTAATTGTGAAAGTTGTACATGTACTGCACCGCCCTTTGTAGCCACCCTTGGAGCATGGACATGTGATCTCATGCTCCTGAAGAAGCCAGGGAGAGAATTCAAATACTTAATGTTTCTCTTCCTGTTTAACACATTGAGAATATCAAGGTCCCATTCATTTTGATACTGTTTAATATCCTTCTGTGATAGTGTTTTTCTCTTTTTCTCAGGGACAGCAACCCCCCCCTTTCATAAGATATTTTCATATTTGTTGACTGTAAAAGACCACGCATGACGTGCAAGAAGCAGAGCACAAAAGACAGTGAGTCTATCAATGCAAACTATAAATAAACAAAATCTTAGATTGTACTGACATATCTCTTATACACACACATACAAACACCAGGATTTGAACAAAAATCTTGTCTTTGATGTGTTAGTCACAGAAAATGATTTTAAGAAGTTTTATACTAAGTGGTCATTTTCACTTTATTTACCACAAATTAAAGCTGCAAAATTAATTAGATCCTATTGCTAATCAGAGGAATCTTCTCCAAAGAAATACTGTGACATATTGGTAACTTGGTAATGTGTTGAGTTTCTGTAGGCCAGTAATTTTTCTTGGCTTGCTCTACATAAATATCTAATAGCAAAAGAAAAAAAAAATAAATCAACACAGTTTTATTGAAGTCTGTGTTGATTTAAGCCATCTGAAGTTCTGGCTCAGTACTGAGATTATTTGTTATTACAAGCAAAGCATACGTAAAATCTAGGATATTTTATCTTTAGAGGCTTGGCTGGAAATGTTGTTCTTGGGTGCATGAAGAACACTGAAGGCAAACATTTTGAACATTAAAAAAAAATTGCTCAGATTTAGTGACCTCTGAAGAAAAAAACTGATTGATTTAGTCAACTTAATTCTACACCCACGGTTTTGTGTTGTTGCTTATCACACATGCTCTCTTGCATTATAAAAAAGACGAATCCTTGCTTAATTAATTTGATAATGTATTAGCTGACAGTATAATAATTATGATTTCTTTAATTCCCTTGATCATTCTCTTCGTTGAGTCCTAGAAATGTCTTGGATACATGAGAAACTCCTGAACCTACCCATCTGTCTGAACTCCAACCAGTAGTCAGTGGACTCACACAAAAAACTCAATAAAGCCCTAACAACCCAAGCCAAACCAACAGGACTGCAATTGTTACTAAAGACAAAGAGGCAGTAAGTTTATTTTTATTTATATATTGCCATCCATGAGAAAAGGCAGATCACAGCCTATAGCCTGCTGGGGATAGTCCTTCAATCTGAACTACAGAAGATGGGGTTCATGTCCACAGATAGATTAGGTACAGCCATGGACCTGAACTTGCCTTTCCCAGCACAGTACCTGCAACTCTTTCCTTATCCATCTTCTTCTTCACTACGTGATGCCTTGGGGTTTCTAAGACACAAATGAATGTTAAATACTGCTGCCAAATCTTTTATGAAATGAACTGAATGTAGACAAATGCCAGCTCTTGAGGGGAAGAGTGTCTGCCATAGCTTGTGGTGCTCGTGATGTCCCTGAGGACATCAGGGAACATAAGAGAGCAGGAGGTACTAAGGTACCTCAGAAAGGCAATTATTGGTTCTACTTGTTCATTCTGATGAAACACTGCTTCTACTTGAAGACAATTTCTGACCTTTCTGAAATGAAAATAATCTATACATAACCAGTTACTAGGCATAAAAAGATTTCTTCATGCCTAATGCAGGTATCTGAGTGAAGTTGTGAAGCACGGGTTTCATTAAACCACTTTGCTGATATAACATGAAGCTTCCTTCATGTTTTATGAGCATCCCAAAAGCAATGCCAGGAACACTCTTCACTTGGTGGTCCATGAGTAAATGCAAATGAACACAAGCATTCAGATTCCAAAGCTGGGGAGAACAGCATACAGAAACCATTACCATTTAAAAGATTTTTTTTTCCTATACATACATGGACATGAGAGGTTAATTAAAAATGCACTATTAAAGCTGACTTTGTAAGAAGTCATTTAGCCCTTTGAATCAGGCCAGACCTTAAAAGCCATTTCAATTTCTTAATTTTAAAGTTCTGCATCACTAATACTTTTCCAAAATCATAAGCCTTCATTCTTTTTTCAAATGCCTAGATAGATCGCTAACACTTGAATAATAATCTGTTGAGATGAATAAATAAAGTAAGGTTTACTGAAGCTATCAACTGGATATCAGACAAAAAATGAGGTTTCAAAGTGAAAGATCGACTTAAGTTTAGGCAACACTCCCCCATCTCACTCATTAAAAGAACAAAGGTTTCCTTTAAGTACATCAAAAAAGGAGGTAAACCGAAACCCCTTAAAAATTAGGGACAAAAGGTATACAGAGTGATTGGGGGGATGAAAGGTGGGGTAGCTCTCGGATGATGTGAGGTGTGCCTACAGACGCAGGCAGGGCTGTCAGCAGAAAGGATTCAGGGAACAAAGAGGCTGATGCACCAAAGCGAGCACCATACGAGCATTTTACCATGACACGCTCTAATCTGGCCCTGTGGACCTTCTGGGACCCATGAAAGGGACCCAGTCCATGTGCTCTAACACTGCTTTGCAAAGTAAAGTATTGAGGGAACGGGGAGGGGGTTTGTTTTCAGGAGGAAGCCTCTACTGTGAACTGAACTGCTTTTACACAGCACTGTATCCTGGATTGCAAATGGAAGAGAAAGAGCAGATGTTCATCTCTCTTCCACGGTGATGACAGAGCTTGTTTACAGGTTTCTCAAAAAGCCATTGCCACGTTATTTCAACTGCCATTATGTGTATTTATATTTATATAATGCCTACAAAATGCAATTTAGTCATCTCTCACTGCAGAATACTGAACTGCTGCTCTTTCCCTCCGTGAAGGGTTGCGTGTGACCCCAGCACAGCGGTTCAGGTGAACTTTCGGAGAGGCAGCAGAGGTGGAACTCTGCATCAGTGTCACTTAGAGAAACATCAGACATTTAGGGGTTGTTTCCACACAACCCACATCCAAACGAAATGCTGTGGGAATATTTCCTAACCGAAACATTTCACCAGCTCGTTTCTTGGAAAAGGATTTCATTTGAAAGAATGAAACATCGCCACTGCTTAAATGGTTTGTCTCCAGGCCAAGGAATGATCTCTGTGCTGAGTGGGCACAGCACTTTACAGACTTGATGATTAAATGATAATGGCAGCATTTCAACAAAAGCAATGTTAACTGCTTATAACAAAAGCAGAAGTGGAGTTCATGCTAGAGGTTCCTAAAAGATGAAAAGCATTTTTTGCTCATACTTCCTCTCCATCGCAGAGATGAATTGAGAGGTCACTCAGCCTCTGTGTCTTCCCACTTTTATGCTAATTTTTGTCTGCATTTCTTACTGATTTTGCTGTTTCTTGATCTCTCTTTTTATAGAGATAGCCTGAGAGGGGGCAGATATTTTTGAGGATTTGCCACAAGGTAGATTTCCCCAGCATCAATAACAGCATGCCTGAAGCAGCCAAGATATTGTTAGACATAATTTTTGCATCAAAATATTGTAAAAAGTGCATCTCTGAAGGAATTCACTGGGGATCATATGGCACTTGCAGTTTCTATTGTATTTCTCTTTACATTTGTATGTCCACTTGAACCTGAATATCAAGTCAGGTTTTAGAGAAATTTTAGAGAAACAGGATAATAAATATCTTCATGAAACAGCACCACTGTTGCACATGAAAAGCAGCATAAATATGCATCCCTAGCATTTGCAAATAAATTCAGACAAGATCCATGCCACACAAAAGATAGAATTGTGGTCATAACACCCAAAATCATAAGGAAAATAAAGGGTCATTAACTTGATGCAAAAAATGCATTTCATTCAATTTTAGAACCTTTTCAGGCTTAAAAAGCAGAGTATTTTTAATGCTGCAGTTATAAATTTTCAAGCTGAGGCTACCCATGAAACAGAGACTTTAAAAAAAATTGGGAAGACAGAAGCCAAGAGAAAGAAAGGCAGAATCCAAGGGAATGGAAAAATCTCTCCACAGTTATGTTGTGTTCCAAGGACAAAAAAAAGTTTTAATTGTGACACATTTGCCAACACTTCCTTCACAAGTGGTGAAGGAAGCAAAGAAGCAAACACAGAAGTGAGCAGCAGAACACACTTTCATACTCATATTAAAAGTGTCCAGGAATAAATTCAACTGCAACAATAAATTTCTCTACTTTAATCCTGGTTAGCTGCATAATAATATGCTGAGATCTAGGCTTCATACAAAACTTTATGAATGGCAAAGAAATAAAGATAACCATTTGAGAATTAATAGACGCCCCCAGTGATTCCTTATAAAGGCAAATAATGACTGAGCTACTTGTTTATGTGCAGTTTGTGATTTTACAATGCAAACAAATGTGAACTTACAGAAAAAAAGATTATGATGGAGCAATAAACTAACAAGGAGACTTTTTTTTTTTCCAGTGTGCTCATGGTGTATACAACAGGGAGATATTATACGCCCAGATTACTAAATTATTTCTAGTGCCTCCTGCCCCACCAAGTGGACTAATAGTGTTATTTTTTATCATACATTTATATATTTTCCTTTCAGGACTAAATGAAGTATATGTTCCCATAGCAACAAAAGCTAATTCTTTACAAATTCAAATCTGAGCCTTTAGCACTGAATTCCATGGAAGCTTACTTTCATATAGATGTTTGAAATGTGCTGTTACACAAGCAGCTTCAATCTGCAAAGCTCAAAGATGGAGAGGGGTGGGACATCAGTAATCTATACAGGCCATAATATTCACATCTCTAAATGCACCATAAAATTTCTTAATCCTTCACCCTGAAAATCCATCACACCCCGAAAAATCTGTTTAGCATGCCTGCTGCTGTTTTTTACAAGATTTTTGCTCCAAAACACAACAATGGTCTTTAGACAGTTTGGAGTTTCCTCACAGAGGGCCTTGGAAAATGTGATATTCAGTGAGTTCCAGCTTTTTAACAAGAGGGACAGCTATTAGGAATACTCAGTTGAAATAAGCAAATAAATACTCTTTCAGCACATGAAATTAATAGGACCAGAGAAAACTTCCAAGGACAACAACAAAAAGACCAAACCAAATGCCAACTCACATTCTAAAACCTTAAGGAAAAGCTTACTACACCATGTCTAGGATAAAGAAAGTTCGGTTAATCAAGAATCTTAACCATTAATTTGTGTCTCTTTTAAAAGAAAAAAAAAAGAAAAAAAAAAACAAAAAAAACAACAACAACAACAACAAAAAACCAACCAAAAAACCACATTCCGTATCACCTCCACCCCTCCCAAAAGTGAGCTTGATTTCTTTCCCTTCGTTGCTGAAGGTGTCCCTTCACCCTTCTCATGGAAAAGCCACCACATGGTTTCTCTCCAGCTCCTGCATTTTTTTTTCAAGTTTTGAAAGCCTAGGTAACCTCTCTAGTACAAGCTGCTGAATGTTTAGCTTCATTTATACTGTTCTACTACAAATTTTATAAATAGCTCACAAAAGAGCTAAAGCATATGCTCAAAATTTAATCTAAAACTACACAATTCAGAGAATAATTTCTCTTTGTAGAAGATGAAAGGAAGATTAAATCATACTAAGTTCCAACTATTTGTCTACGAGGGTGTCTCACTAAACTTCCAAAACCAAGCAATTTTTACTAAATTCCTAACAGATCAAATCCTCCCATTTCCCTCTTGTATTAAAGTAAGTTTTATATACAGCAGTGTAACACAGCATTTGTATTAAAATTTCATGATTTCTCAGAAAAAGCATCTATCTACCATTGAGATTGTAATGCCCATCCAGGGCACACTCCAGGGACATCCTGAATCACTACACTTCTATCTAATGACCTCTGTCACTGATATTTGAAATATTATTGACAGTAGAAAGAAATGAAGTCCTTGGAAAATTATTCCCTCAAACAAGTATTCAAACAGAAGTTGAAAGCATTTGCCAAATCCTCTGGTAAGTGTGAGTGCAATTATGACTCAGAATAACTGGGCACTGACACATCAATGATCAGCAATCTGGAAATAACTTTATTTTACTTTTACTGAGATATTTCTCCAGTTTTGCTTGGTTTGGTCCAACCAAGGAAGGAACAGATCTGGTAACAACATAAAAACTGCAGGGTAGCAGTGGATATGCTGAAGAAAAGAAAGTAGCCCAGTCCACAGGGGAAAAACACTAACATGCTTCAAGTAATTCTGTGAAATCAGAAAAAAATTCTTCTTTATTAGAAAGAAGAGTAGGAGCATAACCTAGTCAGCACAAAATAAGGAACAGGATTCCCAGAATTCTCATTGTGACGAGTCTAAAAAGATGCTTTGCCATCTAAAAAGGTGGCAGAGCACAGTATCTCAGCAAGTTTACTGAACTGCAGCCCAAGTGGCCACTCTCCTTTATAAGGTGCTGAGACTTTCCACAGCTACAGGAAAACAGTGGACCACAAATTGTGTTTATTGCAGTTCTATAGAAGCAAAACATAGCCCTTTAAGGTGTTTATATATTATGTATCTCATCTCTTAAAACAAATTTAGTGACTGAAAGATCACCCTATGAAAAACTGTGACTGAGATGTTTAGAAAAGCAACTTTAAATCGTGAAAATACTGATATAATGTTCTTTATTCTTTCCTGCTCTTTCTTAAGATATGACTGTTTTCATCTTCCTCATTATAAGAGTACTGCATTGAAGTGAGAGCTGCTAGAAATGTGCATCCCTCATGCCCTCGGTTTGAAATATTGGGAATGCTGAGCACAGCTCTGATCTCAAATATCTCAATAAATCCTATCATTAATCTCATAGCAGGGCTGTAATTTGTTCTATAAGATATTATTCTATATATGCTTGCATTCCAAAGACCAATATGGGTATAGAAGCAACATAAGCCTGGAAGACACCCAGGGTTATTTGACTTTTAAAATTCATCACTAAGTCAGGCTTAGGGAATTATGCAATGACACCAGGAATGGCCATTGCAAAGCATCACCTGCTTTAGCTCATGCCACCATAATCTTTTTTGCATATCACAGAGCAGCACATCCTGAAATAGGGGCTGTTATGTACTGGAGGCATTTCTGAAGGGTTGGTAATTTTTTAAGACCTTAAAATCAGTATAATCCAAACTCTTTCCCTGGCTACATTTCAGCTCCTCTGTGCTGATTAAACTTTCCAGACAAACCACAGAGAATCATAGACATATTCCTCTAAAGCCTTTTACATTTTTACTCCCTTCCCAACATTCACTCCTGAATTATGCATTTAAAGCGAACTCAGAAACTCTTTAACTACCTCATCATCTTTTATTTAGAGACAGCTTAACATAAAAAGACCTGTTAGAAGGATTTGTTTTACATTTTTAAAGAGAAATATTTCCTTTACAGCCAAGCCTTAAGTGGTCTTACTTAAAAGCAGTATGAGCTTCTTTCAGGAGTTTTTACTGGATTTGCACTAGTGATAGTAAAAGCTATTTCTAAATGTCTCAATCAGTAGCAATAAACTTTGTTCATCTCTGTTCATCTTTGTTCATCTCATCAATGTTAATATTTCTTCAAGCTAAAAAAGAGAAAATAAAGCCCCCAACAAGGCACATAAACATTAATTTCTATGGATTTCTTTTCCTTTCTGTATCTGGTGTTTCCAGAGATGATCAATATGGCAATTTCCTGCCAACCCAGAAGGCTAATTACCACTCATTTTCAGAGACTGACAGGGCAGAACTATTAAAGTGTTCTGAAAATAAGTCACAAAGACTCATTAAAGAGCCCTAGAATAGGATTCTTTGCCTTTTCCTTGGGAAAACAGGCATCTCATTATGGTTTATGTGAAGAATTTGGGTGGTAGCACCAGAGAAATTCAAGTGGCTGGGGTGAAAAAGAAGTGACTCAGTATCTGGCTGGAAGGGGATGTTAAACCATTGTGAATGAGTTTTGGGTTGTGTATTTGTGACTGATTTCTCTTAGGTTGAATTGAGCAGTTCCACAGTAGATTGCTGTGGCAGGGCATGTGTCTCTCCAATACACATATTCAGGATATCCCTTTTCACACTGTTTTTAAGAATTAAATAGTTTACCCATGAGACTATTTCTCGGTGTCTCAAAAGCATGAATAATTAAAAAAAAGTTCATTTCTTTTGCAGTAAAATCATACTGAATGCCCATGTTCAACACATCCTCCTTCCTAATCAGACAGCCTGTGCTAATCTGCATATTTTTAAGAGAAATCTCCGCCAACTGTGCCTATATGTGCTAGAAATACCCCATCATCCAGCATGCAAAACCAGATTTTTATGGCCTTCATTGTTGCAGCAGCCTTAAGAAGAAGGATTGTCCTCTGGCAGCAACTGCAGAGCACTTGGTTGGTTATCTCATTCTTAGAATAAAAAGGTGAGTGCTGTAATGGAAGAAAAAAGGTGTCTTACAGAGGCATTTGGCAAAGGACAGGTGAGGAGGAGGTAGGCAAGGCAAAGAAAAAGAGTAAAATCAGACTATGTTCGGGAAGGAAAGAAAATATTTTAATATGCCATTAAAACAAACAAACATGAAAAATAATCGACCCCAAACCTGTATTTCCAAGGATTAAGGTTTTTAGGTTGAGGATCACAAACAAGGGATAAAAGGGGACTCAGCAGAGACATTCACCACTGGCTGCTGATCACTTCAGTGCATCTTAGATCCCTGGAGAGCTGCTTCTGGCACACAGGTTTCCTTTGTCATATGTTTAGTTATGCAGGCAAATGATCTGCTGGATTAAGTGTGCTACTGGCTCTTACAGTGCACCCACAGATGCTGATTGCTCTGCTAAAATGAATATTTGCTGCAGTGCTACTGGAGAGGTGTTGGCAGGTTCAGAGCGTGCTCAGGCAAAATTACATTTCCAGAAAAAGAATAAGATGCCCAGTGTCAGAAATGGTGCATAGCCTTTCTACACCTTCCTTTTATTGCTCAGATATATTGCCCATCAGAAAAAAAAGGAAAAAAAAAAAAAAAAAAAAAAAAAAAAAAAAAAAAAAAAAAAAAAAAAAAAAAAAAAGGCAAGATTTGCCAAGAAAAGTAAGGTGATCCCTGGTTTGAGATTAGCACTCGGGGTCTTTCAGAGAAAAGATTGGAAAAACTGGCAGGAGAAAAGTTTGAAGGAAAGCTCATGGGGACTGCAGGAAAAGAACACTGTTAGGGATATTCTCACAAGAGTATTAAAATGAATTTTCCATATCCATCTTGATTTATTCCAGCATAGGTCCTTGTCCTGTCTGGCATCTCAGAGGCTCCTCAATGCAGTGAGAACAACCCACATAAATAAGATGGAAGTTTCATGTAACATTAACTATTTAAGACAGCATTACTGCTGTCAAAACATGTATTTATTAGAAATGGATAAGTGGAAAGGAAATCCTTCTATTCCACTCATTTTGTCCATCTCGTAATTTCTAATTAAATGGAGCCTGCATCTCAATTGCTCTGGCTTTAGGAATTAAAGAACTGCAGCTCCTATGATAAGCTCTTCCCTCATCTCAAAATCCAAACCATTTAATTTGCTTAATATACTTAAGTTTGTAATAGCTAAGTTGTAATTTAAAAACAGTAATGTGGCTCTTTTTTTTTTTTTTTTTTAATAGTGTGATCTGAAAAAAGCATATATTGGTGATTTTTTAAAAACTGCTTGAAACCTTTAATGTCAGTCTTTTATATCATTTCAGGAATCCAGCAGCATGTGAAGTGGCTGGGTTTGTTGGGTGGTACAGCTATATTCTATATCATAGCATAGATTGTGCTAAAAAACAGAGCATACTCTTTGAAAAAAACCTGTATTTTAAATACACAGGGATAGCTGAAGGGAACAGTGTGAGATCAGCAGGTGTTACAGAGATATTCTTCTGCCCTGCTATCAAAGCAATGCCACACTCCACATCTTCATGTCATGCAGGTTAAAAAGCAAATATCTCAAAATAGCTCCATCCTCTCCAAGTGACCCAAAATCCCCTTCAAACAGAATATTTTTGTAAGATTACCATAAGTTAAAGTTCCTGGAGAGCTTTTAAAAATGTACTCTCAGCAACTTCAACAGCTTCCTTTAAAAAACCAGCCTGAGACACTTGTTTCAAAGGACTTGCATTTAAATATACATCTATTAGAGTCCAAAAAAATATACCTAGCCCAACATGCAAGATGATTTTACTTCATTTTTTTTTGTTACTGGAAAACCTTCATTAATAAAAATGTCTTGATATTGCTAGAAAATTGCCAATATCTTTGAAAGCAAAACTGGAAAGCTTTCTGCAGTAAAATTTTTTTAAAAGGCCATATAAATGTGAATTGCATGATCACGAGACAAAGTGGAATCTTGAATATGCTGAGTGACAGTGTTCTTACTAATTAATAAGTGTGACCCCTCCAAAGTATCAAAATGAGGATCCAGGTTCATAAAATATCAAATTATCAAACTGAGTAACCAGTACTTAGGGGGAATTTAAGGATTTCTGAAGGATACACTACGTGACAGATTGCCTGAAAAAGGAGAACCAGGAAATATATGTAAATTTCCCTTATAACTGTTTTAGAATAGCATTCATCTGTCGAAGAATATGCCTTATTTTAAGCAACAATTGTTGCTTTTTCTAGGAAAGGGCTGAAGAGAATTAAAAGTTTCAAAACTTACTAAAAAACACAATCAAACTCACACAATGCTAAAGTCCCAGTACAAAACAAATCCCACATTGGGTTTACACTTCTAAATTAAAAGTGCAAGAGTTTTGTGTTTTCCAGTGGGGCAGGATAAGCATATTTTACAGCCAAAAGTGTACAGAGCTCCATCCCTGCACCCCTCCATGTCTTTACAGCCTCGCTGTCCTTAGAAGATTTAGGAGCATTTTGGAGCTATTATCATGGGTTTTTTGTGAAGATAAATTTAAAATTATAAAATTACAAACTGCCAATCACCTTCACAAAGATGAACAGAAGACAACAAGATAAAACCCCTTTTCTTTGAATGAAACCATTGGGCACTGATTCGTTTGCAGCCAGACCTTCAATCCCAACAGAGCAGAACAGAGCCCAAGGCACGAGGCTGACTGCAGTAGGGCCTTCCAAATCCTCACAGCAATATTCCTTTGGGGAACAGGAGGTATTTCACCATACAACCACACACACCACCAGCACCAGTCAGTCTGACTTTGTGAGCCCCTTCTCAGGGGCACCAAACACTGAGAGCACTTTAAAACACCCTCCCTAAGCCACTGGTCTTCAGAGCAAAGGGAAATGGGAGCATGGCCAGAATGGACATCTGCTGAACTCTGGGAAAGTTGTCCCACTTGACTTGCTGGAAAACAAGCTATTCCTAAGGGGATGCCATGCTAAAATGGTTTGGGGACACTTTTGAAGCTAATGGAAGAGGAAATTTCTCAAAGAGAGTGCAATCCATGGGATAGCTTTCCAGTAATTTGAAAAGAAATAAAAAATCCTGTGTGTACGTAAGTGAGTATGAAGTACCAAAATTTAAGCCAACCATATCTATGGAAAGGTAAAGCTCAGCACCAGTACTGTCATAACTCCTGAGACTGTGAACTGTTGTTCAGAACAAGTTGTCTAGGCTAACCCAAACCCCATCTGGTCAGGATGGCTGGATTTAAGCTTACATTATTCCCAGATGGCATCCAATCATCCACTGTGTCCAGAGGGAGAGCCTGCACACTGCTGCTTCTCAGCACACCAGGTAGGGATGTGACCACCAGCCCCATGGATCCTGACCCCCACAGTGACCTTGGATGAGCAGCAAGCCTCTCCCCACCCCCAGTTAATAAGGTTTATGTCATAAATGCAAAACATTTGTGGAATAATTAATTTTCAGACTAAATTTGATGGCTTGAAATACTTTTCTGCACTTTTCTAGTCTTCTTTACTGTTGTGGTTTAACCCCAACCAGCAGCCAAGCCCCACACAGCTGCTGGTTCACTCCCCCACCAGTGAAGGGAGAGAGGATCAGAAGGGTGAAATAACTCATGGGCTGAGATCAAGACAGTTTAACAGGGAAAGTAAAAGCCATGCATACACAAGCAAAGCAAAACAAGGAATTCATTCACTGCTTCCCATGGTTGGGCAGGTGTTCAGCCATCTCCAGAAGCACAAGGCTCCATCCTACAGAACGGTGATTTGGGGAGACCAATGGCATCACTGCAGATTTCCCTCCCTTCCTCCTTCTCCCCTCCACTTTTCACACTGAGCCTGATGCCACATGGTCTGGAATATCCCTTTGGGTCACCTGTCCTGGCTGTCTCCTCCCAATCTTCCATACAGCATGGCAGTAGGAAAAGCAGAGCAGGCCTTGGCTCTGCACAATGACAGAAACATCTGTGTTATCAACCCTGTGTCCAGCACAAATCCAAAACACAGTCCCATACAAAATAAAATAAACTCTATCCCAGCCAAAACCAGCTGGGGAAGGAAAAACAAACAAACCAAAAAAAACAAAAACAAAAAAAACCAAACCAAAACAAAACAAAAAAAAACAGGGAAAAAAAAAGAAGGACCAAGAAAGACAGTATTAAAAAAATATTCTGCCACCTGGTCCACTTTTTGTGTGTAAGAAGATTCCCAAAAGCAGCACTATGAAATGTGAATTATTTCACAGTTGTTTTCACCATGTTGAATAGTGCTAGGTTTGCATTCAAAATACAACAGCTACACCTTTTTTTGTGCTCCGCAGTAAAATTTGCCATAAATAATAATAAAAATACAGATCCTTTTCCTAAGCTTGCAGTAGAAAGACGAAAATATCAGTGAACTTTTTACTGCCAGTAAAAGTCTGAACAATTAGTGGTATCTGTTCATTCCTGTTAATTTAACAGAACAACAACAAAATCACTTTACTAGCCGTACTTTTTCCTAGTAAAAAAAGGCATTGTTTCAAACTGTACATTTAAAATGTTTAACACTTTTGGCAAGCATATGGGCTCTGATTGTCAAACATATGCCATAAATTCATAGGCAGAGTCAGGGCAAATCATTTGACCTTCTTGTGGCTCAGACGATCCAGCTGTAAAATTAGATGAAAGCAGAACTGAAAAACAGATGCTGCTGCATCCAGTTTGAGCTGTCTTGAGCAAACAACATCTTAAGAGAGCAGAATTAATGTCTTGTATGAACTGCAATATTTTATTTGATGCTTACCAGCACAATCTGTAAATTAAAATAAAAACCTGAAAAACATTGCAAGCCTGCTGGATGTATTATATTGAATTTCCAAATTTACAAATTATTTAGGGGGTTTCCAAAGACAGGCAGCAGCTACCTAGAGAACTGAGCCTACTGGGCCTGTGACAAGGAAGGTTTGCCTGGAGTGATTTAGGTACCACAGTCTAAACCATCTGTCACATCCCCTCTGGACCCACAAGAGCTGAGAGGGGCATCCAGAGAGATGTCCAGCCCAAAGCACCTGACACATGCACGGGTTTAGCTCATTTTCCAGGCAGTCAGCCACTCCAGAAGCTCTACCTGGAATCTGAAATTCTTCTTTCCTCTTACCAAGTCATAGGGAAATCTACTCTTTACTCATATCTGGGTTGTCAGCTTCTGCTGGTCCCCAGTGTATTGGCAGATGAGTGTGCTGCAAAGTCCTGTCCAGACAGCTCTGCCTTCCCTGCTGGGAGGGATCCATCACACCTGTGCTACCACTGCAGCTCTGCAATCATAACTGGGGGAGTTATTAAAAAGCTAAAAAACACAGTTTGTTCCCAGGCTGGAAGGCAGAATTTCAGCAGGGGCGGCTGCAGACACCCAAGGGGGAATACGAGTGGCCACCTTGTTAGTTTGGGAATTATCAAGTCTATATTAGAAAATATTTCAAAATCCTGAAGGAAATTTTTAAAAAAGGAAAAAAAAACAAGACACCATCAGAATGCAAATCCCACAAGTCAAGTTTGATTACTTATGTTTGAACACTACTCCTATTTCAAAAGCAAACGAGGAAACATGCCTGAATTTGCACCTCATCTGTTGACAAACTGGAAAGGAAAACTGAACCTGGATTATTTTCAAGAACATCATTTGGAAGATGAAAATAAAGAAAAACCTCCAAGTTTCACCTAAGAGTGGAATTAATGTATTGCATGGGGGTTTTTTCCTATCCTTTTCCATCTCTTGACTACATACAGTACTCAATGAATTCAGCCAGAACCTGAAACCATGTTTTCCTCACCCCCTTTTCCAAACCAGAAATTACACCCTGCTCAGTAAATGCCTTCCCCTACTGGAAACCAAGCAACCATGAACCAGGTTCTGATGTTGCTGCAGCTGTTTCAAAGCCCTAAGTACCACAGAGTCCTCACTGCTGACTCTGGGTTTAGGATCTAGGGCTACATAATAATGTAATTAAGCACAACAGAGCCAGAACACTAAAACAAATTTACTTTTTTTTTCCCAGTAATGCTGTCCAACTGTGCCAACAGGTGTAATTTTCATTACAAATAATAAGGCAATGCTAATAATTATTGTACCATATTTTTGGTGACAGAAAAGGAAATAAATTCTCCCTAAATATATTAACCCTCTTTTTGCCCTACAGTAATAAAGCTGATGGAAATACATTTCTCTTATAAACACTTCCTCATACCTCTGGAGCTCTTTATGAGGAAGGAGTTATTACATTAATTATCCTGCCATTCTGAAATTTAAATCATGTAGCAATATCCAGTATCACATCCTAAGGGCACATTATATTCCCAGATAAAGAGTTTTTATTGTTTCAAAAAAGACACTTTATTTTTTTTAAAAATGGCATAAGTTCTTGTCATTTTATGTAATTTGGTTCTTTCATGGAGCCAATCCATCAGTTGGTTACTAAGATAACTTTTGCAATTGAACACTGATTTTCCAGAGAATGTATGCATATTTTATATCTTGAAAACAGAGTTTAAAGAATAGAGTGAATTCCCTGGAAAGCAACCTGTAGATAGATGAAGCCAAAGTCTTTGTTAATAAATGTTACAGTTTAATCAAAAGATAAAATAAAGGGAAAATTACAAGCTATACAACTAAGAATTTTCACTAGAAGGGCAGAGAACACATCACACTTCACCAATGAGACAAAATAATCTTTTCTTGCTTGTTTAGATTACATAAACTCTCAGAAACCAACTTCATCTACTTCAGTACATACAAAATAATCAGTTTTGATAAAATATGATCCAACACCATTTGTGTTGGTGTACAAAGATACCTTCTAGTGAACGAAAAAAAAAAAAAAAACCAGCATTACTTGTTTGGCAAAGAAGACAGCAGGACATTCACATGGAATTAAACCACACCTTAATTCTCCAACACCTAGAGCATTGTGGATAGCTAATGTTTGTATGTTTCTAGTTATCTGTGAATTTTAATTGAACATGAATGTTTCTGTCAAATGTCAAAGAACATAATTTAATATTCCAACCCAGTCCTAAACTCGTCAACACGAGCTTAAATGCCTCAAGTAGCTCAAGAGTTCTACAAGTAAAGGACAACAGAATTTCATTTGTATGTAAGAATATTTTTGTGGTGAGGGCAGCTCATTCAAATGAGAGAGACAAGCAGTGACATTCTACTTCATATGATATGGAACTGCCTCTTTTGGGGGGCAATCTTGGATTCTCTGTTCAAAGCCCTTCTCCAACAGCTTTACACTTCCCATCAAAACAGTCTAAAGTCCATTATGGGCCCCACAGTTAAATAATCTTTTTGGAGGGCCAAGGGACAGCTGAGAAGCTGAACAAAAAAGAGGCCTGCCATGGCAAAACAGGGCTGAGCTTCACTGAGCACATGCCCATAAGGAACCAAGGGGAGGGTTTGCCTGCATGTTTCTCCCCATGAGACATTTTTAAAGAGCTTGTGTGCAAGACAGGGAATGCCACTTGCCCTTGTATCTTCTGGGGAAGAGGAGAAGGCAGGCTAAAAACAGATGCAGTGAATAAAGAGCAATACCCTCCTGAAAGTTTTAGAGTTTTCCTTTTTCTCCTTATGGCTGCAATCTGTTTTGTACTGGAAGCCTTATACCCAGTTGTAAGGCTGTGCCTGAGAAACCAACGTGGAGCAGCTCAGGGGCCTTTGGCTGCAGCTGCACCGTGGCTGTTGGTTTATCCACAAGAACAGCAAAATCCATGCTGAAAAAAAAAAATCCCTATTTAAAGACAGAACTTAAGACTCTAAGGCTGCCATGCTGAATGGATTATTGGACAATCTTTATTTGGAAGCAGTGGTCATCTACAAAGAGTGTGTCCAGGTACCCCTTCCTGCCAGAGAAGGCTGAAATGGGTGACAGAACACTTCCATACTGCCAATGCTCTGGGTTGGCAGCATGATGGGTGTGGGCATCCCATGTTGCATGGAAGAGAACCAGGAAAAATCTTTTCTGTCAGCATTATTTCAGTGTCAACCATGAAGTGATTTGGTGAAAGCATTTCTTATTCCTGAAAAAGTTAGCTTATGAGCATCAAAAAACCTAGAAATAAAAAGTAACTTTCCCCAGATCAGGAATATGTCCAAAATGTAGATGGCTTAGGAGTGCAAGTAAGTTACAGATTTCATAGTCAAAGTCAGGGACCTTCAACAGACCTTGGATATCCATACGAGAGGGGAACAGATGGGAAAAGGTGAAGAGTAAGGAAAACCTCAGAGGGATAATTTCTGATGTTGTGTACAAGATTCCATTAGGAACCTCTGGAAAACTTCCAGCTGAGGGGCAGAGAATATTCAAACACTTTACATTCATGTAACCAAGCTGTGGTTTTGCCTATCCATAGGCCTTTAGTCTCCCTGGTAACTTTTTAGGGAACTTGTAAATTACTATTAATTCAGAAAAGTAATCTCAGAATATGATGCCATACAATATTAAAACCTTTTTCCCTGTAATTTGGTAGTGTACAATATTACAATAATCTTTTCAGCTACCAAATCAACAGGAAAAAAAAGCAGACTGACTTTAATGGCTAACAGTTCACATTACTTTGGGTCATCTTTTACAAGAAAGGAGGGACAAAAATAAAAACAAAACAAAAGAATTTTGATTTCCAACTGATGGGTGATTTCCAATTATATGAATAATTAATAAAATAATTTAAAGAAAAATCAGTATAAGTTCAGAAAGTAAATGTAGATCAAAGCTGTCTTACATTAATAAATATTGAGCTACATAATATTACTGAACAGAGTGGGGTTTTTGTCAGGAAGATGAGTTAATTGGTATTCTGACCTTTCACTTTTAGCATTGACCTGAAGCTAGCAGGAAGGACAGTTGTTCTGGAAGGAAGTGGCTGACAAGATGTTTAAATTTTTATTGTCTCAAGCAGTCTTTTACATCCTTAGTCAAACAGCCTGCAACAGAACTAAGCCTGCCACAGTGCACTCAACAGTCACAGGCAATGTCAAGGACTTCTTTCATTATTTATATTTTCTTTTGTTGTCGCTCAATTTGGTTGATGTTTGTTTTCCTGAGACCTGTCTGATCTCAGTGGAAACTGTTCCATTTACCCAGCCAGGAGCAGGTTCAGGGCCCGTGCAGCAGGAGGGGTGGCAATCAGTCAGCAGAGGAGAGCTCCGCGTCCGATCGATACCCCCGGCACGCACCGACAATCAGGATCAGCGTCACCCCCCTCCCCATCCTCCAACAAATGGACTCGCAAAATGTGCACTCCAGAGATGGAAATGTTATCACAGCACAGGTCAGTAAACTATTGATGGGACTAAGCTATGTCTACTGATGTACAGGGAACGATGTGTGGCAGTTTGATCCAGCAAGGGGGCTGTTTTGTATGCCAAACACAACGCTCTGCTCAGCATTGTCTTTTTGGTTCACTTTACAATGCTTCAATGTCAAGGCTTCAGCAGACATGGGATCATATGGTAGGGATTGTCTGCAGCACAGGTTAAAAAAAATAAAAAAATAACTTTTTTGGTTAAATTGAAGTGTTCTAAAAAATTAACTTCTAGTTTATCATGCCTTAAAGTGTCAGAGCCTTCCTACAGCTCTAACTTCATCTTGTGCACAAATGATGACTTGCAACGACTAGATAGTCAAGTTTACTAATGTTCTAATTATGTCAGTGCAAATTAGATACACAGTAGTTTAAATTGCTTTGATAATGCCTGTAGGGTGACTACTAGCAATGAGAGAAATATCAGGTTAGACATTTGGGTCACAGTGTGTCAACCTTTCCTAACAAAGTTGACTTTTTCTTCTGATTTTTGTTTTGCCATAACATAAATTTTAGATCCTAAGTTCAATTTGTTTGGGGGAGGAAAAAAAATCAAAACCATTTGGTATAGTTTTATGGTATAGCATTTTATAATGTATAATTTAATGCTTTCCCATGCACAA
This sequence comes from Brachypodius melanocephalos, assembly GCA_013398615.1. Lineage (NCBI taxonomy): Eukaryota > Metazoa > Chordata > Aves > Passeriformes > Pycnonotidae > Brachypodius > Brachypodius melanocephalos. The sequence continues at coordinate 916,098 of VZSR01003209.1, forward strand.
ATATGTGTCTGCTTCTCTTTTCCTGTGTTCTGTGTAGTGCCCAGCTGCAGATGGAAATGACTTGAAACTGCAGACTTTCAGGGTCTACTCCACCACTGCAGGCTTGCAAGGAGAGCCCTTCCTCCTCTTATGTAGGGACCAAGGACTAGTTAAAATGGAAGCTCATATTCTTGACAGAGAAAGCAAATGTTACTCTGAAGTACTTCTGAGCAACTGGCCAACTCTGAATATTTCTTGCAGACTAATGAATCATGCAAAAGGGGCAGCCATGGGACTAACTCTATCATGTAGGTATTATAAAGCACACCCACCATATGCCACAAAGAATTTGGTTCCTCCCAAAACCCTCTCTTCAGGGCAAAGTGATTTCACCACCCTTGTCCTCAACTCACCTATCTGCCAGTGGTACAGTCTGAAGTTCTAAAATATAGACTCTCTCCAGTGTGCTTTTCTTACATTTATGCACACGTGTTTGTAGGCATGTGTGCATGCATATGCATATACCTGTAGTCACACTGCATGCAAGCTTCTTTTACTATATATGTGTGATAAATGCTAGAGAAAAAAAAAATCACTTTGTTACTTTATGACATCACATTCCCACTGATTAACAAGACTCAGCCTCTGAGACTCATTCACCTGTGTTAGCACAAAGTTGGACCAGCCCTCCAAAAAGAGGTTTTTGGGGCGAGGATTCACTCTGTGTAAAACCACACATGATTGTTACTAGATCTGCTAATGGCAAGACAGCAGCAGATGGTATTCTCCAGGCAGATGCAAGAGAGCTATGCCTCCTCAGCTAATAGAACATAAGCCAACTTCAAACCAGAAGTCCTGTGAAAATATAAGTGCAATCCTGAGCCTGAAATAATAAACCTTCTGGATATTCAGCATATATCTATTTTGGCTGCACTGGGATTGTCACACAGCTTTTATAGTGTCCTGCCACTTCATCTGTGGCTAGAGAAGAGGCTGTGCCTCCTGCAGTCTCCCATATGGATATGGAGGATAAAAGTGTTTGGCTGCACACCCCTGATGACAAACCAGCACTAGGATGTCATGCTACACATTGCTGACATTCCCTTGGCACATATTTGTCCTCTGCCAACCAGTTGCATCCAGAAAATACCCAGGGATAATTTGAGGGACTATCATGGATCGAGAGCCACCCTCAGCAAGCAGAGGAGATCAAGCCATTCTGTCTGGGGAGAAAGAGGACAAGGGAGGAAAGGAGGGAAATCAACCACAGGGAAAAAGCTGTGCCACACCTTTTACCTGCAGGGACAGGTGACAAGATTTTCTCTGTCTTTGCTATAAAAGACAGACTCTAGAAAGTCTACCTCACAGACTCTGACAAAGAATTCAGAGAAGTTATGAAGAATATAAAGATTCAGCAGTACAAATATTTCCTTCCTTAGAAATAAAATATTTCAAGCAGTTTTTCAAGTGAACACTCATATAATTATGCCACAGAAAATAAATAAGAAGCAGATATGGGAGAAAATTTTAGAGCCTAGCCATTATTCTCTTCCTGGATCCCAAATGGACCTTATTTTGATGGACTGGGATCTTCTTTATACACAATTGAAACACTGTAAAAATGAAGTAAACAGAACTAGATGTAAAGAGATAAATCAGGCCATATAGCTGTTGTGATGTACATTCTTTATGCAATTTTGAGTTGTAGCCACCAGTTTTTAGTGACATTTTTGTTTATCCCATATTTTTATCTGCCCACCTTCTTCATTTTTTTTTAATTATTACAGATAAATCAAAATAATCTTGTTCTTCTTGGAGGGTTGGCCAGGTGGTCTTTAAAGGTCCCTCCCACCACAAAATCCTCTATGTCTGAGCTACTCGCCTGTATAAGAGAAGGTTTACAAAATGACCCCTTGAAAAAGAAACACTGGGTAGGTTTATTGACTTTGAACAGATGGCTGAAAGGGACATCATGGAAAACATTTAAATGCTCAAAAAGGTATTGATTTAATGTAAGCTAGATGGGCCTCAAGTGTGCAGATAGCCCAGAATCATCTTTTAGGGAACATGGAGAAAAAAAATTCAATCATAAAATATATATATATCTATCTCATGGAAAAAGTGGAAAACATTAAACTCAGTTCAAGTAGCAGTAGGAAGAAATAACTGACATATTATGGTAAATTTGTGGACTCACTGAAATTTAATAACGATAAATTTACTTATTGCCAGACACCACCCTCTGAAACCTATTGCTGTGATCCAGAACATGAATTCCTCTCCATATGCAGCCAAATGGCAACTGCATGGGCCTACACACTGCAAAGAAAATTGTCCAGAAACCAACTAAGAAGGAACACATTACCAAAATAATTCTAAGAAGCTCACAGAGTGAGTTTTGTTCAGATATCCTGATAGGGAGTACAGAACAAGTTTTGATGGAGAATGAGTTAAATGTGAATTTAAAAAGGAAAAAAAAATAGGTAAAAGAAAAGAAAATTAACCAAAAATTTATAAAACAAACCCCCCTCTGTACATTGCAAAAATCAACTGGAGGAAAACAAAGTAAGAATGGCAAGTTTCAGTCTCTGTATTCACTCATGGATCACAAATAATTTGAAGATTTTTAAAAATTAAGAAATTTTAAAAATTAATTATGCTGGATCTGCATCTTGGATATATTCACTACACAATGACTGTGTTCTGTTAAATACATAAGGGAATGTCTGGGATAAACAAGGTACTTTACCAATTTATCATCTCTGTCTTAATATGCTTCCTTAAATAACTGCAGAGTAAACCTAGGCAGCGAGGTTCCCTCCAAGGTTAAACTCCTTGAGGGATTGCAGGAAAGGGCTGTGGAGGAGAGAGGGAAAACAACCAAAAACTATGAACAGCCAGAGCTCCATCAATCAGTGTGCTAAAAGGAGTTCTGAACTTGATGTGATTGCCCACCACCCACTGGAAAGCAATTATGTTTGCTAAGAAGATTTCACTGGCATTTTTTTTTGGGGGGGGCTAAGTGGCACAAATTCACCTCTTGCACAGGAATCACCTCAAAAAAATTTCAGTGACCGTTTGGTGTCACACTTCTCTTGGCCTCTAGTTCCACACCAGGGTCCTGCACATGGCTGCAAAAACCAGGATGCAGCTTCTACACTTGCCATCTGTGCAGGACATGACTGTCATAAGAAATGCACAGATACCTTCTGGGATGAAATTTCTGCATAAGAGAGATATATTTAATCTGTATAATTCTAATCCAGAAGTGCTGGAAGTCAATCCAAGAGGAATTCCATATTTTGCAGGCCCTTGTGTTTAGCTAAACTTGTGCCCAGTTGAGTGATTTTAGGATGCTATTCCCAGCCAGACTATCCCAATATTCACTCCTTGCCCTTTTTTTGTAATTATCAGGGCAGTGTTAAAAAAAACAAAAAAAAAAAAACCCCAAAAAACACAAAAAAAACACAAAAAACCACACAACCCAACAACAACAACAAAAAAAAACCCAAACAAACCAGAATGAAAGCACTTCAACCCCTTAAACACATCAGCATTGATAAAATGAATATTGAACACATTGTGTTTCAAGGGGAAGGAAATAGAAGTCACTGTGCAGAGTACCTGGTCCTCTGTTTCCTTAGTGGAGTGGAGAGGTAAAAAGAAAACTAAAAAGAAAATAAATTAAAGGGACTCAAATTTCCTGAAATTTTCAGTACCTCACAGGCTGAAGGATTTGCAGTTTTTGGAGTGAGTGTGACGTGGAGAGGCACTGTAGCTTGCAAAAGCTCCCAAAAACCAACCCTGCTCCAAGGAATTTACTGCCCAGCCAGAGTGCTGCTATCTGACTGTACATGGACTCCTCCCGTGTCAGAAAGTGGAGTGCCTTCTATAATTAACAGATAACTCTTCTTTGATAGCATGCCAAGAAAATAATAACTTTGCTACAGCAAAATGTAGAACTCTGTCGAAAGGAGACATCTATCTGTTTCCACAAGTCCCATGGTGATTAGTTTGGCCCTAATTAACAGCAGCTTGCTAAAGTGAGAGATAATTGCTGGCACACATAATGTAGATTTCAATAGCTAAAATGAGCAATAACGAATATTCACTTTGAAGCTTGCCTGACAGAATGCTTAGACTACAAAAAGTTAAAGTAGTACCTTGACTACAGCTGATAAATGAGATTCCTTTACTGTCCTCCACTTTCCATCAGTATTTCAGCTCCGTCACTTTTAATGCTTCAGGTCTGGAGCTTTGTCTCTTAAAGTCAGAGATTTATGGCAAGGAAGAAATGTCCATATTAAAAAGGTAAAAGGAGATTCAGATTATATCCTTTTCTGACCATTATAATTAATAGCTGGATCTTCAGTTGTAGCTAATTGAAGGGAGGTCAGTGTGTTGCCATGGTAATGTCCTAGCCAAGCAATTTTACCCATTTTCCAGTCTACTGCCCCTTTGCATAACCACAAGTTATAAAATGTTTTAATTGCAAGATTTGCAAATGATGCAACATCTGGGCTGCAGATTTCCATGTAAAGGAAGAAGATTAATGGGATTATTAACATATCTGTGCAAACCCTTGAAGTGCTGAATATAATTACTGAACACCAGCATTTTCACTGATCATCTGTGTGACATGTTGGAAATCCATATAACCAAGGAAGAAAATTGCAGATGTGTATTTTCCTTCCTCTATGCCACTTGTAATTAGAAGAAGTGTCTTTTTTTTTTTTTTTTTTTTTTGCTGCTCTGGAATAATAGAGAAATATCTTCAGTCACTTCACTACAATGTAACTTCTTCACTCGTACTGTTGTCTCATTTGATTAGAGTTGAAAACAAGTCACGTTAGTGAACCTCAAATTCTGATTAGTGATTTTGACCTCCTTATTCCAAAACCACACAACGAACAGCAAGCAAGCAGCCTTCCACTCTCTGTATATCTAAACATATTTTTTTAAAAACATAGGTTCTTCCTAAGTAATCAAAATCAAATTATTCCCCTAAAAAAAGACCACAACACATACACATGGGATTCTAACATCCCTCAAGAATCCAACAGTAGCTGTATGAGAGTAAGATTTCAAGAAATCAAGGGGAAAAAAAGTGTATACACAGGCAAAAAAAAAAAAAAAAAAAGAAAAAAGGAAGAAAATTTGAATACACAATTTAAAATATCAGCTATGAAGTTAGTGTATTTATATCCTGATGGACTGAGGTAAGTACAAACTTGCAGTCTGGTTGTTCTTCAGAATGGCAGAAGAGCCAAGAGCTCTCTTGCCAAGACAGCTACAGATTCTGTTCCTTCACAAAAGCAGCACAAAACTATTTCCTCCTCTTCTCAGAATGCAACAGGGTGGTCCTGTAAAAGGCACAGGTGGCTTCCAAAACCATGTCAAAGACACTGGCAATTAGAAGTCCCATCTAACTTGCCCACTTTTCTTCAGCTATTGAAGGACTTGGCAACATTTTCAAGAGAAATCAGGTGATTTAGGATTACAACTTCCATTATTAGAAAAGGCTTAGATAATGAAGTAATTCCAAAACTTCTTAAATAATTGTAATGCCTAATTTATTCAATAGTCAATTAAAACAGTATAGAATTCAAGGCTCAGTCCTGCAACCAACTTCAATCTCTGGGTACTATGAATTCAGCTCTATTTAAAATATACCTTGGGAATTTGTGTTGAAATGCAAAATGTATTGTCTGTTCATTTGTGATGGGATCTACCATGTCCATTGGAAATACTTTTCCATGCCTTCTGACACTAAAACCGTAGGGGCTGAGAGCAATATTTCTACCCAATTTAAAAATTAGGGTTTTAAAAATATTTTCCACTTATACGACACTGCATAAATGTCTTCTAATACCACCTCATTACAACACAGGAACCAGTCATTTATACTGATGTAAGCTTAGAATCACTTCTGAAAACCTTGAGGAGGCCTCAGATCTGCTAAGCCAACATGAACTCCTCTGGTCTTGGTGTAATGCCTTTGTGAGAGACATAAAATCCCTCTGTTCCACACATCTGCAGAACAGCCTCCTTTCCTGACTAGGGAAATCTTCTCCCTTTGAAATACTTCCTTGACAAAAATTACAGGATATTGTAAATCACATTTTGCCCAGATTTTCAAAAGGAATAACTCGACAACTTCTGGACCCTACAGAATAAAGAAACAATTTGAAGGTTTCCAACATGCCCAGGGATGTAGATCTTAGTGATGCCTTTTGAAGATTTGCCTGATTTCAAAATGTGGTGGATTGACTCTGGCTGCATGCCAGGTGTCCACCAGCTCCTGTCCCTCCCCTCCTCAGCTGGACAGGAGAGGGAAAATAGAACCAAAGCTTTGAGGACTGGGAAGATGGCAGGGGGACATTACATCAACCTTGGTAACACACCCGAAATATAATCACCAGAATTCAAAATATAACCTTCAGCTGATGTTGATGCAACCAAGTACAATGTTCAGGAAGGGATATTAAATGAAAATCATGAGAAACTAAAAAAAAAAAATCAATATCAGTTTAACAAAGGGGAATGAAAATTAAAAATGCAATATCAATTAAACTAACAAAGAGGAATGAAAATTATAAAAGCAAATGTAAAAATAACACTAAAACAATTCCCGAAATATTTAGAAGATGGATAACGTGATGCAAAGGATTCTGTATGTGTGTTGTTGTGCTCACATCACAGTGGGCTGTGCAGTCATGAAAAGAGCCATGATGGGAGAAACTTATGCCTGTGAGCAGCCTCTGCATAATCAACACCTTTTTTGAGCTAAAGTCTTTTGTCTCACTAATGAGTTGTGCAATCCAACACAAAGCCTAAATGCTGCTGCTGTAAGTATATTGTGTAAGTATTCTCTGTAAGGTATTTCTAGACACACAAGTGTTTTTAATTCTCCTAAAAAACCACACAAAACTAGTAAAGATGTGGTTGCATATGTCCCAAAAACCACAAAGCCCACTTTGAATGTGACCAGATAAGACACAGCCTCTTCCACCTCAAAGAGCCAGCCAAGATAGGTCCCAGCACATGGGACAGATGTGGCAGATGAAGAAAACCACCACCAACAAAAGAAACCAAACTCTGAGGCATGGTTTCTTCTCTCTGCATCTCTGTGGGTGGTACAGGAATATATGGCTTCTAACACAGAACCCCAAAATATAGACCATAATTATCTTAATGATTTATTATTTTACTAGAGTTTTAAATCAGAAGCTCAAAGCCTACTCAGAAGGCAAGAGTCCAGATCTCATCCTGATGTGCCCACAGTATAAATAGAATCTCACTCAAAACATGATAGCCTGAGGATTTTCTACCCACCTCCACCTCAATGTGAGGATTTTGGCAAGTTCTCTACCCTATTAATTATGAAGTCAGAAATCATTATGGGATCTAATAAACTTTTTATAACCAAGAGGCTTCCAGAATGAAATTAAAAGTATAAGGAAGGGAGAAAAAACAGAGAAACAGTACAAATTCTTATGGCATACACCCCTGTATTTTACATTTCTGACACTTTGTGGAGACATCTAGAAATCATGCTTGTGTATCTGAAGCTTCACATCTAATTATTGAAGTACTAAAAGGAGAAACTCTGGGAAAAGAATGGCTTAAATAGCACTCTTCAATAGTTTCCTCTTACAAAACTGTCTCTGGTCACCAAAACTGAAGGTTGATTGTTATCTTTGTTTGAATGTAGTTTAGGTTGTTTTACCTATTTCAGTAAAATAAAAGAACTAGTACGGGACTATGGGGTAGAAAACGTGGAAACTATGTATGCGTGACCCTGATGATCTATAAATGGTATTTTAGTACTTAACCTTTTTGGTTTCTCACAATGCTTTTGAAGATGTTTCACAACTACATATTATAAATGAATCCTAATTTTATGTTCTAAATATTTTTGGGGGTAAGATTATCTTTCATAGCTGATTTTTTCATGTTCTCTTACAAATTTTTATTAGAGGAATAATTACAAGAAAAGGGGAATGATTAATAAAGTATCACTATTCTCCCACTGGCATTTCTGGCCTCATCAAAAGTGTCATTTTTTTGCATAATAGATTGACTCACACTTCAAGTGTGAAACAACACTTGAAATTATCCATGCACATACTGATACATGTCCATATGTTTTTCCATCATTTCTCAAACAATAAGCCAAGGGCAAAATTCTGGTCTAGGAAACCTTCTAGAGTGATTCTTACATGTGTATTTTCCAACAAATGTTCCACATCATTGCATGTCACTAGACAATAAGCAGCTTACAAAGAATACCCACAAACCACAGTTACCAGCATACTGTAACATTTTAAAGAAATGCATGATTGTTTAGCAAAAAATACAAGAAAATTATTAAATTTTGCTCCCCATGCAATTTAGATTACAGATATTTTTAGGACATATCAAGAACTGGTGGTTATGCACTTCACACTACTTAGCATCAATTGGAAGTGACACGATAAAGAAATCCAACAGAAAGAAAAGCTAAAATTATCTACCCCACCACCTACCACAGCAACTTCAAAGAAGCAGTAGATGCTTTAGACTCTGATGGAATGGAAAATAGTTTTGTTTATTTATAATAGGCAAGGTGTGGTGTTTAATGATTTAGCAGTAAACACGTCAAAAAGTAAATTCTAACATTCATTTACCAAAGGAACAGCCAGTAGTAGAACATAATGAAAAATATACTCAAAACACTTTTTACTTTAAATAGGCTATTTCAAGAGAACAGAAACAAACCAAGATTAAAATTAAATATTAAATTAAATTTTCAGAACCTGGCACATACATCAGTGTCCTGTGGATTAATTGGGAAAACTCATTTACTCTTAGAGGAGTCCTCACAATAGATTACAATGCTTCCTTAGCCCCATTTCTCATCCTGGTAGGATTTTTTTGAGACAGTATTTGCTAATTGCAGTTCACAGCTCTCCAGCCTGGCTGATGAGCCCTGGTTTTCCCAGGCATTGCAAATAAACCCTGCAAGGAAATCAGTGAGGGGGCTTGCAGCACCTTCTCCCACCCAAGGCAGGATGCAGGAACCCTGTTGCCCCAGCCACAAAAGGGTTTGAAGGCAGCAGAACCACCCCATCCCCATGCCCTCTGCCTTCCCTTTTCCATTCCCAATGCCTGCAGCAGGCCCAGCAGCTCCTCAGCACGGCAGCAAAGAGACAGGCCACAGGGGAAGATTAAAAACATTCTGAAGGGTCACCTTCTCCCCTCTCATATTGCCTTAATTAAGGTTCTGGTTCTGCTATGCTTCCTCTGATGACTTCATTCTCTAGGGCACTCATCCCAGAAAATTCAAATTTTACCTGTGCTGGCATGTAAATCTCATAAAGCAGCATTTGCTTCATACTCTGTGTAGGAGAAAAGTTGCTGCAGGTGCCAGTTATGCTTTAGTTAAAAAGGACATTAGAACAAAATATCTGGCAGTTTTTGAGGGGAGTGTGCACTAGGTCAGAAGTTAGAGGGACAGGAAGTGAGAAGGAATCATAACATTTAAAAACTACAAGAGGAAATAGGTGAGGAAAAAGAAAAATCTGTATCTGAAAAAGCTGTCTAAAGAAAGAAGGATAGTTCAGGAGAATTTTTTACTTCTTTCATCCATTTGTCCATTCCTGTTCAATTATTTCTCAAGGTAAGAACCTGCTGTCACCAAAGATCACAGAATTACAGACTGGTTTGGGTTTGAAGAGGTCCTAAAGATGACCCAGTTCCAACTCCCTGCCATGGGCAGGGGCACCTTCCTCTGTCCCAGGTTGCTCAGAGCCCCATCCAAGCTGGCCTTGGACACTTCCAGAGATGGGGAATCTTCAGCTTCTCTGGGCAACCTGTGCCAGTGCCTACACTCTCGCAACAAGAATTTTTTCATAAAACGTAATTTAAAACTAGACAAAAAGTTCATGTCTCCCATCTGACAAACTCATTACTGTCCCCACATAAGGGGGTCTGCTCTGGTGTCTGGTTGTAAATATATAGATATAAAAGAAACAACAAAAAAAGAGAGAGATATAGTAAAATGCTCATAAGGCTTTTGTAGTCACACCAGGATGGGCAGAGCAATATCTTCTGAATGGCTGAATGAAGAGAACTATGGAATCTTTCTGGAAAATGTTGGCTTCTTACATTTAAGACTGACTATATCTCATCTGAATAGTCATTTACTGGAAAACTGTCAGCCTTGATTCAAGATTTTCCAGAAGCTTACTTAGGTCATGTAAAATATAAGCATTCAAGCATTCCAAAAAAGCAACAGAACAGAAATGAAACTGGAAAACAAACGTCATGCTTCTCAACAAGGTCACTTAATATTTTACTGAGGACCACGTAAAAGCAAAGTACATATTTGAAATGCCAGAAGATTCAGGTTTCTGTGCATCACTGGATAGCAATGAGTATTAACCTTATACATTGAAATATATATATACACACTATATATTAGTCACTTTCTTGTAGGAAAAAGAACACTCAACAAAACAGATCAAGAAAGGAGATGATACAGATCTCACTGTTACAGCTGAGAAATGAGATCCTAATCTTGACCACAAAATACCAGCCTTTCCACCAGCTAAGCAATTCACAATGGTGCTAAATTAATGTTTGGACTCAATGATCTTAGAGGTATTTTCCAACCTTAATGATTATGTGAAAATATATACCTTTACAAAAACACATGATTCCTACTCTGGGTACAATTGCTCTTTTTAGAACCCTTTTTGGAGAATCATACAACTCATGAAAAATCTGTCCTGGATTTTCAGGAAAAACAAACCCCAAACAATACAACAAACTCACCTGACATTTACACTATTACTAGTACTTACACATGTATTGGCAATCCCCTATATTTTAAGTCCGTGGAACTAAAATCATAATTTTTCTAAATGCTAGGGGTTTTTTTACTAAATTGGTGGGAGACAGGCTATGTGTTTGCCTGGACTGTCCTGGCTGCCTCAGTCTCATAGTCTAAAACTAGATTTATTTTGGCTAATATGGCAGCCCTACAACAAAAACATAGAGCATAGATATTTGGTCTAGAACAACTACTTACTGGCCTATTCTTTATTTTAAAATCAATGGAGGCACTTTAGAGGGGGCAAGAATATTGATTTTGTGCCCCTGAAAGTGCCTATTTATCCTTCTTAACTAGAAAGGAACTTTATGTAACTAGTTCAGACAGACAGGTCATAGACTCATAAAATTAAGAGGAATCCCACCCAAGGCACCTAGGAATAGTCAGCTTTATCATATATGTTTTCTGCTCCACAGTGTATATAAAAGTTTGGTCATGCTCCTTTTCCCTAAAGGTAGAGTGCAAAATTAGTTTGTTTTAAATCCCTAGTGAGACTCCTATTACAAGTAATTAAAGTTCACGTCACAATCTCATAAATGATAATGAACTTTGAAGGCAGAAGAAAATTAAGTAATATTGGGAATGCAATAATCAAACTGCTTAGAAAATTTATGACATGACATGGAAAAGAAACAGCCTCACATCTTAGTGTGGCATCAGGGGCTTGAAAATCTTAAGCAACCCTACTTTTTGTAGGTGGGAAGCTGTGTTTTTAGTTCTCACATCGTGCAGCATCAATCTTGCAGCATGAAGAAATTTTACCTCAACATCTTGACTACACCTGGACAGTGCAGTACTCCACCACAACAAATAATTTGTGATTACAAAATGGCTAAGGCAGAAATTCTTCCTTTAAAAAATGTCTAGATTGAGAGGTCCTTTTTTTCTGGATTGGTTGTTGCTTTGTTAAGTTCCTAATGATTACTCAGAAGTACTACTGCCAAATGGAACTAGGGCTACCCTTAGCTACAGATAATTCTGCACTTAAGGGCAGTAATGTATTATCCTTGACACTGCAAAGAACGTATTCTAAAAACACTATCTTCAGCTAGAGGGGTTTTAGTCACTTTTTGAATAAGAGCTTGTTCTTGCAAGGGGTCTTAGTGCCTTTCATTGTATGCAATTATAGTTGATAAGTTCCTCCTCTCTTTCTCAAATGCAATTTCTAGTTACTGTTACTTGACAGTTTATCTATATACTTCTCTTCCAGTGCAAATTAAAACATTTCAATTTAATATATTTTAAATTCCATTAAGCAGTCCTTTTGAGATAGTAGTGAACACTGAGTTTTTTCCCTCTTCATTTTGTATTATTCAAAATTTACTGAGAGAGAAAGTATTATTCTCAAGTTGTTGCTCCCTGCTTACAGACTGATGTTTTAGTCACACATAGACTTGAAATAAATATTTCTCTCCACAACAGGAACCATGATTTGACTCTAGACATTCTATTACAGCTCAGCAGACTTGCTCATTTCACACCTGGAGGCAACTTATGGAACAGCTCCACAGCAAAAAAACCTCCATTAGTTCTTACAATTAAAGTTTATTGAACAGACTTAGGATCACCAAGAATCAGCATCCAAACTGAAAATAAATATACTTACAAACTTAGCTCACCATCTAGTTCCTAACCTTGGTAAAAGGAAGCTACATTTTCTATGTTAAGGTTAAACAACAGCTATTGTTGAACTTAATGGAAAAGAACAGAGGAAGTGTGTTGCTAGCTAAAGGAAAAGTGAACTGTGTCATGTGTAGCTTTTAATATTTAATGAATCTATATGGCTGCAATCCATTATGTGACAATTTAATTATATGACAAAAAAGTTTGATAAATAATATTGTGGTAGGACACCTAATCCATTATTTAACAAAAAAAAATCAATACTTCCATAACTCATGTTCCTACACACACACAGAGTCACAAACACACAAGCTTTTTCAAGGAGGCAAAAAATCCAGACACCATAGACCATTCATTTTCTGGCCAGGACAAGTCCAAATTGAAGTTTAATCAGGCCTAGATGGGAATGAATTTTATTTGATATATTTTTTTAAACTAGTAGATCAGAAATGGTTGCTGCTAAGATGTTTTTTTCCTGAAAGGGCTGTATAACTAGAAGGACTACCTTTTGAATCTAACAGACAAAGATGAAATGCCAGATCTCGCTATTGTTGATCATACAAAACTGCTGTTTGTGCTGATGGGATCACTGGGGAGAGGGGCCAGGCAGGCAAAGAGTGTCAGGGTTAGTGCTCAAGTTTAGACACAACATCACAATCACTAACAGGCAGCAAAGGAAATCCTCCTGAAGGGAAGACCTTGGTAACAGGAGAGGGGTCCTTTTTCCCTTTGCAAACCACTCAGATAAAAGCAGTGTCAGGGGTGTTACCCTTGTGGCAGAGCAAAATTTCACCAGGAGATAAAGAGAATGAGGCAGGCAGGCAGAGCTGAAGGGGGACACCAGGTATGAGGAAAGGGCCAAGTGGGTGGGCACTCCAAAATCCTGCATTCAGGACTCCAAAGTAGGGGGAACAACTGAAGGGAGCACGTGAAAGGAAACCAGGCATGAAGGATTGGCAGTCAGCAGCTCCCTGACATCACTGCCTGCAGTTCAGATAATTAATTTGTTAGGAACAAATGCTTCCTCCCCAAACACTCAAAGGCTCCCCACCCTTCTATATGACTTGTTTTTGTATCTATTGGTTTGTCATATCATTCCAAATATTTTCCAACTGCAGCCCAAGCAGTACAACCCCCAAAGTCTCAGTGTTTTCAAGTTATGGAAAATAACCCTAATTTAGTTCTTCAAAATGATGGATTTAATATTTTGGCCCAATTCTGCTCTACTTGTAGGCCATCTTCGAACTTGAATATCCATCATTCCTACTCTGGTGTTTTCAGGAAATTTGTTTCTTAAATATTTTAAAAAATGAAGACTTTCTTACTGCTGTGCAGACTACTATTTATGTCAAGTGTACTTATCACACAATTTAGGGCTGACTAGCTTGATGCTAATGCACTGAGATTTTTGTTTCATTCTGACAGCACTGTCACTTTAACAACAATTTGTCACAGTGCTTTTGTTGCCTTCTAATTTTTTTTTAGCAAACACGATTGTTATCTTGTACTTGCTCTAGGGAGTTCATTCTCCCCTCCTGAATTTATGCAATTATTCTTTCATTATGTTGCATCTTGGCTGTTGCTGCCTGGGATGCTCCTCTCTGTCAAGGTGTTTTGGGTTTTTTTTAGTGGAGGTTTGAGGAATTTGTGTGGGCCCATGTGAAAACTCTCCTCTCCTGAGGTACTCTGAAGAAATTATGCATGGTACAAATATGTATGTATATATATACAAACATGTATCTAAACAAGACAAGTTCCAAATACCAGAAAAGAAAAATATAGCATTCATCATTCCTCGGTGTATGAATTACAAATGTGAAGTTTGCTAGCAATACTCCTCTGAAAACCTAAACACCTCAGTTTATATAATTTTATTTCCCAAATTTTTAAAATTATATATATCCTAGACTTAGGATTTTTTGGTTCAATATTTTGTCCTGTTTTTAATTAGGTGCTACATGTTTTTATCTTTCTCTTGAATTCTATGTTACAGCTTGGAATGTAAATAACAGAATAGTGAAATTATTGGAAGATTACTGCAGTGAAACATATTTCATTATGCATACATCTGACTTTTCAAAATCAGTGTTTGTAAAGAGTTCTCTTTGACTCTTTCTTTATTCATTATCTAATCTTGATCAGCCAAATTGAATGGTTCCTAGTACCTTGCTTCTTTACAGTTTAATTAGAAAACCCAACATTATCCAGAGAAAAAAGGTGGTACAAAAGTTTGCTATTGAAACAGCATCTTACATCTGTAATCACAAAGTTCTACTCTCTTTTCCATTAAAAAAAAAGACATAGGGAAGCTGGATTTACTTGTAAAAATTAATCTTATGCATGGTATGCCAAGATGAGTAGAGTTCTGCTTCTCCAATCTCATGAAAAATATAAGGTGGTCACATTGTCAAAAAGTTAAGGTTCACTGAAGTACAAAATGCAAAAAAAAAAAAAAATAAAGTATGGTTTTGCAGTATTTATATAGCTTTGGGAAAGATTATTTTGAATCTCATCTTGAGGGACATATTGCATGAAGTCACACACCCCATCATCCCTACAAACACGTTTCATCATGTGTGTAACTGGATCTGCCTCTAGAACTTATTTCACACTGGCAGAAGCCACTTCCTTTGGCACCTCATCTTGCTCCAAGTAATTATCAACCATCACCTGAACATTCGTCTGCATATGTAGTAGGACATTAAAAAATGAGTTAATTAGCACCTGGATAACAAGGATGAATTCCCACCCTAGCCCAATGGCACAGCTGCACTGCACTCCTTAAGAGGGACAGCAGCAGCATTCCTGTCATCCAAGTGTTAGCAGCTGATAAAGTAAGAGGAATGATGATAATTGTCATTAACACTGCTTGACTGCTTAGGGAATGGCACCAGGATTTTTTGCTAGGACAAGAGCAAAAGCATTTTCAGCCACAGAACACCTGAAAGGAAAAAACACAGCCAACACCTGTGCTTTTGCACACACCTCCAGTACTAATTGCATAAATTGCATTTCAGAAGTTAATAAATTGATAAGTGACCCTGGAAGTGTATTTTTTGTAGAAGAACAAAACCTGCAAAAAATTCGATGCACTGTCAGACCTTCAGGAGGTGAAAAGGCAAATCCAAATTCTCAAATCTCTTTCCCAGGAAAGAAATTGATCCGACCACATAAGCTTCGCTAGTAAATCAATATTCTCAATACCAAAAATATTTACTTAATTGAGCACAGTAAGGCAGTAGAGTTTTGTACTTACTGACTGCTGGAGGGGAGTTCAGCCTGGCCTGAGTTCTGATCCCACTGACACACGCAGAGACCCAAGGCACAAAGGCTTAAATAAGATTCCTGTGAAAATCACAGGTGATGTTAACCAAGAGGGCGTGCCCAGAGTTCCATTAGGTTAAGGGTAACTCTCCTGCAAGTGGTACAAAAACCCATCCTAACAGTATGGGTGATCTGTGAAAAAATAAAGAGTGCTACTTTAAGAAACCTTCCATGAAGATTATCTGTTGCTCCTGGCTGGAACTTTAGTTTTGGCTTTAGGACCTGCTGATCTCCCTTGAGTTCATGTCAAGCATTTTAGCTGGGTGCATGTACCTTCCCTTTCCCTATAGGAATACAATTGGGGCCCAGCTGTTATCTCAGATATGAATAATTGGAGGTAATTTTGCATTATACTCAATACAGAAAGATCCAGGAGTCATTAGTGTCTGATGAAGATTGTTATTAAAGCACAGTAGGCAAAATGGCAGAAATATCAAATATCAATATGAAATACAAAATATCAAAGTCCCTCCAATGTATTGAAGGGTGCTCCACTAATTGATAACAATTTCAAAAATAAGTGTCTATGGGGTGTCCCTTAAATGGTGATCTCTGTCAAAAGAGACTTAATTCTCTGAGAGAGAGAATCTGGATGAGCAGCATGAGAGAAATCCATGTGTCCTTGCACTGGAAGGCAACCAAGTGCAGAGCCTCAAAGCTTACTCCAATGAAGTGTTGATGTCTTTCCCCACCTGATGCCACAGATGATTGGAACATATGACAAATGTTTTTAACTGCTGTTTATTTCTGCATGTTGCATTTCTAGATGGCTTAGCCCCCTTGCCACATTTTTGACCGATTTCTATAGAAATATAAAAAAGAAACCTGATTTTTGTATTGCAACTGTTTGCTTCTTATTGTTGACTTTTGAAAATTTTTCTCTTATTAGTTAAAAGTTATTCACCAAACCCTTTGGCTGCCTGTTCCTACATAGAGAAAATGTAGGGCTTTGGAAGGAGCTGATCGATAAGAGACCAAATATTTCAGGTACCCTATCAGATCTGCAAGTGGCTAGGGAAAGAGTTTTGTGGAAAACTGTCAATTTGTATGCTTAGCATGTGAATATTCATTTATATTCTGAATGGACACTCTGGGTGCATTTAATTACTTCCTAGAGTAAATATTTTTTGTGCATAACTTGGATAAGATGCTAAGTTGGAAAATTTTGTTTCTATTCCCCAACTTTTGAAAACAACGTCTGGTTCTCAATACGCTGCAAATTTAGCAAGAATATTTTTTTAAAAAAAATTTGGTCAGTTCTGTGTCAATGAGACGGCACCAAAGTGCAATGCAGAGGTGTCTCCATCTTCAGACACTGTGGAGGTGAGGAACATATCAGTACTCAACACAAAAATAAAAGCAGCACAATAATAATAAAATACTAATGCGGTTCAAAGGCAGTAACTCAAAGCCACAGCTCGTGTTTCATACTTCATTTAGGTTGCTCCTCAACAATTCTGTATCATAGAAGTAGTAATAAAATGATGTTAGACTTGTTTGTCTTTCTTTTCAGACTGGGAATTTAGATCTACTTTCCAACAGTTAATGCTTTATTATCTCTTCTATTATTTGTCCCTTTGTGCTTTGCTCTTAATTCTTCAACATGATTTGCCATAAGGCAGAAATGGCAAGTAGCACATGGAAATATTATTTTTGTCACAAAAACGTAGCAGTGATGAAATAAAATATAAAGCTAATTAAAATTTTGCTTATGAAGATAAGACATTTTATTTAGTAATTTCTTTTAGATGGTTGCAGCAGGATTAGAAATGAGGGAAGCAACAGCGTTTCAATTAAATTCCCTGAAATTCCAAAGGACACTGGATGTTTAATTTGGGCTTTAAGTCTTCTCTGTGTGTATGACAAGCTGACCAATATGAAGGCCTTTCATGAAAATTACTGTATGTATCAAAGTTTTAAATTATTCATATGACAAAATGAAATGATCAACAATACCACTGGATAATTAATGAAGTTGTCACCTTGACAAGACTAACAATAAGCTTCTTCTTGGTAAATAATCAGCGATTCCTCTGCTATAATTTTTTTGTGTTAAAAACATCACAAAAGCAATTCCTTCTATTGTATGTTCATAAGCTCATGGAATAGAAACATCAAAACTTAAAAACAGTTGGTTGAGTTTTGCCAATAGTTCAATGATTTAAAGTGGTTTCATATCATTGGTTACTAAGTCAGTAGGTAGCTGCTATGCATGCGAATTTACCAAGGAAAATCAGACATGGTGCAATGAACACGGAAAATAATTATTTTCTTGGTAATATTTGTAGGAGACGTATTAAGAAGAAGCAAGAGCAGTAATAAGATGTGTATACCTACTAAATCTAGTACCACTGCAATATGTGGAATGATCTGTGGATTTTTTATTCTTTAATTAAAGATTCTGTTGGTTTAATCACACAGCTCTGCAGTAATAATGCTGAACTGGATAGATGGAGACAAAGGGCATTAGCATAAGGCTACAGCCAGTCAGGTGCTGCAGCACAGCTCTGTCAAGCCTCATCTGTATTGTTGTACCTGAGGCTCCTTCAAACCCCATTTCTGACAGCAGTGTCCTAAATTTTCTTCAAACCTTTGGTAGAACCGGCCATGAAAAGCAGTTTGCACCTGTGGGAAGATTCCTCACAGACATGGCAGAATAAGACTTTGTGTAAAGGGTCCATTTTCTTATCAGGATCTGGAGTGAGAAGAAGTGGCTGGAAAACACCTGTTGAAGGTCCAAGGATGTACAACACCCTGTCTTTCAGACTTTGCCTTCTTTAGTGGCTTTTTTTCCCCCAGCTCATATTCACAGAGTAATACCACAGTAACACTCGTGTTTCTGCTTTTCTAGTACCCCACACAGCATGTTCACCTGGGTGAGTTTATCACTTTGCACTGCACTAAGGACCACGCTGAAAAACCCAGGCTCTTGTTCCACTTTGTCAAAACACAGACTCTGTAGACCTCAACACTGCTTATTACACCACTCCTCCACTGGCCCACATGTACAGGGAGCAGTGTATATTTATCTTCATCTTTAAAAAAAAGAGTGAGAAATGCTCCCAGTGGTCTATTAGTTGGCTGTGAGCACATATTTTCACACAAAATCTGGATACCATAAACCCTCTGGGCATTGGCATTTCCATTTTGGTAATGAAGGCTTCTGGTTGTTATAGACAGAAAGGACTGGAAAGGAAAAGCAGCATATTCCAAATACTTCCTAGGACAAAAACCAAAAAAACTGCAACTTTTTCTCTTTTTTGAAGATAGGTTGTTAAAAATGCAGCTTAATGACTTTTCCATTGATAAAAGACATGTCAAGATTTTAACTCCTTACACTAAACCACCTAAGATGAAGTTAAAACTGCAGAATCTACACTGCAATCACTACAGGCACTCCAGATGCTCTCTGTGCTGTCCCAGGAACATCTGCTACTTTCTTCTGGGTAAAAATATGTTGTTTGTAACTTCTCTCTACCCAGAGGCAGTGAAGGTTTTCCATTCCTTTTTAACTCTTATGTGGCAAATTTTGTGTCCTTTTCTAGCCCCCACCAAGAGCTTCCCCATGCTGCTCTCACTAATTGTGTGAACAATTCCAGACCCTCCTGCTCTCAATGTGGTTTGTTGATGCTCTGCACAGCAGAATACAAAGCAGACTTTTTCAATATTCACACAGAAAATTCGTAGCTTGTTACAAGGAGGGAAATCCCAAACCCTTTCCGAAGGAAAATCAGCTTCCAACCAAGAGTGGCTCTAACAAGGAAGGCTGCACACACCTACCAGGATTTTGGTGCCAAGTTCCAGTGCTTTGGGAATAGGGGAGGAAGCAAAGATGCTTTTACCCTCCCACCTGGGAAGCTGCCATGTGCAGATTAACAGCTATGATCCCACTGCACTGGGAACAAGCAGTGCAGGGAAATTTTGTCTCTGCTTGGTGGAGAGGATCCTGCTCCTCAGATCATCAGCTCAATTTCTATTCTCATTACCAGATTCTAAAGCAACAAAGATTTGATTTTTGTAAGTATACTAAAAATGCTGTAGGGTACATGCATTTATAGTGCTTATTCTTCTGAAATCTAAATTTAAAAACTCAGTATACTTTGCATTTTGAGGGAGGTAAAGCCTCAATGGCAACATTCCTGTGTCAGACCTTCTTTGGGTTGTCAGGCCACCTAGTTGCAGTGGAGAAACAGTTAAAGCAACTTTTGCTTGGGCATTTCTTTAAGTTTATTTGTGAAAACATATCCCAGGCATGGACGTTAAACATGGTAAGTTGGCATTGCGTTGGCAAATCTGGCTCCACATCATTTGGATCCCAGATTTCACAGCATCTTACACTCCACTCTAACAAAAAGCCAAAGGCAGTGTTTTTGTCAAGTGAGGAGGAGTGATATTCTGGGAGACTGGCAGCAGAGAGTGCATAGCTGGCTGATTTGATTTGGAAGTGGATTGCAGGGATTAGTGTGTGAGCTTTGATTTTTTTACACAGTGCTGAGGGCTAACAAATCCCCCCCCCATTTCAAGTTTTCTTTATTTCTTACACAAAATAATAGTTTCCTGATTGCCATGAGACAGCACACTAAAGTGTGAAAATACTGTGGCAGCTGTGGTGGTGGCAACACATGTCATTTCTGTGCACAGGCTGAGATTTTTCTCATGAGACTCTTAAATAGATGCAATGAAGCATTCAACACACCCAGTTAATATCTAACAGCAACTCCTGCACGTGTTTGTGTGCTATGCTGGCAATATCTGGAATGACTGCCAGCTTTTACAAATAAAAGATAGGTATGACAATATCCTGCTAGTGTTGAAATGTATCCCAATCAAAACAGAAGGACTGATTCTGTTTCTGTGGTCTTTGTTTGGCATCCCTTATGGAGAAAGTAATTAATACAATGAGGCAGGAGGAGGACTGTCTCGTGGGATACACAATCCTTTTGTAACTTGATTCAATTATTTTTTCCCAGCTATAATTCTTCAGTGAATGCTTCACCTTCTCTTCCTTGTGTTTTTATTAACAACAACAACAACAAAAAACAAAACAACAAAACAAAACAAAACAAACAAACAAAAAAACCCCAAACCCAAGAAAGAATGAAGTAAAATGACAATGACACTGTCAGTGTGACTGTAAACTTCATGCTGAAAATTCATCTTTCTGTGCATTAAGTGAATTCCTGCTGGAAAAGGGCAGCTGATCCTAGACATTATTCAGCAAGCTCCATTTGTATGTTCTTTCACTGGAACACATGCTAGTGAGATGGATGATTAAAATCTTACAAACCCTAGAGCTCTCCCCAGACTCAAACTCTGCTTTTGTTCTGCAGCTTTCAGAGCATTTCAGAGCTCAGTCAAAACAGTTGTGGCAGGAAAAAAAATGGAAGCTTAACCTTGTGCTGAGTGCCACCCTCTCTTAAAAGAAGTGAAAGAGGCAATGCAGGATGAACACAGGGTTCAGAGCTCACCTGAAAACTTGAGGAGTAACCACGTCACTGCCTTCAGGATGTGGCTCTAGCATCACATCTTTTATATCACTTTTTAAGAATCTAAAGTAATCTCTCTGTGCCAAACTGATCTCTGATTTTAAAAAAATCATGTACAGCATCTAAGCTGATAAATAATTGAAACCTCTAGCCCTAAAATTTCTCTACTCAGAGAATTTGCTGTCTACTGCCATATTCTCCTGCTACAACTTCAGTGGTCCCACTTGAGCCAATAATCTATTTGACTTCAGCTGATTTTAAAGTAGATAAAAAATTATTATCAAGCCTGGCTTGACTTTATATTTGTCACCACAAATTTCAATCTACTTTGCAGCTAATATTAAATAGTATATTTCATTGTCTTAAATAATTCAATAGTAGTATTCTCTTGTGATTTTTTGTCATGCCTTTTTTGGTGTTTTGGAGTTGTTTTGGGGGGTTTTTTTGAGAAAAAAGAAGTATTCGAACTTTTCAATTTAAAAAACCCCCAGCAAACCCCTAAGATACCTTCCCTGTACCAAAGGGCATACAAGTAATGGCTAAATCTAAAAATGATATTCTGTAATGGGAATGAAGTGTAATTTTTCTGATTTAAATTTATAAAAATCCACACAATATGAATGCTTATAATGTTAAATTGGCACCAGTCCATTCACCACAAAGGACACAGATACCTTGATCACACTTTTATTACCCTCTGTAGCTTTATGTATTTCACATTAATGAAAAAAATCAGATTTTGATATCAAACAAACAACCAAATGTGGGTGGTCACACTCCAGAAAACAGTAGCCAAGTGTTTTAATAAGCTGCTTTGATATTCAGCACTAATCTTTGGAACTGGCCCCACACAGCAGACTCTTGTATGTTTGCTTTGTGAACCTCTAAAATCAGGGCTCTGAGCAAAGTGATGTGCAAGGCTGGTTTGTGCTGCAAGTCCAAAGCATTCCTTGGTAATATCTCAATGATTAGCATTTTTGTAGCCACATTTATTTAATAAAAAAATGCACTTTTATTATCTAGCATGTCTGCAAACCATCTGTGAGTTGATGGGATCTATTGAGAAGAAAAAAAAAAAAAAAAAAAGAAAGGGAAAACTGAGCTGTCTGTGAAAGCCCATTTTGAAAAGCCATAAAAATAATAGGCCAAATTTTGGTTCTCTCTGATTTTTTGATCTTGAAAAGCTTCATTGGCTTCAGTGGAGCTACACTGATTTTTATCTGCTACGTATCCATTTCCTAGCATAAAACAAAACTTCTGTTATTTGTCTGCATTTCTTATAAAGCTGAAACAGATTTAAAAGAAATCCAAACCAAAGATATCCTCCCAAAGCCACTGAAATTGCAATTACTGCTTTACCTTAAATCTGTTTATCTTTAAAATATACATTCTACTTTTAAGTTTTAAAATATGGTTGGATTTTATATATCTGCCTAGAATATTGTTTTAATATTTTACTGTTATTTGCAGATGAATCACAGTTAGGAAAAGGAACTCACTAAAGGCTGGATTTTTACCTATTCAATTATGGGAGTTTAGTGGGCAGCTGCAAAATAAAATTGTATTCTTTCTTGGCACTTCAGTCTTGGAAGAAAACAAAACATTTCAATGTAAAGATGCCAAAAGCATACATCAAAACCAAAACTGATAGCGATTTTGTAATCATTCTGTCTATTTTACTGGCATGCTGCATTTCTGAGGGGTTTGTGAGGAATGCAACTCAATGAAAAACTGAGCTCTGTCGGTGAAAAATCAATTATTTTGATTGGATTTTTAAAAGGCATTTCAACACAGTACCAATTGCACACCATTTACGAGGCTTGAAACGCACCAGAACACAGCATTTCCCATTTAGCAAGCCAAGAAAAGCATCTTAGGCACTGCAGAAAAGCATTTCACTGCGTTTTGTAGAGTGTTCAGGTGGAAGAAAGAGGTTCCTCGATCTGCTTCACAGCCAGCCTTCCTGAAAGAGCCTTCCCTTAGCATCCCCATCACCCAGAGCTCACATGAGCTCCCAAATCAGGGCCATAATTCATGCAGAGGTGTTAATTTCCCTATCAGCTGACCTGATACTGAAATAATTGATCATCCATAGACATTTTTCACCAGACATGACACATCTAAGTTCTCGCAAGGACAAGATCAAGGTGTGAATATTTTTTAGGGCGATACATTTCAGTTTTAACGGGGATTTTAAGATTAAAGGTAAGCTCAGTTCACACAGAAAAATAGGAGAGGGCAAACGAAGGTCAAGTTCTGAAATACCCAGTCTAAAGTATATATAGGAATTGAAGCAAGATGTCACAGAGAGCATTTGATAGTCAGTAAAGGATTAGCATTCAGGTTCTTCAATTCCCTGTCTCCAGCTCCTTGATATTAGTGCAATAAATCTTGCAAGTATTAAAATATATGTAAATTAGGGTTTATTTTTTTCTAAGGTACTGAACCCTTGAAGTTCACATTTTCAAGTTCACTGTAATCATTTCAAGAAGGCAGTTACTGAAAGAATAGATTTCCACATTGCTACAAGACCTTAGAGACTCATAAAAAAAGCCAAGGCACTGAAAGACTCCTGACAGAACTGCTGGAACCTGGCTTGTGCAGAAAACTTGCAGAACAAAGTCCAATCCCCTGTTATTGCAGGTGGCCATCTCATAGAATCTGTTTAAAAATAGGATTAATCTCCCTCTTAAAACCAATTAGCTTTTTGCCCCCGTGACTCCCAGTGGGACACTATTTTCCAGCATCTCATGACTCTGCCACTTAAAGATTTCTTTATTTTCGAACATGTATACATTTATCTGAGACCATTTTCTACCTAGTGATATTTTCCCTGAACCCTTTTCCCATTTTCCCCATTTTCTTTTTCCTGTTGAGGCAGTTATAGAGAGCAATTGTAAAGACTCCCTTTTTTTAAAATTTTTTTTCACATTTTGTCTAAGATATCTTTCATCTTCTCCTCTTACAGAATTTGTGAACTCTATTTACTGTAGTAGCTTTACTTTGCATCTCTCCTAGCCTAAGTTTTCTGAACCTGGGTGAGGAGGATTGCACATTGTGTTCCAGTGAGAGCCCAGCAGTGCCCTGCAGGATGTCAGGAATTCCTGTCTCTATTAGTAACATGATAAATAGTCACATCCTAGGGTCTCATTCTCAGGGCTACATCATTTTGATAGTTCAAATATCCTGGTGATGCTCAGAGGAACCAAAAACTTCCCTTCCTCAGATATTTCCTTCTTTTCACAGATCATGGAGACCTTTCCATGTAATAACTTTGTCGACAGCAAAACTTGCCAGTGCATTCTTATTTTTAATACTGAAAATATTAAACAATGCTGATCCTAACTCCTGAAGAATCCTGCTAATGAATGTATGATTTTTCTAGTTTACCCATTATTATTTGGGTTTCATTCAGTTTCTGACTGCTTTACAGTGGTTCTGCTAAAACCCTGTCTTCTCATGCTTCACTAATGACTTCATATCAAATGCTTTAGTGAATCCAAATAAAGCATGCACTAGAACTCCACCTATAAAATCATCTTGTACAACACATGTATGCAACTTTTACAATCTTTTCCCCTTAATGTTTTGTATTTAATATATTTTAATCTCTAATTGTTCCAGAACCTTAACTACACTGATATGCACCCAGCAGGTCTCTTTGCTTTCATGTCTCTCCTCTTGAGGCCTTAGTTCTTCATTGTTCTTCTGCTTGCAGAAGTTAATTTCCTTCATTTTTCAAACTTTGTCTCCCTGAAAATATTTATCCTCCCATTTAATTTTGGCTGAATGAAATAAAGACTCCTCAATTAGATACCACTGTGGCAACAGTTATTGAAAGTAAAATATTTTAAAAACAAAACCTATAAGATTGAATGATAATTTAAATGAAGAAATCTGTTGGCTGCCACTTGCAAGCTTAACTGTCTTACCATTTCTTTTAACAGTAGCAGGATGCAATGTATTTCAGGAAAGTCAAGATATTTTACTGATGTATCAGAATTAAATGTTTCCCGATATTCATCTGATTAATAATGCTACAGACGATTCATGTCTATATTCAGATGGATCCTATGGGAAACACCAAAAACTTTCCTGCCACTGTGCTTCCCCAAAGCAGCCTTGATCTTAAAGTGTTCTGTTTTATCCGTCCTTCCCACTACTCCACGGTCAATAATGATGTAGATTTTTTTACTCAAACACATTTTTTCATTTCTCTCTTCCTTAACAGCACATGAAATTTTATTTTCCCTAAAGACAACGCTACCATGCAACGCGATGGGGCAAATCTGGCTTCTGGCCATCAGAGATGAAATCCCTTTTTGGAACAAACACAACCCAGCTAGGCTCCTTTACTTGAGGATTTTTGTCTTTTACTTTGCCCCTATCCCTTTACTGCCTACCACGTGAGGATCAGACACCAACTAAAAAGGTGCAAAGACAAATGAGAAAGACAAGTCCCCGTTCTCAGCAGATCCCAGCCACAAGTTCACTCACAATACAGACACAGCAGTCTTTCAACACTAAGTTGACCTCATTCTTCTGATCCCACCTGAAATCCTGCATCCTAGGTTCAAGTTTTGGCCTTTTGTTTTTAGATAAGTTTATCTGATTGATTTTTCCAGAGGAAATAGGCAGAGCATTACAACTCTCTGTTTTGTTTACCCAGATATTGATCTAGTACATTTAGTATTTTATTTTATCTCTTACACTCATTTTCTCTTCATGCATCCTAAACTAGATGCAGAGATTAGGCAGTCACTGTTGAATTCCTCCTCTCATTCCTTAAATTAAAGATGCTCTTATCAACATCACAGAATTTGGCAGTAATGCTGTCTTTAGACATCCATCAGAAATTATCAGTTTAATCAGAGATTAAGAGAACTATCTTGTAAGAGAATATAGTGCCATTGGGATTTACCAGTGAGAATTAACTATATTACAAATTGTTTCAAATGACATTGAGAATCCTAAACTTTATATTTCTATGTTGAAAAAAAAATAGTAATACCAAAATATTATGTTCTAAAAAACTCTCAAGTGAGTAAGAGGAAATATCAAGCTCTGAAATATGTTAAAAGCAAATCTTCAGGGAAAAAAACCATATTAGGAGTGACCGTGTCTGAAAGTTACATTCCGAATGACCTCTGGAGAATGTTTGCAGCTCAAAATAGAGTTAAGTACATGTCATCTAGCAAATGGAACCATCACAGAGACACATTACACACGTGCAGTGACACAGAAACACGTTGGTTGCTAATTCCAAACCCCTATTTGTAGCTCCAGAGGTGAGAAGATCTCCCGTGCAGAGTAAATGTGCCTTGCTGCCTTTGTTGAGTGCAGCAAGGGTCTCTCATTTGCCATATGGATGTGGGAATGGCTTCCACAAGGACATCCCCAATTGCTTGTACCCAGCTTCTCACTGACCTTCTCAGGGGTGTCTTAGCAGCACTGGTGTGGGTGGCAGGAATGCATTCCGCCAAGCATCTTCCAAGGAAGGAAAAGTGAGCTGTTCCAGGACTGCATCATTAAACTTTGCCTACATTTCCATGCCCAAGGATTTGTTCAACAGGTGCCTAGGGACATGATTTGCTGTGCAGTTAATATGATCTTATCTTAGCCTGCTGTGGAAGGGAAATGCACTTCTGTTCTTGAAGTGTCTCGGAAAACACGAAAACATGTACTGAAGCTTCCTTATAGTTATGGAAATGTGATGGAAAATGGAAAGAAAATCTCGACTTTGTTGCTGAAACTGATTTGCTTGGTATGTTTAGAAAATAAACAGTGGCTCCACAGGCCACAGTGCTCTCAAGAGGTAAAACCATAGTCAAGAATAAATAATTGCACATTTGTGGAGATTTTTCCTCAGTAGGCTTTCCTCTACATCTTCCTTGGTCACTGCAGTGTTTGGGGTTGGTGTGAAGATCACGTAGCTTGTCTGTTTTCACAGACTCTTGCCCATCCCAGTATACCTAGCACATCCCAATTGTGAACTGGTTCTCAATTTTGACAATGTAAAGGGGAGCAGAAACATCACATTATCTGTAAGGACGAGTGAGACATCTGTGGTTCAGCCTGCATTCCAGGGGATCCTTGTTAAAGAAGGAAGGCATTCATTCAATCCCACTCACTATTAATATATACAGTAAAAAGGCTAAAATAATGATGTTATAAATGTTATGCTCATGTATTCAGGCCATGTTACAAAGGGAAGCCATTTTAAGCCATTGGATGCAAAAAAGAAGAAAAGAAAAAAAAGAAAATAAGAAAGTATTTCAGCTAGTGTTGTATTATTGTAAAATTAAGATGGAATGATTAAAAAGAGATGGCCTGATCATTTTATAGGTAGATTTTGTTGTGCTTTCCTGATTGTTAATTCTAAAGTAATATATTTCCTACAGACTATTTCTATTCACATACCTAATTAGAGCTCCAATTAAAGTGTGCTATGGAAAACACTGTGGAAAATGCACCCTCTACTGGCTCCTAAAAACATGTTATAGAAGTTTGGAACTTTTCTGAACTATTTTCTCAGAAAATATTCCTGGAAGCAAAGAATTAATGACTTCACTTAAAAAAAATGGTTCTTCGTAAAAGAGCAGCTAAAGGTGTTTTACATACTAGAATTTATGAAAAGACACAAGCCAGAAGAATGTATTTTATTAATATAAAGTGCACTGTTTTAACGAAGAACACCATATTGGTGCAAAATAACATTTTACACATATCTTATTGTGAACACAGCATAATGAGAATGGCCATGAAAACAGACTGGCAAGAGAAATGCTTCCTGTATCTGTGATAGAAAACAAACTTATCTTTGATTCAGTAACCCAGCAGAGAGAAGGACAGGTTATACAGCCAAAAGAGAAAACTAAGTGTGTTTGGGGCATATCAAACAATCACTGATTTTGATTCCTAAATATAGAGGTATGACCTTTCTACACTTTCCTATTCCAGCAGGAAAATACAACTCCTACAGGTAGTACAGATCTAGGTTTCTCCCCAGCCTATTGTAAGTTGGAACAGCTGAGCTAATTTCACTCCCTGGTGGAATAAATGGGAGAGCCAGGGGTATCCTGCACGGTGTGACAGAATTGTTCTGCAGCAGTAGGTTCATATGTGCCCTGCCTGCCTGTTTCCTACCATAGTGCAAGCACCTTTGGAAATTCACAGGCAGTGTGCAGCCACCTCAGGTATTTCCCTCTCCAGCTGGTCCCCTTGGGACAGAGGGGACAGGTCTGAACCCTTTGCAACCAAGCAGCAATTCTGCTTAAAGGCATACTCCAACTCTGGTGGGAATTTTATTTTTCAAAGAGCCCCGAGGCTTGTCCTGAAGCAACTCCTTCTATTTAACAACTTGTGGCTAAGAAAGGATGACAAGAAGAATCCCTGAGACATGAGTAACCCCTGCTGAAAGTGGCAGCCTGACTGATGTCACTCTGGAGAGCTGTCACATTACGAGGGTGCCCTCCTCAATGGGCTGTGCAGCCGAAGATGCTGTCTAATGAGGTGTTACTTCCTAATGATAATGGTCTTCATGGAGCCTCTCTTTAATGATGTGTGTTACTTTATAATGATAATGGTCTTCTTGGAGACAGACTGTGACTTTAATCTCACAGCCCCACGGAGGGTGTTACGCTCAGAGCGTTGCAACTCTCGCCCACGATGTCTGTGAAAGCCTGCTCATCTGTGGGTAGTCAACAGAAAGAGCCTTCAAACAGAAAAGGCAAAATTCAAGTGGGAGGGCACAAGCCTTCCTCAATTATGGGGAAAATACTCCATGAAAGAAAGACTGATATACTTATATAAGATTTATATATAATTTATATGCTCCTTATATGTATATTCAAAATAATCTAGTTTTCCTCCACTAGGCTTGCTTCTTCTGCCTCAAAAAGTACTTAAGGGATCTTAAATTTCTTTTTACAGCACCAACATGTTGTGATTTTCAGCTGGGAGATGAGAGCAAATTGATACGAGCATCACTGGAAACTTGATATTTTGTTTGTTGGAAAATCATGAAGTGACACAAGAGATCTTTTGTGCTGATTTCTCTCTCCTCCATTACTCAGTGAACATTTTGGCCAGATGTGGAGGGAGGCTCAATAGTTCCCAGTACTTTTTGTAGATTCCTTCTCTCAAAAAGAACAAAATAATTGCAATTAGCAGAACTTTTGGGCAGTATGATAACAAGAGAGATTGCCTAGGCTACAAAGACTTCCAAATGTGTTTAATTTGACATGACGCATGTCCCATCATTATCTTTTAAATTAATAAAATAAAGAAAAAAAAAGAAAAAAAAGAGATAAATCTAGCTCAATCCCTCCTCCTCCCCCCCCAACCCTATAAACAAAAAAACCCCAACATTCAAGTCACAACAGTTAATTAGATGAAGAAAAAGCCTTGCAACTGAGCTTTTTCTAAAATCCAGCATCAGGACTGAGACTGAAATCTACCCATTTTCCCTACACTCAAATTTGTATCTTCTAATGTTTGTAGGTGTCTTCCCTCCAACATAAAACTGAAAAAATTATGATAGTATCCACAAGATTGTTTCACAGCATTTCTGTACCAACTACATACAGGAAAAATACCCCTGGACAATGTATTTAAAATAAAGAAATTACCTTAATTCCTGTGCCTGACACATTTCTGAAATAGTGTGGTCATCTAATCACGCATTATTTCAGTTCCATGATAATATTTCTCTAACAAGAATATTTTGATGACTCCTTCAATATGCATAAAGGTCAATGGAAATTATAGAGGTAATCTAATAGATCCCACAGTTCAGCTAAGACTATTATAATGTGGACATGCTTTTCATATATTAAATAAATTATCTGCTTATTCAAAGTAAACAGCATATCTAATTATTTAAAAACATAGTTTTCCCTTTTGCTATATAGGAAATATACTACAATTTATTTTCATATGAGAAAAGAAAATATGTGTCTCCCTTGAAAGTAGATACTGTAGTATGCTTTCATAAGAAATTTGAAAGACAGACCCTGGAAACCAATGAAATGGGCAAGGATTCAATCACTAGCCTTCAATCACTAGGTGCTGTAAGAATTTTTCAAGTTAAACTAAAATAAATTGGGCATCAGTGAACATCTGTTCCACATTCAGTGTAAGTCCTTCTCTTAGTTTACTTTAATAAGATTAATTTCACTTAAATTTACACTCATGTACCAAAGACAACTACACCTGAGTTAGTCATCAGTGTCAGCTCCATCCTTACTTTTATTTATATTTCTTTTTTTTTATCTGTTTAAACTTTTTGCATCTAAAAGACAGTCCTTAGCATGCACTAACAACTTCAATATAGCAACTGCGTCAGAAAAATAAATAAAATCCACAATTAACTCCATCCATGGAATAACCCAGAGATTATCACTCTTTTAAAAATTAATCTGTTTCAGTCATGAGAGATTCACTTGAAACTTCAATTTCTTTCCTGCTGATACTAAGATGAAGTGAGAGGCTAAAATATTCTGTGGATAGGATAGATATAACCAGACATAGCCTTAGGACTGCCTCAAGACTGTAGATCTGACTGTCAGAAAAGCAGCAGTAATAACTATAAACTGACCAAATTCAATCAAGAACTATTGATAAGGAACTGCATATCATTTAATTTCGCATATTCGCTTGTTAGGATTTAATAACACAATTTCAATGATGATGCCAAGAATGAAACTTGATCATTTTGCAGAGCTGATAGCAATGAAATACCAGCACAGTTTAACAAACCCAGCACTATTCATTCCAAAACTTCAGCATTTCCACAATATAAAAACTTTATCTTTGACACCCACTGCAAATAAAATCTACCTTAATTATATTTTTCCCCTGCTTTTGGTCTATTTTTTTGTATAACCACATCACTCTCTCAGAGGTGTTCTCCAATATTTACTGAAAACTGTAAAGGAAATCCTCTAAAGTGGATTTTATTACCTAGATAGTTTGTTTTCTAAAATTTTAAAAATATGCCATAATAACTAGATAAGACATCAGGTTTCTTAGCTGCATCCTAATTTTGAAGACCTAACACTTTGTGATCAAATGCCAACTAATTTTGACAGATTTTAGAGATTTTAAAAGACATTATAAGCAATTCTACGTAAAATGTATCAAAATTCTCACACATCAGAATGAGCCTTTGCTGCTCTAAGCAAATAGTTTCTAAAATTGGAATTGGTAGAGTAACAATTTTATGTCTTCTGCTGTTGCCCCCTAGTACCTATTTTACTGCACATCACCAGAGGGAGCTACATTTTGCAAAATTTTAGTTCTACTTTGATGCTCTGAGATGTTATCTGTGTCCCAAAATTCTTCCAGTGTTTCTTGAGCAGAACATGGCTTCAGTCTCATTCTCCACTGGGTCAGAGCCAAGATGTGCTTTAGGATATTGATGGGGCCATGGTTTCTCCCAGTTTTTAGCAGGTATCCCTGTGTCAGTGCTGACAGTTATTAAAATGAGTGACAAAAATACTGCTAAAGGATGCTTTTTTGCATGGAGGTGGGAATTAGCTTTTCCAGCAGCAAGCTGGGTCAGTGAGAGCCGCCTGCTTTGGATGCCCATGAGAGGTGAAGAGGAGAGAGCACGTGGCCACTCGCTCTCGTTGGTTGCCCACTTCTAGAGAAAGAGTGCTGGCCAGGGCTGCTGCAGGGAGGCAAAAAAAAGCTTTATTTCCTTCAGCTTTCACAGGCCTGCTTCTCACATGAAGGCCAGCAGCTGATGCTCCCCATCCCTGGAGAACAGTCAATGGGGTAAGGTGGCAGACAGCACTTCCAAAAGCTCTCTAGAGGTAACGCAGTCACAGCAAGGGAGAAAAATCCTCTTTCCTTCAGGACTCATCTGCTTTCTCTTCCTGCCCTGTGAATAACTCAGCTCTCACATTTCATACAGCTAGTCAGGAGTCCAAGAGGATTTTCCAGCAAATCATTGCTTTGCCCTCCTGACACTTCGGGACAAACAAAATTCTGCTGCAGGTGAGGCCGAGGAACAGCACTGAGCTGGAGAGTGAAGGCAGATTAGACACAGTGGACTGGAAAGGTAGGATAAAACTGGTTGTTTGCCAGCACATAAGCCTAGATGATATCTGTGATAAACTTTTATTTTTACAGGCCACCAGGGCTGATGGAAATACGTGTCTAATTGAGTTAGCACACATACATTGGTTACATATAAACTATTTATGTTAAAACTAACCTAAATTTCTATTAATGTTCTGTTGTGTATATTAATTCCTATACATTCAACCAAGTGTAATGCTTTTCCTTTTTTCCTTTTTTTTTTTTAAAGTATGGAATGTCATTACTCATTTTTCCTCCTTATTTTTATATATTGGTTTAGATTTTTGATGTAATAAATATGACTCAAGCCAAAATATCTCCATACAGTAAAGTCTAAAATATCACTGTTCAGATCCTGTGGTCAATAAGCATCTGCATAACACTGTTCAAGGATTTGGTCTATGAACGTTCCCAACATAAATAATTTTTTCTCAGGTGTCAGACAGCAGCCCCCTCCCTTCTTTTCTACATTCACATATCTCCTCCTGAATTAGTGCAAACCCACTTACACTATTAGCTCCCACCTCAGAGTAACTAAGAATTATTTATTTCTGCATAATATACTAGTGATTTGTTTGTTTACCTCCAAGTTTGATCAGATCCCATTAAAAGTTGAGAGGAAACAATAAATTCTCTCACATGATCCTCCACTGAGGTTAAGTGTCACTACACAGACATGGAGAGAAATGTTACTCCCACATACAAGAACGGACCCTTGCCACACAGTGATTAAAAATTGCTTTTCCTCTTTTCTTCTTCTATATGTGCTATGAAGTTATTCTTGATATTTGTATTTCCCATCATATGACTGGGAGGAATAAAACATATGCAACTTGCCAGAAATCAGCACAAATACACTAACATAAAATTGGCACAGATGACTGGAAAATCAAATTCCATGAACAGGCATGACTTGTCATATGAATAGACCAGAAACAGGTTCCAAACTACATCAACAGCTTCAACTATGGAACCACAGAATCATGTAGGTTGGAAAAGCCCTTTAAATCATCGCGTCTAATCATTAATCCAGCACTATCAAATCCACCACTAAACCATGTTTATCAGTTCCACGTCTGCATGTCCAAATGTTGCAGCCTTTTGGGGTTAAGGAAAGGCAAAGTTGTTGCAGCCCCTTTGCAGTACATGTACAACAACTGGTGAGATCCTCCATCAAAGAGTGACACATATCTTAAAACTCTGGCCACCAGAGCAGTTCTGAAGGGTCTTAAAAATTTATTTTCTCTCTTCCAGTCTCCTCTCAATAAAGACCATGGAAGACAGGAGTATAAAGAAGATACTACATTTGCACATGTTCACAACTATTTTAAAAAAATATAGAAGTTACTAGAGGAACTTTATGTTATGGCAAAAACGATGTAGTCTCCACAAACCTTTACCTTTTCAGAAAGATGAACTCTTTAGCAGGTAATACTTAGGCACCATATTCAGTATCTTCAAGTCAGATTTGAGTAGGAATAACGTTTGAAATCCTATATTCATGGTTACATAATGTTATCATCACCTCTGCCCTGTCCTGAGGTCTCCAAGTGAGCCATGAGCTATTCTGGACTGATAAACACATGCTAAAATAGAGCAGGACAGAAATTCTTAACTAAGAAAATTAGCAATAATTTTCATAAAAGCCCTCTGAGAAAACTTTAAAATTTTAATCTAAAATTTCCAGTTCCACAAACACATAGACCTTTTTTCCTCACAGATGGAAAGAATTAAACCAAGGAAATCAAACTAAGTCAATAATTAAAGCAGCATTAGCAGTAAATTGACAGTTTGTTCAGTAATGAAAACCATCAATTGCCAACTGTAATGAAATGCATTATTAAAATCATAATGAGGGTGTAAATACATAATGCTGCATAAAGATACAATCTGAAGGAGTTATCCAGTATAGCAAATAATTAACCTAGAATAACAGCAGGAATACAAAACAACTGGGACCTACCACGGGTTGTGGATCAGAGGAGAAAGGGAACACCTGTTGAGCTTTTCTCTGTGTGTACTTCCTGTGAATGCAGGAAGATTTGCCATTTTGGGATAACTTGCAGGGAACTGAGCAATCTAGCCACTGCAGGCACAGAGCAAAGACTAAACCCTTCCATTCATAGCTCAGATTTTGGAACCGAGGCAATAAGAAAACTTTTTCCCCAGCTGTCCTCTGTGCTGTAAACCACAATGCCTTCCACCCTGTCAGGGTCCCCACATTTAGGAATTCCTTTTGGTTCAAGGGACAAACACTTTCCCTACTGAGAAGGTATCAGGCAGAAAACAGAGGCGCTCTTCTATTAATCAGGGCTCTTTAAAGTACACATTCCCCTTCCTTTCCTATCCCCCCTAGATTCCAAATAATTCATTACAACAAAAGGCTGTCAAAGGATCATTGAGCAGAGCTGCAGAAAATGCCATAAGCATGATTTTGCTAAAGGTCTGTGTCCTTTGCACTTCTCTGCACAGGAGTGGTTGTGGAGAGCAGATGCTGGGAAAGAAGTACTGTAGGAGGTAGCACGACAGTCTCATTTGGATAGACCAACTCCATCAGGTAGCAGTGTTTATCAGCTAACATAAAGAGTCAGCTTGAAGTTAAATATGAGAAAAAAAGAAGACATAAATCTGAGATGAACTTCTGAAGCAGATGAGAAATGCTATGTAGAGGAATGAGAGAAAAAAGAGAGCAAAAGTGAGAATCTAATAGAGGAAATCATGGAATCACACAGCAGCCTGGGTTGGAAGGGAACTTAGACATCATCTGGTTCCAACCCCCCTGCCATGGGCAGGGACACCTTCCACCAGACCAGGTTGCTCAGATGTTGAATTTAATGTCATAAATGTGGCAAGATTTTAAAAACCTTTTGCTGCAATCTGTATTTATGTCAATTGAGACATATAAAGGGTAACAAAGACATAATCAAGAACACAGCTGTGTTAAGAAGTGCATGTTTTCGTCAGTGAGATAACACAGCCCAGTTATACTGATCTGTTTACCTGAGGTTGGTCTAGTAAACCAAGTTTTGGAGGACAACACCAGAAAATGAAAAAAGGAAGAGTCACATTCAATCTAGATAAGCAACTTCCCACCGAACACCAAAGGATTGTTGAGATCCTACAGCTCAGAAAGAAGAGGTGGGGAGGACTGAGAAGGGTAAAAATATTTTAAATACATGCCACTTGAAATAGGAATAGGTGGAGAGTTTTATGAATGGCCTGTACTGGGACGAACATGAGACTGCAGGTGGCTCACCACCACCAGCACCCCAAGCAGACACTTGAACTATGAACACATCCTATTGAAAGCACAGTTTGTGCCCATAACCTGTGCAGTGCCCTGGTAACCCTTGGTAGAGCAAGGCATGAGCTGCTGGTCACAGAGGGAGCAGCAGGGTGGGTGTTCACTGTCATTTAAACCTGCTGGTGCAATCCTAATCAACACCAGCTCCAGAAATTGTGTGGGACAACAGCTCCTGTGATGCCATGGCTCTGCAACTTGAGGGAGGCACTCCAGGGACACAGCACGGCCATTCCCACCCGGATAATCCCGAGAGGGACTCTGCCTCCTGTGTAAATTCAGATCCACAGCTCTACAAATGTGTTGCCCTACTCATTTCCTTACTACAACCACCTCTGCCTCAGTAATTTTCATCCCAAGGGACAAGGCAAAGGTTCAGGATATGAGATATGCTCAAATACGTGTTGCTGCGCTGGCAACTTGCCCACCACAGAGAAGATATGAATAATCTGTGACAATAAAGGGGTAATGTTATGTCCTTTGAAAGGGGCATTTTTCAAAAATTATTTATGACCAGATATAAAAAAAGCCACCAGTTAATACAGTTAATAAACCATGACAAGTTTGCTTTAAATGAGTGGGATATCTAAACCCAACATTATTTATTAGGCAATATGATTTTTTCTTCGTATTTATCCATCAAACTTGGCACCCTTATTGCACATGCATTGTGCAAAGTGTCAAATTAAAGTATTGCTTATAAAAATAAACATTAGTTACTGAAGTGATCCAAATGCTTGATTAGAATGTTATTCAGGGAAGCTAATAAACATCTTTAATAAATCTTTTGAACAGAAGTGAGAAAGTATGTAAGAAAAATTTTTGGGGTCTCAGCTCCTTGCTATTCCTTTCTCCAAGCAAACAATGAGAGAGAGAATTAAAGTGTAAAGAAAAACACATCTCATGAGGGCTAATAAACCAAATATCATATTAGCTATTGTGGCATCCCTCTTGCAATGGGCAAAATAACACAGTAAGCACCAAAACGACCTCTGCAGCAATTAGAGTGCAGGAAGTTATGAATGCAGAATGGAGCCTCTCTTTGGTTTCATTCCACACCATTATTTGAATTGCATTTTTTCAGCTGGAGCAGACTCAGTCTCCATAAATGCCCACTCATTAGACACTGGAGACCTAAAAAATGCTGAGAATGATTCATCCCCACAGGATTCAGCCAGGAATGAAGACAGTCAGTGACCTCATGACTTTTCAGGGAGAGATCAGGATCGAGCCTTTGAAACAGATGTTGGATAAAGAGGCAAATTATTGTATGCTCATAGGAGAAAGTTTATCTTCCAAAGCTTGGCACTGTGGTACATGTGTTATTTTGGCTTCTGCAGCCAGAGATGATACTACAAACACAAAGTTTTCTTTAAACCCTTAAAGCTGACTTGATCACCTTGGACAGGGGGATGAAGTAGCTCAGGGAAAAAGGAAAAATAAAGAAAAAAAATGGGACAAGGAGAAGGAATCTTTCCCATGGCATTAAGGTTTCAGAGAACATTGAATTGAAGTATAAATAATGAACAGAAATGAAATGGGTAACTGCAGGCATAAGCTGAGAAATGTACTCAGTGAGCTTATTGCATACAAACAATTTGCTACCATGATTATTAAATATTAAATTTATCTCTATTGGAAAACAGCATAAGTACTTACACTGGGAAATTGTACGGTCTCTGAGCCAGGATAAAAATGTTTTTCTATGAAGTTATATCAGCTATAGAAATAGTAAATAGTTACTGCACTCAATAAAAAATTTCAGAATTTTATGGTAGTGGGAAGAATTTTGTTCACTAAGTTCAACTTTTTATTTGGAAAAATAAAATGTTATCAATGAACAAGCAAAAAGTTTCACAACAGAAAAAAAAAAAAAAAAGGCGATATTCCATTGCCAGAAGGATTACAAATATGCTCCTTTAAACCAACCAAGTAACAGACCAAGCACAGTCAGGGGCCTCACCCCACTGCTGCCAGCTAAACATGCAAAGCTTCCACATTAGGAACCAGTTTTGGGGCTGTTTCTGAGACAGCTGTCAAACTGCTGACTGGCAGAATGTGATCCAGTATTGCAGCAGGCAAATATGTGCTGGCTTAAATTTTCAGAAGTACTTGCACAACTGTATTTTAAATTTCTACCCTTTTAATGTGGTTTCTGTGCAACCACATAAAATTAAAAAGCAGATAAAGTAGCTGTTCTTCACATGCAGGGCTTCTGTAAGCCTTGGAAGTTACTTGATGGATATAGCAGTAGAGTACAAACACACTTGGATACAAGGTAAGCAAAAGGTGTAATAAGTATTTCTGGCTCAATATCTCAAATTCCAGAACAACATCTGGTCTGCATAAGATTACCTATTTATTGTGTCTTTAGATTAAGTAATTGGTTCTTAGGCAGAAAATATAAATAACCTTTGATTTCTTGGCATTTATCCTGCTTTAAACACGATCAGGGAGTCATTAACGGAGATACACATTTCATATTGATAAAAAGCCATATCAAAAAGATCCAGAACACATTGAAAGACTCAGTGGATATGGTTATTTGAAACAGAGCACATTGATTTAGCCACAGTTCTCATTAAAATTAGCTGCAGGCAGACCCCTAAAAATCACTGCATATATAGGAAAATCACTGTAAATCACTCAGGCACAGCAAGGCACTACAATCAAATAGGTATTCCCAGGAGCTCTCACTAAAGGAAAAATAAATATTCTTTTGAAAATTTGAAAAAAGGGTAGGTGCATTACAGTGTAACTCGATTGGGTTTAGTGAAGCTCTGTGAACTTACAACATTTGTAGCCCTTTGCCACAATGATGAGCTTCCTTTCCAGAAAGACACGAGCAAGTGTGAAAGGTTATGAAAATATTATTAAAATGCAAGTCAAATGAAATTTGATGAAGGTTACTGAAAGCAATATTCTGTACAGAATCCAAATGACAAGAAAGCCCTGCTTTACCATTCCAGCAATGAAAACCTGATTCTGTCTTAAATATTTCTCAGGGCTTACCTCAAATCCCTGTTTTCTTGAATAAACCTGCCAGGAAATCTCTGCTCCTCCATTTTACCGTAATTTATTAAATCTAATGCAATGCATAACACCACTATATATTCAGATTTCACATTTTAGAAAGCTATGGGCAGGGCAGGAGACTTTGTTGAGAATGCAAATATTACACAGAGCAGAAAGAAAAGAGTAGAAATTACTTCCATTCTACCTCATATGTTTATTACTTGGTCAAAATGTGCTACTGAGAAAATTATCCAAAATTTTCACCAGTTGGACCATGATCTTATAAATATTTTTTGTTTCACTTTCTAGGAAAGTCTTAGAGAAGATCAAAATGGGAAAACTAAAAAGGGAGGTTGTAATACCACAATATACCAGGAATGCAGTTAATAATTCAGAAGTTGCATTTAACACATTTGCTGATGGTTACCTCAACTCAAATTTGGTAAAATTAACTGATTTTATATGAAGGTAGATTTTGTACAGATAACACCACAGAATTTGTATTTGTTTCTTACAGTTTAAAGCTAAGCTAAAAAAAAAGAGAAAAAAAAAGGGCAAAACAAAGGTCAGCAATATTTATTAGGAGGAAATAATTTGCAAATAACAGCAAATATTTAATAGTAGCAAATCGTTGAAAAAAAAAAAATCCCTATATCCTGGTAGTAGCCGTACATAACCTATCCCTGAACTGCTATTATTGCCCTACCAGTCACTCCTTTTCTAATTTTAGCTACATTCCAGACTTTCTCCGAACAAACTAAAATGCAATTATAATATTATCCCAACTACAGATTGCCCATGAAACCACTGGTCCAAAATGACACTTGGCTGTTTAGGGTAGAGACAGCACAGAGCTGTCAGGGAGGACATCACTAAACTGCACGTGGCTTCATTTCACAGACGGTTTAAAATACTTCCTTTATGGACAGAAAACTGAGGCCTGACAACTTCCTATGCTGAAGTGATGTGGAAAGGTGTGAAAAGCTCTCATGTCCTCAAAATTCTTCTCAGTGTGGGAGAAAAATCTTGGCTCTGCTATTGTGATGTTCAGCACGAGGGCTCTCTGAGAAGTTCAGTGCACACGAGCTGAACTCTGGCAAGACCTCTTGGCTGCTCCAAGCTTAGCTTCCTCACAGAAAAAAAAATTAATTCCTCCCTCATTTATCAAACCATTGACCTAAGTGGCATCTGTTCAATCTTCTACAAGGCACTGCTTGACAGGAATCTGATTCTTTGGACCTGTTCCTTCTTGGCACCAAAATGGTTTTATGATATCCTGGCAGCACACATTGGCTGCAAATCCATTTTTACCCACTGTGGGAACTTCCTCTTCAGAGAATCCTCAGATGACTTTTGAATTTGTCTCTTAGTCACATCCAGCAGACCAACACCATGGCCATACTGGGATTTCTAAATTATATTAATTTATGTATTTCCAAATCCTACCAAAACCAACCTATAGACTATTACAATTGCCATTTTCTTCCAGCATTGCTGTACTCACTTCTGTTATTAGATTTATATTTTATTGAGCACATCATTCCCAAATGGAGATTCTATCCAATTTCTTTTGTTCAGATAACCTGGTTCACATCCTAGACTATATCCATAGTTTAAGAGTGAAAAAGCATTCCTAGAAAATGTAGGTTTATCTTTTCAGCAGGTGATCTGAACTTTTTGAACTGAAATACCAAAAAAACTGTATTTCACTGGATTGTTTAGAATAGGCCCTTCCAGTCCATAATACATTACAGATATGTTGGAAAACCTTCCAAGCCTTCCTGCCTTACTATTTATTTTTATTGATATATGAGAAATGTAGCAGTTCAAATTTCAGGGTTTCATATAAATTTTTTACTTCACATGCTACCCTCTAGGCGTCTTACTAATCCATTTACACTTTTACCCCTGGCATTTGATTATTGGTAAACCTACTGCTGGATTTTTAAAGATTTAAAATTGCAGATCTGTGCAGTAACTAAAAAAAAAAAAAA
>VZSR01003209.1:957644-1066552 GCA_013398615.1 Brachypodius melanocephalos
CCTCTTGTCTCAGGTTCTCACCCAGAGCTCAAGCTACAGTCCATCCACAGCTCCACTGAATGTATTTCTCGAGGGTAAGAATGTACAGGTTTCCTAAAGCCTCCCTCAGAGTGCTATGGAGGGCAACAGTGTGTGGAGTGAGACTCTGAGAATGGCCAAGAAATTCATTTAGTGGAAGACCTGTGTTCTCTTTTTATATGTCGTTACCCACCAACACTAAGAGTAAACTTTTCAGATGTATTTTTTAAAAGGAAAGGAAAAAAACCACAAAGAGAAGAGAAAGCTCAGGGCTCTGATCCACGTGTCCAGCCACCTGGTGGGAGGAGAGAAGAGGCAGCCAAGCTCATTGTCAGTGGAGCCCAGTGAGAGGACAACAGGCAATGGGCACAGATGGGAATGCAGGAAACTCCGTGCTCAGCATCCTACCCTGCACTGAATCCTGATAAACCACACATCACCCACTGGGGCTCCTTCATCTCCATCCATGCTCCAGGCCTGCAGCTGTGCCTGGGGATGGCCAGTGCTGGTCATCACTCATGCCCCATCCTGACTGATCTCACTGGGTCAGGGATGGTCAGGGAGGGAGGGCACTGCACTGCACCCCAAGATCATCTTTCTTGAAGTCACTACCTGACCACAGTCTTCATCATTTTAACATGTTTGAACAGGCTTTTATTCCCTGATCAAATTATACTTAAAATGTTTTAGGTGCCTGTTTAGACGAATGTCACAAAGCTTCTGTTTTGTCCTTGTGTTTCTTCCTGACACCAGGGACACACAAAATCCTGGTTTTGAAGAGTTCAGCTGAAGGGTCTTCACATGTAGGATCTGACTGACATCTTGGATTTGACACCATGGCCTGTGTTGCAGAGTTTTACTTATAAAGGATATTTCTGGGCACTGTAGTAACTTTGGATATGATTTTCAACAAGATTGAGATAAAAATATGGCCTTTCTTTCACCGGTAGCTAATTAGCACACAAATTTGTCCCTTTTCCTGTCACATAAGCTATATGAAATAATTTAGAGGCATAACAAGGGGTCACAAACTTTGCTGCTAAAATGCTTTTTTGACAGCATGGCTCTCTTTGCCCAGAGGCATCATGGTTGACATTTTGTGCCTGGTGCTCCAGGCTTAGGAAGGTCCACAGGGTCTGTATTGTGGGTGTCAATATCTGAGAAGGTCATCCAAACCCTCTTCAAATTCACTGGGACAAACAGGCCTGGAGAGTCTGTTCTGGCAGGGAAAGAACCAAACCAGCAAGCAGCCAGCTACTTCATGAAATAAAAGGGGCTGATCCCCTCTGCTGACTATAAAAATAGCAGAGGATAGTTTCAGCAGAAAGTATATAAGATAGTATGTTTTTTATACAATTTTTATACTGCTTCTTAAATATCTGATATGGCCCACAAAATAAAATTTCACCAGTAAGAATGGCAAGGTGTAAGAAACTAGACCAAGTAAACCTCTGAAAAACATTCATAAGGTAGTAGTCATTAGGTATCATCACTTACAGCCCATGAACTGCATTTATCCTTTTCAAGGTTAGGACCACAGCATAACTTGGAGTGGAGGGGATTTCATGTCTTGTCCAAACTCCTGCTCAGAGCAGAGTGCTGGCACTGCCACAAAATGCAATGCTTTATCCAGATTGCTTGGGGTGAGGTAAGCATTATCCTCACCCTACTTGCTTGATGTGGTATCATGACCTTGATCCTAAATGCATTTGTACCATGACTGCTTTCACATTTGGCTGAAGTCTTCACTTTTTGACACATCCTTTGAATGTTCTTCCTTTGGGTTAATAGCCATTCTGTGTGATCTCTCAATGGTTTAAATCAACAGTCATCAAAGGAAAGCTATTTTGCTGCCATTACTTGAGGCCAAAGGAGTGTTTTGAAGTCATGAAAAAGTTGTACTAACATTCAACTTGATAAGTAGCCCCTAGCCATGACGTAGCGTACAGTCATAGAAATTCTCATATAAAATCAAAATGTATTTTTAATGAAAATCTGTTCAACTGATTAAGTGCAGATCATTTGCTTCTATGAGAAGCATGAATTTTAGATATATGAGAATATGAGCATCTATTTTCTTCTTTTTTAATTCTTTAGATTTAGGTTGTTGGTTCAAAACAAGTTAAAGTGAGGCAGTGTATCTCAACTCACAGTGCACATTCACTAGTACCCATTGACAGACATTGAAAACAATCCATTTATTCATTAGAGAATGACAAAAATAACTGAGCACTTTTGCTTCTATTAATAGATTTTCTCCTTTCATGTTAATCACTTCTTACAGCACTTAGCACCTGGCAAAAAATTCAGAACATCTTGAATTATTAGTTGTTTATTGTATTCACCAAATAAAAATGAAAACATAATACTGACAGCACTTTGTAGCAAGTCCCACGTAATGAGACTGGGGCATTTGAATCCTCTGTAATGTACCCTGCCATTTTGATTAACATCATGAATGGCAAAGTAATTTCAAACACATAGATGCATATTCAGATGTGTGAAGACAATGGTTATTTTAAGCATTTCTTGTTTAAATGTAAAATTGGAAAGTCTTAATTATTATTCCAACTTATCATAATAATAGTTGAATTTGGTTTGCCTACTATACCTCTTGATTAAGCCTCAAAGGTGTATGCATTCGTACATTTTTACGGTTCCATTCCATTATTAAATGACTGACATTTCAATAAGAGACTTAAATTAAACCATAGCAGAAATTGAAGCAGAAATGGTAACAGTGACTTCTGCAATAAATCCTGTCCCTAGGGCCTTTTTGAAGAGTGATGTAGTTGTTGTCTCCA
This sequence comes from Brachypodius melanocephalos, assembly GCA_013398615.1. Classification (NCBI taxonomy): domain Eukaryota; kingdom Metazoa; phylum Chordata; class Aves; order Passeriformes; family Pycnonotidae; genus Brachypodius; species Brachypodius melanocephalos. Next base: position 960,467 of record VZSR01003209.1, read on the forward strand.
AATTGTTTATTGAAGAGGTTTTTACAGTAATGTAACAAATGAAATCCCACAGATAGCATTCTATTTCCCACAAATATTGAAAAACTGATATGAAAACTTCCAGTGTCATAGTTTATGGTGATCTTGTCCTGAATAAACTCATAAACACTTTATTCTGCCATTCAGTTTATGTGTTGCTGCCTCACATTTGGATTGATGGTTGACAGCAGCGATGTATAAATTATGCATGCCAATTTACTGAACACCATTAAACCCAAAGAGTATGTGTAATTTCAATAATTATACATATAAATAGTATTATTAGCTCTGTCAAACTCAGTACCTGGATAGCATGTCAGTATATAATATCTACTAGGGATTCAAAAGATTCAGGATTTTCCACGAAGTCGGTGACTGGAGAGGTTCCAGCCACCATTTCCACACAGCTCACATCTATAATATGCAACTAGACACCACTCTTAAGATGCAGAAAAGCTTTGGTGTTGGCTGATCTGGCCATATCTGTGCTGAATTATTACAAAGAAGATAAGAACTGAAAAATAATTACTTTCAGTAAATACTGCCCTGAGTGAGTTTAAATTACTGTCACCAGAGAACTGGAGAACCTTTCCCTCTGAGTTGCTGAAACTTTCAGGTACCTGTTAAATCCCAAAGCTCCTCTCAAGTGATGTGCCTGGAAATTGTTGTTTTCCACCCAGAGAGGAAAACTTCCCCTCTATTACTGTTTTCCTGCTTCCCTTCAGTGGTGTCTACAGGCCCCATGATGGTAGATGTTGTGCAAACACATAATGAGCAACAGCCACAGAAAACTGCTTTAAATGGACAAGGAAGACAAAGGATTGGACACACATGCGCCACATCTGGTTTTATCAATTATTTCAGTGCCTGGCATGCTTTAGATGCACTGCACAGACAAGGCAGTGTCAGCCTATGCACATGGAATCCTAAATTTGCCAGGAATTTCCAAGTGAAAGTCTTACAGAGACTGCTGCTAAACAACCTGACATCTACTTTAAAAATCCTGCATTTTAAAAATCTCTTTGCAATGTGCTGAAGGGTCAGTCCCTCAGAGCCATTCTCCCAAAGCTGTGCCCTCTCTATCCTGCCCACGGATACATTCAAACTCTGCAATAACCAATATCGAGCTTTAAAAGGTAATGATACCACCAAGAAACAGTTCTGCCTCTAGTTTTATTGTATGGAAACTATTATTAAGAACTGCCAAACTGAAAACAGACCTGTTGGAAGCACCACCTGAAAGGGCTCTTGATTCATGATGAGCTGGTTGTGCTCATCAACCACAGACACAAACCACCCTGTAGCATCCAAGGAAGTGCAGAATCATGCCCAGGCTTTGTGAAAATCATGGGACAGACTCAAGCTACCAGTCAGACTGTAGCCCATGTATTTAAAGTCATGAAAGAGTGATTGTTTTATTTCCCTACAGTTTCCTCGCTGTACAAAATTTTTACTCAAGTACTCCTGTAGTCCAGATCACAGCAGCAGTGTTACCTCTCTGATTGTACAACAGGAATGCATTTTCAGCCAGTTCTTATGTCTTCCCTTAGGATTTTTCTTCTGGGTAGAAGAAATAATCATTTTTTCCTTCTATGCAGAATTTACTTTGCAGGAACATCACCACCAGGAGCAGAAGCTGAACCCATAGAGCTGGCAGACTGCTCCCCACCCCCCAGCAGATGATTACTGGTGTGGCTGTGGGTCACTGCCTGTGCTGTCCCTTCCCAGCAGGAAGATTTCTAAGTGCTATTTTCTGTTTAAAGGATAGTCCAATAATTCCATGTGCAAGCATCTGCCTGCAAACTCGCCTGCTCCACAGCATAACCATTTTTACTTTAACCAGAGCCCACTAAAGCTGCAGGCAACAAAACTAGGGAGATTTTTCAGGGAGGTGCAAAGTATTTACTGCATCCTTTACCAGTTTTTTACCAGTTTTTAATTTTTGATACACTTTTTTTTTTTTTTGGTACAAATATTATGTTTTAGAAACGTCCTTTATGAAAATTTAGAAGAAATTTAAGCATGCATGCACACAATATTCAGTGTGCCAATTTTTCACTTCATTCTACGAATAGTCCCACGAAAATAACACACCCAAATGTTTGTGACCAGGTGGAAGCACTCAAGATGAAAAATCCCTGGACTATTTTTTTGAAATGCTCTGACTTCAGTGACTCTCACTGTTGCCCGTGCTTTCTCTTGTGTGATGGGAACTTTGGAATGAAGCCCCACTGACTACTGAAATCTATTGCATTGTTTCAGGTCTTGGAGATAAAAGCTGCAAGAGGCACAAGTCTAAAATGGCATTTTGGGAGGGCAGGGAATAACCCTACCTCTGAGTACCTAGTTTTCCAGGGAGCTTTGGCTAAGTAAATGATATTTCTTCAGATATCTGGAAATCAGTGTAGAAGGAGCAGGTAAACTCAAATCCTACCTAGCAGACAAAATTAGTGTTTACATGAATTATTTTTAACTTTATTACTTTATGGATGCAACAGGTAGAATCTGGGATGGAAAGACTACAAACATCACTATTATTCCCAGTTTTCACTTCACAGCTTTTTCAGAAGGTATGTGGACAAAAAAGAACAGGCAGCAAATATCCCATTTAGAAAGACAGAGGAAATTATAAAAAGTCAGACTTAGTAAATACAAAGGGGAAAATAATAGGGAAAGAAATATTTGCATATTTTAAGAGAATAAAAACCTCAAATTTAAAGCTATAAAATATTGTTTGGTATTGTGATGTTAACAAACATTCTGGAATATTGCAGGAGATCACTTCAGATGTACTGAAAACACCTCATGTCCATAGGAAGTGAAGAGACACAATCAGATTATAATCCCAAAGATGCAGTCAGAAATTGCTCTGGAATGCATAGAGATTAGATCCCATTATTAGAAAACATGGATACTTCACTTGGCTTGGAGGAGTTTCACCTGGTAGCTCTCAGGAACACAAAGTCCTAAGAAAAGTTAGTATTTGAGTTCCACTTCATTTGTGAAAGTAAATTGGAATTTACATTTTTGATGAAAATCACTTCTTCGTTTATGTACTAAATTAAAATCCAGTAGAGTAAAACTTATATTTTCCTTCCTGTGGCAATTTTTCACTATTTCTTATGAGTTTTTTGTCTGAGCCTAGTCTTAACAAAGTCAGCTGAGCCCCACTGGCACTAGAGCCACTCTGAACTAAATCTCATTTTTCTCTTGTTTTACTGGCAATTAATCAACGATTATTTTTATGTAGATCCACAGGACACTGAGAGGATAGAGAGAACCTAGGCCAAAGGGAAACCAAAAGACACTGTCTAATAATCTGTCTAATGAAATGATCATTACCCCAGAAGGGAATAAATGGAGTTTTTCTCACTGAAAATCCAAGATGCTTTTCTAGCAAAACATGAACTAATTCAAAATGTCTCGATGATAAGAGAATTCCTAAATGTTCTGAGTTTGACTCTGGATCTAGGTCTGTACCCAAGCCAGTCCTGAGACATTTGGACTTGGACCTGACCATCAATAAATTGGAAAGTTCAGGGTAAGCACTGTCTTTGGGTCTGAATAAGAGTTACCCTGACTTTAGGGCTGCAGGTGAATTTGAATTCTTTTAGCATACAAAACTGTCTAATCCGAGAGATTTATTTAGGATCCATTTGAATTATGCCTTATCTAAAATCAGAGGAGTGATCAGAACCTAAACACTAAACACACAGGAAATCTTCTCACAAACTAATTCCATAAATAGCTAAAAAGAAAGCAGTATATTTAGGGCATCATAAATGGCAAGGAAGGATGCCACACAATTAAAAAGCTAAGAGCAAAAACCCGAATTATGCCTATCTCATTATCTCATTAAACAGAAAGTTATCCTTGTATCTTTTCTTTGCTCTATTCCTTTCCATCTTCTCTGCTGTTACCAGTGCTGGCCTTCCCAGGGTCCAGCAATGTGTTAGCACCTTACACAACCTTGCTGTGCCTCCTTTTATGATCCACCTTTCAAACATGTTACCATCTGCCTGGGTTTATTTCTCCTTCATCAAGAAGACATTTCTAAAAATGCTCAATTGCTTGTAGCCCTAAACTTTGCCTTCCTTTGTTCTTGGAGAAACAGGTGGCATCTGCACCTTCCTGAACATCTGGAAGTGCCTAGAGCTGCAGGAACATGTCACAAGCAGGAGGGTGAATCCTCACAGCACCCACCGTGGTGTTAAGGTGCTCCTCTTCCTGTTCCACTCTTTACTGTGTTGACACAACAGATTGAAACCAGATTGACACGAGTTCTGACTACACGTCAATGGTTCTCTTTCCTTTGTGCCCTGTTCATAACCCCTACAGGCTGCAGTCTCCTGTTTCTCTCTACATTAACAATTAGGACCCTGTTTTGACCTTTTTGTTTCCAGAGATGATTAAAAAAAAAAAAAAAAAAAAAAAAAGATGAAAACGAAGCAAGTTAAATCTTATTTAAAATGTAAGCAGTGGCTGCAGTGGAAGAGGAAGGCAAACAGGGCTGGAACCCTGATGGTGCATGGAAAGAAAAAACTGTCTAACTACACAGCAAAACCAGCTCCACGTGCAATAACCTCATGGAATGAAACCTGACCCACACCTTTGAAGAAAGCTGAATGGGAGTTTACATGGATTCACTTGTGGGGAAAACAAGAGGCCAATTCAAGCAGCCTTAAACATGTGGATGTTTATGCATCTGCAGGTAAGTCAGGGGTTAAAGCTACCTCAGATAGCCAGAGGCTCCACAGCTGCTTCACATGTTTAATTGTCAGCATCTTCTGCCACATCCAGATTTATTGAGGAAAGCAGGGAGGATGCACCTTTCTCCTCTGGGAAGAATGAGCATGCACATCTTGTGCTTGTGTGTGTGTACACACCCACACAAACACACACAGATGCAGGCAGGGGGTGGCCTTGAGGGTAAAGCAGACAGACAGCTTTACCCCCTTAATGGATCTGTGCCTGACTGGTGCCTCTGCATTGGTTTCTTTCATTTTTACAACCAGGATAATGTTTGGCAGCCAGCACATCTCAAAAGACTCTTATGTTGACAGTTACTCTCTGCATAGAAATGTGAAAGACTAGGAGGTGAAAGACCAGACACACTTGTCAATAAATGGACTGGATTAGATTTAACTTTTTAAAAAATTATTTCTTTTACTGCAAATTGTTCCCCAAAGCATTTTTGAACACCTCTGACTGGGATATTTTGCATATTCAATTTACTTTATTGAGGTACCATATGTTTTCTGGTACACACTCATGAGAAAGCAGCTAAACAAAATACATAGAAGCAATATAACACCACCAATGACCTCAGTCTTGGGAAAAGCAATAAAGGAAACTCCCTTTGCAGCTGGAAAGTACCTTTAAGAAAGTGGCAGGGCCATGTAAAGGTCCTACTATAGATTCCTCAGGTGCCCTCTGCAGATTTACATGCTGGAGCTATTTTTCACTGTGCCCTCTCCTATCCTTTGCATGGCACTTGTGAAAAGGAGGTAGGAAAGTGTACCCTTTTCTAAAAACTGGTTTCAGAGTAGGTGTGGTTTTCTCCCTGATTTTAGATTTAAGCCACTACTCAAACCGTGTTTGCTCTTCAAGATCAGCAGAGGGGAAATAAAAAGCTCATGAAAGGATAGAGTGAGAAAATGCCCTCAGAAACAGGAAAGACTAATATAAACACTTGTTAGAATTTTGCAATCAGGGCCAGAATTGACCTGAGAGAATACTTTTAAACTGCCTCTGAACTGTTGCAGCACAGTTCACTTGATTTAGAAAAGAAATTGAATCCCAGATGACACAAAACCTGCTATGGATGTTTATATCTTGGAGAAGGGAAAACTCTTTCCTGCAGGGCTTGAATCAGTGTCACTAACTCCCTTCCTCCCATACTGCCAAAGCAAGCAACCTGCAGCAGCTTTCTCTCCCACCAAAGAAAGCACTCCCAAAAAAAACTGCAGCTGAGATTTACTCTGTGCAAGAAAAACCCCTTCAACCTTCAGGAAAGCAATGTTTGCTGCTCTTTCTTTTAGGAAAACCAAGGCTTTCATCTTAGGTGGAGAAGGAAGGGAAAGCTTGGGAAATGAACTTAATATGCAAGAAATTACAGATGGAAAATACTTAGTAGATCATTTAGCTCAGTCATTTTCCAGTGCAGGATATTCTCCACGGTAATGTAAGAGTGATTTCATTGAAGTTACCCACTTAGTCTCACTAGCCAGAGCTTATCATTCCAGGGAGTGCTGCACTGTCAGGAAAAATTGTTCCCTCAGTCATCTTTATCAAGTGCTATCCAGAACAGACACAGATAAGGGTTGAACCACTGTGGCACTACACAACAGTACTAAAAAAAAAAAAAAAAAAAAAAAAAAAAAAAAAAAAAAAAAAAAAAAAAAAACCACCAAAAAAAAAAAAAAAAAAAAGACCAAGAAAGGGTTTTTTGCTCTTTGAATTGAGCTTTTAACATGATATACAAAACCTCCCCAGACCATCCAAAGGCAGGTACAAGATGCCTGGGTTAGCACAGAGTTTGCTCTAGTCAGTGGTCCAGTTGGATAATCTGCAATTTAACTGAAATTGGAACATCAGAAGGAAGGAAAAATGAACAAAAGAAGGATTAAGAAAATAATTTTTGCTGTTCACTTTCAAAGTCTCTTCTGTGGTCCGTGGGAGGAGCTTCCCATGAACCTCTTGATTGCTTCATTAAAATTCTTCCTTATAACTCTCTGAAAACAGCATGGCCACTGAAAAACTGCCTATCATAACGACAAATATTATGCCATTTTCCCCCTTCATTTCCTCTTTAATTACTTCCTTTATTTACTGAGATTCCTCTTCTTTCAACCCTACTAAGGCCACCCTTTGATTCTGTTTTTGTGCAAATCCCTAAAAAGTGATGTTCTGGTTACTGACTATAGTGTCTAAAATGCACAGTGGTACAATATTACTCTCCAATAATATGTAATTCTCCCCCAAAAAACCTACTAATTTTCCATTTTCCCCAGCATGATGAACAATCCCAGACACATTTCAAAACCACAAGCATTGCGGAATTTGAGTGCTTTTAAAAATCTTTGCATTACAAGAAGGGACTTTCAGTTGTACACCAAGCAAAATGTAGCTTTTCTAGTATTAGATCTTCATCCTCATCATGACCTGATCTCACATTTCCATCAAGTTTCAAAGGTTACTATCAAGCTTTCAAATTGAGCTGGCTACCTAAGTCCACTCCACTAAAAGCATTTTTTCCACAAATAATGAATTTTTCCTTAGTCATGTAAGTTAAGTGTTAAAATAAATTTATTTCCTGAAGTAGTTGTGCTACTATACAGAAAAATCACTCAATCAACCAAAAAATAGGTGAATCCCAGCATCACAATAACTTTCCTTGTAGAAATCCTGCAAGTAAAAACTGACATGGTTAGGGTGGCCATGTTGTTACTGAAAATGTAGTTTTCAAATATTTTAGGACAACGCTGAAGAATTTTCAGCCAATGAAGGAAGTGTGACTTTAGCCCCCAGAAAACAGCCTTTAGTTTGCTGCAGGTAAGGCACAGCTGGGGCCAGCGCAGGCAGAGGTTTCTTTCCAAAAAGAGCACGTGGTTTAGTGATACATGCAGAAATTTGAGTCCAGGGAGAACACTTTGCCCTCCCCAAACAAGACAAAAAGAGTTTTCCTCTTAAATACAAACAGGTTGGATATTTCTCAGGCAAAACAGTGTTTGGAACACTATGTTTCATGACTGCATACAGTCATGAATATATTTACATGAATATATTTACATAAATTTACTCAGTAAATTTACAATAGGTGAGGAACTCTGTTATGAATTTTGTGGCTTATCTCTAACTTAAAGTATTAATTGCTTTTCTTGCTTCTGGTTGCATATTGTTATGAGATTTAAATTAATCCATATATTTCTTTTTCCACTTAGGTGGAATGGACTTAATTAATTTTGTACATCAGATAGAACAACTGAGTTGAATAAGAGGAGAAGCCTGTACAACACCAATATCAATAAAAGAAACAAACACGAATGAGAAATATCACTGCTGATAAACCCTCCTCTCTGCTTCTAATCTTCAGTGAAAACCTGAACAGTGTGAAAACTACTTTGGAGTTTCACAGTGCTCGTAGTAGAGCATCACATGACACCAGGGTAAAAGTGATTCATCCTGACCTCTCCTTTCACAGCCACACGTGAAGATACATTCTGTATATACACAGAAAATATATATATACCTCCAGTAGATACATATATACACACATATATATATATATATATATATCTCCAGTATACACCCATATTTATAGTGCATGCTTTCAGAAGCAAGCAGCAGAGATGCTAAAATGAGATTAAAACTGATATTTCAATTACATTTCAAGATTATATGTGGCCACATTCTTGAATCTTTTGGCTTTTATCTTGCATTAACAGATTTATAGCACTGATAAATTATTCTTTCAATCAAATACCATTTTGTGTACATTAAATCTGAAACATTATCACCACACCATTTGTAAGAGAACAAGAGAAGAGCAAGAGAAGAGCAAGTTGTACAGTATCACTATGAGAACAAAGTATCTAATGAATCTCTTTATTCATACCTTTCACAAGCAATTAGATATGTCTGTCTCCTGATAATAGAAATTTTATTTGGTTCTCCAAATTTTGGGTTCAATCTCAAGGTGAAATGGCAGGCATCAGTTCTGTTGCCTGTGATATCTCAGGTGTCTCTGGGATATTTCTCTAGGATGTATCTCAGGATACATCTCTGGGATATATCTGCTGTCTTGGCCTCTGGGGTGCAGCTCCCCCACACATTATGCCCTGCACCTCTGCTCCAGTTAAAAACAAAGACCAGAAATAGCAAATCGTTCATACAGAACTAAATAAACTGTGAGTGCAGACATTTACCAGCACTCTCAGCTAAAGCCCCAAACACTCAGCATCACCCTGTGCTTCTTCCTCACCCTCTCAGAGTTCCTGAGGCCTTTGGTTGCCACATGCACTGCCTGCAGGTACTGAGCAGATTTCCAACAGATCCAGAAGCTGCATCCCTCCTCCTGCAGCAGTCCTGAGGAATGTTATGAGATCCCCCTTGCTCAAGAAAGAGTGACATGAAAAACATCCACAGGGAAGCGGGGGCAGGAGGGGCTACAAGCATGGAATTACTCACTCCACAGAATAGAAAGTACATGAACACCAGGGAGGCAAAAGTGGAATAAAATAACCTGCTGTCAAAATATCAGAGGAGCAAGTGGGGCTCAGATGATTTTGTAGCAGTTTATATTGGCAACTTGGCAACCTAGAAATACCCAGAAAGCACAAAGGGAACGGGAATGCTATCAATGCTGCAAATTGGCACATGGTCTGCAGATATACTCACAGTAACTTTTACACAGAGAGGAGCCCTCTAAGACAATTGCAGGCACCCCATTGCCTGCTTGCTTCTTGCTCTGTGTTAGAGATAGAAAGCAATTTGAGAGCAGTGTGAGTGCTCATATGAACTATTGCAAATAACTTCTTCAAAGTCCTACTCCCCCACTTGGAGCCAAAGAGAACTGAGCTTTTATCCTGAAGCATGTTTTCTACAGCGGTTGACTCAGGGTTAATCCAGTTTTTCAAAATATATCTGCATACCTTAGGAAAAATAGCACATATACTCATTCCCTGGCATCAGGACCATAGCTAGGCTGCTATCATCCAATGATCTCCATTTACAGGCTTTTCATGGGTTCAGGAGAGCATGGAAATTAAACATTTTAATCATACAACAGGCTCTGTTTGAATTTTGTCTCTGCATCTTTAGCTTGCAATCACAACAGTGACCTAGGAAATACTATGTGAGAAAATCACAGAAGAAACCAAAGGCAGCTGGATTGGAGATCAAAAAGAGCTTACAGTCTTTAACAAAAGGAAGTTCTTGAAAGCATGTGTGCTCTCTTGTCTTTGGAAGTTCAACATAGAAGCCCTACCTGAAAAACAAAAAAATCCCTAAACAAATTTAAACAGTAGTAAAAAGAAATAATGTGGATGTTTTCAGGTCAGATTTAAATTCAGTGTTTTGCTCCTAGTAACATGTATGCATGCATTTAAGTTTGCTCAGAGAATGATTTTGGAAGTATTTGTAGAACGAGGTCCCTACCACGACCCACTTTTAAATCACTTCCAAGCACTTTCTGGCATGTAACAGGCAATTATTATAACCCAGAATTTCTCTAGTTTGAAAAAAAAAATACAATATGAAGATCACAACATTCATAAGTATTTTGTGCAATAGCATGAATAGCTTTTCCACCATCACTGCAAATGCTCTTCCATGAAAACAGAGCAAAAGGAACACTCATCAATCCTTCTACCAAAGTCGTGCCTGAGAGAGAGGGCTGCCCTGAGAAGGGAAACATGACAGACTCTCCCTCACCTCACCAGGAGATGCTTCTTGAGGACTTTAATAATGTCTACACAATGAGAAAGAAGGTATAGCCCTGCTTTCCAGTTCCTTAAGCCCCAAGTCACTGCATTACTTTAACATCACTCACCATGGCTGACTGGTCTCACGTGAAGTCACCCCTGTGAGACCTGTTTAATTTTTTACCCCCCTCAGCAGCAGAGCATTAATTGGTGGCAGGTTTTGGGGAGCAGAATCCTGTTTGCACACATTAAGGATGACATTGGGTGGTTAGGATGCTGTGATTCTCCCAGCACAATGCATTTCATAAATTCCACCCACTAAGCATTGCATTACGGAGAGGCTCCATTAGAGACACAGCCTGGTGGTTATGTAGTCATGCAAGCTCATAAAGCTATAAAGATATATAAATTTTATTAGAAAAATAGTTTATATGTAGGACCATGACACCACTTCATAAGCTGTGCTATTTAGACCTGAAGTGATAAAATACATCAATGTCATACATTGCATTCCCATTGTGTAGCGATTTTTTTGTCTCTCTCTCCCCCTTACATCCTTACTCTCTAATCTCTACAAATCCTATTGAATTCTACCAATGTCATTTGGATTGCTTGATCTCACATTCATTTTATGACATAAACAAACTTACATTCTGTTTTTCATCCTATCTTATGAGTCACTTGTAAGAAATTATTGTGGCCCTAAAACTAATCCTTGCAGTTCAGCCATTAGTGTTTTCTCTTGTTTAAAGATGTTTCATTAATTTTTGCCAAGGACTTTTTCTTTGTTTCCTATTTTTCACTTTAATCATAAAATGGCTTCCCTGCATCTTTCTTTTAAGTACCACTGATGATTCATTAGGAAAACACAAATATTTTCATCTGCAAACTCTGAAATGCAATGGAAATTAAAAATAGCTTTTTCATGTGGGAATACTGACAGTCTCACATTTTACAATTTTTCCATTCCAAATAATTTTAAGCGCTTAAAAATATTACATTGCAATGTAATATTGCAACAAAACATTGTTGTAAAGCTGACAGCTAATCCAAATTACTTATCAAGGTTAAAAAGAAATTCAGTCATCTTTAAAAATTATCTTAATTTAGACAGAATTTATTTGGAACAGCACGAATCTCATATGGTTTTATCATTGCATCTCCCTTTTACAGTCTTGAAGCTTTATTATCAGCTCTCTCCTTTTCCACTTAACAGCAAATGAACATTTCAAACTTCGGTATTTTAGAAGATGACACAGAGCTCCCACCTAAATTTTTTACTGACATTTGGTGAACCTTTCTTTTCTGGCCACAAAAATCCCTCAAACTTAGGCATTTTCAAGTGTTGGACTGACGGCAATGAAAGCAGCATTTGAACCCTCATGAAGACAGGAAGAGGTTGGAAAACTGGACCAGTTCCCATGCTGAGTTCTAGGACAGAGGGAAAGCTATCAGAGATGGAAAGAGAATACACTGACAGGACAAAGGGGAATTGATTCAAACTGAGGGTAGGTTTAGACTGGATATTAGGGAGAAATTCTTCACTTTAAGGATGGTGAGGCCCTGGCACAGGTTCCCCAGAGAAGCTGTGGCTGCCCCATCGCTGGAAGTGTTCAAAGCCAGCTTGGATGGGGCTCTGAGCAACCTGGGATAGTGGAAGGTGTCCCTGCCCATGGCAGGGGGTTGGAACAGGATGATCTTTCAGGTCCTTCCAACCCAAACCATTCTATGATTTTATAGAAAGTTAGAGTATTTGTAAGTATCCCCAGGTAATTGGATGACGCGAGACTGATTGGTTATTCCACAGTTGCAAACACCACAACAAGGAAGCCCCCAAACTTTCTTCCCTGGACACTGAGGAATGCTCACCCAATCATATTTGGCTGACGTCATGGTTTCACCCCATACGACCAAAATAATGGAAAAAGAAGGCATTCTCAGGGAAACTTCCATCCAGGCTTGTTCCTCTCAGTTCCCCAGGATTTTCAGGTCAGTTTTCTTCTTCCCCAAAACAGGCTAAATGTGCTATCAGTAGTCTACATCAACGCCACCACCCCTGTGCAGATGCTCTCCCTTCACCAGTGTCAGTGCCATGTTATTGGCAGGGTCCTGTGCCAGCTGTGTCCCTGTGGAACAGGAATAGGTGCTTCCCTGGCACATGTGCACACATATTGTCCATGCTGCACCTTTAATGTTACATTAAACCCAGACAGCTGATGACAATTTAGCGAGAATTGCTTTAATGAAGTTAGTACAGAAATAAACACCTGCTTCTAGGCACAACAGAGACGCCTAAATTAAATGGAAATGGATGAGATTAGTATGTTTACTGAAAAAAAAAAAAAGGTGAAATACACATGTAACATTTTTACATCCTATTTAGTGCAGCCAAAGAAGATCTCAGCCCCTAGACACAACACACTCAACATTTTAAAGACCATTCTGTTAATAGCTGTGCTTATCTGGCATTCCTTTTCTTTCTTATGTCTCAAAGAGAAGTATTTTCCAGAAACAAGAAGCTGATGGGCTCCTGTTTTTATGGAGCACTGTTCTGTACTGAATGGCCACTGGTTTGCCAGACAACTGGGGGATGCTCTTACTGAATCAGAGAGGCTCAAACTGGCAGCACAGCAAGGCAAATCCCTTTCTGAAATCAGCTGGGATATTTCCCAAAGACAGACAGTGACATCCCCAGAGCCCTGGAGGACAGTGTTTCCAATACAGGTGTATTTTCCCTGTCTTACAGCTCCATGGAAATCAACAGTATTACACTGAACATGACTAAGCTATCTTGGTGGGATGCCTTTTCAGCTTCTTTTAATGCACACAAAGAGAAATTTTGTAAGGCAATGCTAATAATAAGATGAAATTGTCATGTCTGAGTGAACATCAGCATGTAGTTACAAAGGTGCACCTATTTTGACCTCAGCTGTCATGTTGCACATGGTACTCTTTATGACAAATTGTCTTCAATCTTTTTTTCTTTTTTTTTTTTTTTTACTTCTCCTTCTGTTTCTTTTCCTTCCTGCTGTGGAGTGGTTTTTTATTCATTACTGATGGCAGGCTTGTCCTCATTTTATTTTTTATCTCCTGCTGAGGTGCAGTAAAATAAATTAGTTTAATACATTTTATAAAGGTAGTTGGTTTAATTCTCCCTTTGGTACATCTGATAATACAACTACTTTAATAAATTGGTATTAAGATAGTTTGGTTTAAATGTTTTGTGATGTTCTACCTGCTGTGGAAGATGCCAAGTACTTTAGTCAAACATTTTTAGAAGTGCTGGAATCAAATTTCTTTTCCCCTCATATTGCTGCCCTGAAGATACACATTTGGCACACTAAGGATTTATTTCTAGAAAATGTGAAGCAGCAGTGTAGCCTGGTTGGTTTGATTGCTTTGATTGCTTTGATTCCAAACTGTTCAGAGCTTAGAAATAAATTTCAGCTGGGAAATGCAGTCATTCTCTCAGAAACAGAGCTTTTCATTTCAGAATAGCTATATCTAGGTCTAGTTATGATTTTTGTAAGAGTTTTGCTGCTTTTACCTGTTGGAGTGTTATGTACATTGAGAGCAGTAAAAGCCTGACACGAAACAAGTATAAAGAAATCCAAGTCTTGCTTCAATGGGGATTTACATGCTTGGAGTAGAAAAGTGAGGAATCCAGGTCTGAAAGCTTTCCAGGTGTTCAAGCAAAACCTCTTAGTCAAGGAGGTTAGTCAAATTCTCAGTCAAATTCTCAGTCAAATTCTCAGTCACCACTCAGAAATACTCAGAATAAGCAATGTTTTCAATAACAGGCCAGCTAACAAAACAGGTAGAGGATGTCAGACACCACTGTGGGCTAAACAGTGGCAGCTTCTTGACTCTAATGCGGCCATGAACAATTCAATTCCATGAATATTTGTCCTGCAGAGTGAAGCAAGCATCCCACATAGAAATTAATGACCTTTGTAAGATAACATAGAAATACTTTTAAAATACTATTAGAAGAGCAGAGAAAGAGGAAAAAGCTATGATCTCAGATGTTTTTACCTTGAGTCTTTAGATTTGTGTACATTCAGAATTAAACACAAAGGCAGCACAGAGCTGTGTGCTCCCTTTGGACTAAACAGGGGTGTGCTCTGTGTCACTTAATGGCCTCATTAGAGTTCTTTCTGTGGTGGAAATAAAGCCATCCATGTGGAAACACAGGTAGTATGAGAGCTGAGATATATAATATTTATGCCCAGGTTGATCTACAGATGAGATACCCTAGTGATAAACTAAGGGATGTTGGCAGTCTGCACCCATGCTCCACCAGCATTTAAAAATTAAATTCTGTGACAAAACAATGGAGAAAGAACTGTAACCAAGCAGAAAAAAATGAGATTGAGGGAAAAAAAAAAAAAAAAAAAAAAAAAAAAAAAAAAGAAAACATCCACACATCCATTTCAGTCCTGTCACTTTTTTCCCAATATTACGGGATAACGTAAAATATCAAATGAGACTGTGAACCAAAAGTCTAATAGGCAAACCCTAGAATGAAAACTTTCTTGAGAAAAAAAAATAGGAAAAAATTTAATCATGGGTCATAGCATAAAAATTTCTAGTTATTTTTTGTTTGGATCCTATTCCAACAATCAGTTCTAAGACACTTGAATATATTTGCATCAGAATGATAGCTACTCAGAGATCCAAACCATAAATTAATTGGAGTGCAGTCTGAGGTACAAGGTCTAGCAACAATTAACTGCATCAGCAGTGTTCGGTTGTCCTGTTTCTGTCAACACCATCCTTTTTTTGGTAAATAATGATGCAATTATACAAAACATGCAAAATCATGATGAAATACTCAAGACCACATAATGATAAATATTATTGACATACAGGCATGCAAACATTATGGGCTGATTCTGAGTGTAGCCTAAACTCTCTTCATTTAATGATTTTATGACAGCCATGTTTATTTATAAGAAATAAATAATGCCAGATGTGTGTGTGCAAACATACAAATGTCATAGTCTTAAGAACTTGTTTTAAAATCTGTAGGAAAAATATATCCCGTCCCAAAGGATTTAGCAGAGAACAATGACTTAGAAGTTACTTTAGTTTCTTCCAGAGAAGTAGAGGGTATTCCTTTCCTGAACATGATTTCTCTTCCTTGCAAACAATCTCCTGAGACATTTCTCTGCTGCCAGTACCAAAAAGTCATAAAGTTGAGAAGTACATTCCAGATTTTTCTGTGCCATCTGTCACACAGCCCCTGCTCTCGGCCCTCCCTTCGTGTCATGACAAATGCGTAACGCTGATATTTCACAAGAAATTGAACACCCACGCTGTGCTGTCAATATTTTAAGTCTCTTTGGCTTTCCAAGGGTGAGCATTTGGCCCATCACTGCTGTCATCTTCACTGGGGACATCCCTGAGCAGTCCCCCAGTGGGATGCTCCTTGGGCAGGCCCTGTCTGACAGCAGAAATTGGTTCAACCTCTTGTAGGATGGTCTGGCACAGGCTGCTGGGGCTTCAAAACTTTGGGGCATTTGTGTACAGGGAAGAGATTTGACAACTGTTAACATAAGCAGGGGAGGATGAGTGCCATTATGCCCAATTAATAATGGATAAATATAATTTGTTGTCATTAACTCTGTCTGACAAAAACATGTCAACAAAGCAGATGAGAATTTTTAGTGCATCTCTGATGTTTCAACTCTTCCCTTCCTTCCCATTTCATTCTCCCCTCACCACTTGTGCAGTAAGGGAAAAGAAATTCCTTTCTGCCTTCTAGAGGTGACCAAAAGAAGCCTCTGAGGCATGTAATTAATATAATCTATTACTGGTACAAAAAGTGCATCGCAGATGAGGTCTGGCTTCCCCCAAAGCAGTCAGATTGCCAGTAGTTCCTAAGAGCAAAGGAAAGGAAAAAATCCAATGCAACAAATTCCATCCAGCTTTACCAGGTGCTCACCAATTCCACAGATGAAACAAATAGACTTCAGTCAGAAATGCAGCATTTTTAATAATGCATTGGAAGAACAGCTATGATAATGTCCAGATGGTTGAGGAAAAAATACATAAAAATCTCAGTGTATAATAGCAATTATTTTCTTCTAACGTTACTTTTCAAAGCACTCTATTTTTCATCTTTTTTTTTTTTTTTTCCCCATAGGTTATCCTATTTCTCTGAATTAGAAGGAGCTTATCCCTGGGCTTTAGCTAGCCCTGGGCTGGAGTGAAGTCTAGTTTTAAAATATATAACCAGCATAAACAATTTTAAATTAAAGGTCATTTGGGAAACTGACATCTAAGTTACACTCTTCCAAAGATCAGATAGCTCAGTTTTCCTTTTGTGAATTCAGCAAAAAGGCTTGATTATGTTTTTCTAATCTGTTCTTTCCTCTAAAGACAATCAAGCTCTTTTTAGATTAGTGTTTCAACATAGAGCAAAATTACCTTAGTGAACAACAGAAAATATGCAAATTAGTTTGTATTAGGAAAGCTTTTGACACCAAAGTAATTATTTTCTTTTTTTTTTTAATGTGCAAGTGCAAAGCCAAATCTAAAGTAGCCTTATTTGCCCCAGATTTTAAAAATAGAGTGCTTTAAGTGGCACATAGGACAGTTTG
Organism: Brachypodius melanocephalos; assembly: GCA_013398615.1. Lineage (NCBI taxonomy): Eukaryota > Metazoa > Chordata > Aves > Passeriformes > Pycnonotidae > Brachypodius > Brachypodius melanocephalos. The sequence goes on from VZSR01003209.1 coordinate 977,514, forward strand.
CTCTGTAATTCACTGGTCACTCTTCATTCTCTATTCTGTCATTCCAGCTATGACCATAGAGGAAAGAAAAAAAAATAATAATAAAGAAACTAATAATATTTTTAGATATTTCAGGACACAATTTAGCTCACTTTTTGTCTTTAGTAGTGGTTGAACCAGAAAAATAGAAAGGAATCTAAACCACATCACTCATTCTTTTCACTTAAGACTCCAAGGTCACAATTAGCTTATGGCAATAGGAGAAACTAATAGAAACCTAGTTATGAATTTATGTTCAGTTTCAAATATAGGTCATATTGTGGCATCAGATTGTGCAAATATTTATAACACAACATTTTTTTAATGCAAGAAAACAACTAACTTTATCATCTGTCTTCTCAATGCTCTGGAAATAATTATATAAAATACATCGATGTCTCTGAGAGAACACAGGAAATTCTTTCTAGTGGCTGTGGTGCACACTTCAGGAGTACTGTGAGCACAGATTAGTGGCCATTTACTTAAGTACCATTTGTGGGGATGCACAAGGTTAGCATCCAAACCAGCAATTGTAGGATCACTCACGAAGTGAGTAGATAAACAAATAATGAAATAAAATGCATAAGGCAAGGCAATTTGGGGGGTTTTATTAGCATCTAGTTTTGTTATTCATTACACCAATGAATATATGTTTTATTTTCTCAGTCTCTTTCCCTGGCAGGATTACTGTTCAGCAAGAAGGAGCTCATCAAGGGTCTCAGAGGATGGCTGCCAGACAACGTAAGATATTTTCAGTTTTCTTATGCAGTAATCACCTTCCCAATTCCTCACCGTTTCTGACACAGAAAATATTTACTCAGATAAGGTTTGCTACTGCAGAGGCAGTAAAAGAGCTCACAAGAAGTTACTGGTTTTCTGAGTTTTCTCAGCACAGTAATTCTACAGTGTAAATGTTCATCTTTTATTCATTCATTTTTAAACAACCTCATCCATAACCCCGCAATTTCTCTACCTGGGTGTTTCCTATCTACCTGTGCACTTGCATTTTCCCTTGGATTATAACTGAAGTAAGGCCCGTGACTGTGACGGGGTTGCACAGGTTATAAATCAGAGGCTGGTGTAATTTGTGGATTTGCTTCCTTCCAGTGCAGCCAAGGCTGCTCAACCCAGGCAGGCACATCCCAACATTTCTCTTCCTTCAGTCTCTCCCTGCCCCAGGCAGAAACAAACCCAAGATGAATTCCCTGTTTAACATACAGAGATAGGGAAATTTGCTGCTAATTACAGTGGTTAGAATTCCTAATGGGTAGGAGGAGGGGCTCTCCCGAGACCACTCCATTCCACAGGCAATTCCCTTAGGTTGTTAAGTTTTCCTGCTCTTTTTCAGAAAATTTCTTAACAAAATTACTAGCAGCCTTTATCAAGCTGATATTGTAATTACTTTTGGGAAACAAATGGTATCTGAGGAAAAAGAAAACCACACTTCCATGCTTAATTTAGTAATGGGAAATTTAGAGAGAGAGAGAGAGAGCTCAATAAATTCTCATCTCTTTCACAAATGGGATGAAATAGGCCACTAAAAGTTTCATTTGGGAAGTTAATATTAACAAGCAGAACTGTGACCTTAAAAAAGTAAAATAACCCCAAAAACCTTTAGTCCACAAGTCCTGCAAGAGTTTGACCATTCACAGGAATCTGGGGAAGAGGAGTGTATGTGCTCAGCTGTCCACTTCTGACATTTCACTGCATCACCGTCCTTTCCCTCTATTTGTAGAAGTAAAAGACTTCTGCTCTTTTCTTGTGGATGTTCCCATTCTGTCTGAAAAGCTCTTACAGATGATGAATAAAAACCCCCAGTCTGAACTCCTGCCCTAACCTTGCCCTCTCTTCTCATGTTAACGGTGGTGAGTGTGAGGAATTAATTCTTTGTTTTCTTACAAGCCTGGACAACACTTAATGAGGAAAACTGTAAAGAAGAATCAAGAGCAAGAAAGGCAGGATCCCACTACAAAGGATAACGGAAGAGTTCTATCTGTCCACACATCCTTGGAGTATAAACCCTACAGATCTTCCCTTTCCTTCCTTCACCTTTGAAAAGCTACACATCCTTTGACTGACAAAATCTGTAATCATTTCCATAACCTCCACCCCTCAATACTTAATGTAGAAGCTATCAGAGGCTTGTATCCTTAGAATCTTGTGATTATTCCAGTTTGAACTTCAAACTCCCGAGCAGCTGGTGCACTTCACAGTCAGAGATTAAGCACATGACAATGCAGACTTCTTACAAGGAGATGTTGCCCTTTGTGAGCTTATCGAATGACAATTTTTTGTTGAGAGTGGGTCTGAGCAGAGCACTCTCTCCTCCCACTGACATTAACGCTCTGGTTCCCATCTCTTTAACATGAACACACGGTCCAGCACTGAGGGTTTTCACAAAACCCATTCACAAGTTCATTCTGGGTGCTCAAACACAATAATTTTGTGAAGCTCTGTTCTGTGAGGCTACAGCCACATCACCCACCGCCACCCAAACTCAACCACCCTAAAATCAGCTGAAGCTGCAAGCCCTCATTTGAGAAAGACGGTGCTAAGGAAGTGCCAAATGCCGGTTCCTATCCCTTCCTGGCGCATATTTAGAATTCTGACCTCATCAGAGCTGTGCTGATTCACAACAGCTGGAGCACTGGCACTTGCTGGTTTTAAGAGATACACAGGGAGATCTCTGCTAACGACAACTGCATCTCACTGGTTGTGATAAAATTAAAGTGGGACCACATATGAGCTCTGGGAAAGTATTGACCTCACATCTGCAAGTTCACAATGCCATAAAAATGCTTTAAAATGTGCCAGAGTGACACTTAATGTGCCAGTGTGATAAAATTTTCCAAAGATCCTTAATGGACCTAAGGTACAATTAAACTACTAAAAAGAACTTTTAACAACAGAAATTATCAGCAATAAACTGTCCCATTTTAGGGATTTGCTGTATTCGGAGCAAAGCGTTCCTTTTTGTTATAAACCAACTGTTAACCTTTAAAAATGTTGCTTTTGTTAACACAGGAGGATAAGGAGTCTTAATTTAGTAGGTTGTTACGTGAGTATAGCCAAAAAATAGTCAAAGCTTTGCATAGAAAGTCTGGGGGAAAAAAATCCTGCACATAGATATCTATATTACAAAAAAAAAAAAAAAAAGGCACTGGTTCTTAGACACAGAATGTATGTAGGGCAGCAAAGTGGAACATAGAAAATTGAACTGCAGGAGAGAGAGTGATTTTAAGATCTATTGTCAACATATACTGTAACTCTAACTAGTGACAGGTGAATTTCTGGAAGCTTGGTTGGAATATGCAGTAAATCGAAAAATCAGATTGCAACGCATTTCCCAAAGTCTTTTGTCTGCACAAGGGTGGAAACTCTTATAGAATTTCCTCTTCTGCTTAACCTGGAGACTGTAAGATGGTTCATTAACAGCCTTCTAACTAATTTTTAATAAAATACATATTCTCTGTATGCAGCTGGAAGTATAGAAACATTCACAATAGGGAAAATTAATATTTTTTTGAATTAAAAATGTTGGGCTCATGTTTTTATTCACTAAATATTTCAATGATTAAATTGTTAATGCTCTTGACTACTGGATAATATCTTTGAATCTCTTCAAATTTTGTCTTTAGAAATTTTCTGAAATGCCTTTGATATAAATGAAATTAGCATCCTAAGTGTCTATACTTGCTTCAAGAGATGAGATTATGTTTTTAAAATTATTTGTGCATTTTAATCAAAAATACTTTGGGTGTGATGTATCATTTTAGTAATCAGGGTTTTACACCACTATGTCATCATTGCCATGGAAAATTATTAGAGTAAGATCATCATGGCAAACTATTCTGAAAGTATTTTCCATTAAAAAAAAAATCATGATTATCCTTAAAAGTGCCTAAAAATCTTGTCTTACTTCCTATGATATTATAATATTGTCAGAATGAACAACTTGGAAATGAAGGAACTGAACAGAAAGAAGTCTTTGTGCATTGTTTAGTTTTAGTGCAGAGGTATTAATGCAGTAATACCTATCATCACATAAGGAATTCAGTGTTTAAGAGTCCTGCTTATTGAGGATTTATCAAACTTGTGAGGAGAAATAAGGATCTGGGGCTGATTTACACGAGTGGAACACTGGAGCATTCATGTAGCATCCAAAATGGCTTGTACATAATTTTTGGTTGTTTCCAGCTACTTCAAAAACTACACCATTGTTTACCAATGGAGCAGGGCTTGGATCCATGCCCTTATCACTTGCCTGCAAAGGAATTGGATGTTGTGTGGATAGGTTGATAAAGACGCCCAAAGTCATTCCTCTGTTTGGCAGACAGAGTAGAAATTGTTTCCTATTCCAGTCAGGAACAACTGTTTTGCACTGAGGAAGCCACAACTTCCTCATCTCTGAAGAAGGCTACTGTCTATTTTATTTATTTATACTTAAACCCTAACAGTGATATCAATCTGAGTATTAAGTCTCCTGACACAGGTGGTAAGTGAATGGAAAGCACCAGAGGCATGAAGAAAACCCTCAATTATCTCATTTTTAGTCTACTTACCCCTTGAATAGCCAAATATTGTATTGCTTACTCAAAGGGGAGCAGAACTGCTCAGCTGACACACAGCTTTTGCAGTGAGATGAGTTTGTAATCCACTATTTCCAAGTGAAACACTCTCTTCTGTTCAGTTGTGTTCTATTTGCTGAGTGTGGTTCTGAGTACTGAGCTGCTGAAGTTTCTGCCCTTCCAGTGATCACAAAATCATATCCTTGTCCCTCCCAGGTGACTATTCTTTGAAAATTAATGAGCAGAATATTTCCCATGAACAGAGGGCAGTAAAACCATAAAATTGCAGCTACCATGGCAAACAAATCCATTTTCATGAACTAGTGTTCTTGTCAGCTTGGGCTCAATGACCTGCTGCCATGATTACCTATCACCCATCATGAGAGGATAATATCAATCTCTAATTAGTTTTGACACTCTCTGAGGGATGAAAGGTGCTATCTAAATCACAAATTTATTCCACCTTAAAAGTAGAAGTGAGAGTTGTGTACGTCAGTGTTCAAGCAAATGAGGTATGAGCTATTCTTTGTTATCCTCAGCATGTTCAAAAATCCTCTTTACTTCTTCCTTTTACTTATGAATTTTCTGTATAGCATCACTCTGTATAGAATACCATTAGCATGCTTTAAACCACATCATATAACAAAGACATAACATTATCTAGAAAGTAAAGCCAGCATTCAGAGTAGTTTCCCAATTAACTGCTTCTATTTTATTGGAAATAAGAAAATTGCAGATATAAAATCCCAACATCACTCATAGCGATAGTCACAAGTGAGGAACGTGAATGAAAGGTTAATAAGCTGTAGTTGAATTTGCTTTAGAGTGTGTTCTAGATGTAATTTAGGAGACCAAATTTAGGAGCTTTCATTGTCTGTGCAGTCACCAGTAGGAGAAAAGTGCCTCCAAGTGGCATCACACAGCACCCCGTAGACTATAAAGCATCCTCCTGTAGATGACAAAGCTATCCCATTTCATCAGTGATAGTGCTAAAAACTCTATTAATCACAGTCTGTTGTCTACATTTGTGAGAGTAAAGTGTTATTAAGTAAGTAATACATTAAAATTAATATTTTGACTATGCCACATTTCTATGTGTTAATGAGTTTCCTTATGGAGTCCCTGGAAAACATTTTTATCTTTCTCCTTACTCTAATACTATATATTAAAATACTTGTGGCTGAGTTGAGAGAAGAGAATCCAGAGGCACCTACTAAGGCAAATAAGATGCTTCTCCTTGACTTTGATGGCAGAGGGATCATCCACCCCTACATCACTTTCCACATATTGAGCATAAGGATTTATTATAACATGGGATCTAATTATGTTCATGCTAAAATCTTAATCCAGCTTATTAAAAAAAATACTTCTTATTATGGTAAAATATAATTACTTGGTTTTTTTTCATTTTTCAAATAGGTGAACATTTTCGTCACCAGTGGTAGATTTTACCAGACAGTCAGATACGAGTAGCAGTAAACCAAAGACATCTGTTTTATGTGCTCTTCAGGCACTTTATACATTGAGAAATGGAGAAAAGGTGATTGATTTCCAGAATATGAAATGCTATTAAGGAGATTCTGATCTTCATCATGTGACTTATTTTGCATGACATTAAAACAAATAATCCAATCATACTGGAGCTGTACAGCAATCATGTGATGTCCATCACTGTAGATTTGAGGTTCCTATTCCCATAGCAACATCTGTAGCACTCACGCTAATCATTTTAAATTAACCTTGATATGAAAAAAACGCCCTAGGGATAATGCTGTTGTGTGGTAGTTCATGGGAGTAGCACGATTTCCTAATAAAACTTCAGAGCAAAAATAAGGGTGATAATGAGATGTCCTGTTAGGACATTTTTTAAAAATATGCTTTAATTAAATCAATACATTAGTACCAGCATCAGGATAATTATGAGTATCATAGATAATGAGCTGTCTTATTGATTACTGCCCCTTCATAACCCACTGTGGTTAATTTTGAGCATCCACACAAACGAAACAACTTAAAAGGCACAAACCTGACATGGTATCCAAAAACATAACTTTATATTTTAATACTTCACCTCTTCTTAAATGAGAATAAAATAAAACCAAACACGTCTGCTGGAGTCTTTTGGCAAGATCCACACATTGCATGTACTAGGGTACAAGCCTGTGGGACTTCAGTACGACCCAAGGAGTCCTCAGATTTTGAGCTGAGCTTCTCTGGTGGGAAGGTGTCAGCTTGGAAGAGCAGAGCATGAACAGACAGTTTCACATGGCACTTGTTACTCCTTGAGTGAAGACTTTGGAACCTCACAGAAAATTTTATACTGAGAAGTCTTTGCACACATGAATATATCCTTACACAAGACATGTCTGAAGGGCCTGCTGGAAGATGCAGACTTGCATATACGGCAAAGCAGAAATATATTTGGGCTCCTGGAGACAACTGGCATATGAAAGTATTCAAAATGCTCAAGCCAAAGCTGTTTTGAATGTTAAAAACCCAAGATATGTAGACAGGCTGAAGGCAATAAGGTCCCTCAGCATGCTGGCCACTCTCTGCTGGGGGTGGTGCTTTGGAGAAGATCCTGTGAGGCTCTCCAGCCAGCCCTAGAGATCCTGGAGAAGGAGCCTACATGGGGGCAGCTCCACCACAAAACAAGGCCCCATCCCCAACCCCAGCACAGCTTCAGGGCTGCCTTCCCTGCTTTTAGTTTTCTTTCCTACCTTATAGTTAAACGCTAGTGTTTATTTTATATACATTTATTGTTACTACATCAAGGTTACAGGCCTGTGTTTCACAGTAGCTTTAAAATATGATGCTGTGGTATCCTACTGCCTTCTTTTACGGTGACTAGTTTTAATTAGAGAAGGAAAGCAGCAGCATTATTAGTCTACCAGAATAATGGTTATACTGCTTTCCATGAGGAAATACAGATCCTTACCCACACCAGCTAGCTGTTGGGTTAACAAGGGAATGCAATCTAAGGTGGGTGCCTGTAACAATTACAGCAGTCCAATGTTAGAATTTTTCTTTTCAGTTCTTCTTCCATATCGCTAGCCTTGGAGCAAGCAAGGCTATTTAACGACTTCTCTTTTCTACCCCAATAATTCCGTCCTGTGGAATTAAAATTGATTTTCTTCTAGCTCACGAAGATGCAGTGCTGGCTGTGCTTTCCCTGATGCAAAGCCAAGGGGATGCTGTGGAGCCTGTCCATAAACTTTAGTGGACATTGAGTTAACACGTAAATATGCACCAGTGACAATGACAGAAAACGGGACGGCAGTGTTTTGACTCTCAGCAGGGAATCTCAGCCCAAGAAAGCAGTGCCAAAGGCTTTTCACAGTCAAGCTATTGAGAAGGCAAGAGACACAGTGTGAGCTGGAGTTTCTCGTTGTTAACGAGCCCTCTCTATAGCTTAAAACACAAACTTCAGTGGGGAAATTGCACCATCAGCAGCAGAGCCCCCTGAGCTGCTGCCTGAGCAAACCTGAGCTGCCAGCCAAAGCCCCCAGTGTGCTTTCCTCCTGCTGGGCCAAATCACTGCTGGGGCAGCTGAAGCCCTCCCTGCCCAGAAACAGCTTCAAACTCAGCATTTTCTCTGCTCCCAATCTTCCTGGGTCATGCAGGGGGGCTCAAACAACCGAGTTCCCCACCGTTAAAATGGCAACAGCAGAATGTGAGGGGATTTTCATTCATACATATCTCAGGTAGGACTCTTTTGTGTATCAAGGTGGTTTGTGTATCAATCTCTTGGTGAGATTTTGGACCATCATAAAGGAATTAGCAAGCCTCACACATTTTCTTCACGACTTGGAACACCTTGACAGGGTTGACATGCAGTGCTGATAACAACTGCTGATGTCAGATGTGGATTTTTCAATTAAAATGACAAGACCCTTTTTTATTTCCTAAAAAGATCCAAGATTTCTGAACTGAAATTTTGATAATGTTTTGCAGTTTTCATGTACACAAAAGAAATCACATGTTTTAACTTAGATTCCACTCCCTGAGCATGAAAAATTAAAAAAAAAAAAAAGTTTGCATTCATCTGGCTTATCTTCCATTCTCTAGGAAAAAAAAAAAGCCCAAATACTTTTTTACATCTACTACAATAATTACTAATCTTAAAAGAAAGTTTTCCAAAGTTCAATTTTTGAGCCTTAATACATAAAACTAAAAGATTATAAAGTTGATATATAGAACCAATCTCCGAGGTTTAACTTGCAAGCTCCTTGGAGCCAAGAACTGATCACATTTATCTGTAAAGCACCAGACACAGTTCTCAGTTTTCTACAAACAGCAAAGTAACAGTGGGAACTTTTGGAGGACTTAACAAGGATGGTTTTGTTTTGTTAGATTTCTTCCCTGTCAGCTTAAGGCAAATGAAAGCTAGAAAAACTCGGTTGCTTCCAGATAACAAAATTCAAGTTCTCACAACAACACATACTTATTTAAATAAAATGTATTTTGGAAAATCAAACCGTTTTTCCATTTGTTTGTTTGTTTGAATAAAATGGTTCCTATGATTTGAACATCTTCTTCCTGCATGTGGAGACCAATACCAATTGTACAAAAGATGCAGCAAAAAGAATAACTATCTATTTGGCAAAATTAGAATTATGTGGATGTTGATACATTTTGCAAAATGCAAATACACCAAATGCTTGTTGTTGAGGTATATGATCCTTTTGCACCATTTTCAATTCTATGAGCATACGAAGCAGTCGTCTTTCTTTCCATTTCATTACCTACAACACACTTTCTCTGATAGATGACCTTTTAAAAATATTGATAATGCCACCATGGCTATTGTGACCTGCCAGAGGGACTGTGTAACTTGACAAGAATGAGAGATTTGCCCTGACTGACAAAGTAAATAAATTTTGTGAGGAGAACGTGACTGTGTGCTTACTTTGGCTTCAGGCAGACTCTTACATTTCGAGTGAGTGCTGTATGAAGCAGAACTCAGAACTTTTGGGGAATTGTTATTGGAAAGTCCTTCATGAGACTGCGTGTCCTGGAAAATATGTCTGTGTCCCAAACAAATGCTAGTGAATTATCAAACAAAAATAATTTTTTGGAAGATACATCTCTAAGTTGTGTGTATATTCTGAGTGAGCCTCATACTGGAATTGTTTTTTCCTGGGTGGTCAATGAACTGCTGTCAAGCCATAATTTATAAGGTATTAATAATATTTGCAAAAGGTGGTCTCTAGAACAAAATAAATGTGTTGATGGCAGTAGAGTGAAAGAAAAGTATGTGCAGGTAAAGAAAGTAGGACAGGAGTAAATGCAGGTGAAAAAATAGGACAGGAAATCATAAACATCAATTTTGCCCTGATATAACTGATGATGAAAATTTGCCAGTCAGGTTTTCTTTCATGTTTTTGTTCTGATTCTCTTACCACCATGAAAGTAATTTGTTGATCTTGATACAGATAAAATGGGTGGGGAAAAAAATCTGTCAGGAGTATCCAGCAACAAAAGTAGACGATTTGTCAAGACAGCACAATTTTCAATAAATACACACAACAGAAGATAAATCTCAGTAGCTTCTATATACAGGTAATCATTTCAAATTAAGTGCATTGTACAAACCCTTTCCTAAAATGGGACTAATTCATACTGACAGAGTAGAAGTTTTGGACCATTACAGTAAGAGAGATGAAATAAAAAGGAATAGCCTCACTCTAAGCCCATCTTTACAAATAACAGCCAAATTATTTCTAGATGGTGCTGCTTCTTGCAGCATCAGCTGTGCACCACCCAAGGCTGATCTTTCAGAAAGGCTTTTTGAAATAATATGTACTAATAAAGCATTCAATGTTATACTCAGGCACTAGACAATCTGGTTAAGATTTGATTCCTAGATCAAACAAATTGATATTGCATGGCAATTATTTATGCTTTGTTCTGAACTCTACATGGTGCATAATAATCACATACGCTCTTGCTCAGTATCTTGTCACTCGAGTTAAGTCATCAAAAGCGCGGGTCAGAAATAGCACAGCTAGAGCTGAAAATACATTTTTCTGTGTCACCTTCACACATTATGTGTAATTTTACTGTTATTTATTCCACTTTTCCTAGCTGTTGTTAAAATGCTTTCTGCAGATGTTGGAGCTGGCATCAGGAGAAGAACACATCCCAAGATCCTTATGCTCCTCAGGCTCCCCCACCACAACAACAGACAGCAGACACTGAGTACATGCCAAAATGTTCATTTTATTCCTAATGGGAGCCTCAGCACATGGGTTTCTTTAGCTTCACTTTTCTACAGATGCAGTGATCAAAAGGGAATCTCAGTGTCTAAGACTAAAGCAGGAAATAAACCAGGAAGGCAGATGATGAGATAATCAAAGGGACAAATAACTAGGTCTCCAAAATGCTTGAATTGCTTTCCTTTGATATGCCAGCAAGGCTATATGGGGCGGTTCAGCAGATTACAGGCCATTCACAGAAGAGTAAATTTCAATTTTGAACTGGTATTCACTGAAAAAATGAATTTTTTTATGTATCAAATCCTTTCTTATCAAACTGGACAAGCAAATCTCCGAAATGTTTTCTATGTTTTTTTGGTGGGCTGACCTTGATTGAATGTCAGGTACCTGTCGTAGACAGGTAGAAGAATTATGAAAGAAAGGCCTCCCAAAATCAGGCCTGCTCTGTTAAATTAATAGTAATTTCTTCTAAGTGCAGCTAAGTAATTTGCAAGTTCCCATGTGAAAACAATCTTGGTATGAGAGCTCCTTAACACAACACCCTATTCTTGGGCAAAAAACAACCAGCACCTACATTAGGATCTGTCTCATGAGAATCAGTATAAAAAAATATGTGAATCAACTATAAATTTGATAGACATGCAAAATGCCATGTACTGACCAACAGACTAAGTGTGAATGCATTGTCCACCAATAAAATCTGACACAGTGCTTCTGATAATCCTATAATATATGAGCTGAGCAATAAAGATTTGGCTTTCCTGCATAAGAAAGCGGAGTCTTGGCTGACTCATTGCAACAGGTACCCATCAAGTCTCTCTGTCACTCCCCTCCTCAGAAGGATGGGAGTGGAGAAGAATAATATGGATCATAAAACAACTCACAGGTCAAGATAAAGGCAGTTCAATAAAGCAAAATCAAATTTCATGTGCAAAAGCAAAGAAAAATAAAATAATTAACTTTCAAACAGAATCAGACAAGGCATATGAAACCTCTTTTGCTTTGGAGTACTTAATATCACAGTATTTACCCAGTATTTAGGCTGTAGGTGCTTTCATAACCATACATTCTCTCTGGCTCTGGGGATTTTTTTTTTTTTAAAGATTTGTGTAATTGAAGAATTATTTGTGAACTTACATTTTAAAGATTATTGTCAGGAAAGAAACAGTACAGCACAAGGACCTCGTGGGCTCCACGCACCCCTAAACAAATCCTAATAAATGTATACCCATGTATCTGAATGTATCTGAATTTGAAGGCAAAACAGGAAGGGTCAGTATGGTTTTCTACATGCTTAGGACCTCTGTATTTAAAAAAAAAAAAAAATCAGCCTTAGCCTTGGAGGAACCGTATTTTTAATTTTTCAGCAATATTAACATTCAGCCACTGTAAGAATATTTAAGAGAATGGAAAACACAATTCTCATCAGAATTCCACTCCATACAATAATAGAGAAGTGAAAAATAGCTAACATATAATTTGGAAAGCATTTTCAAAAGGATGCAACAGACTTCAGGAGACTTATGTGACTTTAGGAGAAGGTTGTTTGGTCAAACCTTAGAAAAACACCTTACACCAGCCCTTTTTACCTTCTCCCAGCAATAAATGGGGATTGGAATCCTGGCTCTATATAATGCTGTGGGAACTTTACTACTGACTTCAGCAGAGACAAAATTATTTTTATTATAGTCAATTTATGCTTATTATGGAAATGTCACACAAAAATGTGACTGAATAACTCCAGTTATTCTACTTATTCATTGCTCTTTTCAAGACACAGAAAATCAAGGCAAAAAGTATTGGAGACTGAATGGAATTATTTAAGAAATCAGAAGTGCAGCCTTTTCTCTTACTTATTATTCCTGTTTGGTTGTTTTATGGTTTGGGTTTTACTTTTTTGTTGTTGTTGTTCTATTTTTTTTACACAAAGGGAAAGAGTATAGATGTAGAAATATTTGAATGGTTGATTAAGCATCACTTTCACCCCTGGCCTGTTAACAAACAGATAGACAGATAGATTGTCTAAACAGAATTGCCACAATGGAGGGTGTGATGAGAAGAATAATGAAGAACACCATCAGGAATATTTTACTATTGTTTGTTTGACTGCAAGAAACTCTTGGACACCCTGCTTGCTATTTTTCAGAGTTGCCTGTCCAGAAGTAAAGTAAAGTAAAGTAAAAAAAGAAGGGATTCCCACAAGTCAAGACATGTAGACAACCCCACTGGCAGGCTGGTGATCTCTAGGGAGCCCAGAAATGCAGCCCTGTGGAGCTCATCAGGCAGAAACAGGAGGGGTGAGGTGGCATGAACACCAGAGAGCTCATCATCCTGTGATGTGTCACTGACTGAAAAAAAAAAAAAAAAAAAAAAACCAAAAAAACCAAAAAAAACTTGTTTACATAAAGCAGGTTTTCTACCAGCATTCCACAAGATGGGCAACATTTGATTTTAGAAAAGCTGGAGTTACATCTAAAAACTATGGAAGCTTTTGGCAACTGCCAGAAGAGGCAAGCAGTGATGCTGCTGCAAAGCTGGGCTTTTTCAGCACTCTTTTTTTTTAAAGTACAAGGTAATCAATAGAGTGGCTCATTTCAGATCAGGTAGAGTCCAACACTTTTTCCCAAACAAAATGGGTTGAGTTGGACTGAGTAATTTCTACACATTATCTGCAATATACCCCCTCCTGGATCTAAGAAAACTCTAAATGCACTGTTTGCTTGCACAGTCCTTTACTGCAACACTGTGTGAACTGCAGTTCTGGGGTATCATCCTCCTATTTGTCAAAAACAGCTAAAAAAAAAATAATTGCAAACTGAATTCCATGTAGAATCACTTTCATCCTTTATATCAGAGGTAACTGAACTTTCCTGGATTTCTCTTACAGAAGGACTAGCTAAGGCTAGAAATTTCTCTCTTGTACTCCCAATTTGGGGCAAAAAGAGCAAACACAAGAAGTTTTTTTTTTTAAAGTTAGAAGTTCAGTAGTGTTGCATGTCACAGTGATTTTAGTACCACTGAACATGCAGAGTCTGGTGCTCTTATGTTTCCGCGTATGCTGAGCTCTTTGATCAAATGACATCTATGCTGCATTGTCTTTACACAGATTAATTTCCCTTATTCAAAGGACAGATGTAGTAGAGTCAGAAACCTTATGCAGAATCATATGGATTTGAGTGTAGCTCACTGGAGAAACTCTGGCACCCCCAACAAGTTAAAAATTGCAAGTGAAACTATTCAGACAGAACTTTTAACTTTGGGTCAAAGAAAAGAAAACAAAACAATCATGTCAAAATTGACATTTTCCCACAGAAATTATCAACTTTAAAAGGAAACCACACATCCACATTGGGAAAACACAAGTTCTGATCATCTTTACTAATTACTAATGGCTTAATTAATCAAGCTGTAAAATATTAGGTCTTACTTTTGCTTAATAAATAAAACTGTAAAATATTACATCTTACTTTTGCTACATTGTAGTTACATATATCTGCATCCTAGCAGATATGTGTGCTACTGACCTTTTACAGAACTTTCATGCAGTCCCAGTTTCTAGTGGGACTGTAGAACAAAGTTTATTGGTGAGCTTTATATCCTAGAGATGAATTATGAATACAACAATAGGTATTCCTATTTCTTTTTCTTTGAGAAAGCACAGCTTCACATGACTGTGAATAAATATTATGAATTAGCCTTTTCTTTCCCCCCACTGGTTTCTAACTTATGTTTGACAAATGACTAGGAAATACCCAAGAAGGACCAGCAAAAATAAATCACTGCCTACACTGGTACTGTGGCTACTTTCAGATTTGTAGCACATGAACTACAAATCTCAACAAGACTGTGAAAGTATAAAAGTATCAAAGTGATCATAGTGATTTGTTTTGTTTACTTAGGACACGAACTCTGTAAATGCCAAAAGAAAATGACGTTTGGTCTATATATTAAAGGGTATCAGCTCTGGGAACATACCTTACTGGACTAAATCCAGTAAAATGATGGAATATTTTACCAGAGAGAGTCACACTGTGTTTGGGAACAAATTAGTTGTTTCCTTGTTTTCATATTTTTCTTCTTCTTTTTTTTTTTTTTTTTTTCTATTTCCTTGTAACTCTATGTGTCCATTAGCTATGCTCTTATTAGGATGATATCATTCTCTTATTCATGTTACACTGAATTTCATCTTTCTTAGCTTCAGAGTACCAGCTCCACATTTGCCTTCTGGCCATGGCCCTAAATGCCTGCTCCAGATCCAGGGAATATCTGTATTGCAATAATGCTCTTGCTCTGCCTCCTTTTGTCCATTCCCCCAAGGACCAACCTAAGGAATCATCAACAAGTGAGTTAAACCAATCTTTAAGCTATCTTAAAATAGTCTGATGAAACAGTGGAATATATTTCATAAATAAACACACATAAAGCTGATAGAAGGGTATTTTTGTACGTTTAGGTACCACAGCTAAAAAAAATCATGAGAGAAAATCCTAATTTTCCCTCCCTCTTTCCAACGGCAGCATGGTGGTAGGACAAGTACATGATTTTGTTCATCTCTGTGCATCCTTTGGACCAAATAAGAATTTCCAGTGAAATGAAAGACAAAATGTGCTTGCTCCTGCCATGCATGACAGAGGGAAGCCTCAAGTGAAGGCAGCAGAGGGTTCTGCATTGCTTCAGTAGAGGTCAGATGCAAGATGGTCCACACCAACATTTTTTTAAAAAAAGTTACTGTATTAACAGCTTGTTTTCTATGTGTATACATTTATATGTAGGGAGAAAGTGGAGAGATACTCAAAATTGTGAAGTAAAGCCAATGATTTTGGATGCTGACTTTATTTTACCTTAATATAAGTTTAAAAAAACCCCTGAAACGCTTTGATCTTAAGAATGCTACAAGCCTAACATATTTTACTGATTTTCAGACACTCTTTAAACTGCAGGAAATAACTCAGGGCTGTTATAGTAGACTTCCAATTCTGAAAAGCCTTTCCACGACAATTGTATTTGGGCTTCCATAGTTTGTTGCCCTGATTTTCAGAGATACTAAACACTAAACTCCAAGGTCTCTTCACCTTGGAGACAGAGGGTGAAGTCTGAATCAGCAGTGGGTAATAAGCTTTTATGAAGAGCAGACCACTAATTTATATGCCTAGAAATGGACAGCAATTTAAATTAAATGTAGGTACCAACACTGGAAAATGCCTGCCCTAGATCACAAACATGAAAAGGACTCCAGGGATGCCATTAACTGAATTGACCTCTTGTGTGCATAATTGGCACTAAGGCCAAAAAAGCCAACAACTGTACCTTTGGAAATTTAATTTAGTAAGGACAATAGATGATGATTTTATTATGAACTTTTGATTATTATGAAAACACTGATTGCATGGCCTGTTTCCTTAGAAACTGAGCAAAAGGTGACACATTCTGTTGACTTTCTATTATACATTCATAACTTCATCCCTCAGTTCTATGTCATAAAGAATTTATATAGGACATTAATCATGCAAAACCATTAAATTGTTATCTCATTTCAGTGATAATTGTTTACTGCTATAAATGCCTCATGTTTTGTTCCAACAGTTGGACTGTGACTAAAATGTATCTTCAGAGTAGTGTTGGCAAAGAAGATTAACTTCTTCAGAGAAAAGGAGTTATGAAAGTGAGGGAGCTTTTTATCACTGTGTATGAGAAAATGTGACTTGTAAAAATTCAACCACCAAGAGGACCCAATGAAGCAGTGGCAATAAGTAAACCTGACCTGCTCACAGCTATGGGCATCTGATCAAGAGTTCTAGGCAAAGGTTTTTTGCAAAACCCTCACTTTAATAATGC
The DNA here is from genome assembly GCA_013398615.1 of Brachypodius melanocephalos. Classification (NCBI taxonomy): domain Eukaryota; kingdom Metazoa; phylum Chordata; class Aves; order Passeriformes; family Pycnonotidae; genus Brachypodius; species Brachypodius melanocephalos. The sequence goes on from VZSR01003209.1 coordinate 994,153, forward strand.
ATCTGGCCCCCTTCCCAAAATATAATGAAGAAAGTATGTGTTTTTTTCCTTTTTATAATTGCTTAAAACAACGTCAGCTGAATGTAATAAAAAATAATTATGAAAGATACCTGCAATTATAAAGAAAACACAGACTGAAAACTAAAAGTCAGGCATTTATAGGAAGGAATGTTCATGAAAAAACAGCAAACCTGCCCCACAGCATAACTCAGCTAATCAGTTATGCTGTGCAACACAATGATTTGTCACCTGCTTTTAGATTTCCCTATTGACTCCTGCGCAGAATAAGAATGGGATCAATTTAAAGCAGTCCTTTATTCCCCTGGGTCCCATCACTAATGCTGCTGTCTGTTACTGCTTTCTAAATGGAACCCAATGATATATTTTTCTGTAGCAAAGTGTCTACTTTATGAGCATAATAAATAGCAATGGCCCTTTAATGACAACTTTAGCTGTGGCCATTATAGCACATTTTAAATGCTTAAAAACACTAATGGGAGCTATCCAATGTTAATTATACTTAAGATATGAGTGCTGTACACGAGAACCACCGCAACATTAAGTAAAACACTTCTGCTAATCCTAATTATAACCTGTATAGAAGAGATAAGAAAAATCCAGTGCTCCTTTACAGCAAGTTCCTAAAATAGCAGAGACAGGGAGGACAAATTATCTGGAAAAGCACTGGAAGCACCTTCTAGCATAGGACTTGATCCTTATTTACACCATTTATGTAAGCAGCTGCTTGCACAAGTTCTTCTGCCCTGGACTTGGGCTGTCAACAAGCCTGCACAGGGCTAATCTGTGCCCTGTTGGAGCCAGCTGGGCTCTGTACAAACATGAATTAACACAGTCATTAATCTGAAAGAGCAGGGTGCAGACATCAAGAAAACAGGGATGAAGGGCAGGCTGAACACAACAGGCTGCAATCCCCTTTACAAACTCTTTAACTCAGGTGCCTGAATTCAGAGAGGAGTTGCTGCGCCAGATTTCCAGGGCTGATACAGATTTTCCTGCAGCCTATTTATCTCAAAATAGAAGAAATCTAAGATGACCATGCTTCACTTTAGACAACTCAATAAAATGCCTAGAACTGGGTAAGGGATTAATTGGGCCTAACAGCTTGCAAAAAAATAGTGTTTACAGCTGAGTGTTTAAACACAGAGGACTTCTCGGTGACTGGCTTACAAAAGGCAAGGACTGCATATTTCGATTTTTTTGAAGCATTTCAGCAGGGGCAAAGAGGGAGCAAAAATCAGAAAAACTCTAAAAAATGCAAGTTAAATTAATTCAGATAAAGTCCACAAATACTTCAGACTTGAGCTCTAGTCCTAACCATACAGAGAAAATCATAAACCTCTCAGAAGGTCATGGGCATCTAACAGAAATAATAGAAATGCACAGAACAGGAACATTTCAAATCAAAGAAGATTGCAATGCATTGTTTTTTAATTCCACAAAGTTCAGTATGATGACTTAGAGTTTTAATACACAGCCAGTTGAGCCTGAGCCAGTTGAGGACTGAGTTGACATCAGAAAGAACACAACAAACACATAGAAATTTATCCTGAAATACTCTGTGCCTTCAGCTACTTTATTAATTTGCAAATTAGACAGGAGAGAAAGTGACAAGAGACTTCACAGCATGTGAATGAATTCCTGACTGGGACACTAGCAAAACCTAACCTGTCCCTCCTCTTTAGCACTCAAATACTGTGTTTGTAAACTCCATTTCTGTTCAGACTTTTGGTAACAGTTCTACCTTGTTTACTGTGTCCCTACTCAGCACTTAAAAGTTATTTTCAAGATAACAGTCCCTGCTAGTCTTCTTGTTTTACAAAAGGTCCCTGAAATTATGAGCAGTTCAACCACCAGGACGACCTGGAATTTTGGTTTCAAAATTAAAAGAGTAAATAAAAAAAACTTCTGAAAGCAACTGTGCTGTTTGAAACTAGGTCAGTCAGGTTTTTATGGCTACAGATAAATGCCTTATCTACAAATTTGCCAGCACTTGCTTGAGGGTAAGTTACTGAAGGAGTCTTAAATTTAACTTCAAATAAGCATACATTAAAAAAAAAATTCAAAAGCAATGAAAATGTGTCTGCAACTGATGGTCTCCAATTACTGCAGACATAGATTGTGGTTTCCTGTTTTATAGATTTTCATTTCTCCTACTGTTCCCACTCTGCCACTTCAGAGCCATGAGAATGTCTCCAACATGATTCTTTTTAAGGGAAATACCTTTGCTTTTTAAGGGCAAAGAGACAATCAAGACAGGCACATGTTTTTGTTCTCAACCTCGACAACGTCAATCGCGATACCAACCCGGTGGGTAAAGCACTGGAAATCTTGCAGGGAATGTTTTACTGTCTTCATTTAAAGCTTTGAGTACAATTTGAATGAGCCTGTTGGAGACAGAAAGTGCTAAACTATGTTCTTATTCTACATCATCATCATCACAATTAATAATGATGATGATGATGATGATGATGATGATGATGATGATGATAATAATAATAATAATAATAATAATAATAACAATAATGTTCCAATATCTTGCAAAGATTGTATATCATCAGGCTTGATTTAAAACTGAAAAACTTCTCATCCGTTTAGCATCTTGCAGATTTCTTCACAGTGAGCATTCAAAAGAAGTGTCCTATGAAGAATTCTTATCGGCTCAAACATCGGCCTTCCATGAACTTCAAAACTGTAAAATCTGTTCTTCCTTTGCCACCTTTATGATCTATTTTTTAAATATACTACCTTCCTCTTCAGATAGTAACAGATTTTCTTTTAGGGGGTGAGCTACAACATAGAAAAAGGTGAAAATGTTTTGACCACTGAAATTTGATATTTCACACTGCCTTGATAAAATGTCAGAAATCATCCTCATAATTTGTAATCCATCAAGGACTGTTTTTGTAAAGCCTTTTTGACATGCAGTTTGTTACTGGTCTAGTAGTTTCTTTGGTACTGTATCTACAAGGCTGTCAATATTTATTTTGCCACGGTTAGGTAGCTCTTATAAATATGATAAATATATGTCCATTCTGTAAATCCACATTGACAATCCATGATATTTAAATGGAATTAGCATCACCAATTCTCAGTGTAGAGTATATTCAGTGAGCCTGCTGCAGAATGCACAGGATTCAGGATAATTAGCATATGAAGCTATTCTTGCCATTTTGCTCCTCTATTTATATTACAACTCATTAATGTGCCATCATATTTCAGAAGTAGTGATGCAGAATTTGGATTTGACAACGATTCAGAAATGAGCCAGCCAGAAAATTACCTGTGGGGACTCACAGACCTTTCTATAATATCTGCTCACCTGGGCACCACTCCAAGTAACTGCATTTTCATGTCACTCAAGGGTGCTGCCTGCAAGTTGGAGTGCCAGATGATCTGTATTGTAAATGGTACAAATTGTTTCATTGATAAGAGACAGAATTCATCCCAACAGAGTCCAAGGAGCCAAGGGAACAGGAACAGTCCCAGCCTCCACCTGTATCCTTGCCTAGCTCAACAGGGCTGTGTTATAAAACAGAGACTGGGCTTGCTGGACCCTGTTGCCCAGGGTCCCTGGATTAACCCCTTGTCTACAGGTGTTGGTAGGTGCTGACAGTGCTGGTAAATCCAGGTAACAGACCTAACCATGGAGTGTCTTCAGAAGTTTTAGATATAAGACAGAAATTCTTTGTGATGAGGGTGATGGGACACTGGCACAGCTTGCCCAGAGAAGCTGTGGGTGCCACATCCTTAGAAGTGTTCAAGGCCAGGCTGGATGGAGTTCTGAATAATCTGGTCTAGTGAAAGGTGTCCCTGTCCACAGCAGGGGTAATGAGATGGGTTTTAAAGGTCCTTCCAACCAGAACCCTTCTGTGATTCTGTGATGCCAGGTTACAGCTGCTGGACTGCAGGGTCAGCAGTTATTTGTCACACTGTGGATGTGTAGAGGTACACAATCAGCTTCTGGACATAATCCTAAATTAGGAGGTTCCTGCTATGCAAGCCTTTCTTGTTCTATCCTCAGTCTAGGGTTGAAGTTCATCATCTTTCACTTGTGTCTAACCATTTGCAGTGCTGAACACTAAGCTGAATAATGAGTATCTATAACTTGCACATACACACACACATGTACTCTAGAGGATTTTTTCTGTACAGATCACTTCAGATTGTGAACTGGCACAACTGAAGGAGAGTGAACTATCTAGCCTGGAAGTGCACAAAGAGAGGGACAGGATGCTGGCTTTCAAACTAGAGAAAATGTCAGAGCAATCAGTACCTTCACAGAAGGATGCCAAGAAAATGAAGGAGGCAGAAGCTACCAGGAGCTTAAAGAAAGAAGAGAGAAAGTTTTTTGTGACACTGCAGATGCTGGAGAAGCTAGACTTGAAGTTTCTGAAAAAGAAGAATTCTGTCTACTGCTTCTTTAGACTAAGATCACGAAAACAGGGCTCATTACAAGTTTCTTGAAGTAAAAAAGGGTCTCAATTATTCCCAACTTCTGTTTTACTTTCTGTTTTACTGAAAACTTTTTTTTCTGTTTTCAGTTTGTTTTGTGTGATAGCACGGCTTAGAAACAGTAACATGTAGGAGCCTTGTTAACAATAACTCATTGAAACAGGCAGAAATATAATAGTTATCTCAGCCTGATCTACACCACTGCATGATTTTGAACAAAAATCCACTTTCTTTTGTCCTACCTCATATACTTATCATTCATTACAGCACAATATTGGAGTTTTGGTAACACTTATTCCCTTACAAAAGAAGTAAAGTTCTACTGCTAACACCTTACAAGAAATCCTTCCCAATGAAGCCATTTTCTTTGAAATATATAAGTGATCTCAAATTGTATATAAGTAGTTCAATTATGTTGGCCAATTTCAGGCACAACATCTCTTTTCTAGGATAATTCCTCTGCTGAAGGAGGAGCCTTTACAGCTTGGGATGGAGTTGCTGAAGGGATATTCCTACACTACAAGTCAAAAAAGGACTTCACTCTTCAGTGCCATCAATCTGGCAAGCATCGCATTTACTGTACAATCTCACGAAAATGATGGACTGAGGCATCTTTTGTCTGGTAAAACTTCTGTGATAAAAGCATAATGACACCTAGGAGGTGTTCAGTGCTCTCAGTGCCTTCCTCTGCCTGAGTCAACAGCAGTTTCTGGCATGGAGCACTATGCAAGAATTTCATAGCATCTTAGGATATTCATCCTGTACAAAAAAATCTCAGGTTAAGTCTTCCCCAAACACACAGAGCAGCACTTATCCTCCTCATCTTCTCCTGACCAGTGACACTCTAGTGCTGAGCATATGTTATTTGAAATATCAGAGGAGTCAGTTTGAGAATTTGCAAATTATATTTGAATGAAAATCCCAGAAGGAATTATATATAATGTGACAGGAAAACATTCAATGAAATGACCACCTCTCTCTCTCCACTTCAGATCTAGATTTTATTCTAAACTGCATGTTTTTTCATGCCTAGGACACACATTGTTCTGTTGGAATGTAATTAGTGAATAAGGACTTTGTTAATATAGTTTACCTCAGAGTCAATGACATCACTATTTTTTAGGAGCCATGAAAAAAAGAAAAAGGCAGGCTATCTCTCCTAATTAATAAATGGCTAGTGGCAAAAGCAATAGCAAATAAAAATAATTTATTACAAAATTACTTTATTAAAAATAAGCAACCCTCCTCTGAAGGGGTCATGTTAAGGCACGATTTAAATATCTGCTTTTTATTCTAGGATACTGTAGATCGCTATAGAATTTCTCTTGTGGTCATCAGAGAAATGTGTTTGAGAGACTGGAACACAATGCCAAGACAAAAGTGTGAAGTCCGTATTTTTGTGGGTTTATACTTTTCCAGCCAGGTTTCTCAACAAGATTGATCTTTTATGTTTACAGTTAGTTGGTACAGAAGTTTTGGCATTCTTGATTATTAAAGGCACTATTCTCTTACTTTTGTAGCCTAACCTTGAACACCTTCGAGGTACTTTATATCAAAATATTACTGTGTCTACACCAAATTTAGCCCCCAAAATATGGCAGATGAAGGCAGAATTCTGGGCCCAAGACACGAAATGTCATAACAGCTAATGCTCATATTTACATTTTCTTAATAAAAAATAAAAAAGATTGCTTGTATGTATAACAAGAATACAACAGACAAGAGTAGAACACATTACACATTAGTACAACACACTATTGTTAATGCATTGAATGTATGCTTGACCATGATGTGAATATTTGAGTAATAGTTTATCAAATTATACATTAAGATTTTCACCAAACCTTTAAAATGATTGATTACTACACTTTTGAAATATACTACATTCAAAATTTTGAAACTATTAGGTATAGAAGTGGGACCACAAATTAAATTCATTTTAAGAAAATCAATGAGGAATATTCTCATATATGTGAAATCAATCAAAATGTCCACCTTTTCAACATTGCAAGGGGGGAAAAAGGAGTATTGATTTATCATTGCAAACTTTCATAACCATAAATCAGGATCAAAGGATGGCTGGTACTGGATGGGATCTATGAAGGTTGTCTCATCCAAACCCCCCTGCTCAAGCAGGGCCATCTACATCCCAGGACTTTGTCCAGGGGCCTTTCCAATATCCCTAAGGATGGGGACACCACAGCCTGTCTAGGTAACCTGTGCCAGTTGTTGGTCACAGTGAAGTCTTTCCTCGTGCTCAGGAGGAACCTCCTGTGTTTCAGTTTGTGCCTCTGGCTCTGGTCCTGTCACTGGAAAGATCCTGGCTCCATCCCCTTTTCACATTCCCTTCACACATTTGTTATAGACATGAACAGGTTCTACCCTGATTCATCTCCACTCCAGGCTGAGCAGTCCCAGCTCTCAGCCTTGCCCCAGTGGAGGGAGATACTCCAGTCCTTCAATCCATGCCTGTGGAAAGCACAACACCCCTGCCTACTCAAATTTCCATCTGGATTACATGGAACTGGCTGATGGACAAATTTGTTCACAAGGATGAAGCCATGATAAAGTCATTGCTTACAAGTTAGTTGGACCAGCTCCTTCTTACTCAAAAAGATAACTGCAAGGCCTGATGATTAATTGTTATTTCTATTCATGTAAATGGAAATTGCTACGGTGTTTTTTTTCTCTTTCTGTAATTTTAAAAGTGGAATGTGGACAGCCTTGTGTCTGAGAGAGATCAGAAGCATAAACTTGCCAAAGCTCTCATATTGTCTAATGCACTTTCTGAGTTACAACTAAGCTGATGGAATTTTTCTTGTTGGTACCAGTTTATGCAAGGAAACACCACTGTGTCTGAAGAGCAACACCAGTTTTCAAAGATTTGCTCAATTATCCTTGCAACACTCTTAAATATCTGATATTTGTATTTCAAAACAAAGATCATAAATGATAAGCTTGAACTGTTATACTGTTTATTCATTCAGAGCTACATAGTTAATGAATTTCCTTTTTTTGTCTAGTCCCATCATGTGTCCCCCAAGGGAATTGACTATTTAATTCCATGGTAGGTAACTATTTACTGCTTGCTGCGTGTTTGTTGTGGGTTTGGTTCTGGTTTTCTTCTGTTTCATTACATTTTGCAATGTTATGTCTCACTGAAAATCCTGAGGATCCCCCAAGCTGAAAGTGATGGAGCCATCGAGAGCCTCAAGGCTAAAGCTGATAAATGGATGTACCACAAGAACAAGCTACTCTGAATTTTGGTTATGGGGAGCACTTGAGAGAGAAGATATTGGTCTTAATTAAATGCTCATAAATATCATTAAACACAGACAGCCTTTTCAGGAAAATGAAAATAAGCATTTTTTTAATGCCAGCTCCCTGACTGAAACACAGCTATATGATTTCCATTTTTTATATTTTAACATCCTTTTTCCTCCCTAGGGTGTTTTGTTTTTAAGCTGTGTTGAAATAGCCACACTGGTAAATTGAATAGATTCAAGGCACTTCTGCAATAGGAAGGATATTTAACATGGCAAGGCTTTTCGTTGTTTTACAGTTTTAACAGGTTCTCTGCTCACCAAAGCAGATTAAGTTAAAATGAGGAGGCTTTTTTGCCACTGAGCAGCATATTTGACCTCTGAAGGCACTAGGAGGGTACAGCTGCCCCCAGTCTGTGTTCTGCGAAATCCCTCCCAAAAATCCAGATGTAGGTCCCATCATCCAAAGCATTGCTGATCCACTTAAATTCCTGAGTGGTCTCTCACTTTAAAAAAATTAATGGCTTTTTTGCTCCTAAGTGATCAAGAAACATTTGCAACTGAAATGGAAACCTTGCAATTTTTTTTTTTTTAATAATTTGCACTCTGGTACCTTGCATTTCATACAGTGGATGCCTTTCTCCCTTTATTTTTAATTGCATGTGCAAGAGGAAAACCAGGTTTTTTGCTTCTTATTTCAGGTCACCTCTGGAAGCATGGCTATTGGACAGTTTGATAAAGATCAAATTAAGTTAGATTTCTATATATACAGTTTATTTAGATGCATCAGGCATGACTATACAAGTAATTGCAAACCACAGGCTCCCCAGGGGAGCAGTCACAGTCCCAAGCCTGACAAGGTTCAAGAAGCTTTTGGGCAATGCTCTCAGGAGCCTGGTGGGGCTCTTGGGTTGTCCTCTGCAGGGCAGGAGTTGGGCTTTTGTGATCCTTGTGTGTCCCTTCCCACTCAGAATACTCTAGGATTCTATATGTACCTATGGTAAAACAGTCTTTAATCTATGCAGGGAAAGAAGCTTTGCCAGAGGCAGTTGTTCTCAAAACAACTTTTATAAAGTTTATCTGTACGGACACAGAGCCAAGACAGTAAAACACGCTGTGACTGCCAGACCATGCAAACAGCACTGCAGCCATCCTTACATTCCAACAGCTCTGTTTGCTCTATGAGCTCTGCTGAAAAATTACAGTTATGGTGGAGGATGGATGGATGGATGGATGGATGGATGGATGGATGGATGGATGGATGGATGGATGGATAATAAGTCTATAGATGGACAGCTAGTGTCTAATGGGTAATACTCATCCATAATGGAGCTTAGACAGCATTTTAATAAATCTGTAGCATGCAGAACCTGCCCCTTCCTGAAGGAAGGGAAGAAAACAATCCAGTGGCACATTGTCATGAGTCTGTTGAGGTGGAACTGAATGGAATGGTGTAACCGTCATGCACCGGGCAGACTGTGACAGGCTACAGACACTTGATAAAATGAAATTTTAAATAAAGGAGCAACCTTGTTCTACTCTATCCTGCAATTAAAGCCATTAGCCAAAGGAAAGACCATTTTGATTTCCACCTTTATGATTCTAGAATGTATCTCTTCATTGTGCTGATAAAATGTAATGTGTTATATATTTCACCATGACAAAATATAATTGATGTCATGAGCAGTTTTAAATTATTGCTTGTATAATGTATGCTTTCAGAAGAAGTGTATTTATTATTGTAAAATTTCTGAAACTTGTTCTAAATTGCCATGAAAAGCACCAGAGTGGAAGAAAAAGATTTGTCAATGACAGGACCAGTTATTTGAAAGATTTTAACTTTCAAGTCAATTTCACAATACTTTCAGCTCCCATCTCCTTTTTCTTAGGGGGAAGGAGAATAAAAGGGATAAGGGAAGAGAAATACCCATTACATTTATGAAACTAGATAAAAGCAGCAAAAAGGCAGAATGTTATACGTAATAGCAATAAAAATTTAGAAGCGTGTAATTTCATGGAAACAGCATCTGTAAAAAAGAATAAGATGTAGAGAAGATTTTCATCGCCAATACCAACATAAAAAAAAAATAAACCTCTTCCAAACTAATTAGACAATGTTATCTTTTACATTCATAGATGTGTCTGGCAATGAAGCATTATGGCTCAGGTTTAAGCACTGGATCATTAACTGGGCAGAAACGTTTCACGCATTTGTGTATAAAAGATTAAATGCTATACATTCCTGCAATGTTCCATATTCTATTTATATCATTTTAGCCCCTCTTTTATCTCTCTGTCACTTTCAATGAGCTGTAAATTTGATAGCATGTTTACAGATGTTTTTCTCCCACTGACTAAATTATCAAAAGCCTGTGTGATGATTGTATCATTTCCTTGGCCCCTTAGGATTAGAATGTGCACTGTTCAATGCTCTAAAATGCATTTGTATGGAATCAACATATTCTGCACAGTTCTTTGGCCTCTCTTAGAAAGACATACCCACACCTCCTAGACTGGTTGCTCTTTGCTGCAAGAAATAAAATAAGACAGAAATCCATCAATCCACATGAAACAATATTTCAGACTAGGCTGAACTGCAAAAGTACATAAGGGGAAAGAGGTAAAAAAGAGAAAATTAGAAAGCTTTTCCTAAAAGTTCCTAAATGCTCTAAGAAGTGAGGTGGGCATTTTAGAGATGATTTCCTGCATATTCTATCCAGAGTCATCAGCAGAGTGGATCTCACAATGTAGTGATTTAATAGCTGTAATAGTGTATAACAGTAGTACAGAACACTCTTTTTCAGCTGAATAGAAGAAAAGAATCACAGACCACACAATGTTCTACAAAATCAAAATCAAATATTTAGAAAACACAGAATGAAAGGATGTTTTACCACCAGTCTTAATGATCTGCTGAGTCCTGAGTAACTCAGAAATGCAAAGCAACACCAAACAGCTACACACACAGCAAATGATTGCCTGTGAGTGTTCTACTGAGCAACCTGGCCTGGTGCAGGGTGGCCCTTCCTATAGCAGAGTGTTGGAATTAGATGATCTTTAAGGTCCTTTCCACTCCAAGCTATTCTATGATTTTAGGGAGATTCTATTACCAACACCTTTTCACTTTGTCCCAGGCTATCCTGGGGTGATGATACCAAACACATCTAGGTTCATTGCCATCACACCTCAGTGCCTCTGCAGAAAGGAACAGCAATGCCAAATGAAGAACGAAATTATTACCCCAGAAAAGCTACTTCCTATCCCAGCCAAAACAATTAGAGCCTTGAGAGTGCCAATCACCATTTTCAGACGCTATTACAGGAAACAAAGTACTTTTCTGCACAGATCACCTCTCTTCCCACTAGTGACTGATTAAAGGACCAACCACAGCAATTCATTATCTGGCAAACAGATAACAGAAGGGTATTTAAAGTACTTTAAGCTGTCTTCTTAATCAAATTTAAAGCTGGGAATTTAAGAATCAGAATTATACCACTAGGCAGATTCACAGACCACCAGGGAAGTCTCCAGAGAGCACAGACTTCGCCCTTGTTCTGGCAAAAAAGCAAGACAGAACAGAGTTTAGTGACCACTGGAAAGATTTAAAGGCTGAATTTATCCTACCATGTGCACTGCAGAGCAATTAGAAACCTGTGAAACACTGGGAAGAACAGCAGAAAATCATATCTTCCCAGTACAGGTTCAGCAAGTTACTAACAAGACAGGGACTATTTACAGGGAAAATGTTTACATTTTAATATTTTCATGTATATTCCAAAATATAAAGCTGTTTAATCACATTTAATTGGCTGCAGAAACAAAACACATTTCTGCCTGCACATACAATTTACTTTATCCAAGCTTCAGTTTCCCCTTCAGTGATTAAAATGCAATGTAAAGCTATGTCTGTGCACGTTTAAGATGGCTTCCTGACCTGCTCCCTCTGCTTAAAAAAGCCCATTTATTCCTTTTGCAACATTTTAAAATACTTTTTTAATTTTGAAAGAGACCTGTAAGCATCACTGACTTTTTATTATAATCAATAAACTTTATAGGTTAACACCAGACAAGCAACAAAATAGAAGTTATTAAAATTTAACCCACCTAATAGTGCTTTCCCAGATCTTATTTTCACTGGATGACTTGATTCAGACCTTGTTGGGGTTTTTTTGATACTAAAAGATGTTAAAAGGAATCCTACAGTCAAACAGATAAAATTGATGAAAATATTGTAGACCATATTTTTGATGTTAGACAATGTAGCCAGAATACTTTTGGCATCTACAAATGTTCTCAAGACCAGAAAATGAAGAAAAACAACTGTTTTATATATATATATTTAATATCCCTGTAGACCAGGTAGTTCTGAAGGTTTTGAATATTGAATTATGAAAAGATGCATAAACAATTCATCTCATTAAGAATTCTTTGCTGATGAGGAAATTTAGTTTTCATCCCCTTAGATTCAAGATGCAAAATCAGGGAGAGAAAAAAGTAGTGAGTTTGAAAGACATGTTTTCTGCCTCACATCAAGTATTTCAAAATATGAGGTAGCAGCAAAAGACAAGGTACATTTATTTTGTATCACTGCATTTCTCTGCAATTATGAGAAGATATGGAGAAATTATGAAGGGAAAAAAAGAAAGAAACAATCAACTCTGAGAGTGCAGACATCATTAGGAGAAACAGGGGATTTCTGCTTGTTTAATTCTTCCAGAAGCTGATGAATAAGGACTAAAAGTAGAAGACTCACGGATTCCAGAGGTAACACTGATGAGGATACACAATCTAGTCCTGTTTTCTGCGACATAATTACATTAATAGATAAACTTCCAGAGCCCTTATTACAGCCTGCTGTCCAAAACAGAAGACTTCAGGCCTCAGGTCAGCTGATGGAAGCATGGTGCCTGTACCCTTCATGAACAAAGGATGGCTGTGTTTCTGCACCTGGAGCTGCTTTTCCCAAGAGCATTCCCCTGCACAAGAAGTCCTGGCTGGACTTGGTGGAGCACTGAGTGGCCTGAAGGTGCCTCAGTCTCTTGCCCTTCGTGCCAGACACCGAAGGATGGTGGCTCCACCTGAGGCGTCTGCCACCGGGGCATTGATCTCACAAGGGAAGGGGGCTGGTGCTGAGACCACAGCAGGTGACAGAGGGACAAGAAGCAGGGTCAGGAGAGTGAGCCTCACACAGATGCCACTTTGAGCAAAAAACTGTTCTAATCCTGAACAAATCCTGAGCTGTGCTCTTCAAAGACAGACATGGCCCTGCTGCCAAAGTTCTTTTGTGCTGGATCTGAGCAGGCAGCACACATGAATGAACACATCATACGTGCTCAGCCTCTGTACTGATCTTTCTCACACTGTCACATGAAGAGTCTTGGAAATAGTCCTTGCAGTGTCATACGTCATGTTTTGAAGACCATGGCTGATTTTCCATTGCTGTGTGTTACCTATGATTAAGCATATTCAAAGGACTCCCTAATCACACGCTTAGAGATGGAAGCCTTAAAAGATTAAAAGACTATAAAATGTTGGGAAATGAGAGAAAAATCAATCCAAAAGATAGAGAATTCCTGGCTTGGGAGTGTAAATTTTAAAGAACTCAAATGTGAGGAGATTTATGTTTGTCCGAGGTAGGGCAGGCTGTTGTGTGAACCACAAGCCTGTTTCTGTGCTCCAGAGGGAACTTGAACCAAAGTAAAGTTTGGAATGCCCCAATTTTCAGCTAAAGAAGCGAGGACTCAAAAATAAATGCTCTGTCTAGATTTATCCAAGTAAATAGGTACATGGATTTCTCACTACATTCATAATTCATTGGGATTTTACCATTGTCAGCAGTTCATTTTAAACGCTCTTGCCATCTTTGAAGGACCAGCCAAACAAAATCCTCTTAACTAAGAAGACAGCTGCTGTTTAATATACTTTCTAGACTGGCTAAGTGAAATGATTTTTTTTTCCCCTGTATAAGCTATAATTTCCTATCCCAACTTTCCTCAATTTACACCTAAGGCTTTGGGTTTGGGGAGTTTGCTAATTTTTTTAAGCAGATCTTAAGTATAGGACAGATTTTCTGAGCTCACAGATCTGATGTACTGCTGCACTTTGCAAAAAATGTTGCGATATTTCTGACAAGTACACACAGCAAGGCTGCAACTTTCACAAAGTTTGCAGATTCAACATTCAGCCCTAATGATTACCAGCCTTTATTCCTGGATGGGAGCACAGCACCTCCAGCTTCTGCTGTCATAAAGTGCTGAGCAATCTCACTGTATATATTCTGATTTACATATTCACAACTGTGCATGTAATCATATTTTGATTAAAACCATGAGTGTAGCACAGAAGCCAGGCTATTCTGATTTCTACCAGACACAAATCTCTTTATAATACACTGCAATAATACCAATATAATCCTGAATAGCAATGAACTGGCAAAAAAGCAAGGAGAGAAGTTTGCAAACACCAGGGCTTTATGACTTTATTTCTATGCAATAAACAAATTACTTTTTCCCAAACAAGAAAAGGGAACAAAATGACAGGAACTAATGTTCCATGTAGTGTAACTTCTTTTCTAAAGCAGTAGTTGCTCAGGGCGTCTAAATGTACGTGATATGGAGCAATTATAAATTGCTATCTTCCCAAATCAATGCAGTTTGTGTTTAAAGGCCATCTCACTAGAAATTGCACCTACCTATTACCTTTCACATCCTCTCCAAGACCTAGCCAAGTTTTGGGTGCACTGACCTAAAAAACAAGACACATAATTTCTGTACTGTGAGAAGATAAGACATTAAATTACTTCCAGCTGGTAAATGTTTAAAACAGGTAAAGGAAGAAAGTGCTTTAGCCTTTATTTCACTGGAATTCAGTGACTCTTTGTGTGGAGCCAATAAGGAGGAATTTGAGCCTTTCATCTTTCATCCAACATATTTATTTCTAGTGCTACTAGCACTGTGGTATCCATGCAGATTTTAAATCACATTCCATCATGTACATTCCCCACTAAAAATATTAGCATTCAAGGACATTGCATGTCTTTGAAACGGCTTATTTGAGATTTACACAAAGGATTTTCAAAAGAAGACTCCTAGTTAGTTAGAATTAAATTCAGGTATTTGGGCCTGATTCACAGTTTCCTGTGGATTATTTAAAGTAACATTGTTGTGCACTGCTGAACCAGTGTATGTGGGCCTTTGTGTAAATCACAATCAGCCCCATATTTTGTGTAATGATGTGTTTATTGCACATTGCCTTCTGACATTGTACATTTCTATGCTGAGCAAAGAGCCTCCCTGCTTTTTGCTTTTAATCCAATGCGTGAAGCAGTATGTGGAGACATGAAAACCGTTAATGAAAAATTAAACAGCTGCAGCTTTTTATGAGAAATAACATGTTGCACCCGAAAAGCAGGTACGTGGCATGACTTTTGCTTCACTGACATGCATTTCCAGCGCCATATGCTGCAGAGGGTTGCAAAACACGCTGCTTCCTTTCAGGACATCACCTTGTTTTTGACAGCAAACATGACTTGACAGATGCCTCAGCAGAGGAATTGCATGATATCTGACCTTTTTGTGATATGTCATTTCTAGAAAGCCTTGGTGCAGGTGCTCCATCATGGGACACACAACAGAGATACACACCAGAGAATGACATGATTCAAAACCTTTTATCTGGTTTCTGACTCTCCTGCATTTTATTTGTTTTAGAGCATGTCATCTACTGGCCTTTGTGAAATGAGATGCCAAACCTCAGGATATAATGTTTAGGACTGCATTATCCTAAAGATTCGTATCTATTTTACTCTGGGGAATATTCTCTTAGGTTTGTTTTTGGCTGAATTAATGATTTAATTCAGGCAAAGCTGAGGCTGAGTCTCAAATGCTACGCTTCAGACAGAGATGGATAACTCTGAGCACCTTCAAAGGTCACTTTATTCTGGAGCTGTTCAAAGCCCTGTCTGCCTGCTGTAAACAAATACAGTGAAAAGCATTTCACATCTCCAAAAGCCACAGTATGAGGGAAAGAGCAGTATTACAGTGAACTACGACCACATACCTTAACCAAGGCTTAAGTGGTGGGGAGGAAGATAATTCAACACACACTTTAGACTACACCTCCACTATTCACACCCTGAAGCAGATTGGTTCTCGTCTGGGGGACCATCTCTGCCTTTCTTAAAATCAAATCCCACAGCTATGAAGAAGTCCAGGGCTGAAAGAATAAACTCACTCTTGTTGTTAGCTCAGTACACATTGGCCTAATTTCAGTTCACACCATGTATAAATTCAAGGCATGGAAAAAAGCATAATTACAGGTTTTGTTTAACCATGGAAAATAGATAATTATGGGTAATTCGTGGCTCAATTAAGTTGCAGGATAATTAGTACTCAAAGTAAGAAACAGTGCTGGGAGATTATGGGGTAATCTGAAAGGAAATTACGCAATTTATTCTAGAGCACTCAATTTACTGGTTATTTGCTATACATATGCTTCGATCAAAGATTAAAATATTCAAGAAAGTGTGGCATACCTTTGTCACATTTAGAAACAGAGACAGAGGAAAACAATCCAAGAGATGACAGAATTTTGAGGTCCAAACCTCTTTCTTTAATCTACAAAGATTGTTGGATTAAGTGCATCACCTCAAGTGTAAAAGTGCTCCTGACAACAGTATAAGAAAAAGGATTTTCTGGCTTAAGGCAAACCTTGTAAATTTTGAAGTTCAGGAAGCCCACCTTACCTATCTCTAGACATGAATGTGTGTGATTTGCAACCTTGTCCACCAGCTTGACTCCAATGAGAAATCATGATGGGATGTATGAGGAAATTGAACCATGGGTTGGTAGTTGGCATCTACCTGGAACACTCGCCAAGGCTCCCAGAGCTGGCATTGCAGAGAGACAGACATTTAAGGTCTGGAGCAGAAATATCAGAGAAGAAGATGCACACAGATTTAGCTAAAAAAAAAAAAAAAAAAAAAAACCAACAAAAAAAACACCCTACATGAGCACTGCAATGAGTCATAAAAAAGGAGCATTAGTCAAGCCTGTCCTGAGGATTTAAGCTAAATTGTTTAGAAGTTTCTCTTATGTTAACAAAATAGAAAAGTGATTACTTCCAGCCTTTGAAAATATGAGATAAGGAGCTAAAGAAGAAGAAGGGAAAAAAAATAAAAAGCCATAAACTCCAATGACTTTGCTGAAAACAGTCTGCAGAATACACATATTGAAATAAAAACAATATGCTTTTCTCTGACCACAATCTCATTTGGGTGAATCGAATCCTGTGAGTATGGCCTGCATTCACTCCTTTTGATGAACAATTTCAATTCTTATACAGAATAGTTGAAGGAAAGGCTCTCAAGCTTTTTGCTAAAACGGTGTTTATGGTAGAGCCTTTTAAAGTGAGGGGTTTCATCGTTACTCAGAAGAAAAACATTTAAAATGCAAGCCTGTCATATTGGTGTTATTATTACCGTTTGTTTTTTAGAGAAAGTTTAGACCTGTGTACATTTAATACTGTGTAGTCCAGTTGAACACACGTTCATCTGTCTACCAGAGATGGAATTACTCTGTGGGAATGGCTCCCACTGTCCCCTCCTGGCAAAATGGCTTAGATAACAGAGGGTAAGAAAGGCCAGACAGTGTAAGGAATGTGAGAGGCTTTAATACCCAGAATTTCAAGCATGTACAATGTGGGGAGCCCCCAACTTGGTGCGGGTGTGTTGAGAACTTTCGGGGATTAGCTACCGAAAGGATGCCTAGAAATTCCTAGGGTGTTACTTAACATTGCCTGAACATTTAATATTATGGTGCATTGGCTGAATTGGTGATATCAATACTGAGAGTTTCATGATTGCTAGTTAAATATGTGCCATTAATAAATCAATAAACAGCTCTGGTACTGGCCTGATTGGAAGGATGTGAACTGAGCAGTTTTAGCCTGTGGTGCCATTCACATGTCACCCAGAGATTAAGCAGCATCTCATGAAACTCTTAGGATGTGGGACAAGACTCTTTACACCCTTTCACTGGTAGAATATCCATGGTGTGGCTTTGTTCCAGGCCAGGTGTAATACCTATGCACATTTTGGCTGGCTACAGTCAATTTTCTCCATATCGCCTGTGTTTGGGATTTGTGCTGATAACACAGGGATGTTTTTGTTACCCCTGAGCAGCATTTGCACATTGCCAAGACCTTTTCTGCCTTTCACACCACCCCACCAGCAAGTTACACTGGAGGTGCACAAGGAGTTGGGAGGGGACACAGCTGGGACAGCTGAGCCCAACTCACCCCAGGGGTATAAATAGCTAAAGAGAGTTCAGCCAGGGAGGGATAGGAGCACTTTCTCATCAGTTGTCCTCAGGAACTGAACCATCACGTTTTTCCAGCCGTGTTTGACTTACCAGTATAAACAGAGCCCCAATATTAAGAGAGAAAAAAAACTTTAACAGCGTCAAGTCAAACTTTCACATTAAGAATTTTTGCCCCTCATTCTTGGAGGCAGTCAAGAGCTAAATGTAATTTTCACCTCTCTGACAGGGAATTACAAATCTCTCCAAGTGTAGAAAATTATGTTGCATGGGGCTGCTCTCAGTCTCCCACACAGATGGAAAACCCCAAAGGATCTGGTGAAAGAACAGCCTGCAGACTGTGGAACCAATCCCAGAAGGAAACTTGTTATATTTAATTAGCCTCATGGTCGTATTGAGAGAATTAACAATATTTTAATAAATTGCCATTGTACTCATGCTGTTTTAAAATGATAGTGTACAGTACCCTAAGTTCTACCTGAGAAGAGACCCTCAATAGAGAAGACTCATTAACAACAGTGTTGTAGAAGTACAGAGGCCTTTAATTATAAAACCACATGCAGTCTTCTGACAGTTTGCCATACACATGATAAACCAAGGACTTACATCTTTCTATTTCAGCCCAAACTTCAAGGCAGTTTTTACTGGCACACACAGTCAGTACACTGTGTGTTCAGAAACTGCTAATGTGTCTCCATTAAAATGACAACATACATCACCTGTGATGCCTTGGTCCCTGGGGTACCCTGTTCAATTCCCTCTATGTAGGAAAATTAAAAGTTGCTAAAAGCAGGTTTTCTGGTTTCCACAAAGATGGAAGAAACCTAAGCAGGGAACACTGGGGTTAATAATAAAAGACCCTCATACTTTAACTCTAGAACTCACCACAATAAATGGTTATTGCTTCAGTGTAGTAAATGGCACTGTTATGGAGTATTTATGCAGTTTCCTGCAACACACAGAATTCTTGAAAGAAATTAACTTCCCAAAATGATCTATGTTGCTCATACATTACTGCAGGATCTCAGAGGAAGCAATATTTCACAAGTTTGTATGATATTAATAAATTATTGTTTTCTATTCCTTCTTACTGCTTCTTTTTTTTCCCTTACACAAAACAAGAAGAAATAGAACTGCCTGAAACAGCCTAAAGCCATCATCCAGGAGATCCAAGAGACATTTGTGTGACAGCTGTGTGGTAGAGCAGCTTGTACATCACAGGGCCAGAAGAGTGCTGCCAATCTGAATTCAGCTGGGGTGGCTTGGACTCAAGGGCTGCAGCTACTTTGGCCTGTGCTAAATAGAGAAGAAAAAGAAGGGCACCCTTGAGTAAATTAGGCTTTATATTTTCCTGTAAAAAAGTCTGAGTGGAATTAGAATATTCTAGCCATTCACTTCTCTCAAATTCTTAGCAATTATTATCTATCATGACTTTGGCATTGTAAACTGAACTAAAGACCTGAGGAAGAATTTAGGGAAAAAACATATTTTGGCATATATATATATATATATATGTATATATATATATCCATCCAACAACTTAGTTTCATTTTGAGAAGGGCAGTTGTCCCCAGGCTACTACAAAAAAATTTCATCCACCATCTGAGTGTGCCAAGGCCAGGGCATAGGACAGACCATTAAAGGAAAAAAATCAGGGACAGATAAACAGGGAATTGGTGTCATTCAAAGAAGAATTTCTTCTTCTCTGGGAGAGCGTGTCGGTAAAAACCTCACACATACAGCACATTCCTGTCCATCTGTGAGACAGGTAACAGCAGTAATCTGAAATCTCTGACAGAGTAACTGCTGAAAACACCTTCAATGCCCCAATGACAGCTCAGGCTGGCTTTCAGGTATCTCCTAAGATAGACATGAATGATTTTTGTTGTTTCCCTCAGCTAATTTTTCCTATAAAGTCATCACTACTGCAGCCTTGTGATACTTAACAGCTTGCAAATTAGCTGAACGCTTGACAATTTGTACCTCACCTTGCACACGTGCTTTTCCAGCACTGCTGAAAAGACAATGGCTTTGAAAGCAGGGAAATCAGGAGAGAGCTCCTGCTTGGCCCAGGAGGAAAACAGAGTCTCTCACATCCCACCACACCAACAGTTTGGATCTCTGGTACCAGGCACTGCAGTGGTGGGGGCTGGCGTGCCCAGAGCTTGCTGTGACCAGCTGGGGACCACTCCCTGCCAACAGTGATCCTTCCAGGAAAATCACACTGAGCTTCCCTACAAGCTTCCAAAAGCACATATTATTAATCACCTTTATCTTAAAATAAAACCACAAAAACACCCAAACGAACAAAAATGCCAAACAAACAACAACAACAACAACAAAAAACCAAACAAACTCCAAAACAAAACAAAAAACCCCAAGCCTTTGAAAAAGTGTGGCACTCAGCCTCCAGCACCTCATGATTACAGATACATAGAATGGAAAGGAAATCTTTATTTTAATAGAGACCACTTTCTTTCTGTTGTCAGCCTTAAGTGTCTTCACTTTGAGAAAACAGTAAGGCCCAAGCCTTCAACAGCAATTACTGGATTACTCTGCTGGTGGCATTCAAAAAAAAAAAAGGCTTTTCTTTTGGCTACATGTTTTAAAATATGCAAACCCCAGAAACTCCTGTAAACAAATACAATGCAGTGCTTTTTGCCATGAAAATGTATTCAATTTTAGGATCATTTCTATCCTAATGACTTTTGATGGGTTATTTTTGTTTTCATTGTGCCATTAATAAAAAGTGATAACTTTTTAGCTCTAATTAGACCACTATCATAGAGTCCATTAATAATCCAATACCCCCTTTATCTATTCCCTTCCCCTTCAGAGCTCTTCAATCAGGGTTTATGCAGCAGGTTGCATTTGCTCTGAAAATCCATTAGCCTTCTGCCTCACTTGTGGGCTTTCCAAGGGACATAAATGGATAGATACCTAATTTTATTTATTTATTTGTGTGCTTCTGCTTTTAGGCTAGATGTAAAACAATGGTGGCAGTGGTGGGGAGTGGAAAGAAGGGGCGCATAATAATATCTGGTGTCACAGCCTTACAGCTTAATTTGTCATCTTATTTTTTCCACATGCAAGATTCTGACAGCATTGATCACCTGAATCTGTTAAACAATTTTTTCATGATGCTGACACACTGCCCCAGTGCTTGCATCTATCAACATCTGCCTGATTTATTGGCTTAATAACTGAAAATCATTTGGTAGCCCAGCTCTATTTTGCCTGAACACTGACCTGTGACCTTAATTTGCTGCCTTTTGAGTTTCTTTGTTCTCCCATAACAGGTAGCTCACTAATCAGCAGAAACAGCTTTATAAACTTAGATAAATATTTAACTGAGCTCTAGGAATATGAATGTTTAAATTATTCTTTTTGGGAAAGTATAAGTAACCCAGACTAAACAGAACTACTGAAGTCAAAGGCATGCTTGCAGAAAGAATGGGATTTGGCACATTTTTAATATTTCATATCTTTCTCTGTTCCTGTTTCAAAATATTGACAAATAGCTGTTACGAATTTCTGAAATGACAGAAACACTACTCTCACTGATATGTCTTTATAACAAAATCCAGAAAGAAAACAGTGATATTTTTTTTCCTTTGAGGTACCAGAGATAACACTAATTGCAATAAGGTGGTGACAATTAGAATTGGTAATCTCATGCTATGGCAAAAGTTTAGTAGTTTAACACAGCAAAAACCTAATTTAGAGCATATCCTTACATTTTATGGTTTAATGAAAACCAGCAAAAATACTTTACTGTAGGAACATTTCCAACCTTCCCAGGTCTCCACCCACTGATAAGCATGCACACAAATCCACAAACTTTTTAAAGGAAATACATTAGTTTAGGACTTTGAAATTCTATATGAGCACAAAACACATTCACTTTTTTTTTTTGGGTTTTTTTTTTTTTTTTTTTTTTTTTTTTTTTTTTTTTTTTTTTTTTTTTTTGTGCCAAACACACTGGCATTCAGGATCCCTTAGACATGCCTATGAAACAGCTGTATCTAATGTTGAGATGTTACTTTCTAGTCAGAAATTTTACTCACTTTGTGAAAAGAGAACCAGCAGTTTTCTTCAGTCATTATGAAAATGATGGCTAGTGTTTGGCTGTCCTTGAAAAAGCATTCTGTTGAGAATGGCCTGAGAAGGGGATTTATGGCTGGGGGATGAGTGGGTAGAATAAACACTCTGGACCTGCTTCCTTTCAGACCTGTTTCTTCCCATCTACCATTTCCCTGCCCCCTAAGCCACACTCAGAGTGGGGCACAGCAAAAACAGCCTGGGGGATAAAGCAGGGAGTCAACACTCCTCATCAGCAATAGGAAAGGGGATCTTTTTCCCCATGCCAGTTTGGCAGAGCAGCAGAAGCCTTTCTGTTGTGACAGAAGACTTAAGAGAACTTGCAGAAGTCCATGGGAGTTGGGTATTTCCAGGAAGGTTGTTTTGTTTGGAGGAAAGACAGGAGTGTGGTCTTAAAGAGAAGAACCATGTTCACAGTTCAAGTGCAAGAATTAAGGAATAAGTCACCTGTGGGACCATGAAGACCATGTGTCAAATTTAGCCCTCCAATATGTAGGTAACCTTTGAAATAACTGTAAAACTAAGAGGAAAAAGTCATCTTTAATTTCAAAATGACCAAACTCTCGTAAATCACCCAGGAAGAAAATAATAGGTTCTCAGGCATGTCTTCATTTCACCAATACAAAATTTCTCCTCAACAACTTCAGAGATCTTAAAACAGGCAAAATAGCAATTGACTCAATTATTTCTGTGAAGTGGGATTTGCAAGGCTTCTATCTTAAAGCATACCTATATACCCCTCAAAGATTTGATGAGCTTTTCAATAAATGCTATTTTAAAATATATTGAACACCTTTCTAGCACAGTATTCACACTGCTTCAATTTTTATTTGATTTTTGATTATAAACGTGTGAGAAGGAAATAACAAAGCCTAGCCTGTGGAGATTATCAAAGCAAACAATGATCTTGGATTCAGATTAGTGCTACAGCCAGCAGACCTGAACACACTTTTCTACCCCGTAGAAGGCTGGCTGGCCCACAGGTCAGTGCTCAAGTCTAGGCAGTCATTTGTTATGGTACTTAAAGGGGAAAAGAAACACACTTCTAACAGTGACCTCCTCAAAATTCATCCTATATCTAATTTCTGTAATATACAAGTATCATGTTGGTGGTCTGTTGTCAGTCAAATTAAGAGCATGTTATTTAATGCCTGTCATCTAGATGGCAAAAATAAAGGGAAAACATCTTGATTTGCTTCTTTCAGTTTATGTCAGTTGTGTGCATAATACTTGAAGGTTAATAGTGTGACAATGATGGACCAAACCATGCAAAGAATATCTTTCTAACAATGGACAATTTCCCTGCGAAATGGATTGGAAAGAATGTGATAGTGTACAGAAGACTATATTAAAATTATGGCCCTTCAATCCGATGAAGAGTGGAAATGTTACTTGCTCAAAGGCACCATTAAAATTAGAAACATCTATCTATACATTGTCTTGAAAGCTGTGTGCAGACATATGCTCACATGGATATTGTTCTGTTTGGGAACTTGGCTATAGCTCACTTGTAGGCTCTGCTTAGATAAGAACCCGTAGGAAGAAGAAGAATCTGAATTCTTGCACTGGGAATGATGCAGTAGTTCAAGCACAGCTCATAAACAACAACAGCAACAAAAAAAAAGCCTGTGTCAAATAAGTTTCCCTGTAAGATTGTCTTTCTAAATAATAATGCTGTTAACCAATGAAACTTCTAATACTGAAATGACAAAATATTGCTGCAAGATAATCTTAATTGAAATCTCAACCTCTGCACAGTTTTTCTGTACTTAATGGAATCGGAAATATTTTAAGATCAATTAGCAATTATAAGAAGTATTTTGCTCCCCAAAGGCTAATATTTTCTGCAAAAAAAGCCCAGGTATTTTCGAGAAGCTTCAAGGAGCATTAGTGTGGCAAGGTTGTAAGAAACCTTGTGGGTTTGTCTATTCCAGTGCATCTCCACTTCCATAAGAGCTCTCCACATATATAACTGAGAAATGACAGAATCTTTCTCCTCCTCCTGAATATATAATTACATCCTTCTAAATATATCAAAATGAAATTAGGCTCTCCAAATGCTGAGGTTTTCTCAGGGTAACATTTTGTTTAATTTCTACAATAAAACACCATTCCACCTGTTGGCTGATAAACTCTTACATTAAATCTTTAAAGAATCCGCTTCTCCTATGATGGAAACTGATGTTAAGGTTCAAACTCGAATGTATGAATCAAACAGAATTGAAAAATCTTTTGCTAAAAAAATCAAGATTTTTGACTATCAACCAAATGTCAAGACAAACTATCATTGTTATTTACTAGAAAGTGCATTAGCTGTTGGTCTCGGGAGAAAAGAAACCCACATTACTCAAAACATTCCACTGCAGAAGTACACATTTTTGTGGGCAGCTGCAAAGAGAAGCATTGCTGCTGCTGGACACAGAAGCAGGAGTAAATTCCAAACAGACATGCAGGGTTCTACAATTCCAGTTCAACACTGCCTAGGACATTCATATTATTGATCACCTGCAAGTGGCCCAAAGGCCAGTTGAGTGTTAATGCTGACTGAAAAATCAATTGAGGAAACATTCAGATGAATTTTAGATTTTAAAATGAAATGCAATTTAAAAAACCTCCAAAACCAAAAACTAAAGTAAAATTAAAACAAACAAACAAACCAAAAAACCACCACCAATCACCTTCAAAGTTGTAATGCAAACCTAGGAACTTTATCTGGGGTTTCACAAAAGAAAATATCCCATAATGTTGTAAATAGAGTATTAACAGATAGGTAGAAGGAGCTTTTTTTCCTTCTTTTTTCTTGGGCCATCAGCTGAAATTGAGGCAGACTGTGACATTAAAAGTTCAAAGGAATCCACACGCAATGCCAAGAGCTCTGAGTTCCATCAGCTCCATTCCCCTAAGGCACCCACCATGGAGAGATGACAGAAGTGCTTTTGTCATCAAGTGCTGAAGAGAACGGGAGTAAAACCTCATCTTACACTGTAAATGGGTTCTCCAGGGAGTGCCTACACTTACAGGTTTTGCCAAACATACAGATTATCAAAAGTGCTTACAAAGAGAAGGATGGCTGTGCTTTGCAAGGTTAACAGAGACAAACATATTCCAAGTGCTACGGGGAAAAGAAGGTGGAGAGAGAAGGGAGCAGCATGGAGAGCAGTTTAGAAAAAATACATCAAGCATAAGGAGAAACATGAACTGTATGTGAAAGAGGAAATCCTGATCAATAATTTAGGAAGGAGGGAACAGTGATCAGAGCAATGCAGCTGATAATGATGTCAACATTTTGGATGTGCAGAAAGGGAGAATCTTTGAAGTAGTGAAGATGAAATTAAAAGGTACTGTAAAAAATGATGAGATTTCAGCAGCAAAGATTAAAGAATAACAGAGAGGGAAAATGACAGGAGGTTATGATAGAATAAGCTGAACAACCTGAGGCTTTAGCTGAGGCTACAAGTGAGCAGGAGTCATGAGATTACTCAGCTTTAGTTCATCACTGATTTTGCACTCAGAAAGGACCAATTTTTACTTAAACAAAAACTGTGCAGTTTTCAGGATAAAAAGGAGCCAAGAAGTATCCATAACTCATTTTCAGAGATCAGAAACAAGAGATTGGATCTTTTGTGTACCAACACCTGAGGGCTGGATCACTTACAGATTACAGTGATCCTAGGGCAATGCATATTATATTTTGTTTGCTATGCTTCCCTCCAAGTAAAACCTAACTTTTATGGTGACTTAGCCCACATTTGATGGTAATAACATGAAGACTTTCTAAAACACTCCATTAAGTAAGCCCAAAGGCCAATGCATAAAAGAGCTGATGTTCTCAAACCATTCAATGTGCTTGGGTCGTTTACAAATGATGTGCAAAACACGGCAAAAACAACATAAAATCAGAGTGCTGTGCCCTCAGCACAGACCCTTCCCCTCCTTCCTCCCCAGCCACCTCCAGGAATAAATTGAGAAGCAATAAAAGCAAAGCCATTTCTGAGCTTCTATAGACTGAAAAAGACTTCTTTTAAAAAAGCACAATTGTTTTTAATGTATAAAATACAATAGATTTAGTTCATCCTTTCCTCCCCCACACACAAATACAGAAAGTTACATAACTTTATTACTATATAACAACATTTTATTGTGCATGCATTGTCTTACTGGGTGAATTCTTTTCCTGCTCTAGCATATTGGACTATGTAATTCCCTTTACAGTTTGCCTAGGAAAATTCCTCCTTCCTAGAAGGTACTGACCATGTGTGTCTGGGGAATGGAGAACCAGACACAGAGACATGTTGCAGGGACAATGAAAATGTAGGCTTTTCTGAGGGTTTCAGAAGAGACCACATAAGCCTTTACAACCTAAAAAGCTACCAAAATTTACAGGACTGAAAGTAAAGCTGATGGAAAGGATTTTCTCTGAACAGATGCAGCAAGCGGTGAGAGAATTTTTTGCTAAATCTTTGATTTTAATTTGTTCTGTTTCACCCAGGTCTGAATTTCTGTGTTTGAAAAATTCACTGTCTTGCTTTCTTTTTAAGTGAAATCTTAACAAAAGCTCCTTGGGTGTTTTTTGAATGCTTCTGTTAAGGAAAAATATGCAGGTGAGTCCACCTGACAGCCTTGTCAGAGCATCCCAGGCTTTGCCAGCTACAGCAAGCGATGCAATTCAAGGGAATAGATTTGCAGGGCGGTGCTGACAGCTGGACATGGTGAAACTGGCTCCAGGTCACAGAGACTGAGTTACCTCAGTCACCGGAGCAACCAGGGGTGCTCCAGGACTGTGCCATTCCCAGTCATTTGCATCCAAAGGAATGTTAGTTTACCTGCCCTGGAGACAACTGCACAATGCACATCAAAATCTGGCAAGTTATGCAGCAGAAAAAGAAAAGTAAAAGCACCAAGAAAAAGAAAGTTCAAACTGCAAACATACAAATTCCGAGTGCTTTAAGAATGTAATTAGCAAGAAACAAAAGGAAATACCTACAAAAACTTAGCAAATAACATCTGATTTTGAATGCATTGGATCACTGCACATCTTGGAATTAAGAGTGCAGCATTTCCATCACCTATAACTTTTAGTGGAAGAAATTCTCAAAAAATCAAGAGAAAGAATAATGTCAAATCTTTATAAGGAACATTAGCTTGTCAGTTAGTGCTGATTGTTGTACTGTTCACATGTGGTGGGAAACAAGGCACACATCCAGAACGGCAGCTGATCAGCACTGATGCAAAGTCCATACTATGTCATTGCTTAAATAATTCATTTTCAGCTTTCAAAATGAGGTGAAGTGACAAACTAGACCCATTTCTTGCCATGCTCTATTTAGTTCATCACAAATTTTTAGCAGTTAGAGCAGTCCACAAGGCTGAGATGGAAAAAGCACTTTTAAAAAAAAAGACTTTTGGTATTCCCACAGAAGCCTCACAGTGAATGCAAGCAGATCACAGACTAAATCAAAACCTTTGGAGAGTAAAAACTGTTTTATTTATTATGTAATGCTTGTAAAGACACAAGCTAATTTATGTGATGCAGCAGCTGAGGTTACTAAGACACCAGACAAAGTTGGACTGACAAACATGGCAAAGGTTGGCCTCAGAACATCCCTATTCTGGTGTAAATAAACAAAGTTTCATGCACATCAACTTCCCTCTTGTCTTAGGTTGCAATGTAAGATATAACCAAAAGTATGCCTTCTATTACCAGCTGTTAAAACCAGGTGGGGCAGAGTTTGGTATTTCTTCCAAGGCCCATCCTCCCTCCAGGTGGGGATATCTGCTGTTAATGGGCCATCAAGGCTCACTGCAGGACTGATAAAATTACATAATTCTGTTGTGAGATGCTCCACCCAGTGGGAGGAGCCAAGCATTCCTACCTGGACAGATTCAGAACACCAGGACAGGCTGTTTGTACTGGATTCCCAGAAGAATACCAGACCCATCTCACCACCATGGGACCTTCATTGTAAACTACACCCTTCTACAGCACCATTGCTTCAACAGAACCACATCTGTCACTCCAGAAGGAATTGATTGAGCTGCTAGCAACACCCTGACCAGCAGGGTGTCATGTTGTATTTTGACTCTGTCAGTGGTTTGTTTTTTGGTTTTGAGGGTTTTTTTGGGAGGGGAGTTGTCGTGGTTTTTTGGTTTGGGTTTTTTTTTTTGGTTGGTTGTTTTTTTCTACTACTACATTTTTTTTATTTTAATTTTCCTAATAGGGAACTGTTATTCCTATTCCCATATCTTTGCCTCAGAGCCCTTTAATTTCAAAATTATAATAATTCAGAGGGAGGGGGTTTGCATTCTCCAGTTTCAAGGGAGGCTCCTGCCTTCCTTAGCAGACACCTGTCTTTCCAAACCAAAACACCTCTGATCTGAGGGAACAGATCAGAGAGCCAAAGTAAGATGGTTATGCCTTACAACATCTGGCAAACCGCACCTTACAGACCACAACTAGCAGTAGTCCTAATGCACTCTAGATAAAGCCAGTTTGTAAGGGGGTTGATATAACGAGTTTTAAAATGTGTTACAAGACAGATATATTCATGACTACCTTATATTTCTTTATTAAAAAATCTGAAAAAAACCCTGAATATAATGCCTCTCTGATTACTGGATCTCCTATGTGAATACTGCCTTTTCCCTGAGTAATTTAAGTTTATGCCCATCAATGGGCATAATTAAATTGGGACCTGGATTATCCTGCACTGCTTCAAAGGAATCAGCACTGGATTTCTTCACCTTCTCTCATCTGCTTACATGATTTGACATACCCTTGCAGTGGCTGAAACAATAAATAAAACACTGTATGTGAGTACTAGTACAACACCAGAAGTCATTCAATTTTGACTCAGTTTTGATGTTTCTCCTCTCTTTGGTTCAGTTAGTACTACTTAAAATTGGAATATTTCCATTGGAAGAGGAGCTGCTGGGCCGCATCAATAGAGGCAACTGCTTCTATTTTGAAACTTACTCTTATATGATTCTCCTACACATCTTCATCACAGCAGAATAGAAAAAACGAAGCCAAATCAAACAAGTCTGGCAGTCACTGAGGATACATTTGAACTGACGAGAAGCTGAGGCTGTGGTTTATTGTCCCTTGTTCAAGCCCACTCAGGAATCTGAAGCTCTCACTGGCACTGTCACACTCAAGGTCAAGGAGCTGACTCAGATCTAATGTTGTTGTTTTTATGCTGGCACTGTAGCGGTAGTTGTACTCAGGTACAATATTGAACTTGTGTTGAAATCCTACAGAAACTACATGTCTTGGAGCTCTGAAAAACACACCCTGTTACAAACCTCCAGAGCACCTAATACTATATACTTCTACAAAAATACTAAGAACATATATCACTATTTACAACTTTCTGGAAGCTTTCTATAGTTTCTTTTTATTTCAGTCACTTACACCTTTGACCTGATCTTTGCTAGACAAAAAAAATGTGGTTAATTGTGCATCCACTGCTAGAGGATTTCGGGGTTTTTTTTGTTGTTGTTATTTTAGAGGAAGGAAGGATGCTGTTTTATTTTCATTTGGTTTTACTTTTTGGTAATCTGATTAATTTATTTGAGAGGAAAAAAAAAAGCATATTTCTGATAAGAAACATTCAGCTTTCCTAATTCGAATTAATAGCTACCTTACACTCATTTTTGAGAAATGTTTAACTTGGAAAAATTGTGCATCTGTTTCCAGTAATTTATAATTGGCATTATACACTTAGTGAGGGAGATTCTTCCTCTTCAGCACATGGGCAAAAACACTCAAGAATATGGTTTGGTTCAGGGAAACTCTGTCTCCTCAATGAAGGACTATATAGGTTTATTTATAGTCTGAAAAATTATACTTTTAACATGTGGATACTGAAAATCACTTCATTAGAAAGAGGGATCAAAATCCAACATGTAACTGCCAAATTCAACCACGTCCTTTAATTCTGAGAGTCAAATAACAGGCCCCATACGACAGAGCTGTTCAATAGACCTAGACAATCTCACATTCACCACCAGCCTAGAAAAAAATTATACAAACACCCTGCAACTTTTATTTATTAATTTATAAATAATTATTTTAATAATTATGTTGCTGTGGAATGCAGCAACATAATACTGAATCACACCTTCATGAAAACCTGTGAAATCAGAATGTGGAACTGTAAGAAAGCAGAAATTTGGTTGATTTGGGGTATTTTTTTAGTTGTAGCTATTAATGGCTACAAGTCTTGTGCCTCATACCATGAACAGATTTATAAAACTTGTAGAGTGGTTATTCCAAGAAAAGCTTTGTAAAATTTCTTGGATTAGTAAAGTCTATCTGGCAGCCTCACCCATAAAGTGCATAATGAATAATAATAATGTCAGTCATCCATCAGACCAATAAGTTCTGGCACAATGTACTTCACAACTCCATTATATGCACAGAAACAAAAAAAAACCTCAGTGGGTATTCAAAGCTGAACTTTGAAATTGTCTCCCCTTTTCTTCCTCTGCACATACAAAATCCCAGAATTTTTTAACATATTTACTTAATAAATTACACAGGCTGAAGTTTTTATCTTCAAGAAGATGGAAGATACAGGTTGCCAGTGCTAGAGAGCAGAAAGTGGGGCATTCTGTCCAGCTCCCAGCTAGCAAAGGGCTTCCAACAGCACCACCAAATTTCAGCCTGGCAGCATCATCCACATTCCCCTTCAGAGAGAACTCTGCGAGTCACCAAATCTAATTATCCAAAAGTACTCATTAAGATTCAGGCAGGAGTTATAATTGCTTAATCTCATGTCATTATTACCATTAACTAGTCTCTCTGACATGAATTTTCCTCTCCTTTCTCGTGTTTGCACTCTTCAGACAGGTGTTCGCTGTTATCAAGCCTTGCCATATCTCGGCCAAAACGTGTCTGTCTAAAGGCTCTTTGAACCTTTGTTCTTCAAAGGAACCCCTTTAGCTCTGACACCAGTCACTCTGCTGTCATCTTACAGGTTGTCAATAACTTTTTGATAACAAGCTGTAGTGCTAAGACATTCGAACTCAGATGCTGCCCACAAGCTCTCAGAAAAACAGAAAAAAAGGCAGCAGGAGCAGCAGGATTCCTTCCTTCAGCCCAAGCAGCCAACATTGTCCATTAGAGGGGAAGGCAGTGGATAAATGAGAACAAGAAAGGCACTTCAGGGATTAAGAAGTCTTTGCATGAGGGTAAACCAATATTTCAGAGCCACTTGGAAGCTTTATTCCAGAAAGGGGACCTAAAGTTTCCAGTCAAATGGCAGTGCATATTCTTGTACTTTTACCTTCATTAAAAGCATTGCTGGAACTTTTTTTTTTCCCCTAAATATTTAAAAATTCAAACTTAGAAACCCAGCTAAATAATGGAGCAATAGTAAATCACCTGAAATGCCTCAGTGCTCTTCCTGTACACCTTGAGGCTCCCAGGACAGAGGAGAAATCCCTTTCCCCGTACCTGATTCCCCTGTCATGGCACAGACGAGCCAGGACCAGTGGAGCAACCTGTTTTCCTGCAGGCTCTGCAGCCAGCCACCCTTAATGAAGAGCATTCACCATATCCTGCACACAAAGAAAACATGCCATCTGCTACACACACCGTAAATCTTCCTTGGATTGCTTGCACCACTTAAGATAATTAATTAAAAACCAGTCAGGGTAATTATTTTAAAATCAATGATTTCTGAGTAATTGTTTTAAAATCACACAAGTGAATTCCCACCTTTAGCAGAC
Source organism: Brachypodius melanocephalos (assembly GCA_013398615.1). Lineage (NCBI taxonomy): Eukaryota > Metazoa > Chordata > Aves > Passeriformes > Pycnonotidae > Brachypodius > Brachypodius melanocephalos. Next base: position 1,026,038 of record VZSR01003209.1, read on the forward strand.
ATAAAATTTTGTAATCTGTGAATACATTCAAATGTTTTTATATCAACTAGTTAATATTTTGGGTTTTCTTAATTATATAAGAGATGTTTCATCTGAAGACATCATTTATCAGCAACCTCTTTTTTCCCCATAAATGGAAACTGATATTTTTTATTTCATCAGAGCACTTTCTTTAAAAGAGGATGCAACCTAAAATACCTGCCAGAGACCTGCTATATGCACACAGCAAAATAGAAAGCACATGAATTACGCTTGAAGAACTTGATGCAAGTCCTTTCACAATTCCTTGTTCTCCCCAAACATAAGGAATTATGATGCACAGAGGACTTCACTCGGTTAATTTGTACAGATACATTAATGTTTCCTTTGCCAAGGATGATCCATGAGCTGCAGACATCATCCAGCACAAAGCACTGTACACTTCCTAGCAATATTTCCCAGCACATCACTGAAAATAAAGCCCTGAACTTCATTCTCTTGGATACCTGAGGATGATGAAATCAAAGAAAGAATCAGCGAGGCAGTGATGCACACTAGGTTTCTGATTCCAAATGAAATGATCATTGTTACTGATACAATCCCCACTTCCACACCACACCTCTTCTATAGCAGTAATCCATTAACCCATATTCTCAAGTCCAAGAAAACATCTTGTGTTTCAAGCTGCGTCCATCTTTTCTAGCAATATTACAGGTGAATCCATAGCTAAGTCAGAGAAAAACCCATTACTTTTCGGCTTTTTAAGAGCATTTTAATAAGTACATTTAAATAAAATGATCCTATTCATTTAAAAACCACATTATTTTATCTTTTTTACAACTGTTCAGATGTTACATTGAATAATTTTCTTTCAAGACAGTTAGTGTCTTGAAAGAAAATTAGTGGCAACTATACAAAATGGTTTTGCATCCATGTTCCATTTTTTCCTGTAATTTTTTTTGAAACACAAAATCTACTTTCTACATCCTAGTACCATGGCCTTTAGCTAAATGCATGTGGATGTATAATCTTGAGTAATGCATGCTCCTAGAGAGTGGTCACACACAAACTTCTCAAAATGAACAACATTTTCAATAATATTTACTGAACAATTCTGTAGACATCAGAAATATGAATTTTTCAAAGTTGCAATTATAGTACTTCTCCTGTGTATCAAAAATGATCCCAAAGACTTTTTTTAGATGAGAAAAGTTTTTTTTTTAATGGACTCGAAACATATTTTTCTTAAATGTAGCATCTGAATTAAAGGTCTCCAATTTTCTTTGGTGGAATTGGCTCATAACGTTACCTTAAAAGAGCACATTGCATATGGCACTAAATTAGGAAAATCCCTTGAATGAGGCCCGTGGTCTCATTTCAGGCTTGCTAGCTTGCTCTGTTACATCTCGTTGGAAATACTGCTACAATAAACATTCTTTAGGGGAGATGTTCAGTGTTTTATTCTGCACAGCATTGGAATAGACAAAATACACAGTTAAACTAATAAGAAATGCATTTTACAATTATGAAACACCTTTGATTGTTATACTGAAAACAACAGCCATAAAATAAATTGCATAAAGGATTTAAAGTGAAATTTGGCCTTCCTTGTCAAATACTAGAAGTTTTTTCTTAGGATTTACTCATTAAAAAGTTATGCATCATTTACAGTTTCTTGCTTTTTTATGACTCACAAGGCAGACCAGCACCATGCTCATACTGTGAGCTTTTGCTGTCCATTAAAAAAGCCCTTTCACCCCATGAGTAAGTGGTTTCACACTGTGCCCCAAAGGTTTTTAAAAGCTAAGAAAGTATTCTTTGCTGGAGAAAAGTATAAAAAGTAAAGAAAGGAACATAGACCTATCCAAAAGGGAAATGACACAGCTGCAATTTGTGACCTTGCCAGCTCAGCTATTCCATAGAGATGCCAACCTAATTTAATAATATTCAACAATAACCACATACATCATGAGAGATTGCATACATTCGTTTTCATGTTGACATTAAAATCGGAAAATTCTTGAAAACCTGGTCTAATGGGAAGTGTCCCTGCCCACGGCAGGGCGTTTGGGACTGGATGACCATTAAGATCCATTCCAACCCCTTAACATTCATGGGATTGTGTGTGTTATTACTCAGGATTACTCAAACTCTGAAGCTGCCCATAAGATTTTGGCTGAGACATACTTCAGTTTTTATTTTAAAAAACCACAAACCAACTTTTAAATACTTATTTTTGGAAGAGTTTGGTCTACAGCAAATGGATCTCAAATGTACACATTTTAGTACGAATACAAACACCGAATTGCTGCGTGGAGCAATTTGGAGCTACCACCTGAGGTGCTAAATAAATATAAATAAAGAGAAGTGATAGTTTTATGGAGGTTGAAGAGGTAGTATTCATGGGGATAAGAACAGCTATTGTTAAGAGTACCTTTGTAGAAGGATATGCAAGGTATGCTATTTGTTTTGTGTTTAACAAGTTCCTAGAGGTCTTGATTCTACTTTTAAGGGCACTGGTACTGATATAAAATTGCAAATAGATTTTCCTTGCACACCCAGACCCATGTGCACACTGCATGAAACACAACCTGTTCACTACAGAATATTTTTAATCTGTGCCCTGAAGAAGACATTTCTAATTAAAGCTCAAGTAGGCGTCCTTCTTTCGATTTATTCAAACATGTGATATTACTCTGGCACCCCATGAGTTTGTGATATATCCTCAGCCTGTGTAGAACATTATGCCAGAAAACAGTAACTAAGAAAGCTTAGTAATGTCCTTTAAAAAACCCAAACAAAGAGAGAAACAAGATTCACAAGAGATACAAAGCCTGGTGTACAAGTAATTCAGATGTGATTTTTTTTTTTTTAATGCACTTTCTGGAACGAGTCATTTCTGTGGTGATAAATCTGTAAGGAGGAGTTCACTCAAAAGGCACCTGCCTGTTCTCTTGGCATGAGGAGGGAAATCTGCCAGTTTGGAAAAGGATTCATGTGCAGTACAAACCGGCAGGAGTCATCTCATCAAACACCCTCACCTCTAAAGGAAGGTGATTAAAAACACCAACAAATTAATAATGGGTGCATGGCTAAATAGGATGCTGTGGTTTTCATTCCTTGGGGACTTTGGATTTAGGGATCTGCAGAAATAATTAAGAATATCATTCCTATTGCCATGAGAACAAATGGTTCCTATCAAGGAACCAATATTTAAAAATCCACAAGCTGGAAAAATATTAGACAACTTTACTCTTGGTAAAATTACTTTCTTAAGACAAAATAGGTTAATTACATTTTGTAGTTGTTTACAATCAATATGAGCTACTATATTGTATATTTTCCTCAGAAAGTAGTTACCAAAGTTTGAGTTGAGCCAGATTATATGTTTTCAGGGCAAGTATCGGTCTAAAATAAACACATTTAATAACTTGAGAGAAGCCAGATTTAGCAAGTTATATATGGACAAAACTCAGTATTTACAGATAAGCAAAATATCTGACAGCAGGTAAAGTAATTTTACTTGGCAGATTACATTCATGTGTGGAAATGTAAACTTCTAATTTATCAAACAGCAGGAAAAACCATAAAATGGTATTTTATTGGATTTCTGTTCCAGTTTCCAATCCATATGATGGTGTAATTTCTCTGGCTCATAACTGTAAATTCTTATTTATGGTACCAAAATAGCCAGTGTTAATATTCTGAAAGATTCTTTCTATTTTGTGTGTCTTCTACACTACCTGGGAACAGAATTGAAATCATAGCAGAAACTGAGCACTGCCTTGGCTTATGTGTTATGCCATCAATATATCAATAATTAACAATGTGTTTGTAATATATTCCCTTCCTAGAAATCCTTCCCAAGAACCATGGCTACCAGTGGTCTTTGTCCACTGGTGATGTGTAGAAGGACAGAATTCCCTGTGTCTTCCAGTGAGGGCCTCCCAAGGGCCAGAAGCAAGCAATCACAACACCGTGGTAAGAGTCTTTGGTCTCTCAGATTCATCCCAGTAGCATTGCAAGGAAAAAACATCGCACAGAAAGTCTACAGAAAAATAATAGATTCAAACTCTAATTCTGGGGGGAAATATATATATATACACACACATATATATATATATACACACACATATATATAGACATCTACACACACACACACATATATATATATATATATATATATATATAAATATATAAAATACAGCTTTGCTACTCTTGCTTTAAGGTACCAGAGTTGTTTACATGCCCAAGACTGGTGTCACTGAAACAATACCTGGCCTGTGAAGCATGGAGTAACTTCTACAGAAAGTTCACAAGTTCAGTCCCAGACAGATGGCAATGTGCCTTTAAACCATAGAAGCTTCATTAAAGGAAAATAAAGGATTGTGGATTGTTGTTTTGTTGCTTGGTTGGGTTTTCTTTTTGAGGGTGGTAGTTTTTGGTTTTTTGGGGTTTTGGTTTTGTACATTTTTGCATGTGTGTATGTGAAAAAGGGTCAAATTTAGGTATTAACGAAACTAGTTTGAGAAGCCTTTTTAACCCTTTAACCAGGTCAGACTTTTGAGAACAACTGAGAAATGTGGAAATGGGGTCAGAATGAGAGAGCTCAATAGTGTCTCTCCAACCAGGCAGGTGGAAGGGAAAGTCAGACAAGGAAACAACAAGAAAAACACTGCCTGAAATCGAAGCAAAACAGGGGATTTCAAAACACCAGAAATGCAGGACATTGAATGTGAAAATCCAGAGACACCTACTATATGGTTTTATTAACTCCATGAAGGATGAAAATCTAATTTCTATACATTTTCTGGGGTTTTAGTCTCTCCTGGAAATCATGTCTGATCAGTGGACTTGAAGGACAGAAACAGCTTTCTCAGTGTTCCACAGGTATCTGCAACCCTCCAAATGAATTACTTGCTCCTTCACAAAAACATCCAAGACAACTCCTTTTTCCAAATGCCTTTTTAAGTAAGGTTGTAAAATTACCAGTCTGCTTACAGTCTACTGTAGTATAAATTAATATCTTGGCAATCGATAGTGCCTAAGTTTTAAAGCTTGCTTTGTATACGCTTCAAATAAAAAAGTTTTATTAAACTTTTAAATGCATTACCTTTCACGCTTTGAGTAAGTCCTTTCTTTCACACTTCAGTGATAGAAAGAAACTGCTAAAAAAAACACCTGAGGAATCAATCACTCAGATAGCTTTGTCTTCTCTAAGACTGTCATATATAATTGCATTTTCAAATAATGTTAAAGTGGAACCTGTGATTTAAAGGGGTTAGGAAATTTTTATGTTTCTACTTAAGATAAATCATCAGCTCGTTTTAGAGTTTTTGAAATCTAGAGAGAGTTTTGACACTCATTAGGAACAGAATGGGTTACTTGAGCTTTATGTTTACCTATATGCCTTGAATGTTCTTTACTTTAAAGGTAGTTTGGAATATATTTGAAAACCAGTGCTAAAAAGCCACTTAACAGCACTTAAAGCACTAAGAAAATAGAACAATTTCATTTTATTTGTGAATACAAAACCATAAATACCAATGCACAGTCGGCAGGTCTTTCCAAATACAAAGTGTACCCGAGATAACTAAAGGAAAATTAGTGTTAGGTATGATCCTATTTGTGTGTATGCTACAGAAACAAGTACTTAGAACTCATTTGCCTGAAGTGTCTCAGAAATTACAGGGAATTGCTAACAGTTTTGGATAGATGTGTTTATGCTCCTTAATATAAGACCCAAAAACCTTATGAGGGCAATTAAAGCAACACTCATAAACACCCAGTTCTAAGAGCTGTAGGTTTTTTTACCCTCCCCACATTAAAGACTATATTTGATTTTGTTTTCATAAGAGTTTACATTTCTGTCAGGCATGGACAGCTTCCTTGTTTTCAGTTTATCTGCCACACTAAAGGATGCATTCTCTGTGCCCACATTCTCCTGCTCTTACCATGGACACTGTCTGGCACCCCACAAATGTGGGCTGGTGTTTACCAGGGAGTTTCAGAAAATGTTTAGCATGGACCCAACACATTGATTACTCTGCCCTGAATTGACATTCAGTGTGAAGTCTAGGGAGGAAAACATGGGTCTGAAGTTCCCTTGGTGCTGAAATAATGTAGAAAACAATGTTCCCTACTCATTGGAAATGTACAATTTCCCCAAGTTTTAATGGTCAGTTTTCTATGCAGCTGGACACAGCTATAGTTCAGCTGATCTCTGTAAAGAAAGCATGCACATGGATGTGTCATTGTCTTTCAGGGCAGGGAGGTTTCAGCTAAGCTAGGGTGGGTGTTTTTTGGGGGGATGAAAAGCAATGAGTCACTACAGCATCTGGGCTATGAAGTGTCAGTAGCATCACTGAGCTCTACAAACAGATCACAGAACAACAGAATGGTTTGGGCTGGAAGGGACCTTAAAGATCACCTCATTCCAACCCCCCACCATGGGCAGGGGACACCTTCCACTAGACCAAGTTGCTCAGAGCCCCATCCAACCTGGCCTTGAACACTTCCAGGAATGGGGAATCCACAGCTTCTCTGGGCAACCTGTGCCAGGGCCTCAACACCCTGATAGTAAAGAATTTTTTTTTTTTTTGCTAATATCTAATCTAAACCTACTCTCTTTCATTTTGAATCCATGCCCCCTTGTCCTGTCACTATGTGCACTCATAAAACCTCTCTTCATGTTTCTAGGTCTACAACCAAAGTATATTTAGAAGCTATGTTATTTCAAGCTTATCTCTTATGGATGTTCATAGGACAGCACCTACATTTAGTCCCTTATATTGAATATTAAATTATTTATAATATTGCCCTTACTGAGAGCATTGAGAGACAGAGCCAGGGTATGAGTATTGCAGTGTTTGAGTCCAACCTGGCTGTCACAACCTGCATTCTACAGAGCTCCAGCCTTCACTTGCAGTGTGCTGACTTCTGCTTTCAGCCTGCCTTTTTATATACAAAGAACATTCCTCCTCATCCCAGCACTTCCCCTTACCTTTGCAAAGATTCTTCTTTACTTATGGTTGCATACAACACAGTAAGCCTCAAAATTTCCACAGGAACAAAACAGCAGCATCATTTGGGAAATAAAGAACATGGGGAGAAAACATCTGCAGTGATTCTCTCAGCACATACAAATAGTTAAAATACGCAGGTCTTGGAACACAGTGAGTGCCTAAAGTCTAATATGTGAACTTCATAAGTCTACAGCTATTCAGTAGGAAAAATGGTGATGTCAGAACTCAGATCAAAATAAATGTCCATAGAATTCCATCTATATCCAACTTTTTCTTTGGGGTCATCCAGTTCAGTTATGTGAACAGAGGAACTTGTTTTTCCAGTTAATTGCCACTGGGGATACCGACATCTGGTATCTTGAAAAACTGCCTTTCAGATAAGATTGAGAACAAAATGAAAAAGAAACAATAAAGATTGTGCCATACTTCTAAAAATAAACCAAACAAACATCAAGTGAAAGGATTATTCTGTCCCCTCCACAAGCCCTAGAGGACAGTGGCCCTCAGGTCTTGCAGCGTTATCATGGCTTGTAAACTGCTGCTGTGTAGATACTGTCAATTTAAGATATACATTGCCTTCCAAAATTATAGAGAAACCCCTGCAGTAAAAATGCAAACAGAAGTTATTTCCAAAGGCTCAGTCATTTTCCAGCAGTTACCATTCAACAGTGTGAGGCTTAGTTTTATTCCAGTGCATTGGTGGTAAAGGAGTACATTAAATTTAAAACACTTGCACTCCTCATCTATGCCTTTATCATAGATTAACTGACGATGGTGTTACCATTTGAGTAAAACCCACAAACAGGCATGCCATGTTAGATATGCTATATATGGCTTGAAAAACTATAGTATTTGAACTTCTCATGTTATAATGTGCTGTTAATATTGTCCAGGGGGAGAAAAAAAAAAAAGCATCAGAATTATGTATGGACACAGTAACCTTTAAAATGTTCAGGTACCTATGTTGACAGACACTTTAATACCTGCTTGAGCCCATGAAATCCTGACAGCAAAAGATTTGCTGCATTCAAGGTCCAAGTGAAACCTCTTTGTGTTTTTTGGTGACTAAAACCTGGAACAGTGGAACTTTGAAAATATTTCCTGTTTATAAGAGAAACAAATTGTTGCTGCTGAAAGCAAGCCAGTCTTCTTTTGTTTTGTTTAAATCTTATGGTCCTACTCCCTCAACTAAAAAGATTTAACAGCATTTTACAGATAAATTGTCTGAGGTCAAAGCTGATCTACCAAAACAAGATGGAATAATTTTTAAATGGTCATTCCTAGTACATAAAAATTCAGGGTTTATTTCCACTTAAATACTCAGGAAGAACACTGTCAATAATAATCCTGAAAATACTTGTGTCTAAAGATACAATGATCTATATAAAAGAATATACCCAGACATATTAATTTATATTATTTAAACAAAAATCTTGTTTTAAGGAGGACCATGAGCCACTCAGGAGAAACTGAGAAGGAGACACACCCTTCCCAACACATTTTTCCACACACTCCTGGGAAGACAAGGCAGGTCCCCATTCTACAGATAAAGCTTCTGATGAAAAGGATGCCTTACCCTGTTTGCTGGTGGAAAATTTCCCATTGCCCCCAGGTTTTCTTCAAATCAATCAAATGACCCCTTAGACTTTGACCCTCTCAAGGGATAGCCCTCTCTACATCAAAATTCAGGAAATTCTTACAGAATGCAGACTGCCCAACACATATAAGCAAAATGAAATGAAATTGGTTAATTTTTATCACTGAAATAGTGACTGGAATATTTTTAGCTGTAGTAAGATTCTATCCTAATAACCAATTATTTTTCTAGCAATAGATAACAACCCTTCTTTAGGCAGATCTTTGGATTTTCTATCCAAATAATCTTTAGAAAATGTCTTCTGGTAATTGTCTTCTGTAACGTTTCAACATTCTGAACTTAATGAAATCATTAATGTTAGGTTAATGAAAGAGGGAATGACTCTGTGTGGAAGAATACACTGGATTTTAGAAGAATGATCTAATTTAGATATTTTAATGAGTACTTTGGGCAGTAGTGTTCCTGATTATTCAAATATGGAAACTTTTATGTTCACTTTCTAAAGACTATCAGGTACCAGTGTACAACACACACCAGTAATACACTCTTGGTTATTGTCCTTTAGACATTATAAATATTCAAATTATGTAAAATCAATAATATACATATACTTCAAAAGCAGAACATTGAAAAGGTTCTCAGTAATAATCTGCCTTGATTTTGCAAAACAACATTTAACAAGTAATAGCAGTAAAAGCTCTCTTCCAAAAGTAAACCCACATAAATATATGTCATAATCCACTGATTATCTCTTCACATAATATCCATAAGTTGAAAATATGTCTGAAAAATGCTATCTGAAAAACTTTCTTAGAAAAAGCCATGTACTTTAACATTATCTGATTTTTTAATTGTGTCAGACAAACTACTCTAAGAAGTTACTCAATAATGCCTTCCTAAATATTTCTAGGTATAGTTTCCTCTTGATTTTCAGAATTATATTGATATAGCACCATTGCAACTGGAAGTCGAATGTGGAAGCCCATATATTTCCATCTCACACGACAGTATGAACACCTACAGCAGAAAAAAAATATAGCCCCTAACTAGTTCAGAAGTTTGTAACTCTCACTGTTGTCAAGACAATAAAATGTAGACCCATTTAGTCACTCTCACTTGGATGAGGACAACTTTATACTTGCTCTGTAACTTAAAATGATAAAAATTTATCTTACAAAAAAAATATATACTGTGATCATCCCTTAACAATTAAAACAGATTGTACCAAAAGCCATAGTTGTCCAAACTTAAAGTTATTTCTATCTTTACTACAGACCATTTAGGAAATTCTCTTTTTTTTCACACAGTAACTATTTGAAGAACACATTTGACATATCTATAGATTTCCACCTGTTTCATAAATATGGTCCTTCATCTTCCTTAGCTGCACTAGTGGTAGACTGATAGTCTGGTCACAGTCCACCTTGTGTTTCTCTTCTATCTAGTTGTTCCATCTCAAGTTGTCATTTTCCAGTTTATGGTCTTCTCAGTACATGAACTTAATCCTTTATTACCATTATTGTTACTCACGTAACACTCACCAGTGTGACATTTTATTGACAAGGAAGTAAGGATTAAATTTTAAGTACTGACAACCCCAGTGGATGGAACATAAATGAAAATGTGAGAAGCATGTGAATCCCATGGAAGCCTTCTCTTTGATCTCAGTGTTCTTTGTCAGGTTGCTTGATGGGGTTTTTTTTCCCCATATAAATGAAATATAGTCAGAGGAGGAAGAACAAAACACTGATACTATTTCATGCCTGCCACTGCGTGCTGGGCAAGCATATGAAAAACACTACGATGTGTTTGGACCAGTAAAAGTATTTCAAGAATTGCTCATCACTCAGCCAGGTTCCCATTCCAGCTGTGCACAAGGGGAAGTAAGGGGGCTGGCAGATTGGATTGCCTACTTCCAGTCACCTCCACAAAAATGACCTCTGGAAATTTAGCAGCAGTACCTGTTTCCCACAAGAAAGTCTCTCTCTGCACTCTGGAGAATGATTTCTTGCCATTGTCACAAGCATTGTTTCCTGCCCTCATATAAGCAATGGCCATGGGTGAATGTGCTCTCCAGCCAAATGGCAGAAGGGAACTAACAGGGATTTTAGAGCCTGGTTCTGGAAAACCTCTTTGGAAGAGTAGATGGAATTAATTATGCACTTATAAATATATACATGTGCATCCGTGTATGCAGATGTGTAAACACGTGAGTACATACCAAGTATTTTTTATTTACAGAATATTAATTATTTAGATTGTGTTCTATGTAAAATGGGTTTCCAAAAGCTGTTCCAAGTGCAGCCAACAGTTATTTTAAAAGGCCACAACACAGCATCAGCTGATCATATCCTCTGTAAATTGTTTATGTACCTTTAGTAAACACAAAGCCATTTCTAAGTGTGTGTTTACATACAGAACATGTGCATGCATATAAATACATATAACACAACTTCAAATGCAAATATATACAGTACTGTGATGATGCTAAGGGTTTATCAGTTGCGCCTATAATAAATAGACAGTGTCTGCACTTCTCTACCAAACTTTTTATGAGGTATATATTGATTATTGAGCTTTCTCACAGCTAATATAAATAGCTACAGCAACCAGCCAGTTTAAAAGGGCTTTTCTGTTATATATTATTGAGCCAACTACTCTTTCTGCACTTTGTGTTAATAACTGCAAGTAAGAATTCCCCTGTGTGCAAACTCTGTACCTCTGGTGAATTGGTGTGGGAATGACAGGCAGAAAGAATGAGTCTGGGGCTGGAAAATGCAAGAGCAGGCACGAGTAGCAGGATGACTGATGGCAGGTGGATGGGCATGCAGCTTTTATGAGGGAAAGAAGCATAGGAAGGGAAGGATATGCAGGGGAGAGAAGACCTTGCAAGATGGTCACAGTCCCAGGACTCTTCTCAGCTCCCTTTGCTAGCAGCCCCTTTTTCTGAAGCATAAAATTTTACTCCAGCCAGTCTCAAAAACTGATCCATCTTCTTACTAGTCTGGTAAAGTGTGCCCACCACCCTTGGTCTGCAACCATTCTGGGCTTAAGCCACAACACATTCCCATAATATTTTAATATAAAGACCACAATTTCAGGCCACATTGTTTGACAATATTCTTGCCATTCCCATAATATTTTAATATAAAGACCACAATTCCAGGCCACGTTGTTTGACAATATTCTTGCTATATTTACCTGGAAATGGACATGAAAACTAAGAGGCTGAAACTTCCAGTGCAACCACTGTGCCTTAATGCAATTTCCCTCCCAGTTCCTTTGTGAAATGCAGCTGGTGTAAAGAAAGAAATTTCACTGACACAGAGGGAGTCATTCCTCACTCAGCTTCCACTGAATCTTTGCCTCTAATTAAGCATACCTGTCAGTGATCTCAAGGAAATCTCCACAAGTCATCAGTCAAATCTGATCCTCTGTGATAAACAAGACAATTATGCCACTGAGATTTGAATTCACAACAAAAGCTTCTCTGTAGCTGACTGATATTTCCCGTGAGCCCATTCCTGCCTGGGCCTCTCAGCTTCCCTTGCACTCACAGATCCCTCAGGCACTTGTGAAAGCTCCATCTGACTGCCCCATGTGATTGCACACATCCTGCAATTATTCCTGTATGTGTCACTGTTCTATAGGGGAATGTCTGTCCCTCTCCACAATTCTTTATTCAGCTGTAAGTTCAGCACTCTGATAAAGGGACCTCATGTGAGCCATTTGCCAGCTACCTTGCTGTTGCATTTTTTAATCTCCTATGAGTGCTTTGGAAATTATTTCACATGAAGTCATGCCCTTTAGTACCAAATGTGGGTCCATTGACTTAGAGGATGCAGGAATACAATTTAAGTTCGGAACAAAACACTTTGCTTTGTGTAGCTTTCCCAGGCTACCAAACATGAGAAATTTGAAACAGGAGATTAAGAGCAAGGCTTGGGAGTTCAACAAAACACCATGAATATTTCTCATTATCATTCCAAGATGAAGAAATCTGTCTGGGAGTTTCTACAAGAGAAAGCTCATAGGGATTTTTTCAGATACACTGATGGATGCGTTAGCAGGGACAGACTGTGATCTGACTTTCAGGGAGCACAGGGACTGTGGTTGTGCCTCATCCATTGTGGCCAGGTAAAAATAAGCCAGGCTTGGGTTTAAACTGTAAAAACACCATCTGAACAGCCAGTGGAGTTCTTGGTCATCCAGAGGCAGCTGAACTTTGGATGCTCAGGAAAGACCTTGACAAATGAGAAAAAAAGTGAGCTGAACTCTCCATCATCCCTCCAGTGAAAGCACACTATGAGAGCTTGAAAGGAGGAAATGTATGAAAAGAAAAAAGCCAGAAAGAACAGCTGTATTTTTCCAGGGTTTCTCTAGAAAGAAGGTTGATATTTGTACATGGCAGAAAATGAAACACCAATTCCTAGAGTGGGCAAAATGCCACACTAACAGATGGCAGAAGTGCAGGCATGCAAAAGAACAACTTTATGAATTGACACATGGGCATGTTTTCTGCCCAGGAATGTTGAAACAGCAGCTTTTGGACAACTATTTCAACTCCTGAATTTACACAACCATGTAATTATCAGCCTAGCTTCAAGCTTGCTTCAAATGGATATAGATGTTATTTCTTGAAAGACATTTTTGCTTTCAGTTATTTTGATAACCACTCAAACATTTCACGTACTAAAGTTTATTTGAATGAAAGAGAAGTTGTGCTTTGCTGTTAAATTAATATTTTTTGATATTCATTATTTTAATATATCTATGTCTGAACACCATACATTAGATTTTTACCCATATATAGGGCTAATTTACATGGATATCAATCAATGAGTTTGCACTGATTTTTAAGGCATTTTGGAGCACAGCACTATTTTAAAAGCATCATATTCTATCCATTTGTGCTTAGCTATAACCTGTTGCTGCATACACTTGAAAAAGATAAGGGGAAAAATCAAGAGATGACATCATTGTCTCCTACCCAGTACACCTTCATTAAGACAGCCACTCCATCAGTTCACTCTTTATCAAATTATAAAACAAATTTAAATATTTTTTAAAATATTTAAGGTATGAAATGCAGTTAAAAACATCTTTAGTCCACTACTTTACTGGTTGGAAGCCTTAAAGTCTTGTTTAACAGGTGTTTAATTGCCTTGATAAAACAATATTTCTACTCCAAAAAAGGGAAAAAATAAAAACACTTAAAATACTCTGAAATTTCCCACTCCTCTGGAAAGCCCTTACAGCATCTCCACTGTGGGGTGTGTTTGAGTTCAGCTGAACAGGCACCACTTCTCATGAACTTTGCTTGGCTTACTGAAAAACGACATCTACCTGAAGTTTAAACACGAAGATTGACATTACCCCTTTAAATTAAATAATGTTCTACATTGCTAAACCACACAATTAGTCTGGAACAGGCTCATCAGGGCACTGGTCACAGCATCAGGCCCGGCAGACTGTTTGGACAATGGTCTTAGGCACTTGATGGGATTTTGGGGGTGTCCTGAGTATGGCCAGGAGCTGGACTTTGATGATGCCCATGAGTCCCTTGCAAGTCAGGATACCCTAAAAATCACAAAGGCTGAAGACAGACCTTAGCACTAGGATGAGCAGTATGTGAGGGCAGTGTGATCCTACAACAACACAGGCAGAAATACAAAGGCTGGAGCTGAGAAAATGGAGTTCAGTTGTCTCAAAAGTTGGAGGTGACCTATAAATCCCGATTCATTAACAATTTAAGGGGAACAGAAAAGAAAGAATAGTACAGAAAGGGACATTGCTTTCTTCTGAAAAAAAAAAAAATTAAATAAAGCTACCTTTTCCCTTGAGGATTATGTTGTAAAATGCCACCTACATGCCAGTTTCAAATCCAGTTTTAAGTTATCACAGTCCACCTACCTGAGGAGTAAGTATAGATATAGGGGAAAATAAAGGTATTTAGGGAAGAAACAAACTCAAAATGTCAATGCAATCCCTGGTGTGTATGGTTTTAGTGAAATAAGAAAATAAAGTCAGATGCTCGGCTTCTATCTAGCTAATACCAGTCAAAGGTGTGGCACAGGTAACATTCCCACAGACCACAATGACTAACAAAAGCAAAATTCTGAAAGCACCTAAAGGACTGCTTGGCAAAGGAATTCAGAGGAACTTCCCACTGGACTTTCAACTCGGAATTGGAAAATAATCTTTCCTAGGTACTTTTAAGAAGGTCTAGTTGCTCCCAATAGAACAAATAATCACCTGAAAATACAAAAAGGGTGGACATAAGCTATTAATAACAGGATTACTGTTTTACTTAGTTAACTGACACCACAAAAATTGTTGTATAGAACCTTTTCAAAGCTCTTCACAGAAAAACACGAGGGGTAAAAACCAAGACTGGTTAACCACTCACCTCAATAACCAAGCCTGTCTTTTTGCCTCTTGCAAGGAGCAAGTGCAAAGAGAGATGTCCAGAAAGGGACTATTGACTTATGATACCCTGCAAATTTTTGGAAATACTTTAGACTAAATAGTTATTCTAAGAAGTAGCAAGGTTGAGTATTTCTTCATGCCTATTGGAGATGATAAAGAAAAGCAAGAACAATTGTGAAGACATAGTAGAGCAAAGACACTTGAAAAACAGATTTAATTAGTGACTGGGATACAGGAAAATCATCTGGAATATATAGGTAGAGCTTTCAATTAGCAATGGTCCTTTGGATTAAAAAGAAAGCTTCTTTGCATCACAGTGGGTGACAACTGCAGGTGCAGAACTGGTCCAGGGGTCATTTTTTTTGTCCCCCAAATGCTTTTATATCTCCTGGTTTAGCAGCCTCCAACTGGCAGGCTCTGTGCAACCAGGGCTGGCATATGATCTTCAAACCAATGACAGTGATGGATAACAACCTGTGTCAATTTATGATGGTATTATTTCAGCCTAGGAAATTTAGGTTCCTGATACAGCTTCAATATCTCCTCCTAGCAATATTTTTTCTTCCCCTTTGAGCTTCTTGAGAAGTCAACCAACCACTGATATCCTTTAACTTCCTCTCCAGTGATATTGCTACCATAGCAGGTAAAAATATTGATCTCAAGCTACCTCAAGATTTCCTCTGCAAAACTAATCTTTGTGCTCGCTTTGCAACAGGTCTTTCACCACTGTGCTACAGCCACATTAATAATGAATGAATCCATTATGATCAATGGCTCAACAATGAATATCAAATGACTTCTCCATTATTAAGATCATTACAGGACACTAGAGGTAACTGTTCAGTGCCATTCACAGCAGTTTAGCTGTATGATCTCTTTCTCCTTTAATAGGATTTCTATGACTAAAAGACCCCAAATCACAGTGAATATTTAACCTGAGGTTCAGTGATTTTACACTTCATACAATAAAACATCATGAATCAATAGGACAGTAATATATATCAGTGTCTCTTTGAGCAATTTAATATAATCTTGCTGTGTACGCAGTGCCTATCAGCACCATCAAAAAGTGTTTTCTGAAGATCTGCAGCATGGATATTAATTATATCAAACATAGCAAAAAACTAGCAACAGAACCACTCCAATGTTGTCTTTAAAAAGCTGTTGCTTTTGACTATGTTTTTGTTTATTTTCACCCACGTTCACAGTAAATAATGCAACTGATTAAGAAAGGAACACAGAACATTAATCATAGCGCTTAACTAGATATTTCCTAAAGGTCACCCCACTTTGAAAGACGGAGCTTTCCCATACTCTGCCCTTGATTAATGGCCCATTTCCCATCTCTCCCGTGCACCCTTGGATCCCCATCCTGCAATTCTCCCTTGCTCCTGGCTCTCCCGTGAGTGGCACGCCTGTCAAAGTGGCATGAGGAATGACTGCGTAACCTTTGCTGACATTCTGCCGTTCCCAGTCTTTCAGTTTTCGCTGGGCACGGCTCTCCAAGAAGCCTGCTTTAGGTTTAGTTTCCCAGGCAGAATTCGCAGTGACTGAAGAGAAATGATTGCTCCAGATTACATTGCCAACAGAGCTTTGACAAATGTTGCACGGCTAAAAGATCTTGCCCAAGATAAATGAGTATCGGTGAATACTGTGGCCAGTTCTCACTCGTGCAATCTCAATCCTAAATCTGCGCTCAAGAGTCGGCTGTGGTAACAGAGCAGCAATGGAATATATTGAGGGGAGAAGGATTTGATGGGGAAGCGTGATAGAAGGATTGATGACAGCAAGGTTGAAAACAACCTGGTGCCTGGATTTAAGTCCCAAATGTTGTGGTTTAAATGCTGTTTCTGAACCGACTCCTGTGTGGAATGGGGCTACTGCAGCCCAGACCCCTGGGCCTCCACCTACAATGTGTTCCTGAAATAGGTACACCGAAAAAGAGAAGCAGTTTTCCTTCATTGTTAATAGATTTGAGGGGAAGATAAACACAAAAAGTATCACCCCTCCAATTTACAATGTTTTACACCTCATTATGAAGTACAGATATTTTGCAATTCAGAGAGCCCACTAAGAGAGATCCCAATGGCTGAGTCAGGTGAGCTCCTAGGTCTCCACACCAGGCACCAGCCCACAAGAAATTACCATTGAAATAGGTATGCATCTTTGCTTCTCCAGGAAACAACCCTCCTTCTCATGGGAAAAGGTTTTGTGTTTTTTTTTTTTTCCAAACCTACATCAAAATTCTTGTAAGCAAGAAAAGAGAAATGTTGGAAATTACTGTGAATCCTTCCAACCATACAGAAAGATATGGCAAACCCAAAATGCAAGCCATAATAATCTTGTGCTCATAATGGTGGTTACTTACATGCAATAGAGCTCTTTTGATGCAAATTAACTAATTGACTAAAGTAGAGATGATGCCATTAGCAATAATTTGTTCATCAACCTTTGATACTGAATAGGGGTCATGCAGGATAAATTCCCTGTCATCCCATTTCAAGGGAAAGTCACATTTCTCTCAAACCTCAATCATCTGTCTCTGCATTTATAGGCTGTAATATTAGGCACAATTACTAGATTTTTTTTTCTCCAGTTGTTCTAAAAAATTTTATCAGTCTTGGAGGGGAAAAAGCAACCAAATGCACCAAAATCCTCTGGACGTTTACTGTGATTATGTCTGGGAACATCACAGTTTCTGGTTGACAAAACACCTCACTGGTGCACAGCAAACAATGAGTTTGAGAGAAGAGATTTAAGGGAGAAGGAAAAATGGAGAATTATCTGGAGATATGTATTATTTTTTAATGTTGAGAAGTAGTCCTGTAGAGAATACGTTTGCTTCAATCCTTTCACTGGTGGTTTTTTAGTTTTGGTTTGGTTTTTGGTTGTTTTTTTTAATAAAGTATTGCATGCCAGAGCACCACTCTGTGAGCAGGTTGGCAGACTACCTGAACTTTCCATTCGTGCAAAGATATTGCCACAGAGAATGTGTGTCCTGGATTGGGGATATATTGAGTGATACTTCACTACACCTGCAATCTCAGCCACATAATCTATTTAGCAACGTGGAGAAGGAGAGTCAAGAGCTTTACTTCAGGCAATGTTTGAACAGAGAATAATTTAGAAAATTTGCCACCATTGCTGCCATATGTGGAAGCCCTAATCTCAAGTCACTTAAAGTGACACCAGACAACAGAGCTGGAATCTTGCAATCAATCTACATTTTAATCCTTCCACCAAAGCTTAAGTTTGTTCCACAAAGGAGGTGATCATGGCATTTATTCTTAAAAAATACTCACGAGGGAGTGGGTCATGAGTTATATAAAGAGTATTTAGACAAACACACGAGGGTTTCCCACTTCTCATTTCTACAGGCCAAGTTCTGAGAAATACTGAGTATTTTGGAGCACTCAGATGTTACAAGTGCTCAGCATTATTAGCACCCTTACATGTGTTCAGTGATAAAAAGTGACAGTAAACAATGTCTACAAGGACAATACAGAAGCTTATACTGCTAATAATTCATGGTGGGATAATACAAAATTATGTAGTTACTGCTGAGATTACTACATGGATTAGGAACAATTTCTTTTCCAATATAGTTGGTCACATTTAGAATATTTGTGATAAAAATTAATCCTGATTGAAGTTACATGTTAAAAACAACCAAACAAAGAAGCCTCCCAAACATAAAATATCCATTTTGGACATAATTTTTTGAAGATAATTTCTGAATTCTCAAGATTCGGTTCCACTAAAACACTTCAAGGTTTAAGCACACAGGATTATGACTTGGAATCAGGGCCCAGGAAAAACACACAGCAACAAAATCTATATTTATAAATTGAATGGTCTAAAAATTTCTCTAACAAAAACATTTTCAAAAAACCAATAAAACTTCCTATATGAGCATTGCAAAGGCATTCCAGAAACTGCAACATTAACTATGTGGAACAAAATTTTTATTTCATAGCACTGAAGAAGTAAAAAATGGAAAAAATTTTGAATATACAATGATTAAAGTGTGTGTGCTGTCGCTGTAATAGAGCAGGTACTTTCACTGTCTATACATGGCCAGTTTAATTTCTGAGTTAATTTTTGCCACCGAAAGCAAAAGATATTTTTAGTAAAGTTGTTGTAGCATATTAAAAAAGAATCTTTTTATTTTCTAAATAAAGATTTCATGGATCAACTCTTGCACGCTGTTTATATGAAGGTTTCCTACATTTTGCATTGCTGAATAATTGAGAACATTAGCTCCCAAACCATGAAAAATTCATTTTATCATGATGTATTATTAATCAATTTAATTTACAGTGATCTGAAGAGTCCCACTTTCCATTATGGTGCTTGAAGATACATTTAGACAGTAGCATGGTCTGTATTATATTGCTGTGTAACTCCTTCTCATCTGATAAACTTCTCAAAGTGGGTCATACTCTACAAGCATAATAATGGATAAAATGGATAAAAGAGAACCAGTTGACATAATTTATTTGGACTTCCAAATCCTTTTTGAAAAAAGTGTCACATAGAAAACCACTGAAAATTTAAGTAGCTGGAGAACAGAGGAAATTATTTGAAATTATCAAAATCTGCTTAGCAGACAGAAAGGAAAACATTGCATTTAAAAACCCTTTAATATATGAAGATACTTTACTATTACCATTTAGAGGAAATGTTTTTTTACTATTTAAAGCTATTTTTATTTTCACTACATAAACATATTATTGTATTTCACCATGTTTCAGATAGTTTTTTAATGTTTACTACTATTTTATTATAAGATAATCACACCAATCAGTTTGGAAAATAAAAGCTCTTACCCTTCTTTAGAATTTATTTGTCTAGCATTAAAAGGATGCCTTCACTCACTTCAGCTTCATGGACATTTCTTTCCACTTTAATCCAAATTACAAGGGGAAATATGAATGATATGCAAACTCTCATGATTTGGATTTATTCTTTGATATTTTGTGAAAAGTCACTGGCTGTTGAAGCCTCTGCTTATATACCAGATGACAATTATGCCATCTGGCTATAAATATAGATAATTAAAATGCAAGCTAATAACTGAGAACTGCTGATGAACACTAGAAACTTCTAGAGAAATCACAAAGCTTTATCAAGAAGAAAGATTATTAGAAACATCTAGTAAACCTCAAAAGGCTAAAAAGGTCACACAGAGAAAATAATCTGTATTTGGAGGTAGAAGCCTGAAACCCTCATCCCCCTTAGAGGAGTTCAATGGAGCTGGGAAGGAAAGTGAAGTATCTTTGAGCTGGTGAGCACAAGGATGGGGTCTGCTCAAGGCAAATTTGAAGAAGTTGCATAAAATTCCGTGTTGTGAACACCAGAGAAAATAGTGCAGGATGCCACCAGCAGGTGAGGTTTCACTGGAGCAAAACATGCCAGTGCCTGACTCAGACAGAGGATGTGAATGCAATGTGAATAGTCCAGGGCATGCATGAACTCTCCTACAAGGAATAAACGAGCAAGCTGGGATAACTACAGGGAAAGGAATTCCATCTAAAGTGCAGAGGCAAAATACAAAGGCATTAAATAATAAATAGCAGGGAAAGAATGTGTAATACTGGTCTCCTGGATTTGTGGCACTCAGAAAATGTGGGGTTTTTTTCTTTTTATAGGAGATTTTAATGTTGGAAACATGGGATAACAAAAAAAAAAAAAAAACAACAAAAACAAACAAACAAACAAACAAAAAAATTTGTCTAGACAAATAGTATATCACATCCTTCTGCCCCTGGAAATAAGAAGAGCAATATTGGAAAAAAAATTCACAGTGTTAAAATATTTCTACAAATAAGCTGGGAAAAAATTCAGCAAACAAAAGCTGACAATTAGGCAAAATAGCCACATGGAATAAATTAGGAAAGAATGTCAAACAGAAGTGTCTGGAAGGCTACTAAGAAATGCCAACAGGTTGGACGGGAGAGGGTGTGCCTGTGCCTGGGAGAAGCCCTGCTGCTCCTGGAGCTGGCACCACATTCAGGTGGCTGGGGAGGCTTCAGACTGAGCTGAAGAATCACCAATAAGTGATCAGAGAGGGGGCAGCACTCTGAGGAGGTTTTATTTAAAAAACGAGAGGGCTACAAGCCAAAAACCTACCCTTCAATGCAGCCCCTCCTCCATTCAAAGATGGCTTCATCACAGACTTGTATCTCCTTAAAAATAAAATGTTGGCATCAAACACACATCTTGTCACATGTTCCCTCCTAACAGAAATAACTGCAGACCCTAATCTTTTTCTAGCTGCTTTTTTAAGAAAAGAAGAACAACATACGGCTAAAAAATATGTGTTATAGATGGGAAAGCGGCAATAGGCTAAGTGACTTGTGAAAGCAAAATATCAGCACTGCCTGGTTATTCCCAGGGGATGCTCCCAAGGTTTATCACCATTTTCAGGAATGCAGGGACCTCAGACTCTGCCAGGGATGGTCATCATTCTCATGTACTCCCAGAGGGACAAACCACACGAGCTACTGCCTTCAATCTTCCAGTACCTGCAGGGAGCCTACAAGGAAGCTGGAGAAGGACTTTTAGCAAGGGCACAGAGAGACAGGACGAGTGGCAAAGGCTTCAAACTGAAAGATGGGAGGTTTATATCAAATGTCAGAAAGACACTTTAGTGTGAGGGTGGTGAAACCCTGGAACAAACTCCTGGGGAAGTGGGAGATGCCCCATTCCTGGCAACATTCAAGGTCAAGCTGGACAGGGCTCTGAGCAACCTGATCCAGTCGAAGATGTCCATGCTGATTCCAGAAGATTTGGACTAGATGACCTTTAAAAGTCCTTCCAACTTGAAGTATTTTATAATTTTATGATTTGATGAGAATAGCAGACTTCAGCCTTACAGTGAAGTATCAAAGGCTTGTGGTTATAAAACAAACACAAATCAAATATACTTTCCAGGATGTGTACATTCACAGCATTGTATTCCCTAACGAAAGAAAATCATTTGAAGGGCAGTTCTATGCAAAGCAGAATGGAGTTAATCTCATTGCCTGTTCTGGATCTTTGTGCACAGGTTTGTTCGCCTTCTGTAGCAATAAAATTTTCAGATTAAAATAAAACCCTGCATTGAGTAAAAACATTACAAGCCCATTGCCAAATTATTTGCACAAGCACCTCAGGTATACAAACCCATCTCTAAAAAGCTTTACATGAGACCCTGAAGTTGTTTGCAAAGATACACCACTCACTAGATTAGATAAAACTGACACTTGTGTTGCTTCAAGCCACAATATTCATATCTATTGGAGGAATCTACCCATCCCTTCTTCTGTTGTCATTGTTTGGTAGAAATGTAACCAATAATATAATGATTAAAAAGTTTATTCCTATAACAGCAAGCAAAAGTTATCTGTTATTGATATACTGAAAAATCCCTGGGAAAACTTCTCTTTCACCAAGGAAAAAAGTGATTGCTAATGATGCATATTAAGCCTCTTCTTCCCAGGATTTCCATTACTTATATACTAGTGAATTATAAAAAAAAAATTACTGGAGCATTTCAGTTATACTCCTATAACTCCTACCACAATAGACAAATACAGATGTGTACTTTTTGGGAGAAATAAAGCATCTCTTTCTGTAAAAGAAACCCATGAATTTAATTGTGAAAGCAGAGAACAAATTAGTTCCTGATAATTGCCAAGAAACTGTTAGATTATACCATTATATCCATTTCATATACTTACTTCACTTTGCAGTAAAAGAAGCATGATTTCTAATTAATTCCTGTATTTCATTAGCTGTCAAACATACACATTTGAGAATGATTATAATGATTGTCCATGATTACCCACAGATGACCTTAAAAGCTTCCATGTCCAAAAATGTTTACTAACACAATAGGATGAGATGTATTTTAAGCATTATGTATTACCATAACATAAGTACAATTTGGTGGTGATTCTGGGATTGTGAGCTCAAAAAGTACTGACATTACCTGGAACAGATTTGTTTTTTGACAATTCTGTTATATCTTTCCCGCTTGAACACAAAACTGTTCAGCCCTTGGTGAAATCCTTCATACTGAAAAAAGCCTGTGTTGAAGTTACACTGCTTAGCAAAGATGCTCCACCTTACTTGTCTCTGCAGCTTTGTAAATCTTTAGGTTATTTAGAAAACAAGAATGTCAAAATTGAGCCAGAACTTGTCATTCTTGCTCCTTACCCTGGAAACAGAAGCAGTAAGGACTATGATGTGTTAACCCTACACCTGAAACCACAGAAATGTCTACATTTCCCAAGTTGTGAAATCTTGGTAAAAGATGCAGCCCTTTTTACCTTCTCCCCATCTAAACTCTAACTAAACTCTACCATAAAAATAGAATATAATAGAAAAGGAATATAAAACTAGGCTGTAGTGGCAAAGACAAATACCTGTGTCACACAGCACTTTCTTTTGGGAAAGCAGCCCACAACATTATTTTGGCAGTAAGTGCCCACAAGAGGAGATCACGGCCATATTTATATCTCCCAAAAACTCTCTAGCCACAGTCCTCTGTGCATCTGCCAAGGCAGCACACGGGTGGCTGACACAGCAGCTCTCAGGGAGGAAGCAGGGGACACTTGAACTGCTTCACTCCCACCATCACAGCCATGGAGAATCCCAGAATCACTAAGGTTTAAGGAGACCTGTGAGATCACAGAGTCCCACCTTTGACTGTTCTCCACCTTGCCAACCAGACCATGGCACTGAGTTCTACATCCAGCTGTTTCTTCAACCTCTCCAGGGATGGTGACTTTGCCTCTTCCCTGGGAAGTCCATTCCAATGTTTAACAGCCTTTTTTGTGAAAAAATTCCTCCTGATGTCCAGCCTGAACCTCTCCCTTTGCAGCTTGAGCCTTTGTCCTCTTGTCCTGTCCCTGGTTGCCTGAGAATAGAGGCTGACACCTGCCTGGCCACAACAGTGACTGTACACTGTCTTTATGACCCTCAAAGAAATCTATCAGTTGATAAGGACCTGGAACTAGCATATCTCATAACACACAAGATTTGCCTACTACAGTTTCAGGGATCTGGCACTTGCACCAGTTTTCCCAAGAGTTTTCTTATTTCCCTGCAAAGAAACTTATGCTGGGTATAGAAGCTCCTTTTCCTCCTAAATTCTGAGCCACCAGTATCACCTGCAGCATTGTTTCCCACGTTTCCACTTTCAGCAGGCAAACATGACAGTGGGGAATTCAATTTTTCAAGATCATCCTTCCTCTTCACCACTCAAAAAGGAAATTTGCATGTGTCACATAGCATATGTGGGCATGCTACATGCCACACACTTCACTGAATATTGTTGGCACAGAGCATTTTTATGTGGTGCTTCATGTAACAGGAAACAACCCCAAATTATAATCTCTAGATCTAATAAAGCCCACGAGGCTGGCATTGGCACTTGCTGCATTACTAGCTAAAAACTGTCAGACAAAGGGTGGATGCTCAAAGTACCCCAAGCCCCCTCCTCCCGTGGGAAATGTACCTGGTGCCAGTCACTCACCAGAGATGCAGTCAGTGACTCAGAAACGCTCCCAATAAAACATTTTTCCATGTGCCACACCAACATCTATCACTGTCAACTCTGTATAATACACAGAGCTATACTTCTTATTCTTCATCTTAAATAAAGCACAATGAATCCAAGGCTTTCAGTAGCACAGAATGAAACACCTTGAGAAATTATGTCACTAGCATGTTTCAAAATCTTTTAAAAATCAATAATGTGCTACTAATTGTAGGCTGGTATCAACCATCCTCTAGTCCTGAAAGGCACCTGACTTTGATTAGACATCTTTAGATCTTATCATGGTTATAAGGTAATCATTTCCAAATTCTGAGAAACTCACTATTCTCACTAATAAAACATTTTAAGAACAGAACAGGATGAATATACTCATCCTTGACATTTTTATGTACCAAAAGCCAAGTGATTTAGGACACAATCTGAGCTATCAGCAGGTGGTTCTATTTCAAATCAAACTGGAAGAGGAGATGCTATTATTTTATACACAAATCTATATTATGACACTTCCTCCCATCTTCACATCACTGTGTTTTGGTTTTTGTTGTTGTTTTTTTTTTCCCTGTTCAGAGGAAAACAAATTACTTCTATTATCTTGCAGAACAATGAGAGTGGGATGAAGGTCTCTCCAAAACAGGGAAGAAAAACAGAATACCTTCTGTGCAGCTATCCTTTCAAAAGCTGTGAATTGCTAAAATAGCTGTTCAGGAAGACTGAACACATTTTACATCAAACTGAACTTTCTCAAGCATAAAAAATGTTTTGCATAAAGGATTTAAGGAGAGAAAGATATCCTCTGCAACAGAACAGGCTTTAAAATATCTGCAGCAGAGGAGGAAAAAAACCTGGTGCATTTCAGAAGACAATTGCTGGGGATAAGGAAGAGCATCCTTCAAGTGTTTCCCAAACAAAGTCTCTGCAGCTGAACACAGAGCAAAATGTTTACATTGAGCATACTAGGAAACACCCTGTGGAGCACAGAACTGATGAGTGAGTAAACACCTCGAGACAATCCCCTGAGATGAGCTCAGCTGAGTAAGAGAGGAGTTTGGATTTGTTTTGTTGGGTTGTTTTTTTTTTTTTCCTCTAACCTACTGCATCACTTGGTTTCTGGTATTCCCTACTCTACTGTGTTCAGAAGAGAGTCAAGAAAACTCAAAGGTGGAAGTCCTGTATCACGACAGCTCTAAAATTTCTGTCAACTCCCTCACTTCTTCCCTGTAGCAAAGATAAAATGAAGTATAATTGCTTTTCAATCTTTCAGCAGAGTTGTTTACTGTAGGATGAAAGAAAAATAAATATCAGGCCAGACTCTAGCCCGATTTAGCTTTGCAACAAGCATATATAAAACTAATTGAAATCACTGGGCTATATATATTTTAAGTCAGTGGAGAAGAAAATGTAATACATAAACCACAGGGTTTGTAATTTATTAGAGAGAGCTCACCACTTCCAAGTGAGATCTATATATAGAAATTTTTATTGGCCACAGTACATTTTACTTGCAGTCAACATTTTAATTGTTTTGATGTTTAAGATTTAGCCTGATACAATAAGCTCAGTTTGGAGGATTTTTTTTGCAAACTTCTTCACAGATTTTAGCTGGAATACATTTTATGGATGCAACTGTAAGTAAAAGGCTAATATTTTTCAGTGTGAGTCCATTTTTAATGCAATTTTATCTACTGACATGCACACACACTGCCAAAACTTTATGTATAAATGATGTGATCCTTCAACACCACCATTAGAGAGAATGACTGATGCAGTTTTAGCTGGGCAGAGATGTGGGAGGTTTGACGTACAGCTATTGTCTCGTGTTCCTAATTGTCTCTACCCCCAGACTCCTGGCCAAGCTATTCTGGTTTAACAGAGACTGGGCTACAAAAGGAGGAGCAGGTTCAGTGGAATAATCACAGAGTTTCATCTGTCTACATCAAAGTGGGAGAACAGAGCCTGATGCAGAGCTGTGGTACAAGGGTACCTACTGCCCTGTGCAACATGAAAATCTATTTGCCAGCACAGCCATCTAGCAGGCTCTATAAAAATTCATCCTCTGTCTCTTCCAAGTCCTCCCCAGTTGCAAACAGAGGTGCCTACAACTACCAGAGGCACAATGCAAGGAGGCAAGCTCTGCGCACATCACTATTGAGCAATTAATTTGTCTGTACCTCCTCAGGCTACCAGGATGCCCAGTGGGAAGTGAGACATTTTCACCTCTTATGGAAAAGGTAACTATAGTTTCAGGACTTTGACCTCAAAGTGATTTCTGTATGTAATTCTTTTGCCCTCAGGTCTTCTCTGGAGAGGGAGATTCATCTATGTAAAAGTTGAGTTAAAATGTTTGGATGAAACCTATTTAAAAAAATAAAAAAAAAAAGAGCAGAAGATTGCTGTTTTCTTCCAGATGACCTAAAGGCACTGATTTAAAACCAAAGTCCTCCCTCAAGAAAATCTCTGCTGAAAAGGCACCATGTCAAACTGCAAATGGCAGTTCTGAGCTGCTGAGGCCCTGACACATCTGCTGCAGAGATCTCCCCACACAGCCCCAGATCTCCACAGAATTTGCTGAAGCACATTTTCGAACCTAGCTCAGCACTGCAGGCAGCTGAGCTTGTTTGGGAACCCAACCCTGCTCATTCCTCAGCTCCTGCAGGGGATGAACAAGTGTGCCTGCTCATTTGCAGAGGGCAGCACAAGCAGGGGGCTGAGATAACCAGGTTTGCTCCCCAGCCAGAACCCTCCCAGACACAGCTCTGGGGCCCTGCTCAAACACAACTGGAAGGAATTAAACCAAAAGGCTCAACGCTTTTGTAAAGCCACATTTCACTTCTCTTTCCCAACTGACACCCAGCATTTTCCAGAGCCATCTAAATAGAGCTGGATTCAAATTTCTATAATTAGGCACTGAATAACTCCTATGCACAATATACCCAATATATCAAACTATCCCAACATACCAAAATCAAAGGTTTTTACTGGGTCTCCCCAGCTGTGTAGAGATTTCCAATATACCATCAAAACTATTAAAATAATCTAATTCCTTTGTTTTTATAGTCACAAATTTATTTTTAAAAAATCCACTTTAAATCTGAATATACAGGTTTGATCATAAAAAGAACAGATACTCCAGGATAAAGTTTCCCATTGCTCTTTTTCCTATCCAGTGGCACTCCCTCTGCTCATCTTAATGTGCATTTCCATGATTAATAAAACAAACACCACAAAGTCATGATATGCAACCAAAACATGCATCAGACTTCAAACCCCTACCCCCCATTTCTAATCAGCTGGTGAAGTAATTATGTGCATTTGTCAGCATTTACTTATTAATGTATTAATTGCTGGCCTTCCGAAGTTAACTCCCTCCCCACGTGAAAGACAACAGGAAATTGTGAGTGCTGACTGTGACCCCAGTAAAACATATCTGAGGACATTGAAACAGATCATGCTTGACTAAGTCCAAATTCAAGCCTTCAGAAGCTGTGTCTTACCACACTGTCTGCAGAGAAGTTCAGGCATAATTTTATTTTGAACAGTTTAGTCTTACAGTCACATCATTTCTGTCACTATTAGATCTCTGAGTATAACACCATTAAACAGCTTCTTGCCACGTAATTTCCTTTCAGTGCTTTGGAAAAATAAAGCCTGTCATAATATACCCCTGCACTCCAAAAATCTATAGCATTAAAAGTAAAAATAAAAGCCTTATAAACACAGCACAGTAAAACAGAATCTTAATGTCATGAATAGTGAGCAACATTAGTAGTTCTACCTTTAAAAAATTGGCAATTTTACTGCTAAGAAATATTGTGCAGTCTTCTAAACTCATCACTTTTAAGTTTTGAAACATTACAAAGGAATTAAACTGGATTAAGTTAAATCAATATTCTCCTAATAAGAATTCTTTGTAGTTTTAAATTTCTAAGCTTTACATATTTCAGTAGTTCATGTTAAATGGATATTTGACATTTTGCCAGAGAAAGTTTCATTAAATCACTAGTAGGAAAATCATGATTATCTCATATTACCTCAGTGCAATGATATAATGTGTCTGGTGCTTTTAAAGATGAGACAGGCAAATGGGAGAAAAGTTTTCATCACGCCAAAAACAAACTGCAGATATTTACTGCTCCTTTAAAGTGGAATTTCTCAAACACAGCTTATTTGTTTCTACTTTATTTTGCTTTATCAGTAAACCATTACCTTTTTTTTTTTTGCATTTGCATTTGCATTGACAGCATGAAAGGATAAATACAGTGAGGATGTACAAAAATTTAGATAAAGTTCCTGCAGTTCCTCTGTGCATATATAAAGAAGATTTGTAGCTTCTTGTACACCACACTGCATGCTCCTTCTGCAAGTACAAAAAATTACTGCATTTTTCTGGATTTTTGTAATGGGCAGATAACAGCAACATATTCCTTTGGAGGTAGTTGTGAAATAAAGGCTGAGAAACGCTCAGAAAACATATTTGATGAGAGTTGTTGCTGCATGAAAATTAATATTACACAAATTTACCTGAGCATAAGAACCATTAATATTTGTAAATATTAAAATTTGTAAATATTAAAAGAAAAGTAACTGTAAACCTAATAAAATTGGTTTCCGTGGAAAAAATATCATTCTTAATGTCATTAACCTACGAGCAAGACACAATGAACAGCCTACATTCCATTAAAAATTAACAATATTCTGAAATGCAAATCTCAATCATGGATAATTGGGCTACAGAAATATACTACAACAGGGTTTGTTTTTGGTTTTTTTTTTTTTAAATTATGTTTGACAAGATATTTGAAATCATGACTGGGATAAAAAAAACCCCTTGGGGTTTGAGGGGTTTTTTGGTTGTTGGGGGTTTTTTTGTTTGTTTGTTTTGTTTTATTGTTGGTTGGTTGGTTTTTTAAACAGAAACTCTGGAGAGAACATGAGGTGAACTATGTAATCAGCTGCTCAAGAGTAAATCCACAGAGCTGTTAGAAACATGGTCTGTGTGTTCTGAGAGGAAGCTTGACCAATTCAGGCTTGCTTTCATTCCAGTCTTTAGGGATGCTCTGTGATGTTTCCCGACAGAAAGAAAGCATTTTTCAAAATTAATCAGAAATTCTTCAACAAGCTGACACACCTTCATGACCCAGCAAGGTCCATTTCCAGTCTGCAGCAAAACATTCCCCACTGAACACTCATGGCACCACTAAAGGCCACTTTGCTAACCAAGAACTGTGTGAAATTCTGCTAATGGACAGAGACTCTAATGATATCCTAAAAAGATATAATATTGCTGTTGTTTTAAAACATCTAAATCACTTTATAGTGTCAGATGCATTTAGGAGTAGTGAAAGTTGGAGGATAGCTCAGGTTTTAAGAATAAAAGGGTTGAAGGTTGTCAGGACCATTGATTCAAAAACATGGATAAGGCTTTATTTTCAAGTTTACCATTGTATTTTCACTCTGAAGGATGTTTTAGACTATTAACTGAAGCATCACGATAATGTTGTGCTAAACACATCACAAAGACCATTAATAATGTCAAAACACAGTTATTTCTGGTATTTCTCAGGTTTTTTATGCATTTGAATAGTGAATAATGTAAGAAAATTCAGAGTAAAAAATTCTATAAATGTCAGCAAGGTTTTCATGGTTCTTATGCTCAGGTAATTTATATGCAGGTATGTTTCTTATACTTTTAGTGAGAAAAAGAGAGGGAGACTGAAAGGATCATCAGTGTATAATAGTTAAGAAATGTATTTTCAACCTTATTAATGCAAATAAACTCAATCACTCTTACAGGTGCTAAACAGGGTTACTAATAAGCCAGTTAAGATTATTATTCACCCTTGCTGTGCAAAAAAAATGAGCTTTCAAGCCACAGAGCTGCAAAAAATTTGAAACAACACAAAACCTGAGATCCTCAGGAGACTGTTATCCAAATAACCTTACTCTGGAGAAAGCCTGTGCGATAATGTAGCTTGGAGGGGTAACAGCAATTTTCTAACAAGTAATTAGGATTTACATTATTAATGCAATGGATATTCTTGCAAATTATGTCTAAATATATGCGGATTTGGAAAAAAAAAAAGAAGAAACCCCACAACATTTAATGACAGTGCTGTCATTTTTAAGTCTTTCTAATAAAACTATAGATAAGAGCAATGCTGAGCTCACCATCTTGGTAAATTTTAATCATTAGTCCTTGTAAATTGAATGCAGCTGCAGAAGGTTGCGTAGAACTGGGGCGATTAATTTCCACCCCATGCTCAATACAGTGTATCTCTCAGATGGAGCACAGTCCAGTCCATTAAAAACCAAAGTGTGTTGAAATCACTTCTGGAACATAATCTGCCTCACCATGTTATGGGTCTAAATAAATTAGGGATGGTTCATGTCACTCCCTGTCAATAGCAAATGAAAGCAGAGTTTATCCACCTTCGACTCAGTCTGGCATTTCCCCACTCTGACCTACTTAAGCTACATACCAAATTGCTGAGTTGAAAAAAACAACCTTTTAGATCTACCAGTGATACTGAAAGGGGCCCAAACACGGGAAACTTTAACCTCGTTTTTAGTGAAAAGAAGGTTTTTGCACAGTTGGAAAATGTAGTTCCCTCGCTTGCCTCCCAGTTTATCACATCTCTCACTAATTTTACAAAGGATGTGCATGGACACAAACACGGGGAGCAGTGGGTTTGCCATCTACTGGAATGTGAAATGAAAGCAGTTTAATTCACCAGCATTTTAACAAAGTGTCTTATATGCTCCGTGCCTGAAAACTGAATAAAAGTGTGCAAAGAAATGCAAGGTTGTAGGTAATTATTTCAGCATGCAAATGATTAAAAAATTTATACAACCTTTTGCATTTAACTGATAGAATAAACCTCCTGGAAAGACTAGAGAACACAGAAATCTTCCTACAGCTTTTTGCTTGTCTAAAGACTGGTTTAACTGGTTGCTGAGCTTGAGAGAAGAGTCCCAAGGCAAATGGTCTTGAATCTTCACAGCTACACAATGGCTGAGCATGCACAGATGTGTGTGGGTAATTAGCTCGTTTCTTTGGTGATCGGATGGAATATGGTGGCCCATCTTAGCCATTTTCTAGACCACTGACCATCCTCCCTCCAGACAGACAGGTTCTCCCCTGAGGTGCAAGGATCCAAACTAAGCAGGTGGCCTTTCCAAGCAGCAGCCACTCTGTGCAATGAAGTATTTGCTACAAACTAAGAGAAGTACCACAAAAACTCAAGTGTCACTAGGCATCCTTTAGACAACAATTTGAAGCATAGGGGATGATTTCTTTCAACCTTTAAACCCATGCAAAATGAGAGTAGGTTTTGCATGCACTTTCATAATCTCCTGATACAGTCTAAGTACATTGATTTTAATACAAATGTATAGTGACAGAGATGAAAGGGAAAAGAGATTAATGACCAGGCTTCCCTGTGAAAAAATGCTCTAACGTTTCTATTTGTACACGTCTTCAGAGCCTTCAAATCAGAAAGTGCCCTGACTTAAAAAATAATTTATTACTTTGATAAATAAGATTAATAAAAAGAAAATCAAATAGATATTGGCTTATATTTTATCTACAGTAACATAAAATGAAGAAGCAAAAGCAACTACACCGGATGTATGGCACAGATAGTATAAAACATCACAGTAATAAAGAGTATTTTAATAAATGAGTAAGTGTTCCCTGTGATAAAATCTTTTTGCAGTAATGTTAATATCCATTCCTAAGCAGAAAAATACCCCATTTTATCTCTATTGGAAGAAAATGTCATTGAAAGCTACACTATTTGATACATGCCCAGTTAATCATTGTGTTTGCTAGTTGAATGAAACTTGGAAAAAAAAACCCAATGGAAATGTCATGATTGAAAACCCACACTTTTGATCCCCACCTCTTTATCTCAAAGCTAGTAAGAATTTACATCTTTTATCACAGAGGTTTTATCAGGTCTCACCGCAGCTACTTTCTATAGAGAGCAGCAAAATTTCCCTCTTGCTAACACAATTAATGAAGTCCTGAAGGATCATGATCCCTAACTTGGAAATTCCAGCTTTGGCTATTGCCCAGTAATGAAGAAAGTCATTGTGGTCACAAGCATATTTATTATCCATGGGAACACCCCAGTTGCATTAACTGAGCTCACTGCATCCATTTTGGTGGTTTTTTTGCAGGGCCAAGGACCCTTTTAGTTGGAATGTTACAAAAAGTTTATACAAAGAAATAATGTTTTAGTACATGAAATATCATTTTATATGTGATCAAGTAATATACTTCACGTTACAATGGCAGAAAAGCAGAGCAGTTTCTGTCTATGCTTTTTGCATAGATCTTCCTCTGATGAGAAATAAATGTAGCAAGTGAAGAAAAATACTGACTGGCAATAACTGGTTGGTAATTGGTTTGAGAGAGAAGCATCCTTAGCACTGCAATTAACCTCTATTTCTGCCGTATCACGGGCACAGGTGTAGCCTGTGTCAGCCTGGCAAAATATCAGCAATATCATGAGGTGAGATAAAGAAGAAACTCCCCTCCAGGCCCACGCAGTGCAGAGATACACAGGCATCACACACTTCATGTTCAAAAGATTGGAATACCTCTCTGCTTTCCCGCAAAATTAACATCCACCATCCTCCACTAAATTCTCTGGAAAAGCACCACATTTGTATCAATTGATCTCACATTCATCGGAAAAGTTGCACAGTACTGAGCACCATCATGCAACGCATCTACATACAGTACCTTACTCCAAATACCTGAGGAGTTTGTGTTACAGAAGAGCCTCAGACACAACTGTTCTTATTTTTAGGAGTGCTAAGCACTTTTTTCACTAGTCTGAAGACTTTTATCTAATGAGTGCATCCATTGAAGAAATAGTTTCACCTCAGGCGGAACGAGCTCTGTCATGAACAAATGTAGTGCATTATAAATAGGATGTTTTCCCTGGCCGTGCCACAATGACAGTCACATCATACACATCAGAAACCTAAGCAGCAAGTCATTAAATAAATGCTGTCTCTCTGAAAAGATCACACATTTTGCAAGAAGATCTCCAACCCTCCAACAACCTTCCAAACTGCAGCAGACCAAGTCTGAGTAAGAAGTACAAAAGCTGATTATTCTCTTTACCATCTCTCTTATATCTCCTTCCTTCTCTTCCCATTCCCACCAAGCTGAGCCTGAGAAACCCAAGGATCATACAGAGGTTCCTTGCACTGCTGGGCTGAAAGAGCACCACTGAGCTCTTCAAACCCCATTCTTCACCCTGCAGGTGAAATTAAAAAAAATATACCCCACACATGTCTATATGAGAACAAGCTAAAAAGCCAAGGTGGGTTTAGTCGGCTAAACACAGGCATACAGAGAGCATCATTTGGACATCACACACATTGCAGCTTTTGTTCAACACCACACCCATTTTATAGCAGTTATTTATTTATTTGATATTTCTCCGCACAACCCCTCCCTCTCAGACCTTTCAGCTCTGGTCCTAGAGAAAAGTTTGCAAATCTGTAACTCTTCCAGACACTATGAGTTTAAGAAGGTGCATTGCAATTTTTGTCACAACCTACTCTCAACAAATTCCAGACTACCTCAGGGAAAAACAATTACCCTTCTTTTTGTTGTGAAGGTTTACATGCATTGCACATATCCTGCAGCTAACCTCCTTCTCTGTTCTGCATCTTGAAACTTTCCTTTAAGATCTTCCAAGTGATTCATGCAATCTATTTATAATTGGAACAATTGTTCTCAATCTTTTAGAAAATTACTCATGTTACAAAGGGGAAAAATCCCTAGTCAGAAATCTGATCAGCACTTTTTTTTAAAACCTTTGTGAGATTTAAATAAATTTCTTGCTTTTAGGCAAAAATATAAAACTTATGCTTGCTGCCTTGGACTGAAGGATAAATATTGGTCTGCTGAATGGAGTACATGTATCTTTAATTCCAGTGTCTGCACACCCTCAACTACTTTATTATGATTGAATGAAACTCTTACATTTAAAGATTTCTTCTTCATCAATTATATATCATACACTTCATATTTGCTTGCCTTTTCGGTCCTTTCAGTCTGGAAGCGTGTTCTGCCATTGTGACGCTCCCTCAGGATTTGCCCATGCAGTTTTCCCTGGGATGAGCAGGGTCTAATGCACTCCCTGAAAATCAGGGAGCAGATTCCAATTTCCTGAGTAGCAAACATAGTACTGTGCACTGATCAGGTAGCTTTCCAGAAAGCAATTCAAGGAGGTATCTGCTGAACTGGGGGTCGGGGTGTTTATTTTACCCTTTTATGCTTTATTAACCTTGTACTTTATTTTACCCAACTTTATCAGTCTTGAATGGGAAAACCGAAAACACTTTTTAATTTGAATGCAAAAGAATTTAAGGCTACACGCACTTAACAGAGAAAGCATGTACGTGGGTTTATGAAAAATCCATCTTAACCACTTAACAGACAAATCAGTGGTGTTCTGTGTCTCAAAACTGGTGCTCATCTGCCATTCAGCCTTGGCTGGCTCATCACATGTTTGAATCTGCCAGGTCTGCTGTGGCCAATACTACCATGAAATGTTAGTTTAAATCCCTGTCTCTGCTGGGAACAGCCCAAAGGATAAAAATCCTTCAAACTCTGAAAAACAGTTTTCTCCATTCACAACATATACAGCAAGTACATGAAACACAGTTTAGGGGTAAGATATTCTCATTTATGACACCTCTGTTTTAGCAATATCCCTATACTGGAATGTTGCTTTCTTGGTATTTTCTGTCTGGAATAATCATTTCAATAAACATGGTTAACTCATATTATAACAAATGTACTCCACTAATTCCTACAGTTTGTTTCCTCTAACAACTTAGATTTCAAACATCATTAACTCAGCAAATGCCTGGACTTGCAGACAAACAAAAAAGAAAAAAAAACCTACTTTTTTTTCATCAGAATTTCAATTTAAATCCCAATTAGGAAGCATGTAGTAGTAACTTACATGCAGTGATTTGTATTTTAAATTATATTATATACTTAGGTGGTGTGAGATTTCACAAAGGCAGAAAAAGCACTGTTACCAGTATTTTCATATATGGTTTTCATAGAAGTGATGTCTAAACTACAATAAATTGTAGAGCGTGATAGGGTGTGCACCACAGCAGAGAGGAACGTGGTTTCACAGAGCAGCTTTTCCACCACTAAAAGATTTGCTTTGTCAAAAGTGAAGAAAGAAGTGGTGCCTGTCTACTAAATGAAATATCAGAAAGCCAAGAAATTATTCACAAAACGTCAGCAATTAACCAAACACCAATAACCCATAATTACTTGATGTGTTTAAAAATATTAAGGCTAATGACCAAGAGAAAAAGGCCTTGGATAAAACTGGTCCTCAAAGTTTTCTTTTTAATATTTCATACACTAGGCATTGAAGTTTAGTTTATCTCAAAAGCAAAATTCTTATTTTTTCTGTGTTCTGATAAGAGAAAAGAGTTCTCTTTTTCAATGAAGATTGGTTAAGTTGGAGTAACACCATCACAGACAGATTTGGTGCAGGATTTAGCAGTCTGCTGCCTTTGACACGAACTGTATTTTTCTCCCAAGAGTAAAGACGTGGAAGCAACAATTCCCTTTGCATGGCTCCAACAGCAGGTCCGCAAAAGCCTGTGGACCTGGTCATAGCCATGAATTTCCTAAAGTATGTTGTGTCCACTGGGCACCTCTTGCTCTGTGGTGTTCAATAAAGATGCAGGGAACAGCCCTTTAGGACCTGCATCAGTTCTCCAGTGCAAGAGAGCGGCCAAAGCTACTTAAAACAGCTCTGCTCAGGTCAATAAAACAACTTAGTTATTAAAAGTAATGGTCTTCAAAGTTGTGGCACATTTTATGCCGTGGTTCACACACAAGGAGGGGTAGACTCAAGGGAATTGTGGTGATTGATCCAAGGTGAACCCACATTTTCAGAGGTTGGTGGTTGAGTTCTGTATCTGTATCTTTACTGCATTAGTGAGAAAAAGAAAATGGGTCCAGCATAGATTTGGGAGATGGCACAGAGAATTCCCACACAGCTTTGACCAAATCACTTAAGGGCTAATTACAGAATTAAGCAGTCTTTTTGGCTGTCGGCAGAACAGAGTCCTATCAAAATTGGATCTTCAGTGCTGTGTCTCTCAAATCCTCACCTACAAAACAACATTCAGTGTACACCTTGTATCAATAAATTGTGCAAATTCAGAGAAGTGTGTTGACATATCAATATCATTCTTATTAAGGCTTCCATGTACACATCACATTTGGGGAGTTTTTACCTGGAGTAACTCTAATCTCCTAGAAGTCTAGAAAAGATCCTCTGTGCAAATTCAGCTACCTAAATTTAAGTGGTTATTGGTATTTTTAACCATGAGAAGTGAGCTGGTATTTCAGACTGAAAAATCACTTTCAAATGTAGTAAAATAGCTGCAAGTCCTCAGGTGCTCAGGAATGTAATCAGCTCACATATCCCTGAACAAGAATTTAGGTGCTTAACTCCAAACACATCAAAATTTAAAATGCTCACCTAAAACTTGAAATAAAATCAAAATAACACAGGGTTTGATAATAAAGGAAATCAAACAGGGTTTGATAAAGGCATATACATGTAGAAAGCACTCACATCTCATCTAGAAGACACATTTACTGATTAAAGCAGAGCTCCAAACAGAAATACTGGTTGAGCACAGGTTTTTTAAGGTCACACCAGATCTGTTTTGTGCTGGTACTTTGCTTTAACTTTCCTTTAAAAGGCTGGGTACAGAACAGCCAAACAGCTGATAGGAGGGAATCGGCAAGATGATAAGCTTCTAAAATTTAGAGCAGTAGTAGACTTTTCTACTGGGAACAGTAGGTTGAACTGAGGTAAAAGATAATATCTTGTAGTTTAAAAGCTAAAAAGAAAATATACTGAGATTTGAAGCTATATGATGCTGTAGTACAGTGATAAGCCTTCAGGAATTAGCATGAATCAAATGTGGGCAGAAATGTTATTCAACTCCCCACGGAGTTATTAAAGTAGGATTACTGGAGATAGACAGGAACACTTCTTTATCCATCTTTCATGCAAAATGCCAAAATAAATATGACTAAACTTCCTACACCAACCGTGTTTTTTCACATGATTCTTCAGAGAGTAATAATGACCAAGCCTCCCCAAGAACTTTTCCCAGTTGAAAAAATTCATTAGTCTTTTAAGGAGCAGAAAGCAATAATCTGTACTAGTGAAAGAACCCATGAACATGGACTAAGGTAGAATCATTTAGCTTGAGAACTTTTATGGTGTGGTGCATACATTACACATTTATAAACAGTCATATCTGTGTCCCCTAAAATCTTCCACATTCATGGCTAAGAAAGAATGGATTTCTCCACTGGTTTTGAAAGTAATGATGAGATTTTTCTTCTGTGAAAAATTGGGATTTTCCACCCAAATCCTAATTTCATTGAATCGTAAATTGTGGGGAACATTTTCATATTTACAGCACTTTCCATTAAAAATTTAGCTTTTTTAAATAAAACTGGAACCGTTTGACTTGTTATAGATCAACAAAACATCAAAGAAACAAAAACTTTATATAGTGCCTTTTTCCATGCATATTTTCTGCTAAAATATTTTGAGTTATCCTTTTCTTTTTTTGAGTGGTTTTAGTGCAGGTTTCATTGGATATAACTCTCATCAGCATGGATACATTCTACTTACTTCAAGACACAACTATACTTCTATGTTTCTAAATTATGGGCATAATTCAAATCAGCTTTTAAATTCGGAATGAAATATTAAAGCAAAATTACACAATTCCTGAAGCATTAAAAGTTATCTATTAAAAATTAAAATACAGCAATTACAAGACATTTTCATTTTCATAATCAGTCTTCTGCTGTAAATGCAAATGTTTGTCCAAGATTTTTTCCTTTCCTTTGGAACACTTATAAATTCCATGTGCATAATGTGTACTGTCACATAAAATATTTCATTGATTTGCTTTTATAACCAAATAAATACCTTCTTTTTGGAATTTTCACAAGCTTGCAGTGAAAAGAAAGACTTTTGACAGTCCAGGAATTTTTAATATGTAAGTCATTTGGAAAATGCAACCCTGAAAGACCAAGGAGAAGGATGCACACCCTAAGGCACACCAAGGAGCTAGAACACACATTCTCTAGAACACACATTGCAGGCCACTGCTCACAAAGGGCCACACCATGGTGACTGTGTGAATCCCAAAATCAGCTCTATCCTATTCCTGAGCATGAGGAATTGACTGTCTTGAACTGAGGCTTCTATGCCAGTTCTCATGAAAAAAAAGGAAAATTTCTCAACAGAGTAAAACAATATTTCTTTCCTATAGCTGGGATTTTGAATTCTTTTAAATAGATAAAGCAGGCATATTAAGCTGTCCATATGAGAAATTTACTTTAGGTATCTCTCTCTACTACATGTTCTTTCCATC
Source organism: Brachypodius melanocephalos (assembly GCA_013398615.1). Classification (NCBI taxonomy): domain Eukaryota; kingdom Metazoa; phylum Chordata; class Aves; order Passeriformes; family Pycnonotidae; genus Brachypodius; species Brachypodius melanocephalos. Next base: position 1,065,087 of record VZSR01003209.1, read on the forward strand.
TTCAGGAATGATCTTGGCTCCTTCACTCCTTTGTATGATGCCACTTATGCCAGGCTCATTGTTCTACCTCTGCCCCATTTCTAGCTGTATTGTAACATAAATAAAAGCAGCTTTGAAATAAAATCTACTCAGTTCAGAGGTGGAGGCTTGCAGAAATTCATTAGCTGGATCCTAAAACGTGTGTGGTCAACAAATGAAAACCAGTGGTGAATCAGTACATTTTGACATCTCCAGGAAGATGTGCACAAATTCTCCCTTGAAGATGATACATGAGTAAATTACAGACACACTGGGTCGCATAATTTAAATTTGGACAGACTTTTGTACATCCTAGTGGGATTCTTTCCTAACAATAAACACAGATCCTAACCCAAATCCCACTAGTGAATAGAAGTGTTTACTTTGCTGATCTGTTCCCTGCTGCAGTCAAGGAGAACAAAATTCAGTGTAAAAAAAAAACAAAGATATGTTCAAAAAATTCTTTCAAAAAAGCAACAAGATGAGAAGAGAGGGGATTACAAAAACAAAATTAACTTGTTCTCTTACAAAAATAAATTATTCCCTTTAACTCATTATCCCTCTTAGACTGTGCCAAATTTCCCAAGATAGGGCTCAATAGTCATTTGATACATTTGATGCTTAATGCACTCCTCATGTCTGCAGCACTCCAGCTCTGAAAGCAATACTTGTCAGAAATAAACTTAATTGTTACAGCACCAGTATTAATAGTAAGAGGGAAAAACGCTTCAAGGAAGGAAACTTCTGCACTTGAAACCACTCTTGTGGCTGTTTGATTAACAGGAAGTTACTGAGGATTGCTGTGAAGATTCCCTTCCTCAGAGTTCTCATCTATTTCAAGGATAAACACATAGCAACATGCCTTAAAGATTTGTCTCCTTTATAGAGAAGCATTTTTGAGAATGTTTTGTGATAACTATTTGTTTGCTGCCTTGCAAGAAATGGAAAGACCAACCCAGCATTCATAACTGCATGGTTTACCTAATGTCCAAAACTCCATTACAGATTGCTCTGCTCACTGAGTTATCCACTCTCTGCCATGCAATGCCTATGTGCTACACTAAATGTACCTCTGGAAACTCCCCTAGTGGGCTCATAAAAAATTTCTACAGTAATTCCCAATCCGAAAACATATACAGACATATACAGACTCCAAATGCCCCTATAATATTTTTTATTCAAGAGCGAATTTCTTTATTTGCAGTGCTGCACTGATAAGAATTTTAGGAAATGGAACTGTTCTGATGGCAGAGGTAGTATAGTAGCATTTAAAGCAAATTTAAATAACTGTGCAAACAGTTATATTTCTCCTCTTTTCTTCTTCTTCTTTAAAAAAATAATTTATCTATTTTTGTCAGGTAGTACCTAATCTCCAATCACCCAAATATGAATACATTGTGCTTGAGATTATTCAGATTTCATCACCTGTATTTCCTTTCTTTTTTTTT
>VZSR01003209.1:1066562-1089738 GCA_013398615.1 Brachypodius melanocephalos
TTTTTTTTTTTGGTAGTCTTGCCTGCAATGAGGATTTCTATATCTACAGAGATAACCAATCACCTTTCTTATTATTGCATGCATTTTAGATGCTAGACTAAAACACTGAAAAGAAAAATTTTTAAAAAGGACGAAAATAGAAAGAACAAATATACCAACTGCTTTCAAATCTGATCGGATTTGGAATAGCTTATGCTACTAAAATTTTCAGAACAGTCATAAAATGCTCTATTTCCAAGCTGTAACAAACACTTCCAAAGTTAGAACAAGATTTTGCCTGGAATCACACAGCCTCTCCCATACAGCCGAGGTCCTGCAAGGTCTACAACACAAAATAATAAATAAATAAAATTCACAGCTGGAAATGAGATTCCCAGGTGAAGACTGGTCCATATCTAAGGAAGGATGGAATTGAGACAGCTACACCTTTCTCTGCTGCCGTGTCTGCACTGTCCCTAACATAATCCCATAGCACTTATAAAACTTTCCTCAATGCTTACACTTTCTCTGAGCCAGCCTACACCAGCACTGACAGCTTTCAAATAAAATAAGCCCACACAAAAAGCAAGCAGACAGAAAACCTGCTGTAGGATTAGCTCAGCTTTTAGCATCAGATAATGCTTGGGATGGCTTCACCTGCTGCTGTCCTGAAATAATACCTGCACTGTATGTCAGCAACTTCATCTAAGATAGAAGGAGAAACAAATGGTGTTCACAAACTGTGAAATGAACAATGATGAACAAACCTGTCAGAGCACAGCTACTATGTACCCATCATACTCAATCTGTTAAAGAATAATAAAGTGCACTGATAAGAAAGAGTATATAGCATATTTCAATATCCAAGCCCATAAGTTTCCTTCTTTTATATCCTTCTGTCCTTTTTTTTCTTTTTCAGTCTCTTTTATCAGGATAGTTTCTAAGTCTATATTGCAGGTTTTTTATGTTACCACATGCCTTTGCTCAGATCCCCCCAGAAATTTAATTCCAAACTTTGAAGTAGAAATGCAAAGGTAGCGGTTGGATCTTTCAATTCCTCCCAATTCCAGAAATAAAGGAACACAGCATTTGATAGTTTCCCAAGATAAAGACCAACTCACACTTTTTTAAACCATAAATTTTATCAGATTTGTCTGTCCCACTCCATATTTCACAAATGTCTACATCTGTCTGCATTGCTGCAGTTTATATAAATACACCTCTAATCTAATACAACATGCTCTTATGGCACACACTTATCTCAACAAAACTGCAGATACAAGGAAACTTTTAATATTCAAGGGAGCAAAACCCACAATGTTTCCAAGGAGTAGAAAGACCTGCAATTTACTAGCTATTACTTCCTACATAAATGCTGAACTATGTAGGGTTGGGAGGTAGTATTTGACACCACTATAATACCCAAGGAAGATTAGACACATATGAATTCCAAAAGATGAAGAACTAATCAAAATGTGAACATCAGAAACTTGCAGATTTCCCATATATATTTCACAACTTTTTTAACAGATGGAAGGCAGCTATAAGCAGTTACAGCAGAAGGGGGAGGCATTTTCCGTTTTCATGCAGAAAAATGCAATGGAAATATATCAAACCACATTATTTCATTTTGTTGCTTTCATGTTTTGAATATTTCCCATTTTAATAAAGAAGACACCGCAAGCATGCATTGGTTTTTTGCTATTTGGAAATGGAATAGAAGGAATTTTTTATTTTGGAGTTAATTGTTTTTTAAATACTTGTACGCTTGTTCTATTAGAAGGAAATACGTCTGGCCTGTTATTGCTGAACTAAACATGATTATTTTCAATATCATAGAGTTGTTACATTACCCAAACTCACAAAACTAAAAGTAGAAAAAGAACTGAGGAAAACGATTGCTGTCACGAAAAATGATATTTATATGTAAAATTACAAAGCATTAGCAACTGCTTTTCTTTCAAATTTAACCAAATGTTTCAGTGACCAAAGTTGAAATTTTGGGAGACAACATTCAAATATTAGATTTTGCTACTGTTTATGTAGTATAGTTTATTTAAATTCATATCACCAGTGTTTCTGTATCCCATGTGGCGATTCAGTATAAATATTTTATTTAGACACTATTCCTAGAATAGTAGGCATAATAGCCTATGGGCTAAAGGATAGCCTATAGACTCCATTAAAATAAAAAAGAAAAAGATCAGAATTTATATCCAAGATTTAAGCCACTAAGAATAACATTTTACTGCTTAACAGGAAATAAATAAACATTAAAAAGCTACTCCACAGCAACACTGTTGGGGACTACCTAGAATGATGTGTGTGGTGCATGGCTTGGGGACGCTTCTGCCTCCTCCTCAGCCTCTCCATCACCACAAGGAGAGCATTTCACAAGGACATTTTCCCTTGGAGGACTACAGACAGCCTCCTCCTCTCAGTAATCTTATTTTTCCTCTGCTGCCTCGTGAGTGCTTCAGCAGAGATGAGAGGCACTGCTGCTCCCCTACTGCAGGGTGTGGTACCCCGCAAAGGCAGACGTCCTTGTGAATTCCCACCTGGTACGTGTGACATGCAAAGCAACAGAGACAGTGGGGGCTCCAGAGAAACCACGGACGTGACATAATTAGCGTTGCCTGCCGAGATTTAATTTGCTCACCTCAGTATCACCTCACACGGTACAGCCTGCAGCAGGAATCCCCACTTTCCTGGGTATTCCAAAGCTTTACCCTTCACACAATCTTTCATTCATTAGCCGAGCCATTCCCTGAATAGGATGCTCTCTGGGTCACACTGGAGCTTGTATCACAGCATGCTGGCAAAAGAGAGTGCCAGATTCTCTAGGAAACTCTGCTTGGTGCTTGGCAAACACACATGCTTGAAATCCTGACAGCACATCTATTAAAATATTTTCCTTTTATATATGAAAGCATCAAAGTTTTGAGTTGAGTGATCATAGAAGGCTCTGCTTTCTGACCATGATCGTAATATTATTTCTCTGAGCAGGAGAAGAGGGAGGAAGAAAGGATGATCTCTGCCTTGGGTTTCTGAGCAGGTGTCACACTGCAAATGCAACCAAAGCCATGTGCACTGTAGGAAAGGAGAGCTTTTAATTATTATATATGTACAACACTGAATTTCAAATCAGCTCCTGACCATTTTGTTTTGAAACTTAAATATAGTTCAGAAGCTGATGTTCTTTTGCCTGCTATTCCCATAATTCTCCCCAGTCTTCCAATTAATGTTTGTGTATCTTTATGTGCACCTGTATCCAGACAGGTACACCTAGCTACGAAGAAAAAAGGGAACAACAGTATGTGGTGTTGTACATCAGACAAACCAATAAGGTAGGAGGTTTTAAAAAGTATCTTCCACAAAGGAAATGAGAAGAGAGTTTAGGAGATGTAAAAGAGCAATTTATCGTTCTTGAGCCTAGGCTGGTGGCTACACGTACTTGAAGATAATTTGTCATTGAGGGGATTGCAGGAGACACCCTGCAGTAGAGAGATAACCTGTGCTTGGTGGTTGCACCTGAACTAGGGGATGGAGGTATCCAGGCTGACTGGGGCTGAGGGAGACCAAGGATGGTCTTCTGTGGAATCTGCAATGAAAGCTCGACGGGAAATGACAAAAGCCATCTACCATTAACACCAAAAGAAGAGGAGAAACAGATCAAAGAGCAAATCTTGTTTGAAAAACTAAAATAACAATTCAGACTTTGTCAAAACCTAGAAGTCCATTTTGCAATTTGTTATTATGCAGTTTATTTTTCTTAAGAAGTTTAGAAATTAAGCTTTCATGATCAGCAGGTACTAAAAAAGCTGCCGGCATTAATAAAAGACATTATTAGGCACTCACAACCAAAGCACTTGAAATAAATCTATACACCATGATAAAACATTTTAAATTATAACAACCTAATCTTTCGTTTGTGGCGTCATACAATCTAAAAGTGGACAGAAGTTGAACAGAAAACAGACCATGAGAACAGAAAAAACCCTGACTCCATAATTACATCTGCTATAAATAGCAAATATGGGCAGACAGAAACACTTTTGAAAGAACAGAATCAGGAAGAAGGCAACTTTTTATCTATTGTCAGGAATAATTATTGCAGTCTCCATGCCTTCATAAAAATCATTTATTAGTGTCAGATGGCCATATCTCATTTCATTCCTGATTTACAAAGCAGGCTGGTATCTCTGTGCAGATAGGAGAGGAAGAAGAGGATTAATCAAGTCATAGTTTCTTTGGCTTTTAGAGAAAACCAAAAGAAAGAAACAAGTTCTCAGAGGCTTGATCTTGTCAGTGAGTCTGCAATTAACACTTGCCCAAATATGAGATCAGCATGCATTTTCATCTCTTTGCAGAACATGTAAACCACTTCATACAAAGCAGATTGGGTGATTCCATTATTTTCATCATGTCCTTAAAATAACACCTTTACTTTTCAGTGCATTTCCTCTCTCTACGTCTTACAGCAGCTGTGTACAGCCCATAATGCCTGACACAGTTGAAAAGCTGGGGGTGGATTGTTGAGTTTTTTTGAACATCTAAATTCTTGTTTTTCTGACAAGCCTGCTAATCCCAAGCGCTGTTTTTAGATACCAAAATTATATGTTAAAGAACAGATTCAGGATTTCCTTTTCAAACCCCTGTAAAGAGAAGATTGCACACCAAAAGAGACAGAAAGAGGGGGGAAAAAAGAAGGTAATTTTCATACTGCTTAGCGTTACTTTGTGCATCCATGCATTTCAAGGAGAGAAAATTTAAGGATCTCTAGCAATAACACCCTGTGCTGGCTTTTCTTCTGTCACCTGCACCTTGAACAAAGTGGCAGGCAGGGTTTGCCAGTGGCCATGGAATGCCACCAGCCTGGCCAGTGCAAAACCCACAAGGCACAGGGAAATTCAGCCATTCTGGGATTAGAAAAATTGTCACCCAGATGAAGAGAGGCCTGTATTACCTGCATCTTCCTGCACACAAAGTTCCATCAACTTCAAGAGAAGCTCTTTGCTATCAGTGCTGCCATCTTCACACAAAAGGTTAGGATGACAATGGATTAGGAAGCATGAGCAGGTGCAATAAGGAATTATGAGACACTATGCCAATTTATCTTTTCATTCATGATTTTCCTCTATTCCAAACTTTTGTCCAAGCAGCAACACAAGGAAAACAAAAGGGATTGTTCTCAACTGAAATAAAATCCTTGAGATTACTATTTTTTTTTGTTTTTTTAAAGCATGCTAGCAGCCCTTATGACATTGTTTTTGGGCACCATGAATTCAGTGAAGAAACAAACTGACAGCCACAAAATACTGCAGAAACAAAACCTAGAATGAGATTTATCCTCTGTCTTCTACCTTCTGAGAACGTTATGATGTTGCACCTGATCTTCCTAAAGTCCAATGTCCAAATCTGCTAATTCTCACCATGAGCCTTGTGCTCAACCTGAATGTCCGGGTGGATTTCAAACAATTGAATTATCTGTCCATACTAATAGGCATATTAAGATTTTTAAAAATTGCAGTAGAACTTTATTTCCACCTAAGTTTGGATATCAGAGGAGGTTTTGGGTTGCAGTTCATCCACCTGTTTTGTCCAATGCATTAAAAATTTCTACTGCTTCCTCTTGACTGGAAAAGGGACTGCAGGGCTAAGAGTTCAGGGTGTTGGCATCTCTGCTGGAGGCATTAAAGGTAGGAAAGATAAATCAAACCTCACAGGTCAAATATTTGGTGTGTAAATTTGTGTTTACAAATAAAGAGAGTGGACTGAAGTATGAAACAGGTTAGGTGATGTGCCTTTAACTAAAAGCAAAAGTGGTTTTCTCCATTAGAGAAAAAAAGAATGAGGACTCGATGCCTTTTATTAACATTTCTAGATTATATTCAACAACAGTAAACTTTTGAATAAATATTAACTCAAATCTGTTCTTTTATTTCACCAAGATTTTTGGCCTAAGGTATTTAGGTATTTCTGGTACTACACATACCAGAAAATAATACAGCTGAAAAATACATGCAGATGGAAATGACCAATATATTTGGCCCCAGAATGAAGATTTTCTCACTGAATTAATATGGCACACTAGAAAGTTATTAAAAGTGGCATGAAACAATTCTCAAAACTTCTAGAAATTCTTTAGGCTATGCAGCATCTTCAAGTGGGTAGCATAGTCAAGTATTGAATGGCATTCTGAAATCTGTTTAGACAAATATTAAAAATTAAGGAATTTTATACAATCACTGTCTACACATGGTTCAGAATACAGACACTGACACTTCTTAAATTAGAAATCAATAGCAGAAATTTCAGAGAGAATCACTGAAATCTTCCACTATCAGAGACCATAGTGGAAATTGCAATATTTGAAAAATTTGAAGTATTCAAAAGCCCCTCATAGTGAGATTCATTTTTTGATGTATTTTGAAATGGTCTTTATTGGACCTCTGTGTTTTTCTTGCAGAAGCACACCATAGAAATATGAGTCATAAAGTTATTGTTTTAAGTTTTTCTTCAACAAGCAACCTGTCTCCTGCTTGGAATTAGGGAATTAATTTGACCCATAAATTTGCAAGTTCCTATCTCTGGAGTTACTCTTGTAGATAAAACTCACAAAAGCAAACTAGCAGCTTGCAGCAGGTTTTAAAACTGCCTCAAGCTAGATGCTTTTATCCCTGGAAAAGGAGGCCTGCTGCTCAGAACAAACTGGTCTGTCAGGCACTGCCTAAACTTTGGTTCTTGTACCACAAAGTGGGAAAAGCTGAGAAATACTTAGGCCAGTGACCTGCCTGATTGCTTTCTGAAAAACCCTATAAAGGCACACCCAGCTAACACGGTATTCCTTCAGAATCTGCAAGTACATGGTTTAGGAGATACATACTGGCTTCAATTTCTCGCAGGCAACACTTTTTTTTTTTTTTTAATTTTATTTTATTTTTTTAAATCAATTGTTTCTTTCAGAGGATAGATTGATGTGGGGTGGTTAAGGAGAATCAGGTGTTCATGTTCTTAACAACTATCATGAAAGGGAGGAGCAAGCACAAGAATTCACAGCTTTGCAATCAAGAAGATTCTCCAAATCTGAGTGTGTAATTTCTTTACAGATAACACTGATTTTCTTCAATTTTTTTTCTCAGTCTCTGATATACCATCTCTACTGAAAGACATTTTAACAACCTGTATTAGAATTAAAACAATGCTAAGCAGTTATGTGGAAGATTAAACTTAAAAGGAAAGGTCACCATAAATTATTATAAATACTTTCCTAAATTCCTAAATAAAGGGAGGAAATTGTGAGAAAAAAGTAAGAAGTTAGTTTAATTGTCAGCAAAGAATGAACTCTAAAGAGTTCATCTTCTCAGAAAGAGAAAATTAACAAATTTTAAAAAGCAGAAAAGACACAAATATAAGTTGATGTAAGGAGAGACAAAGTTACAAGAAACTTAAAAATGACATTTAACTTGGTATTCTATTTTTCACATGAGACTATCTAGCATTATTCTTTATAGAAGAGGCTTCTACAGATTTTAGATCCATAAACAAAAGGCTTATTATTTACAATGAAACATACTTCTCAAGTTATTTCATGCTTCTTCCAGTATGTAAGCCTTCCTTCTGGACAGTTTTGATCAAAAGTAAATAGCACTGATTACCAAAATTGCACTACAGAGATTTGTAAATTAGCCAGCAAATACTGCAGAGCACACCTCAGCACACTGCTAAAACATTGGGGTTGCAGTATCAAACTGAAACCTTTTTACTTGTGAGGATGAGATTCCATTATCTCATTTTATGTTGAGTAGCACCTTAATGAAGGAAATACTCCAACTGACCCCAGCAGGATTCACAGCTGTGTTCTGTGTGAAGGGATTTAGAATCTGATCCAGTGACAAATACAGTATTAAGAAACCTGCCCCCTAAAGACAGCACAGAAATATCTAAGCATTCAGATCATGTGTCCACCCAAAGCATAACAAAAGTACACTTTTTATAACAATAAAAGTGTACCTAGATCATTTAACCAGAACTTAATTATAATTTTATCGTGTATTTTACCTTTCCATTTCCTACAGAGCTTATCAATGTTAACAAGATACCACTGACTTTTGTCCAGAGAAAGTTTTTGTCACTGAAAATGATCACGGTAAGATGGCAAGTGCTATGACCTGAACACTCCCTTAAGTCTAAATCAAACCCTGATATTGCTGCCTCAAAGGCAGATAGAGTTGAGCTGCTGCTTTCTACCCTGAGCAGGTTCAGTGGGACACTGCAGCAATGTATTTGAACAGCTTAGGCCACCACAGTTTTGCTCCAACCAAACCATCTTTAGTCATTCTTATCAGAACCCTCTGGAATTCATCAAGGTTAGTGTCTTGGGTGACATTATGATGCTTGTGTCCCCAATTCTGTTCTGTTTGTACTCTATGTTGAGTTCTGTGCCTTTAAGACTGGTTCTGAGAGTGAAGCAGGGAAAGAAGAAGCGTGCAGTTTGTTTTGAGAAAACAGCATTCACTCCTCTGCATTTCTTTTCTGGACTGTGTTCATCTGGGGGCACAGACAGGCAGCAGGACAGAGATCTCCTTTCCTTTTAATTAGCCTTGGCTAGCTGAAGCAGAGAAGTTTCCTGGACTGTTGTTTTCTTTTTCTTGGGACTGTTTAAACTCAGGCCAGACTGGAAAATCCCAGAGGAGCACTGGGGAGCTCACTCCTGCAGCCCACCAGGGCCTGGACCTCAGCAGGGACTGATAAGAGACTGAGTGAGCTGAGCTACCCACAGCAAGGACTTTCTGAATTAGCCATCTTACTCAAGAGCAACAAGAGGTTTTATTGTTTTATATTATCCATTCTTTATGCTTGTGGGCGTTTTGCTTGTTGAACAAATAGTTTTTTCCACTTTTCTCCAGGGAAGTTCTTTCCTGGATCGGTTGACGGAGGGGCTGTTTGGGTTTACTTCACAAATGGACCCTATTTGGAGGTTATCTCCTAAACTTGCCCTAAACCAGGACAGTTAGTAAGATATAAACTGTTCTAAAATAAGAAAGAGTCTGAGAAACAGAATGCCAAAGGAGGGCCATGAAGCACTGGACTGTAACTAATCATATTCCCTGAAAGGTGCATGCTGAGCATGTGAACGAGACAGAGGCACCAATCAAGTAACGCGTGATGGCGTGAAGAGAATTTTTAGAACGTAAAAATATATGTATATATAGAATGTAGAATGTGTATGTATAAATATAGCTTTATAGTAAACAATAAATGGCTTCTGCTTAATCATATTGGTTGGGTGTCCAGAAGCCCTGCAGCTCAAGCTGCTGAGCTGTGTCCTGCCCATGGCTCTGGGTGCTCACAGCCCTGCTCTCAGCTCAGGGGGCTGTGCACACGCTGAGCACCATCACAGAACAGCTCTCGGTCTGCCAGCACAAACCCTGGAGTTTTACACAGAAAATTACACCCCATAATCCTTCCTTTCGATTTTCTGCGTCTCCATCTACATGCTGTTTGTGCAGCAATGCGTAATTGGGCTCGAGATAAGCCAGCTGAGGTGAGAAAGCAGCAGAAATGCAGGAGTGGGTTGCTCACTCACCTGAAAATGCAGGCTTGCTCCACAGAAAACACCTCAGCAAAAACAATAACAGCCAAACGAGGTCACATAAAAAACTGTCTGAAATCTACAGAAAGGTGCTCTAAGACTAACTTTTTCATATTTTTTAAATTTGTTTTCATTTGTATGAACACTAGCCCAAGAAACTTGAAACACTACTGTTTAGGTAAGAAGTTACAATTATCTTCTAAAGAATGAACACATGTTTTCAACTAGCATTAGTTACTCACTCACTACCTAAAATGTAAATCACACTATGGGAAATTTAAGATGTGTGTGTACATATAAACCTATTTAGTCCTGAACATACAATAATTTTGTAAATATAAATCACCATAAATGAAAATATAAACTCTTGCTATGCAATAATTGCTGTAGATATTTCTAGAAGACATCCCTTTCATTTAATCGATGATTTATAAAAATTAGTAAAGTAGTGGACCACTAAAAAGAATTTTTAAAAGACTTTATATTGCATGCAGCTGAATTTTTCAAGACAAAATATCCACTTTGTTCTTTGACTCGTTACTGATATTGTGTGTTGAAGGAGTTAATCTTATTTCATGCAAACCACAAACTTATTAATGGAACCAGAAATATACAGCACATCATCATTAATCATGAAGCACTAGATCTGTTAAATCATTTTTGTATACATGAGCGAGACTAATCAGGCAACAATTTGTTTTATTATTTCACTTAGTTCAGAAAAAAAATTAATTTCCATATAATAGGGACAGGTCCTTCACAAAAGCTAAAGGATGCAAACCATGCCCTGACCATCCTGTGGTGACTGTACCAATGTTACAATTTTTTGGCTCCCTCAAGGAGTCAGTCCAAGGGTGTAGCCAGCTCCTTGAGGGCTTAGCCCACAGGACAGAGACTTGCTTTAAGGTCAAGCAAGAGAGATCTGAATTCTAACTGCAAAAATATAACAATCAATCCATCCTTTTTGGAAAACTAAAGGACTGATGAGTGGAAAATAGGATGAGAGAAGGTGCTCAAGCAAAGGTCCCGGTGTGATGCCACAACAAAATCCGGAATGGAAGACCCAAGAGCAGTCCCCAGAAAGCTCCTTACGAAGTATACTTTCTTTTGCTGTCACTCAGCATTTCAGAATTAGGACTGCTGCAGATTTAGTTGTTATTTAGTTCCAAGTAGCAGGCACAGACCACAAACGTTCTGAGGATGTTGATATTTTAACCTTTCACTTGAGGATCTTTCATCCCAAACCAAACTTCTGATACAAATTACATAAAACTCATCGCAGTGTGCAGAAATGAGAAAAATTCTCTTTCCAACCTGCGCCATTTCTGCACTGTTCCAGGAACAAAATTGTTGCCTCTGTCCCATACTCATGAACCCTGGATGCAGACAGAATCACAAGGACTCTCATGTACACTATTTACCTGCTCTTATGACCAAGGGAAGGCTGCATCCCACACGTCCAGAGCAGTGGCTCTAATTCCAGCCCCTATGTGGAGCTTCAGAGATAAAAACCTTTATGCACAATACCACTGATATCTCACTCTTTTTTCATCTAATTCTCATGCCTTAGAAACAGAAATTTTAAAAGGGCTGGTAATAGAGGGAACTGCAACCTTTTCTTACTCTATTTTTTATCGAATTAAAATTTTTAATGCCCATTGAGTTTCACATTATTTCCAGCAGCACCATTTTTCAGGAATATCATACTTCCCATTACTATTGTGCTTTGAAACACTGATCCTAAAACAAATAAATGAAGCTTTCACTTCATTTTCTTTGCTGCCAGCCTTCTAATCTTACAGTAGCAAGACAGGACACAGTAAGCAGAGCTGTAGAATAACAACATCAATCTACTGGTAAAAAAAAATCCTGCTGATATGGACTAAGTCAACCTCTCTGCAGGAAAAACTTACACAGAGAGACCCCAAGAGATCATAAATTTACAGCCTAGCTTAAAATCATGGAATTTATGATAGAGTTGCCATTTATTTAGTGAGAGGACTTTTAAGGAAACTGTTCAGTTGGATTGCTTTTCCATTACTGAAACACAACCATCAGCTGTGAAAACAAATACACTCTATATTAACTACCATAGTACACAGATTGAAAATAATCAGGCAGATCACAAATTGTACACTAGACTATTTATATCAAAAGATATCTCAGATTTCTGTACTTACTCAGATTGGTAGGCGCTCTTTTAAAACTTAGAATGATGAAGAGTTATGGAAAATTTCCTACTGAATGCCTCTTAATGTAGGGGAGCAAGATTATATATGGAGCAAACTGACAAAATCCTGTTATTTAAGGGATGAATGTCCTTTGGGGCTTGTTCCAGATCTGGGTAATATCCTTGACTGCAGCATGCGTGGTGGAATTAAAAAAGATATATATATATATATATACATATAAGGTATTTCATGAAGAAATATGTTATCCCATAGCAAAATAATGTAAATGCAAAGCTACTTTAAGAAAACAAATCTTGCTCCTGTTGATTGATTAACTAGAGGTTGGTTTCTTGCTCTGAAAACCTATGCTCAAGTTGACATAACTTCTCAAGATCAATGATGTGTAGACAGAACAGGAAAAATGTAAAGTTGTCACTTCTTTTAAGAGGACTAAATACAGGGCAAGGAAGATTTTTGCTTGAAGTATAAGACCTGTACATGATGGTTTTTATTTATATTGCACATTCTTACACTATTAAAACTTCAGTTGAAAATTATCATTAGCAGATTCACCAACAGTTTTTAACTAGCCTGAGAAAAGTTTCAAAGCCTGAGACTACTGGATTCGAGTTCTGTAACATCACAGAATCTTAAAATGGCCTGGGTCAGAAAGGAGCTCAAAGATCATCTCGTTCCAACACCCCTGTTGTGGGCAGGGACAACTTCCACAAAAGTCAAGTTGCTCAAAACCTCATTTAATGTGACCTTGAACACTTCCAGGGATGAGGCATCTACAACCTGCAACCAGGAAGGTTTCTGGGCCATGTCCAGCCTCTCACCCACCAACACCCCCAAGTCCTTCTCCAGGACTGCTCTGGGTCCGTTCATCCCCAGCCTGGATTGGCACCAGGGATTGCTCTGACCCAGGTGCAGCACCTTGCACTTGGCCTTGTGAAGTGCTAATTTGGATTGATAAGATTTAGCATGAGAAGTTGGGTAAATTGGACCACATCCAAATAATACATGGAATACACTGTATTTTCACTGGCTTACTAACTACCCTGAGGAGTGTCATTGGACTTTTAAGAGTTAAGAAATGACATAAGCTTTCAATAATGGGAAATATTCACATATAAATTAATCTAGTGCATAAATATATAAAGATATTTAACAATTTGCTTAACAAATTCTTTCCTGTCTGTAAATGTGAAGTACCTGGAATATCACAAGACATCCCCTCAACACAACAAGAAGAAGAAATTTGTAAGCGTTGGTAAATATTTGCAAAGAATTGTGCTGGAATAGTGGTGTTGTTCTTTACCATTTAACTTTTTTTTTTTTTCCTAAAGTAAGAAAAAATACAGATCTGATAATACGGCTTGCTTTCAGGCACGAAATCTTTTGCTTAAGTGAGCACAGAAGCCTTGTACTTCAGTATAAGGTCATCCACCCTTCAACAAAAGTACACTCCTGTTTCTTCTTTCATGAGAAACATTTTCAGCTTATCCTACTGTCTGAATTTGCAATACCTGTGCTTCTTTCCTAGCTGGAAGAGTAACTGCTGTGTATAGACATTCCTTTACAGTGTAAAAGTGCACTAAGACATATTAACTCTTCAGGAATCAGGCCAAAATATGAGTCTCTGGATTCCAGCAGTTTGGATGCTATGTTAGAATAGTTTAAAACATTCTACAGTGATTTCCACTAAAAATACCAAAAGATGTGGGTTAAGACATTTAGACCAAGTGAAGATGTGGAAAGAGATCTTAAACTCACAGCGGGTCTAATCTGTCCAGTTAGCAAACACACAATTGGATGCACTCATAGACCAGTGATATCCCAGTTCACAATGAATATTTCAAATTAAATAATATTTGGCCTAACTGCAAGGCTCAATTCTGAATACATCTGATCCTTTCCACCATGAGAAAAAAAGGCCAGGGAGAATCTCACCCTGCAAGGATCTTGGGTCTCCATCCTACTCCACCTCTTCTCTAGAGGAAAGCCTGCTCTCCATACCTTATTTCTACTCTTTATTCTCTCTCACAAGACTTCAAAAGAAAGATGGGAAACCCTCAGAATTTGGGGCTATGTTAGGTGCAAATAGCACCAGCTCACTAGAAGTGGGGATTGAAAAATTTCAGTTTCTCTCTAATTTGTCTGACAAAATCTGCCCAAGAGCAGCTCTGCTCTCTAACCTGTCTCCTCCCTCCATCCCTGAGCCCTACTGCTCCTTCCTCCCTCCAAAATTCATCCAAGCTGAACCTCCAGCCCATATCACCTTCCTGCCCTCAGAAACATTTTGCATATATAGTCCTGATTTAGACCATCCAAGATGACCTAATATCTAAGCCAGCAGTCCAGCAGGCAGCAACACTGAGATCCACTTTGATGGTTCCCAGCTGGGGAAGGAGGGGCAGAAATGAAGCAAGACACTGCCTGGAGGCCACTCCTGCCTTCTTCAGCTTCCACAGTCTGTAAATTAATTTGCTGTTTCACTTGCAGTCAAACTACACTAGGAAATTTATCATCCCAATCCCCCCCAAAGAAAAGCAAGTCTCTTAAAAAAAGCACTTATTTAGTAACTAATTCTGCCCTCTTATGTGCTAGTATATTTTATAGGTTACAAGATTTAATTTTTCTTTTTTTCAACCATGACTAAAGATCTTTGTTACAAATGATAGATGGGACAATCCTCAGTCCACTAATTTCTCTTGAATTCTTTTGAAATGCTATGAAATATATATTTCCTATTCTTCTTTAACTACATGAATTAAGACTGCAGTGTTGTACACTGCCACTGAAAACCTATTCAGCATCTGGTATCTTTTATCTCTATTATTCAATGAATAGATCTTTTAAAAAGAAAAAAAAATTATGCAAAGCTACTAAAGGAACAGTCCATAGCCCTTTTTATTTATCTGAGAACCAAATACTTTCTGACTATCCAAAGTACTTTCCCCATTGTTCAGTATCAATCCCTAGCACAGCTGATACTTGAGGCAGAGATTTTCAAAACGCTGCCTAAGGGATTTAAATGAGGATTATTTTTCTAAGTCTTCATTTTCTTCTTTCAACAAGCACCCTCAGCCTCTACCCCCATCTATTTTCCATTCCACATTAACAGATTAGATTTCAAATTCCCTCTGGACACAAAAGATACTGCATCTCAATTCAGACTGTCAAAGTTTTAGAGCCACAGAAGTCAGGAGGAAGCAATGCAGCTGCTAACTAGCAATGACACCCAAGCCCTGCCACGTACTCTGGATCAGAAGGATCTCTTCTCCCCTCTCTCCTCTTCTCCCAGACAAACAGTAGCAACAGGACCAGAGGAAATAGCACCAGGGAGGACAGGCTGGACACCAGGAAGAGTTTCTTCTCTGAAAGGGTTTTCAAGCCTTGGAAAGGGCTGCCCAGGGAGGTGGTGGAGTTACCATCCCTAGGATTGTTCAAAAAAACCCAATTGGATGTGGCACTCAGTGCTGTTCGACAAGGTCATGATCAATCAAAGGTTGGGCTCAATGATCTCGGAGGTCCGTTCCAACCTGAATGATTTTGTGACCTTCCCATCTTTCAGTTTTTCTTGTTGAGGAAAGCACACAATCACACGCTTAATTTTAGCATGAACTCACAGCTGAGCAGTTAAGCAAAGATGGTTCCTTGATTTGACGCCCAAAGAAAATATTTGCAATATGCAGACATTTAAAGATGGGATTTTGTAAGGGAGCCTGGTCATTTCTCTGTGATTCAGATCAATTATAATTATTCATCTATACACTTTTGAAAATTGCACTCATTTGCCACTTTGGGCACTTAAATAACTTAAGGGAAATTGACCCTTTCCAGTAATTTCAGTCATTGAAAGTACTCAGCATTAAAAGGCATTCTTTGGCTGTTATAATTCTTCCAAATGCTCTGCTAATGGTTTTGGTTATAACTGTGGTCCTTGTCCAGAGAAGAACTGGAGAGGCTGCAGTTCAGTTACCTTAGGAAGGTGATTTCCTGATCCAACTTTACTTGCCTTTTTAAAACAGCCATAAAGAAAATTTTTATTTACTTCATAGCTCTAATGTAGCAGATTATTTTCTACAAATTCTAAGTTACTCCAGCATTTTTCTATGTCAACCATGCAACACAAACTTATTTTAGGGCCTTTGTGGCAGGTGAGTGTGAAGAACTGAAGAACAAAAGGAAGACTCCCTATCTGAAGCACTGTCTAAAGTACCCCAAATACTTAAACATCCCAGGGATAAGAATAAAGTTCTGATACAGGAATGAGAAGATACCTGCTAGAAACCAAGCTGTGACTGTTTCAAATTGCTGTTTTCAGTGGAATATCAGGGATAACATTGCTTTTCTTTCAGAGGCAGCTTGATAGGAAATCACTTTGCTAATCAGCTTGGGTTTATATTTGTAATCACTGAAGCAAGTTGCTTTTTTGTCACTTTTGCCATTGCTTACTAAATATCTAAATATGATCTACAGTCTGCTATACTGGCAGCTGTACAACATGTATAGTTTTATTTTCAGTTTGTATAAAAAACATGGTGAATCTTGTTCTGCTATGGGTAAACCATATTAAGGAATGACATAAAAACAATGTAATTTCAAAGTAGGGGGTTTATTTTGGTTTTGGAGGAGTCTGATTCATAGCTTTTATATTGCAAAAGGTTATAGATTAATTATAAAAGCTATTAACTTAATGAATTAGGTGAAAATGAAAAAGGAAAAAAGAAAAGAAAATGGGCCAGAGATTTGAGAAAGGGTTGTCTTCCATGGTCAGGGAACCTTGTAAGTAAAAAAGGAAAAAGATGACCCATGGGAGAAAAAAATCACAGTAGGTTATAACGTATACTCTTATTAGTATGACATTTACTGGCATTTCAGTCATATTTGAATTTTTCACAACTTGCCCTTGTCCTCTCCCCTAAGAAGGACTGCTGGTCCTGCTATTACAATTTGCTATCTCTGCAATGTGCAATTATATTTTGACACACATCCCTGATCCTTTTAATTATTATTATTTTTTCTAATTGGATGAATTTCTAATATAACCTAAAACTAATGGTTTATAACTGTGCACAGTTTGTAGCTGATTGGACAGTATAGGTGATCAATAATTTTAATAATCTTGGCTAGATTTGCATGCCACTATTTTATACAATTACATATAAAATGAAAGAAATGAAACCCACAAATCTCAGTCAATTACTGAAGTAGATTATCTGTTTTCAAAGAGAATGGGCCAGATGCTCAGCTAATTTAAATCAGCTCGGCTCACTGATATTTACATCAGGAATCTGCCCTAGTACTTTAAATCCCTTTATCTCCAGCATGTAAAATACATAGAGAGCTATTTGGGACAAAAACTGTTCTCATGTGATTGCTAATTACACTAAAGCTTTTAGCGTATACTAAGGTATTCAACACTATAGCAGGAAAGAAAACCTGCTTTCATATTTTTTATCAGTTATGGACTGAAATAAATATTACTATACATTATCAACACCCATTTTCAGACTATTTACCATTGGGGTGCAAATTACAAATTTACCATAAATTAATAAATTTTCAAACATAATTTCTGAAATGTACATTTGTGTAAGTCAGTGTTAAAGAAAATACTAAAACCTTCATGGGAATGTTTAAGACTTCTCCTTAAAAGCCTAATTGCTCCCTTTGGAGACATTATAATCTATTGAGTAAATACTTATTTATAGACTTTTTAATTGGTGGATAACTTTAACAGATATTAGGATATATTTTGAAGGCAAGTATATTGACCTTGTGGAGTCCAATGCCTCCTTATATATAGCACATTTACTGGCAGAAAATTCTATAATTCTAATTATTAGCGAAATTGATTTTTACAACTTCTGCAAGATTGAGTTCACTTATATTTAAAGGAAATATTGGCAAACTGTGCCTTTTCCCTAATAAACCATTGGGAACAGTAATATTTCAGTCCTACTTTCAGCAGTCCCTAAGCAGTCAGAAACCCAGCTCCTCACTGTATCCTTAATCTCTGAATGGAACCAAAATAAAAATAATAATAAAAATCTGTCTTAGCATTCAAATTCAGCAATTTGGAGTAAGCTCAGGAGGGAGAGCTGTCATTTTAAAAGGGGACAGTGGGAGCCTGGAGCTACCACTGCAGACCCACTGCAAAACCTGCAGACCACACCTGCAACATTTTAAACCTGCTCATAAATGAAGAACAGATAATGACAGTAGTCAAAGCATCAAGACAGAGACAAGATAAGAAGAGGGGGATAACAGGACCCCAAACACCATAAACCTCAGAATGTAAATGAGAACAACAAAGGGCATAGCCTGGGATGGAAATATATTTTTTCCCCCTCATAGTATGTTTCCATAGGGTTATGCTCTACTGCTTTTTCTCAGATGCTCCATCAACAATTTTCTGTATGGGAAGCCCCTTTACTAATTAATTGTACTTTGGTGAAGAACAACTAGGGAATAGGCAATAAAGAGCCATTACAGGAAAGATCTTTTTATTATTGTGCTGTAAGAGGCAGAGGCAGCACAATTTGGCAGATCACCTAATCTCTGTATTTCTCAAATCTCTATGTAGTTACTAGATAAAACACTCCCCAGGCAAGAGGACTGTGAGGTTAAATTTGCTTTTGCAGAGGAGGGAAATATATATATATACTGGTAGCTGCTTGGAAGGGCAGATTCCCCTGAAATAGGAAAAGCAAAAAATATCAGAGACGAGTCTGGACAGAGTCTGGACAGTAGGTTCCATCAAAGCTGGTAGAAAAGTTTGCAGACTGGTGGTTTTTTCCTCCCTTTCAACAAAGCTAGACTTATAAATGGCATGGTCAGACAGATTCCACCAGCAGGTGGGAGTCAAAAAATTAAAGCCCTGATTCCCAGCTTAGTCATTCCTCTGTAGCAGCAAGCACAGGCTGCAGAGGTTATTGAACTGGATAAAAAGACAAACGTTGCTTCCTCCCAGACACAGTGAGTGTTATGCATCACTGTCAAAAAGCCTGAATAAAAGACCTTGTCATGGTGTATAAATCTCCTCGTGTCTGTACCACTCTCATGAAATTCTTGAGTGCAAAACTTGAGTGAAAAGTTACTACATAAAAGAAAAAATGGTTGGTTATCCAGCAACACCTACTATTGCCAGCAACCTTGAAAATCAGCTGGGCTTGCCAATAGGGGCATCAGCTGTACTTCAAAACATTTTCTTTAACTGAGGAACAGTGAAAAGAGTAGGTGAGGAAGAAGCAGGATGAGAGGATGCAATAACTAAGCCACTGCTCACTCCTGCAGCCACCAATTCAAAGCAGGAGCCTTGAGACTGCTCCTGAGCTGAGTGGCTGTGTGCTCACAGACCAACCATGGCGATTCCCAAGGCCTCCTCCTTCCTTCTCTTCTCATTCTAAGCACAGGGTTGAGAGCACATCAAAAATCATCATGAGAGCCTTGGGGCTGTCCACCTTGTCTTCATCTTGGGCCTTAAATACTCTCAGACAAGAAGGAGGCAGAAGTGGAAGCCAGATTTTACAGCTGCTGGCTGGGAGCCAAAACAGCAGCCAATGCTGCTAAAATCTGAGCCATGGTTTGATGAGATGGTGGAAATACCTCCCCCCCTTTTTATTCCCCTTGAGGTGAGCATATGTCAGTTTTTGAGCTGCGAAACTTATAAAATTATTTAGAACCTCAGATATTGTGTATACATCATTTATATCACATACACATACATATATATGTGCCATATATGCCTCACCTAAGCATAGGTGATCTTCCCACAAACCAAAGCGAGGAAAAAGCAGGCAATCTGCAAAACCCAGTTTCTACTCATGGACGGGCATAACTTCCATGAACTGATGGGATAATCAGTCTTACAGACAAACATTCCCAAAGCAGCCACTTCTTCCACCAAGCCCATATAAGAGATTTTACAGAATGCAACAACTGGCAGCTTACGACGTGATAAAGACATCCACAGAGGGAAAAGGAAATGTGACTATGCAGAGGCAAAGATTTCCAATTAAAATGGCAAGAGAGGGGTTAGAGGCAGATAAGATGGATCTTAAAGTGCAGATTTCATTTCCACTTATTGCCACATAATATGTGCTCATTAGCTTTAGAAAGCAGCAAGTGCTGAACTATTTTGTCTTTTGAGTTGCTGATGCCACAAGTTTCTGTTATGTTTTCTGAGTTTCATCTTGTTTTTTTTTCCTCTAGGTCTAGTTATAACTTTTCAGGTTTTGATAAACCCTTCTGAATGTTCTGCTTAGAAGATGCTATTAACATGCTAAGAACTTCTGGAAAGAGAACATTAACAGAAAAAGAGGATCAATCCATAGCTGTACAGTCTATATGTTAAAAAAACCCCATAATAATTTAGCACAGGTATGGATGCACACCTCTGAGGGAATGAAGAGACTAACTTATGCCATGCAGATGTTTTCCACTGTTTGATGTTGCTGCAGCTGTACAGCCTCAACCCATCATTACAGCACCTTTAACTCTGTAATACTGTGCCTTTTATTCTTTCTTCCTGAAAATAATGAGAAAAGGCACCTGCACGCTTCTTTCCAAATGCCAGCACATAATTCATATGTTTTATACTGTCTCACATATAAAATAAATTTTTAAAAGACAATTACGAATTGCAAGTCTGGACTGCTTGGGCAAGTCTTTGTACTGTTTTCCTTTTTTGTTCTTTGCCAAACTTGTTTCTGTTTTACAAACTGTTTGATGCAAGAGTCTGCTTCTTTTTATAAGAGACTAAGGACTCTTGTCTAGAAATTCACATATTTGTTATGATTCAAGTGTTATTTTTACTAGCCAAAATAATTTTTTAAAGTCACATCTCATTTCCTTGATCTACATTTTAGTGTACATGTCTATATTATATGAAAATTGCCTTTGAAGGGTAGTCAAAATACAACAGCATGCAAATTTTAAATTAATAGGCATACAAATTTTTGATCTGTAAAGAATTGAAGATTATTTCAAGCACCTCTGTGTTACTCTGAAGTGCTGTGTCCAGTTCTGGACCAGGCTCTGCTCAGTGGTGCCCAGCAATGGGACAAGAGGCAACAGGCAGGAATTGATGCACAGGAAGGTTCACCTGAACAGGAGGAAGAACTTCTTCACTGTGCAGTGACCAAACAGTGGCACAGATCACCCAGAGAGAATGTGGAGTCTCCCTCACTGGAGAGACCCCAGAACCATCTGGATGCAATCCTATGCCATGTGCTCTGGGATGACCCCACTTGAGCAGGGAGGCTGGACCAGATGACCCACCGTGGTCTCTTCCAACCTGACTCATTTTGGAATTCTGTGACACTGCTATACTCCCTAGTGGCTACTGAAAGACAAAAAAAAACCTGTGTCTCTTCAAATGCCACAAAGAAATGAAAATCAATATTTTTACAATAAAAATTAGGTAGTATTTCTACACTGACCATCCTGGAATGACAGACCTTAGGTTTTCTCCACTGTCACATGAATTTTGGAGGAAGGACACAGGCAACTCCCATGGGAAAAAAATGTTCCTTCTCCTACCAATCAAGAGGGAACAAAGTACACTCTTTGCTTAAGGATGATGCATTCTGCACTTCCCAGAAAGAGGAAATCCCCTGTGACTAGTGCATACATTTTTTATAGTTTCCTGATGAGTGGGTGATACACTGCTATAAAACATCAGCAAAAATCCCTCCCCCTGATGTGCTTCCTCTGACACGTCAAGTTGTTACACCAATGTTTCCTCCTCATCCCTCAGTGCTTATTTCTGATATTTTCTGTAATTCTGTTTGCAAAACTGTAACAAAGAAGCTAGATTAGGAAAGGCAACAAACTGTTAAATGTAGTACTTAACATTACACTGCTTGCAGTTTAACTTTGTGCTGTTTCCAGCACTGCTGGAAGGGTCTGAGCACTCAGGCATTCAGCTGGCCCCATCACAGGTGATAGAGCTGCTTCAAAATGATAAATTCTTTTGAAGGCAAGTATAAAAAAGCTTTGATTCATATACACTGAAACTTGTTATAAGTAATGAATGATTTAGATGGAACACATTTAGCACTGTCTCGGAACAAACATTTATTATAAACATACCACAACATCTAAAGCAGTGGCAGATAGCACACCATCAATCAGAGCAGACCACCAAAACAAATTGTGCCTCATAAACTACTTTAATATGTCACACAGCTTCCAAATATACATCACTGATCCATTTGTTACAAAACCTGGGCTACTTTTTCACTGACAAGTCAATGACATTTTGTATTTTCATCTGTGTGCGATATCACAATGAATCTAAGGACTCCATTCACCCAAAATTAGGTTCCTGAGAGCACTGGCCTTTTATGCACCCCAGGCTTGCACAGTTCTGCACACACAGATCTTGGTAATGCTGCCTGTCTACAAAGACCCATTTGCCAGTGCACTTTGTGTACTTTAGCAGCATACTCCTAACTATTTCAAGTCCTCAAGCTGCAGTTCCCTCTATATCCATGCAAAATTTATGGCCCACACTGATGAGAGCAGGCAGCAGCACAGTAGCACTTTTAAAGGGCATATGTTCCATGCTGGAGAACAGATTTTTCAACTCATTTTGAAGAAGCAATCGAGGAAGGTGTGTCTACTTTTCTCTTTCAATATCAGCAGAAATGCCTATAAAATAATTCTGCCATGGAACAGCAAAAATTAACTCATTATATGTTTGGTCTGACAGATTGCTTAAAGCTTCAGCATTTATTTCTAAGGTCTGTACTAAAGCATAACTAATATCAAAAAGAAAAGTTTCTATTCCAGTGTGAGAATTCAACAGTGTAAACCACCAAAGATGAGCACTTCCTCCTCCATCTCAATGTACTTCTGGAGGTATAAATGACAAGCTGTGCTTCAGAAAAATGCCAGAGTGCTGCAAATGCAAATTTAGGAACGTGGATTTCACCCAATTTTTAAGAAACCTATGTCAGAACAAATTGTGCTGAGTGGAGGATTAAGCAGTTAAAGGTCTTGTTTATTAGATTTCCAAAAATCTGTAGCACATTTCCTAGTCAAACATCTCTTCTTGTCTCTCAAACAGGACTGGAAAGTTCACATAAAGTTTGGTGTAAACAACTTTAAAGGATTTCCAACTGCATCCCATAAATTCAGATTGCTGGGATAATGAGCTACAAGGTCTGATTTCTCATCAGTGTACAGGAAATACTCTTTTGCTACTCTGCCAGCTGCTGCTGTATCAGACAGAGAACACATCTGAGGCAAGAGGAGCAGGGCAGGACTGCAGCCCCAGCACAGGGTGCCCAGGGCTGTGAGTAAACAAGCAAAGCTCAGCCAGGTCTGTGCCAGCGTTGTGGTGCAAGCTACTGCACACAACTCTCAACTCACATGTTTCCCAACAAATCCTCAATTTTACATTTTAAACACAATT
>VZSR01003209.1:1089838-1251101 GCA_013398615.1 Brachypodius melanocephalos
AGCCATTATTATATTCCTAAGTATGTGATAATAATTCTGGATATCCTAGATTTATGTCCAAGCCAACACAAAGTACTAGCTAGCTGACACCTATTATGAACACTGAATAATTCTGTATCATGTTGAGATCGAAAAGAACACTCATCTGCAATATGAAAAGGCATCATGAAAATTTTGGGTTGTAAAGCCTGAAAGAACCATAAATGGACAAAGAGAGAAAGAATGTATCTATTTAGGTTGTGTTTTGCTGTCGCTGCCAGCTTTGTGGACTGAAAGCATCCCCAGTGGGTATCCCCAGCAATTTTGCTTTCACAAGGGGTTTCATGAGAAGCTTGGAGCTGCTCTGCAAACCTCTCAGCAGACAGAGGGAGTACACACAGCCCTGGTTCAAAAGGAACATAATATGTCATGACTTAATAGTGTTTGATTTCTCCCCAGTGGTTTTTAAGGCTAGAGAGTTGACCTTCTTCCTCCCTTGGTGCTTGACTGTTGACATCTCCATGTTCTTTCTTGATTAACCAAACCTCATCCTCCACTTTATTCCTTAAGCCTGGTTTTTCAAAGAGTGCTCTTACTGCTTAAGAAAAGGAAGAAAAAAGAATTGGACAAGGCAGCTACATGGAACACTTAGTGAGACAGGGGGCTAAAATCCCACACCAGGCTTGGCAGCCGTGATAATGATGTATAATTTAATTGAAGCTATACTGTGAGCCTCAAAAGGACTTCAGACCTTTTCCCATGTTTATATATTATTCAGGCTAATGGCAACCCTGAAATAGAAAAAGCTTCTTATCTCTTAAAACTTTTATTGCAGCGAGCTCAAAATGCACAAAGCTGAGTGCTGGTCTGTCTGCTTTAATGCAAAGTGAAAGGAGGCTGTTTCCAGTGCACTTTTGCATCTCTGTCTTGGCAAAAAGACAGATGGGATTGGATGCCTCAGAAACCAGGGATGCCATAGCATGCACAAGAAATTGAAAGGTTTCAGTTATTTCTATACTTAAAATATGTTCTCTACGTCTGGCCATTATTTGTTTTCACTTCTTTTTCCAACACAAGTTCATAGAAAAAATATAAATCCCACTAGACAAGACCAAAATCTATAGCAATCAATACAAATGGCACCTCCTTTGCATTTTGTGCAAGTTAAATGACAGATCTTGCTGCACATTTAATGCTGTTACAAAAGCCTGGATCTCCGGGGTTTTTGAAAACTAAAGGGGTAATTTACAGAAGGATGACAAGTGACTTATTAGAAGTTGTGTTGTCTGGTGCATATTCATGCTGTAGACCAAGCAGCAAAAAAGAAACACTCTTCAAGCTGGTCTTCAGTCTATACTCAACTTACATGTAAAGGGGAATAGAGGAATAAGTCAGGAATCTTCATAGGAAGGTTTTTGCTTCCAGCCACTGTTTAGACCATAAAGCAAAATTGGAACTCAACATAATATATACAAGTGCACATGCCCACACAAAAAATAATACACACACAATTAAATTACGTAACCCCAAATCACATTTGCTGAAGACAGTGGTCACAGAAAAGCCAGCCAGGAATTCTTCAAATTATTTTCCTCTCAGAATGCAACGCAGAGCTTCCCCCTGCGGTGGCTGTCTGTAGGTATCGCGGTGATCGATGAATCACGCAGCTCATCGCGTGATCTTTCCCAATGCGCAAAGACAATGCAAGTGCCATTAAATGTATCAGTCACTGCTGAATTTCTGCTGAGGAGATTATGAACAGATACATCCAGAGCTGGCGACTGCCCTCGCCATGAATCAAAAATGTGTACTGCTAAACTGATTTAGGGCCTCAAACTACATTATCTGTAAAATGAAATTACCGTGCTCTTTGTTTGGAAAGGGAATTGAAAAGACCAATATAGATCAAGTGAATTTACATGCATAATACATTACATTATCCTGTGTTCTCAACACATCTCACTTTCTCTACATGAGGTGCACTTTTTGAGAGCACATGCAAGCTTTTGTAACACAGCTTTTGTTTAAACTAGGCTTTAAGCAAGTTTATGAAGCAGCTATAAATGTTGGAGAATTCATAATAGACAACACATCATCTGCAATTTGAATGGCACAAAAACCCTTACCAATTGCTGTGCTCCTGTCAGATTAAAGAACATTAATATATTATCAAAGGGCACCAGAAAGGAAATTAGTCAAGATACTGAGCTATATTTTCCCAAGAATATAAATTAAGCAAAAGCATATTATCAGGAAGAAAAAGGTATCTCTACACGTTCCTCATGATCCATTATATTGTCCCTAACTCTCTCTATAGGAATAATTCAAGGTAACATTTCTTATAAGTTTTTTATTTAAATACAGTGAAAAAGGTATTTAAAACTGATTGAAAGAAACTGTTAACTCTGATAAATAACCTCTGTAGAAAACCATGTGTAAAAGGTCTTCTAAAAATTAGAAAACAATTGACTAGCAGAAGAAACTGCTAGTGCACTGAATGTGAAGATCAAAGGAGCTGAGAAACAACCTAATTGACACACATACAAAATTTCCAGTCACTGGTGCCCAGGTAATGTAAAATGAGCTCTTAAGACAGCTCAAAGAGTGATATTCTATTAATGCTGAATTTTAAAATATATGCTGTGTGGGGCAGCTGTAGAAAGAGTGAAGTGAGACCATGTCAAACAGGGAATTTATCCTCTTCATAGCAATAGAGCCAATGCATTAACAAGTTCATTATGAAAAAAATAAGAAAAAAGGAAGTAGAAAAAGTAGATGTTCCTTCTAAAACACAGGGATGGAAATTAAGTGTTATGTCATTACTAACCAAGAGGCTTTCTTCTCAGGGTATCAAAAACTGAGACTTTGCCCTGATACTTGGCAGAGTGTTTCTGTCTCCACAAACTGCATCAGGAAGCTCCACCACCAACTTTAGAAAAGTTCCTTCACAACTCTACGGCAATTCTACGCTTAAACTCCCACAGTCCTGGTCTTTAAAATATATTTTTCCTTCAAAAGAGTATTCAACAGCGTGAAGGAATTGACTAAACAAAGCTGATTTCTTCAGTTCTCCTCCTATTTCCCTTCTGCTGATCTTCAACACTCAAAAGCAGAAGATGGCAACTTTAAAAATAAAAATGGAAATTTAAACTCAACAAAGCATAGAGTTGTACTCTTTTTTTTTTTTTTTTTTTTTTTTTTTTTTTTTTTTTTTTGCAGTGAGTACCAACAGCTAGAACATTACCCAGATTTCAAGACTGTCACTTTTTAAAGCAGAAGCCAAAAAGTCTAGCATTGAGGGGAAAAAAAATCAAAATTGCAAATTTAAAAACCGTCTTTTGTCCAGATTTTTAATGAACTTTACATCTTTCACTAAGCTCTGTAACTTTAAACTATTCTAAGTATGCATTTGTTCCTTTTGTTATTAAACATGTATTATTAATCTACATTTTATTGAAATTTATACAAAAATTGAAAATTATTGAGCTAAGGTATGCTTGACATCAAAACAACTGCAATTCATTAAAACATGTTCTCTCTTACTGCACAAACCTATCCCAAGTCCATGGATAATTAGCAAGATAATCAATAGCTCAGCCAGACCCACTGCAGAATGATGGATAGCAAATACGGACTGCAGACAAATTCTCAAGCTTTACCACAATCACCAGCAGAATGAAATCACCATAACCAGTGGGAACTTCATCAGTGTCACAATTTTTCCTCTGTGCTCATCAGCCTCAGGACTTCTCCATGCTCTCATGTTCAGATCAGTTCTTCCCCATCTGATTTGATCTGTTTGTAGACTAGGACTGCCCAGTAAGAGCTGTCATCGTTGATTACCAAATAGATGATGCCCAGCTAAGACTCAAAAGCAGATTCTCCTCTCATTTGAACTGGCATAATTCTAGAAATTCCAGTGGCATTACTCCTGCCCATAAGAAAGATGCTGAGCACATTCCAGATCCCCCAGACACACCCTGCTGTACAGAACACTACAGTTCTTCTCAAGCAAGTACAAGAAAAAAGACACAATCTTATATTTGCAGATGACACTTAAGCAGGGGTGTCCCTCAAGGGCTATTTTCTGTGTAATATGCTAATATTTTCAGCCAGAAGTAGCAAATTTGGTATCTCAGCTGCTTTCCAGAGAAATGCTGAACATAGTGAGTGAAAAACAGGCTCTCCCTATCTCTTTTCTTGAGATAAAAGAAATTAAGAACATTATCTGTGGTTTCTCAAAGGAAGCATTAATTACAGTAAAATGATGATAATGGAATTCAAAATTTTAATATGTCATTAAAGACTTAAAAATATAACTAAAGAATGTTTTTTGAAACACAGAACCTAAAACTTGATACTGTTTTTATCTGGGCGTGTCTGCCACTGCTTCTCACTCACCCAGTCCTGCAGCAGCTTTCTCTAAGGTTTCTAAGGAACCTTTATCTTCATGGGGGAAGAAAGCCAACGACATATTCAAATAGCATCTAAGTTGTCACCCAAATTTTCTATAATTAAACGGAATAAAATCCTTCAATAGCTCTCAAAAAAAAAAAAAAAATCTTTAACTTTAGGAAAACTTTGTGGGGTTTTTTTTCTCATTTCTATTTTCCTGTATCAAACTTTACATAGATTTCCATTTCTTCTCCCAGTAAGGTTCTAAGCAGTAGGTAAACCCTTTGCTACTTTACTCCTATTTACAGAGCTAAAGATCCCTTTTTTTTCTGTTTTTTCACTGTCAGTACAATGGATCCACAAACTAGGTTAAATTACCAAGCCAGGGGCACTAATCTCAAGCAGTGTCTGAAATCAGTGACTTTTCTATCCCTAAACTTTCCAAAATTCCCCGGTGCACTTTTAATGAACACACAAAGTCCAGCAGGTAGAAAGTTAATTGTTAACTAATGCAACATGTGGTGTTAATGAGAACACTTATCCAGCCTCCTCCATGGGAAAGACAGAGAAGAATTTTCTGTTCATTTGCACCACCATAGACCTGTCCATGCTTGGAGCCACAGCAGGAATTTCCCTGGTGATGTCTCCTCACGAATTACATGAGTGTGGAAACCACAGGGTTGTGCCTAAGGCTGAAAGGAAGCAGGAAGGCTGTGAGTGGTGTTGGTATTCAGAGGATGTAGGAGCCCAGAGTGAAGAGGAGAGTTAAACTTAGGCATGTAAAAACTGACTTTTGTGCAGGCTGAGAGTCCTTGTCACTGGGAGCTTTTGCTGAGTGATCAGCATCTCTGGAAACAAAACTGGATTTTGTCTCTCTCTTGTTTTTTCCTTTAAGTTTGCTCATGCAAGGAAACACAATAATGGAAAAAAACCCACTGGTTTTGAGGGAAAATCTTAGAAAAAAATATATTTTTTTTTACTTCACTTCTTTGTGCAATATAGTTCTACAACCATGAAGGTGTTTTACTATTTAGCTAGTGAGGCTGATGCAGCTTCAAACCTAGTAGGATGAAACCAGTGCTAGGATGAGAGCTAACACGACACAATTCAGCCAAGAACAAGGTTTTAAGATTCAAATATCAATGACTGAAAAAGTAATTTCTTTTGAAGATTTGCTATTGAACAGAAGCTCTAAAACAAGAGCTTTACATTGTTTGTGGTTGAAGTAACATTTACCAAAGTTAACTAATCTGTAAAAGCATCATACATCCCTGCCCCCCAGTTTTGAATGTACTGAGGAAAGAAGTTTCCATGAGATTATTTAGTAATGGCTCTTGAAAGAAATAATGTATTCTGAGTATTCCTTAGATCATGCTTTGAAGTAAAAAATCAATAGTGTTTAACTGATGAACAACATTTTCTTTGAAAATTTGTAGAAAGGGAAAGCCAAAATAACATTTTCTCAGCCATTCTGGTATGTGTTTAAGCCTGTTCATCAGTTTGAAAGTGCACATCTGATCTGTGCTCTTTTAACACCTAAAGGCAATGTACACGCATTCATTTTATTTGTGGACTAAAGTAAAGAGAATGTGCTTGTGCTTGCTGGTTTTCTAATGTCAATGATGCTTTATGGTTGTTCCAAAATCTGTTCAATACAAGAAAAAAAAAATGCAAATAACCAAAGGAGAGGAGCCTGTATGCATGGTGGATGAAGTGTTACTTAAATATTCCTTCTGGTTTATAACTGTTTGATCAACATACTTTTTAATATGATAGCAAACATTTCAAGCAATACTCCAAGCACAGGATGTGGACACAGGATTCAAAGGAAGGTGTCACCTTATTAATTTTTTTTTTTCCTCTGTATAGTCTGGAGCTGTAGGGTGAAGTTCTGTGTCAACTTGAACTACCCTAAATCAAACCATGATCACAATCTCTTCTCTTCCCTTGTGGCCACAGCCCCCTTCTGTAGCCAGCTCCCCTGTGACAAACAAAAGGATCACATCAGACAATGAAAGCCATCAGCTAAATGAGTTCCATCCCCTCTTATCTGGCCAATTCCTACCCGGATCAGCCCCCTGAGCAGAGGTGCCACCAGATGTGCAGGAGCACCAGCATCAGTAGAAGATTTGGAGGGAGATCCTGCAGACAGGACTATCAGAAGTTGAAGGAGACTGAAAACCTGGCCCAGGCTGACTCCATCTGCCAAAGGATGGCAACCCCTTCTCAATGGTGGCTGCAAACACTCTCCCTGCCTATGGTTTATTTGCTGCTGTTTAGTTTTTGAGGCAGCACTGGTCTGCTCTTGAGAAGATGTTACACTTCCCCCACATTGTTCCCCTTGTGACTGAAAAAGTCCCATCATTTTCTCTCCCTTGCAGCTGGTAAGAAATCTCTCACAAGCTCAGTCTTCCACTGGTCCCATCTCCATTGCCTCTGCCTGTATGAGACCAAATACAGATTGCCACACTTCCATAAAGTATTTCAAATGTCTTCAAAGAGATGAAAAATAAATATATATTCCATTTATTTCAACAAAATCTGTGCAGGAAGCTTCATGCATCCCCAGAGAACTTTTGAATTCAGATTTTACTCTGAAGAAAGTGGTGTAAAAGGTGCAAAACTTGTTTGTTATCATGGGATAGAGGCTAAATCTAGACCTTAAAGAAGATAGAAGATAAATAAAACTCAGTTAATTTCACAGTCACTCTGTATCCAAATAAATACTGGTTTTCCTTTCAAGAATATTCAAAGCAAAACTATTAGAACATCCTTTGGCACATCAAGTCACATACTGTGTGTAGTCATATGCTTTATATACTTGCAGTCAAACTAAAGCTGCAGATCCACACTTACAGTACTCAGTTTCTAAAATAAGAGTTTTAGATCCTTAGCAATGTACAAGCCACCTCCTCAAATCTATCGAGCTTCCTCTGAAGTTAACAAAATTGTGAATTTCTTACTACGCAAAATCAGGTTGCTTCTGTGAAACAGGGAAATACTTTTAGGACCCTGAGTCTGAAATTTTTGGTCAGTATTTCATAAGATTTTCCAATGTAAAAAGGCATGGCAACATATTTAATCTCTCATTATTTAAGATAAACTGTTAGTCATACAGCAAGACAAGACATTAAAAAATAATTCATGCGGTTTATCCTTGAAACAACATAAAATAAATTACTTAAATTAGATAAATGGCAAACTATATAAAGTGTTATGCTTACAATCACATAAAGTAAACAGTGAATCATCAGCACAGCTGGCTCTGCTCTACAAGTGCTGCAACTCAACCACACATCACAAGCTCCACATCCAAGCAGACCCCTCATGCCTCACAATTATTCACACTGAAATCCAGGCTACCTGGGTCCATGTAAATGCCTCCTATCTATTTCATTTATTAAGCATTTAAACTAGTGTTGCTGTACCACAAGCACCCTAAATAATACATGTGCTGATTGATCTATAGGGAGACTGAATCTCAGGCACACAGCTTTGTATCATCCTCTCCAGTAATATCTTGCCAGAGACACTTAAGGTTTCTACCACTGGTACCTTTTTGCTATAAAAATGATTAAACTGCAGTAGAGCTGAAATTGGAACTGAAATATAAGGCTGGACCACTTGCATAATAAACTTTGATTTAGTCATTAAAGAGATTATTGCTTCGCTTCCCTCTAGACAGTAAGGACAGGCACCACCTCATATAGTTCCGTGGGGTGATGCCCTGTGGTTGCATTTTATTTTTATTTCTACAATTTGACCATAAGTAAATCAAGTCACTCTGAGTTCTCAAAATGGAAATTCTTTCGGTGAAGCACAAAGATGTGAACAAGGAAGGCTTTGGGGAGAAGGCACTCTTTAACGTGAATTTCCCAGCCCTAGGTCTGGTCCTTTCCCTCTGAAGTCTGTTCATCCCCAGCTCCTCTCCCCAGTCCTGAAGGTTTTTTCTTTGCTTGGAAGGTGTTGCCAGCACTGTTGACAGATGACTCTCATGCCAGGGCACCCTCGGGTGTGCACAGAGCCTCTCTGTGCCCCTCCTGAGGCTCAGCTCACCCCCAGGATGATCCCAGAAAGGCTCATTCTGCCACCCCTCAGCTTGCATGGGTGCTGACCTGGCAGAAGGACCAGATCCTGTCACAGAGACCACCCTGTGAAGAGTCAGACTCCTCAAAGCTGCCCAGCAGCCTGAATGGACAGAGTTTCCTCCCAGTGGAATGCGTGAGGTGTTTCCAAGATGAATAAGGGGTTTATGTCCTCCAAGAGTGGTGGCTGTCCTAATGGTCTCACTCTCTCTCTGAGCTTCCCTGTCACACAGCTTTCCACACAGTTAGAAACAAATGGGCAGCTTATTCCCCAGCCTACAAATTCTCCCAGATGCCACTGCAGAGACACAAAGCATATCCACATGCATTTGACTGGGTACACTCAAACCTTTCCCCACACCCCTACACATGATCAAGACATATGACAAAGGGAAAACACTCTTGAAGAAACTCAGCAGAAGAATTCAGAAGGGGATAGGCATTAACAACACCTCAAACCTGCTTTCTCACTGAAGATAAACTCAAAACAATACTTAATCTTTTCCTTTTCCCAGTTTTTTGGTCTCCCTATTACAAATCCTTCTTAGCTTGAACCATGGTGTGTTATTTCAGCCTAAAGGGAAAAAAATTCCAATTGATTTGTACTTCCAGTGTTTTAGACTCCAGTTTATCTTGATCATTAGTTTATAAATCCTAGTTTAAAGTTTAGAGACTGCATTCCAATGAATCATTCTGGAAGGTTTTCTGGCATGCAGACTTAAAAACAGCTAGAAAAGAAAATGGTATATTTATGTTTCTCTGGACCCACACAGAGGACTCATTTCACTCCCTGACACCTAACCTTGCAACTAAATCAGGAGCAGTTTTCCACCCATGACTCCCTTCTTTTAGTTGTATGTGCGTGACCATTTTTCTTGTTTTTTAATGAATTCCAATGAGAAAAATACAGGTGAAAAGAGCTGGTTTTGTCATAAATACAGAATTATACAGCAAGACCATAGAAAATGTCTTCCCAGAGCTTGAAACTTCAGCAGTAAAGTTTTTTTATTTATTTTACCAGAAAATTTTTCCAGATTCGTTAACTTGTACTGATCACGACCCAAACTGCACAGACACAAAGCCTGCACAGACATCAACACTTCCCAAATATGCCTATAATTTGCAGCACTTTTAAACCAAAATGTGATATGGAAGAACTGGATGATGGTCTAAATCAGCTGTTGCTATCCACCATGCAACTCACTTCAGCATTGAGTCATTCAATGCATTTCCAGCTGCACAAATCCAGCTTCACCCTGCCCTGCTGAAAAGGAGAGCTGGAAGTTGGTATGCAGGTCTCTTGGCTGTCTTCAATCTCTTAAAATTAAAAATAAGGATGAAAACAAATCTCTGTTTCCATTTTGGGATGGGCTTCCCAGAGAAATGCAGTAAAGAAGTTTGCATGCTGATCTCTCAACCAAGCAACACCACGAATTCCATGTGCACACCAACAAAAACCACTCTGGTAACTGAGATAAAAGCAACAGCTGATCCTCAATGGTTAATGGAAAGGGGAGGTGCACACATTCTGTTTTGGAGGTTAGAAACGCCCAGACTACATGAACATCCCAGCAGCTGTGTTCTGACACATCCTGAACTCGGAGCATTCCCCAGAAAAGCAGGCATCCTCTCCAAGCCACACAGCACTCACAGCACTATCAGGTATGAAACAAACCACTGGGCAGCAGGTATGCCCAGGTTTTTTGCTGATTCAGAGCTCCAAGCAAACAAGACAAATTGCTTCTCAGCCTCCCTGAAACAGGTATCTTCCTTATGTTTTGTTTCAGCTGCAAAAAAACCATTTTTTAGAACAGCGAAAGCCCATATTAAGATATTTTCTGCAGTCAGGTTCATAGGTTATTTTCTACCCATGATAAAAGTTCAGCTCTTTGCCTCTGCCTGAGAGTAGGTAAGAGACCAAAGCAATCCAGCCCTCATTTGCCAGATTTAATTGAAAATAGGAGAAAGGGAAAAAAGTTAACAGCATTTCTTAAATGCCAGGAAGTTGACAGTGACATATACTCCTAAGTCACGTACCTCTGAGAAGAGGTCATGCTGCCCAGAGTAAATAACAGCTTGCAATTTGCAATGAGGATACCCAGCAGCAGCACTGTGAGATACATGTGATAATGTGATTTACAGGAGCAGGAAATAATTTTCGGACTTATGTGCTGCATTAACAATCCAGGTTAAGCGTGTGCTGCAACTTTCCTCTTGAAGGTACAGTCGGTGGAAGATTAAATGCAACAAAAGGAAATGTCAAGGGGGGAGGGAGGAGTCTCCTGCTGAGATGTTGTGATAAATTATTAAAACTTCTTTTTAATGTTGATGCTACTCTTTAACCTCAGATCACAATACTGACAGCAGAGAAAAACTGGAAGTGCTATTAAAGCTGTGATAAACACACCATGCTGTGGCAACACTTGTAAGGGGGAGGAAAAAATGGTTAAAAAAAAATCCTGGGGGTGCCTCCAATCAGCAACATCAAGAAACAACCAGGGAGAAAATACCAAACAATCTACAATCCACAGTCCCTCAGTCCAAATATTTATGAGATATCATTTATGCTCACTGAGCTATATTAGATTATGAGACCTCAATAACCCGTGTTTTCCATAAACAAATGTCATGCAAGGAAGGAAAACAAAGTGAACTTTATGAAAAGGCACATTTAGTGAACTGCTCACAGCACACACAGGGTAAATCTTCTCAGCAGTTTTCAACAGAAGAGGAAAATGGATTGCTGCCTTCAAAAAATCATAAGTGTTTTCTCAACATAGCATTTTTTTCGATAAAGTTAATGCAATTTATCTTTATTAACACATCAACACTGACATAGCCAGTCAGCCAATTAGTGCTGCTGGCAGTGCATTTCACAACATCCATGTACTCTGAAAAAAAAAATCTGTCTAGTCATTTTTACCACATATACTAACAATCCTGCTCTCAAAATAGGCTTCTTGTTTTCTTTCCCTCTTCTTCTCCAACACTGTAACCCCCTTTGACAGGGGTAACATCACTTCCAATAAAGCCACAAATGTCCCAGAGGCTCCATAATGAAAAGAACAATCTGAATTCTCACAATCCAAAAACCCACCGAATTTCTTAACAGCATGCATTTATTTGCATCAAGGCCCCAAACATTATTCTGCTAATGGTACAGAGCAAAGCAAAATTCTTGCAAGGAATACATACCTTACACAGCCAGCCAAGAAAACTAACAAGAAAACAAATTAAACTCCATGCTCTCTTTTTAGCATCCTACTGCAAGCCCACACAGCAACCTGAAATCTGAGTCACTCAAAATAGCAGAGGTATTCTCCTCAGATTACTTTTAATACAGCTTTTTAGTACCTTACCCAAACATCCATCACAAAACTTTTCCTTTCCACTTACCCCCCTTCCAGTGTTTGCCTTTGGTCCTGCTAAGCTTGCTCAGGGTTGGTCCAGAGAAGAGCAACATCAAAATGAAAAGAAGTTCAAGCATAGTGATTTTCCCCCGTTTCAATGATAACAACATTTCCACAAGTTATTTTAAAAAAATATTTTTTAAAAAAAGGAAAAAATTTAAAAATCTCACATCTTCTCCCCCACTTTGTGCTTACTTAGGGAAGAGTGATTAATCATTGAAAAATTAGAGCAAGGAGTAGCTTTGCTCCTCTCAGACGTTGAAGTAATATTTCAATGATGTAGCCCTGAGGAAAGCCACATTTCTCACTGATCCGATTTCTCCCACACAACATGCAGCCAGCACCGCTGCTACTACAGCAGCTATAAAATAATTTCTGCTCCTCACTTTGGTTTCTGTGGGAATATATTCCTCAGCTTGCAGCGTGAGCTTGATTGAAAATGATAAATACAGTAATGCTCGTGTCCAGCAGAAAAGAGAGAAGATGTCAGGATTGTGAAAAAAGATGAGAAGCAGTTGTACTGACAGCTTTAAGCCTGACTGTCTGATCCTAATAGCTGTGCAACCAACCAAATTGCTCTTTTAAGAGTAATAAGGCTTCAGTGAAAGCTGGTGTCACTGCCACTTGGGTAGGTGGTGCAGGGCTTGAAAATCACCAAGGAACCTGCAGGAGATAACGAGTGCCACGGTCCCAGCTCCGAGCGCAGAGGGCTGAGCAGAATACAGTATGCACAGGGAGCATTTAATCTCTATTGTGTGCAGGAGATTTCCTGCTTTGCACTGTGCCACTGCTCAGGACTTCTCACTGCATTTTCTTAAGGCTCTACTTCATATTTTAAACTAAAATATAAGCTTCAACACAGTAATTACTTGCAGCGTTTCTGAATTATTGCATGGGAAGAACCCTGCATGCCTTTTTTTTTTTTTTTCCTTTTTAAGAAGCAAACAGGAAGAACAAATCTTTAGCAGTAGCAGCAATCTTTTTACTGCACAGAGCAGCTATGCATTTTATATTTTCAAACTGCCTGTCCTTAGGACCTCCAAAATCCAAGGGGCAGGAGTGCTAGGTGGAGAGGGAAGGAAAGAGAAAGGACATTCAGTAGTGCACATATCCTCAAAATAACAAATTGCAGTCAATTTTTCCTTTAATAGGTGTTACTACCACAGAAATAACAGAGCTACTACCTACATCTTTAAATGTTTGTATTTAAGATACAAACTGACTCTGCTGATCCTGGATCAGCAAAAACAAGACTTTCTGTGCAAGATTTTGGGTTTTCATGAAGGGTACTCTGAGAAAGATTCCTGACATTTAGACTTCGCAATCTGTCTTGAGATGCCCACTGCTTGCTTAAGTGTGCCCAAAAGCTTGAATTCATCTACAGTCTGGCATTTTGTTGTTTCCATATAAACATGCAGTAGTCAAATCAATGAGCCAAAAAACCTTGTGCTTTAGATTTATATGAATAAAAAAATCAATGTCTTTAGAATGACAAAGCAACATTGGTCACAAATTCCCTGAAGTTATCACATTTTCAGCTACAGACATGATGCCCTTTTCAGTGCAACATTAAAAAGATGGGATTAATAAATCTAAAGCCTTGCTTGTTCATCTGAATAAAGAATGATATTTTGACTGGTGAAGACAATAATAAACATCCGATATATGTTCAGAGATTTTTTTTAAAACAAACAGCATGTAATATCACAAACAAGGAAATATTGGGATTTCACCACGGCTATATCAATGATGAAAGATCTTTTAAGTTCTACAATATACTTATGGGCTTGTTAGAGGATGTAACATTTGCATCTAGAAGGGAAAGAAACACATGCTGATGTACAGTTCTTTATCCCTGTGTGCATTAATTTTTAAAAGTTATAAGACAGCCTACCAGATGCTGAGTCTGATACATCAAGGATGATGTTTATGGCTCTTAGTTGCAAAAAAAATTAGGTCAGTATCTGTCACATAGAGTCACTAAGCTGTGGCTTCTCTTAAATTTCTCCATCAAGCCATTCTTAATCACTCATCTCATTGCTAATAATTAAAACACCCCTTCTTCTATTTCTCTCCCAAATGTTACTGAAATGAGGCAGGGCAGACACTCATGTTTGTTTTGATTGCTAGCACCATGTGATGTGTTAAAAAACCAGAAAATCTTAGGAGTTTCTAGAGGTTTCACGATTTTTGCATCTGGGCAATAAGAAAAGCTTAAACTAACAACACCCAGGCCCACCCTCCTCAGGCACCATAAAGTAAATTCACTAACTTAAAAGTTTTGGATCAGAAAGCAAACTCTTTCAGTGTCTAAATGTGTGACAATATCAGTCACACCTCAGAATTTTTGACAGATCAGTGTCCTGGCCCTCTCTGCAGTCACTTTTACCTCCCACATCCTTTCTTCAGTCTTTGTCTTGCTTTCAAATCTTATAATGCCCTGAAAGTTTATCACACTATCCTGCTTCTACCCCTATCCATGAGTAAGTCAGCTGCTATGGGGAAAACTGTTCCCAGTGGTGACAGGCACCATTAAAAATATCATCTTGTCCCCTATGCTGCAAAAGAATTCAGCCAAGCCTGGATGCCTTGTATTCTCAGCATTAATGAAACCAGTGGCTTTTTGGAAGGTATGATGAGTTTCTGTTAGCTTTCTGCCAGCTCTGACATGAGCCCCCAGCAGCTCAGCTGAACCAGGTGCTGTCTGAGCAGCAGCTCAGGTGAGACAGCAGGAGAAAGGCAGGACCACCCAGGAGCAATAGGAAAAGCAGCAGGGCTGCTGGCCATGGCTGTGCTTGGTTCAGTCCAATGCCTGAAGGGCCCAGACTTCCACTCTAATGATGGTTTCCTGCCTTATCTTACAAAAGGTAAGTTTTTGTATCCACTTAGGACTGTATTAGGAGCAAGCAGGCAGACCTTCAAGGAACCACAGAAAAAGTGTTGCCCCTTATGAAATTTACTGGGTTTTTTTTTAATGCCCTCATTTCCAAGTTCACAAGAATTTCAGTTTTCTGGAGTTAAAATGGCTCCAGAGGAAAGATATAGTTTTAAGAAAGATTATACAAACTTTGTGGGATGAAACATCAGAAAGACAAAAGAAATCCAATATTTGTTTTTCTTTCAAGTATCATGATTTTTAAGTCAACACGTTGTCTTAGAGATGTAAAAGGACTGATTTGTAATTCTTTTTTATGCTTTGAATGTGCAGTAGTGAAAACAGAAAGAAAATTAACCCATCTAAAGTCCACCTTTATGTCTCTTACTATTACAGCAAAAACTCCTCTGAGAGCTACAAGAGGCAAAACAATCTCATGTCAGATAAATGCCCCTGATGACTGACTAGTCCCTTTTTTTGATTCATTTATGCTTTTCTCCACACCCATAGGTCCTAGAAGTGAGTTCAACATGTTTAATTACTTCCTCTTATTTCTTTGAAAAGTATATTTAATGAATTTATTGAGATACTTTAGGATTTTCCTCTTTAAAAAGATCCTCTTCACCTTTCCTTATATTATGGTTTTCCAAATAACCTTCATACAACTCACTCTAGTAAAAAAAAAAGTAATTTTTCAGACCGAAGATTCCCACACTCACAAGTGTCCTTGCTGCCTTCACCTTAAGTATATCCAGTTCTAATTTAGTGTTTGTGAGATGAAGTCAAGAGAAAAGCCTGCAGCATTCAAGATGAATTAGCAGTTGTATATTCCCTCGCTCATTCTGCTCATGAAGCCAAAGGGCAACAGCTACAGTTAAGCTGAAGTTATGCTTATAAATGCTTACACATTAATGAATACAGAAGTTCTTTGTAATTAACAGAAGGGTGTTTACTCAGAGGCACTATACACCTAAATAACAGACCACTAGTGAGACACTCAGGGAAAAATATGTCCAAGTTGGTTTAATCTGTAGTTGGTATAACCAAGTATCTGGTCACTCTTCCTTTCCATATTTTCCTTCTTTTTACTGATCTGTATCAGGCACAAAAGTCTGCCTGTATACGCACTTGGTTTAAACCCTCAGGCTTGAATAAACAGCAACAACAATTTCACAGAGGCTTGAATATCAGACTCCTGAGCAACATGGTCTTGTTAGGATATTTTTGAGATCTCCGCTGCTTTCAGACTGTAGGAGGCAGAGGCCTCTTCCTTACTAACATGTTCTTGGGCCCTTTTATTTGCCATCCAGGTTCCATTTCACTACAGGGAAGGTTATGGACTTCCTCAATATCCTTCAGAAACTGCAAGAAATAACCTTCTATCCAACCCAGCATTCAGGCGTTTCTCATTGTATGTCCTGGCACTTTATAATTATAGAATTGTCTTAACAGTTGGAGAAGCTTGGAAAGATTAGCAGCCTTCACTCTTCCAACTTCAGAACATCGGATTATCAAAAAAAAAAAAAAAAAAAAAAAAATCAGAGCTTTCAGAAATAGACAGAAATGACTGTTTAGACAGTCGTGACTAAGATGAGAAGGAATGGAGACAGAAGGTGAAATGTCCATCCCCTCTCCCTAAGAAGTTACCAATATTTTAATTTTTTCCTACCTATCTTCTCCTCCATCATCCCAAAGATCCCAAACAGCCAGCATGAACATGTCCATGACTAAATGAACTTTGCAAAAGGAATATAATCAATGCCAAACACTAGAAGATGGAAATATCACATCTTTCACTGAAGGCATGAAGAATATTTTTCTGTTGCCTCCCTCACCATATAAAGAGGTCCAAGTTGCTGTGGGCCATAATTAATTCAGTTCTTTTTAGGCATGAAAATTATTTTGATTTTAAATACTTTCAGCTTAGGGCATTCTAAATTTCTGTGGAAACCTCCCGGGGGTTTCTATTAGCCACGGACACCAATGGAAGCAGCATTTTAGGATACTTGTAACACAACACCACGCCAAGTAAATACAGAGCCTTTTTAAATCAAAAACATATTTGAAAATCCTTCCAATTCACGTGATTTCCAAGGATTAAGACACCAGTGCTTGCCCAGAGCACAGTCTGCACTTCCATTGCAGATATTGTGAAAAACCATTTCCACACCCCCTTCATGAATATAACCAAATAAGATGTTCTGACTATCACTGCATGCCAGTCCCCAAACACTATGTTCATTTTGGGTTTTGCTGGTGATAAAGATCCCCAAAATGGAGTCTCTCTTCTTCATAACTAACTAGCAGCTTTGTTTCTGGCGTAAGGCAACGTGAAGGCTCAATGTATAGCAATACACTACAATAACTGCTTTAGTGCAGTAAAAGAAACACATCAATAAGACAAGGGAAATAAGTCCAAGACTCACATTTCTATACTGAGGGTTATTTCTTGTTTATGCTTACAAGTCTAAGGCCTTTCTAATACTCTGTAAATTATATTATATGGAATGAAGAAGTGCATGAAATTTATTTCATAACATCCTACACTCATCAATCAGGATTTATGGGAGGTTTACATTTACATATACTAGGAGTTATAATAATTTACTTTGAATTTACCACTTATTTTAGTCCTAATCACCAGAGTTTCAGTCCAAAAAGTATTAAAGAAAAGGTATAAAAGTATAAATTTGCCCTTGCAGGCAACCGAAAACTGCCTAAATATTTGGTAAACAATGGGAAAAGCCAAATTTTAGCTCCATCAATATTTTAAATAAAATTAATAACTTGGAAAATCTTACCCACTATATCTAACACAAAGATTCTAAATTCTTTCAATACTGACAGGATGGTATACTATTACTTTGAGATGTAATTCCTAAACATCAAAATCAAAATGCCATCAATGCTATCAAAAATGCCATCTATGTTTAAAAAACATAACATAGAATTTAACTGCAATATACTAATATATATAATTTTATTTAACAATACGTAATAAATATTATTTATTTTTAAATAACACAAATTGCTAAACAATATACACATGCTGTTTCCCAAGGAGCTGCTTTGGTAAGAAAAATATCATATGAAGTCATAAATCACAACAGGAGGTAACACCGCTAATGAGACACTTTACTGTGTTTTGTGCTACAGACTGAAAATATATTTCTGGTTTTGACAAAGAGGAAATGGGAAAAGCAAACAATTCTGGTCTAATTTATCTCTTCTCTAGCACTGAAAAACCCTACTATACATTATGTTATTGTATTCCAGTGTGCTCTATTTCCTACCAAGAAATACAGCATTTATCCAAAACACAACCATGAAATTATTGGCACATGATACCTGTCCAACAGGAGGGGGAAAAGAGATTCACTGAGGGCAAAGCAACTTGCAGATAGAAAAGATGCCAAGGTTTATTTTCACAAACTGTAAGTAAAGCAATAGTTATACTTTGGAAATATTCAATAAAATATTTTCAACTATCACATCAATTTTTTTAAAAAAATTTTTGGCAGGACTATTTCTAACAGCCACGATGAAGAAAGAGCAAAGCTGAAAAGCTGGAAACACCTGCTCATACATACAGGAATCATAACCCACCTTCCATGACACTTAAAGGCTCTGATTTGTCAATAAACCAATCCAGGTTATCATTCACAGGAAAATACATGTCCAGCTCACATTTCATTTATAGAAAAGGCCTTGATATCTGAGAGCTCCCAATATTTTGTGTGTTTTCCAGTTTATTGACTCCTTTGGGAGCACTGTAGACATATTCTCTTTAAATCTCACTATGCACAGCTCTGAAGCCACAAAGTACTAATCTGGTCCTCTCCTCCTGCTTCCAGTGAATTTTTTGAAGTGCTTTGGCACTGCAATACCCGGTAGCCCCATTAGGAACAATCGACTAGCGCCAGTCAATCAAACGTCTCCGGATGTAATCGACAGAAATCAAACACAGAGAAGACAAGCCAAGTAATAGAATATTAGAATCTCCACATAATAAAGATGTGGGAAGAAGACAAGTTATGCTGGAAAATGGAATTATACAAGAACTGAAATTTCAGATCAGAAAGAAAGGGGGACCAAGACGCAACAGAGATCGTTCAGAAAATGCTGCCAGTGACAAAAGATACATCTGCTTTCTCTAAACATATATTGATCCAGCTGGTTTCACTCTCAGGATGCCTCCAGTGCTGCTGAAGGTGTCACATTTCAGGTGACTTGAAACAATGAACCTCTGACTAATTGCAGTTATTAGAGATATTAGCTTGCTTTTCCTTTTATGGTGTATTGAAGTTTCCCTGAGGACACATTCACGACAAAAGGTGTAGCAGTTGACTCCACAGCTCTACCTATGATTTCTGCAGTGCTCAAGTGAAGAAACTCATTAGTCAGCTGTGATTCCATGTAAAAAATCAAAAATACCAACCATTACCAGACAAGGGTACAATGTCTCAGTGTGAAAGCCAAGCCAATATGCCACGCTGCTCGTAAAACCTGCAGCTTTAACACTGCATTATTTTTCTGTGGACTCCCAGACTCGCAATCAATTTGCTAAAGAAGGGAGAAGGTTTGGCAGTTTTGGCTGGGTTATTTGCTCACCACATTCAAGTTAAGAATAAATGTGTACATGGCAAAAGATAGCAACTGTGACACACCTGCCTCCATAGTAGAATCCTAGAACATCCTGATTTGGAAGGGACCCAACAAGGATCATCCAAGTCAACTCCTTGTCCTGCACAGGATAACACCAAGAATCACAGTGCAAATGTCTGGCACTTTTGAGAGGTTTAAAAAAAGAGAGTATCTTTTCTAGTGTTTATTAAAATATAGTTATTTTTTGCTAAATTTTCTGGATATAAAGGAAAACAAGAGAATTTCTCTAAGATCTGTGTTTTTGAGAGACAAGCAAGTATTGTATAATCAGCATTTGTCTCAAATACTGAGATAAACACTATATAGATGCCTCCTAAGCAGGTATCTGCTACTGCATTTAAAATAATTGCAATTTATGTATTCAAACTATTTCTGTTTACAGCAGTGCAAATTCAATTGCTGATTAAGGCTATGTTCAAATTCTACATTCGTTCTTTCTTTTTTTCATTTTTATTGCAGGTGCAGAGATTGAGGAACATATCTTTATCTATTCTGTAAAATAAGACCAAACTCTCTATTTTACAATGTTCTAGTGTTAAGAGATACTTGCACTGCAGTAATTATAGGCTATATCTGCCCAGCTGTGCTACAGTAGGAGACAACCCAAACTGACAGTCCAGGGTACGTGCCTGTGTTGGGTCCAGCCTTATTTTTTGGAAGACATCCTATCAGGCAAGGAGCTTGTGCACCAGGCAGCAGGACAAGGGGCAAATGCTCCCAGATGAAACATAGATACAGCTACTGCAAGACACCTCACCTGCCACAACCACCACAGACAATCCTGAATTCAGTCAGTCGTTCACTGATTTTATTTTTTTTTTTTTTTTAACTTCTATTAGCACTACAGAGCTCTCACTAGAGAAACAAATTGGATTGCTTTGGAATGTAGCT
The DNA here is from genome assembly GCA_013398615.1 of Brachypodius melanocephalos. Classification (NCBI taxonomy): domain Eukaryota; kingdom Metazoa; phylum Chordata; class Aves; order Passeriformes; family Pycnonotidae; genus Brachypodius; species Brachypodius melanocephalos. Next base: position 1,110,139 of record VZSR01003209.1, read on the forward strand.
TGTCCATCAGGTACTGCTTGATAATTACATTTCAATGCCAGGGCTGACCCCACTGGCCAGAGGGTGCATACATTGGAGTTGGGCATAAATCAGGGCATCATCTGGCATGCAGAAATCTTTATTAACAGTGGTGATTCACATGGCAAAAAACCTCAGCAAGGCTATAATCCTAGCCTCCGTCTGTTCAGTCTGATGTTAGCAAATACAACTTATTATTCATGAATTGAGAAAAATTTATATGTAAGTCCTTTTCTGAGATAAGCTTATCCCCAACCCCACCCTGCCAAACTATTGTCAGAGTATCTCACGTTGGTTCGAGGGCACACTCCAAGCATGGTTTTGTAATAAAAGCATAATCTCTTCCTATGATGGCTTTTGTCATTATAGTTAACTGCCTTCCACCCTCATTCAGCACATAAGAATGAATTTCCCTTCAAACAATTAGCATTACTAAACAACTACATAAACCTTTGACTGGAAAGTGGCTTTCAGACAAGTTGTATAAAACCAGTGCCTGGTTTAAAAAAAAAAAATCAAACAGTGGTAAAGAACTTTTGTTGCTATTAGAATATGTGGAGCAAAATTAGAGTTGGGTTATTCCTCTTTACCTGGATGTCCTGTGCTGCAGGCTCAGTAGAGGTGGCATTATAAACATGACTGAATAAAACAATTTATAATAAGGATTTTGCCTACAGCACGGTATGGATGTATAATAGCAGCACAGTGGGAAGAAATGTGATCTTTCATTGGTTTCACTTCAGCGACCAGAGGCCAGATGACAGCAGCTAATCAGAATGGGCTGTAATTTATCATGGCACTGTAAGGCAGAGCAGCTTAAAGACAAGCCAGCACAGCAGCAGACCACCACCCAAGGAGGCAAAACAAGTTCTCCTCCAAGGCCCAGGTGTTCAAACAAGTGTGCATGCATTTCCACACTCAGGCAGGAGTGTGTATCAAACCTCTGCTCTCCATACCTTGCTCAGGGTCGAGTGAAACGATTGGGAATTTGCATACATCTACAGATTTCATTAAGACACCTAAATTGCATGAGTAAGGCAGTGCACTTCAGTAGCTTTTCCTGGTACACCGATTTTAATAAGGTCATTGCCTATGTGTTTAACAGCTAATAATTCTGTTCCTTCCCTCAGCATGGAAAATTCTGCCCAACGCAGAGCCAGCTCCTCTGGCTTCCAACAGCTCACTACAGATACGTCTAACCGGAGAAAATTACCTTCAGGTAAGGCATGCAGGGTCTTAACAGGAGCAGCATAAATGGCTAAAAAAATCATTCTTTTACCTGAGAGGTGCATTTTCACTACAAGCCTACTCCTGAGTGCCTCTCCTAAGCACAGAGCCAAAGCTAAACCCAAAGCCTGTGCATGCCAGCCTTGACAGCCACCAGAACCAGTCCAGGGAAACACAGGGTGCTGACATGAGCAGACCTTGTTTGAGGTGAACTGGAGCAATTTTATGCTGCCATCTGAATCCTGATACCCATATGAGCGCTCTTTTATGCAGTGGGATGCAAAGGATTCTCCAACTCGGCACTAGACATTGCAATACTGGGCCAAACCACTCCTTCCTTTTCAGCTGTATTGTGAACAGTGGTAAAAAGTCACGAATGCTGAGTTGCAATTCTTCCAGAGTTTCTGATCAGTCAAAATCATCAGGTCCTACCTGCATGAGTATTAATGGGGACAGTCATACAGGCAATGGATCTGATCTCAGATTTAGGCTGAGGCAAGGCCTGCTCTTCTTCTGAGAGGCTGGGCAATTTTCATCTATTTATTCTGTTTCATCAACCTCTCCTTCCCCCTTTTACTAAGAGCCCCAAATCATTGTCCTGGCTGACAGCCTTGAAAACCACATGAAATTTGTGACAGCAAGTGGCACACACTCACTAACTCCCATGGAATTCCCATCTATCTTACAACCTTCAGCTTAAAACTCACAGTGTCTTTGCCACTGCTAATTGTAAAATCCAAAGCCCATCCTTCTGAGCTCATACTGAAAAGAAGAGGTTTTTCTTGTCCAAGTAGAGTTAGCCTTATCAGATATAGCCCCCATAAAACTTCCCTTTATCCCTGAAATCAATCGTCACACGCTCACTCCCAGCTTTGCCCACATCTACCTTTAGCAATTTAAGTCTCATTCCCTCTGTGAAACCGGCAATAAATCACATCCACTGTATTGAGTGAAAAATAAATCATAAACTTTGAAGAAACAAACAGAAGTTTGTAGAAGACATTGAAGACATATTGCTTGTGATTAGCAAAGCAAGGGGAAATCAGGTGTTGGGAATGAGCTGGGGTCTTTGAATGCCATCGAAGAGCTCCTTAAACACATTCCTCTAAGGTTCCTGTTCTTAAATCCATGTACAGATGTGTCCTGAGGAAGCAAAATATGCCCTTACCTATTTTCAGCTTTTAAGCATAGCCTCGACTTTTATATTTTTCTGACATTTCTGCTTCTTCTCTACAAATAAAAACTAAAATAATTTCTTACTCCTTAATACACACACACACTATGCAAATAGTTTTTGAGTGATTTTAGCTGCCTGTGAGTTCTTTGACTTTTAAAGCTCCAAGGAAACTCCAATATGTGTAATTAATCCTCAAATGGAATATATCTGTAGAGCAGTAATTTCTTTCAAGCTTAAGCATAACTTAAGCCATGCACCCCCAGCATCAAAACCCTGAAGATGAGATTCCATTTTCCTGCTGCTTTGGAACACAAGACCATGAGAAACCATATCTAAATATGCACAGAAATATTAATTTTCCATTGTTCTGACATTTTTTAAAACAACATAAAAAGGGTAGTGAGACTGCTGGCTTTTCATGTCATTGCTGTGTTGCTGCAGTACATTTTTAAAGTTTGAGAAGGGACATGATATCCTTAAGCTTCGTGAAGTGCACAGACTGTTGCCATAGATTTCTTCTAATTATGTTATCTTCTCATCTATCCCCTCCTACAGCTTAAGATATTTCACATAAAAATAAGTAATTCTGAAATTAATCTATTTCTGTAAAATATAAAAAGACATATTTCAAAGGATTCCATGTTTTACCAAAATTCAAGAAGATAGTTTGAAGTCAGGAATTAAACAGCAGAACATTCTCAAAAAAAACAGCTTCTTTCTAATCCTCACCTCTATTTCAAAAAATTATAAACTTTAGAAGAAAACACATTCTCTATGTCTAAAAACTATTTTTACAATTAGTAGTTTTGAGTTCAAGCATAGTCTTCCAAAAAAAATTTGCAACTGTTATTCTGATGTAGCCACCCTTTTAGATAGAATTTGTAAGGCTAAAGATAGAAGTGACAATTATTCTAAGATGATTAAAAAATTAAAAATCCAGTAGAGTGCTAGGTTTAAAAATTCTATTTGCATTTTATCTGTCACTGAATTTGCCCTAATTGTCCACTATTGTGATAATGTCTGAGTTGAATACTGTATGTCTATATGTATGTTAGCACCCAGCAATTAGCTCAGCAATAATTATATACTATTTCTGACCTCTTTGTGCAGCTGGCAGAGGGTGGGGTTTTTTAAATACATCTTCTGCAACTTTAAGTAATTTTTTAAAGCACAAAAATAGAGTTTAAGAATGATAGGAAACAATTACTAGATTTGCCATAATTCCTTGTATACTTGGAGAATTTGCATTTACATTGTGATTATATGCAGTAAGTCTGAATTCTAACAGATATTCCTCAATAGCCTCTGTTCCTTTTATAGCTCATGGACTAATTCTTTGATTTCATAATTGATCTTATGCTGACCATGAGGGACATTTATTTTCATCTTTTTAAAGCAACTATTTATTAAATGCATTTATATAAAGTAGACAGAGTTCTTAATTTTTAAAAAAAATTTACAGTGTGTTTCCTCACTAAAATACCTTTCTTCACCATAATGACACCAAATGACAAACACCCAGTGCCATGTACCTCAAACAGTTGGCAAAGGACTAAGAAAATACATGCAACATTTCTCAGTATTGCATTGCTTCAGTTGCCTACTAATTCCTCTGATATTTTATCCATTTCTCAAATGAGAGGTGCTGCATGATTAGAGATATTTATAAATTAAGAGATGTAATTTCCCCCAAAGGTATACATATGCAAGATTTGTCAAAGTTAAATGTCAAAAAGAATTAAAGTTAAGAATCTTATTCTAGCAAAACTGTAAAACCCTCTTTTTTTGCATTTTTCTCTATGCAAGCCATGTGTGCTGCATTAACATTATGTTAGCAAGGTTGTAGGTCAGTTTAGAAATCCAATTGCAAATCAAGGGAAGCTGCTTTCAAATGGCATCTGACTTGGCCTTCAAACCCTAATAATCTAGAGCAAAACAGCTCGGTAAATTACAAGCCAAAAGTTAGTTTATGATTAATAAAGTTCAGGAGATGAACTGCAGCAGATAACTGGACTTCATGAGGTCCATGGGCTGCCCATGAGTAGATCCCAACTCCACAGAGTTTCTTGATTGCAGTGCTCTGAGCATCCTGTTAAACTCCCTCATTGATGGTTCCCCACTGAATCTCAAGCCCAGAATTTAATTCAGGTGTAGCTCTCTCCCCCAGAACATGAATGTGTTCCTCTGCTCAACTGCCAGAGACATGGCTTGGCAAGTTCCTCCCAAACCCATGGGTGAGACCTGTGAAGTCCCCACCTGAGCTGTCAGACCATTGTGGATGGTCTCACACTATAGAGGAGATTTCAGTCCCCATTTCAGTGCTCCTCATGAAGAATAAAACCCCCTTAAAAACTCCTGTTTTCTGTGAGGAAAAGCATTTCTCTGTTCAAACACAAGGCAACAGTTAGGCAATCCCAGGTAAATCCCTAGGCTTCTTCCTTCTGAAGTAAGCACAAGTAAAATAAGCAGAAACCCTGGATCAATATCCCTGTCAAGCAGAATTTATAGTTACAATATGGCATTCTGCTAATTTGTCAGCATTAGCAATAATTCTTTACAAGAGATTATTGTTGTATATCAGAGTATGGACGGCACTGTAAAATGGCATGGCTGAATTTTCAAAATAATGATGCCACTTTCCATGGGGGGAGAAAAACCCCCCCAAACACAACAAATTCACACAAACCATATTGTAGAGCAGACCACATACCAGTATGAGGTAATAATGAATAAACTCTTATGCTGTACCTATATAACTTTCAGATGCAAAATCTGCCTAACCTATATGTAAATAAAATAACACTACCATGTGGCCGCATTAGAAAACAGAGAATTATGTAAGCTTAATAAAAAATGCAAACTGTAAGCAGATGTTTCCTGTAAGCATGCAGCAAGGTTATGGTAGAAATACTTTAATAAGCACAAAAACCTTGTCAGATTTTGGCTCTTAACTCCTATCACTGTCAGAGCAGATGCCATTTTCCTCCATATGTTAATCTACCTACATATTTATATAGCTTTTACCATCAGAGTACCTGCACAACTTTTAGCCCCTTAAGGTTTCATTCTCACAACTCGTGCAAGAAAAACAGGAAGTTTACAAACAAGCTGCTGAGATGCAAACTGAGCTGAAGACTTGGGCTGTTTGTAGCTGAACCCATGATTTAGGGGAGGACTTGTAGAAACCAATCCCCACCATTAGCTGCAAAGCATTTTACCCAAAGCCATACACAGCTTTCATTTAAGGACACAGATTAACAAGAGCATGATAAAGGCAAATCAGACTGTCAGCTCTCTAATGAACAATTTAGGAGTTAGTTTATATTCACTGCTGGAGGTGACCTGCTTTAGGACACGTGCTCTAGTTCAGCCCAGAGCCTGACATAAAATGATGCTGCCACCTTATCCTACACAGCAGAGTGCCCTAATTTCAGGAATACTTACACCAGACTGCAGTGTTCAAACAATGCAAAACCTTTTAAAATGGTTAATCTCAGTCTTTGGTATCTTCACACTACAGCACATATTATCAGCATTTTTCAAGTATGCAAATTGCTGCAGCAATCCTAAAGGCTTATGAGGGCCCATGTGCTGATTATTCCAATGAATAGATTTTAAGGCAAGAATGGACTTTTAGAATCAACCCTCACAGCACTTGTGGTTAATCGTGAGTAGATGCTCTTGTTTGAAATGCCAGCCACACGAGAAAGAATATAGCTGGTGCAGGTTCAACTGTTTCCAAGAAAATGGCATAAAAATACTGATTTTAGCAGTAATTAAGAGATTTTTTCATTTGAGGGTTTGCTTTAGTATAAATTCAAAAATTCACGATATTAATACAGAGGGAGAGAGGCTTACCATTAAAAAAAAATAGAAGAAAAAATCTTTCCTGTGAGGCACGGGTTGTCCAGAGAAACTGTGGATGCCCCACCCTGGAAGTGTGCAAGGCCAGGTTGGATGGGGCTCTGTAGAAAGCCATATTGTACTTATATTACACTTATATTTCATCCACAATCTTAACTTTGGCAACCAGATGCTCACGTGTACAATTCCATTTTATTGTCTTAAATTGGACATGATGGCACTTTACAGTCAGAAGGAAATTATGAGCATGGCAGAGTAATCCCATCATGAGTCACCTGTGACATAGATTACTATACACCTGGGGATTTCCTTATGGCTCCTCCCCTTAATAAATCTGTGTTTTCCATCACCTTTTCCAAAACAGGCAGGTAGAGGAGAACATGACTGCTAATATTCCCCTAGAAAACCAAAGAGGGAAATCATAATGGAGTGCTTCGACTCTTTCATCTCCCTTTTAAATGATGCTCCACAACTAAAATATCACAAGATATATTTTGGAACAGACATATCTATGATATATCAGATAAACCATTATCTGATATTTGTATACCAGATACACAGCCAGCTGTTCTAACCAATCAAGAGGGGCTTTTTTTGCATTTAAAAGAATTTTAAAACATAGAGAGAGAGAGAGAGAGAGAGAAAGACATTTTTATATATAAAGATTTTTGGAGGGGATATCAGAGAATTTTCATGATATGAAAAAAAATTCCATGTATCAAAGATTAAATTCACTTTTTTTTATAAATAATAGCAAAATTACATGGTGTAATCCTATGTCTCTTTGCCTAGACCTTTTACCTCTATTTTATTTTCTTCTGTTTTCTGAGAGGAGACTAATTGAATTTTTTTGTAGAACAAAAGCATTTAAAATACTCTAAAATGCAACACAACGCACTCTGGTATAGTGTCACACAGACATTTGCCTTCACCATGGGTCTGAAAATGAATATTCCTCAAAAGCCTATGAGAATGCCAGGCCTTGATGCTGAACTTGCGTATCAAAAGGCAGGAGAAGGCAGTGTATTTGTGACCTCCAGCGTTCAGGGGAATGCTGTGACACCATGAAGGAACAGCTGTCCTGCTCCATCCCTTCCCTGCCTTCCAGCAGGGCAGCACTGGGGGCAATGAGCTGTCCCAGGCTGGGCTCTGCTCCCCCCTGACCCCACCAGGGCTGTGCTCAGGGGCAGCAGCAGCAGAGAACAACCAGATGTGACAGCACAGGGGCCACCAGAGGAGGTGCTGAGGGCCAGGTCTGCCTGCTGATCCAGCCACTCGCTCGTGGCAAGAATCCCAGGAAAAAAATACAAGCAGGGAACTTCAGCAAGTCAAAGCAAAGAGAAGGTTTTCACCAAGTGAGGCCTGGAAATCCTTAATTCCTCTGGAATTAATATCTAGCTGATATCACCACACCATCTGTCCCAGGAGGTCCTCACTCACAATCAAATCTGAAAATACCAGTAGCAATAAATGCAGCTAATAATTAACACACCCTAATGGCAGTGCATCTATTAAGCACTGATAACCAGTATTAAACTAAAAATATGTAATAAAAGAAAGCTAAAATATCCCACAAGTGTCCCAGATATCTTGCTTCTGCAGCTATTGAAAATTTGCTGAGGTCCAGCATAATTTATTTTAAATGTGGATTAATTTATTTTTTCAATATATTTTCTTTTCTACTCCCATGCATGGTGTTACTTTATGGTGCACATTTTCCTATCAAGGAGAAACTGAAGCCCTTAGATTGTTTGCAATGTATCTTAAACAACAGCAGAAATTATTATTATTTATACTTACAACAGTAATCACAGTTTAGTAACCCAGACTGTGCTGTATTGCACAAAGACTGAATGAAACCAGAAATAGCAAGACTCCACCCCATCCCCTGGCAGGTTTCAACACTTGCATGAGAGGTCTAAATTAGGACCCTGGTAGCCCAAATCTTTTGTAATCAATGCTGAGAGGAGGACCCTGCTGGGGCACTCCTCAGATCTCCAGCAGCCTGAACTTCTCAGTGTCTTTGTGATCATGGGGCTGCAGCTCCTGTACTATTTTTTTTTTTAGCTAAATAGCATATTTTTCATCTTCTCTACACTCATACCAATTCCTTCTCTCCCCAAACTCCCACTAGCCTTACGGCAATGATTTTTGACCAAAAAACTTCTTGTTCAGCATTGCCTTTCCCGTGCCAGTTCAATACCAGTCTGTCTTGCCCATCCATAATAGTTTGCAGTAATTTTCTTCTACTTGCAGCAATTTTTCCTCTACTTTGCTGATCATAAAATGACCTAGATTGGAAGGGACCTTCAAGATCATCTTGTTGGAACCCCCTGCCAGGGCAGGGAGACCTTGCACTAGACCAGGTTGCTCAGAGCCCCCTCCGACCTGGCCTTGGACACTTCCAGGGATGGGGCAGCCACACCTTTTCTGGGCAGCCTGTGCCAGGGCCTCAACACCCTCACAGGGAAGGATTTCTTCCTGATAGCCAAGCTAAACCTACTCTCAGTTTGACACCATTCTCCTTTGTTCTGTCATTCCAGGCGCTTGTAAATAGTCTCTCTCCATCTTTCCTGTGGGCTCCCTTCAGGTACTGGAAGTTCACAATTCATTCATCCCAAAGCCTTCTCTGTTCCAGGCTGAACAATCCCAATCCTTTCATCCTTTCCTCCCAGCAGAGCTGCTCCATCCCTCTGATCCCCTTGGTGCCTCCTCTGGCCTGGCTCCACGAGGTCCATGTCCTTCCTTTGCTGAGGCTCCAAAGCTGGACACAACACTCCAGGTGGGATCTCACCAGACGGGAGCAGAGGTGCACAGTCTGCTGACATTTTTTACTCACAAAGGGCTGTAGCTGCATTTCTCATTGTTACTGTTTACCCCAAACTAATTTCCCCCATGCAGAAAGATGTCCCCCTCCAGCAGCATCCCCTCCTTGTTCCCCTCCAGACCCCTGGGAAGGACAGAACACTGGGAAGCCCCACAGAAGCACAGGCATTGTTCAGAGCACTGAACACACAATGCGAGCATATGGCTCCTAATGCTAATTAATTACACCGTGGGTTAAGGGGGACACTGAAATAATAATGCTAAATGAGATTGGAAAGAGACTTCCTGTGCGTTTAATTAGGGTTGTATCTCTCTGATTTCAAAGAGCACAGCATAACTCCAGAGGACCCTTCCTGCCCTCACAAAGGTCAAATGCCATAATTTAATCTGCCATAGTAAAATGATTAATACAAACATCAATGGCAAATTTATCAACAATGGGCTAGGCACAAATTCAGCCTTATGAATAGTAGGGAAAAAATCAGCTCACACAGCTGAATTCTTTTGTAAAAATATGACTTTCTTGTCTACATTGATTCTACACAGACATTCACTAGTTTTGCTTCCAGGTGGGTTGGATTATCAACTGCTTTCCTGTTTTTTCTGGTAAATAGTTTTATTCAGCAGAATAAAAAAAAAATGCAGTTATGCGTGAATTATCCCAACTTGCATACATATAACTTTAAAATTAAACAAGAGATTTTTTACATTTCATTTAACAGATTAAAAAAAAAAAAAAGGTTCTGACCTTGTCCCTTGACTTATTTATGAACTTTTTCATTTCCTTGATTATTCTTTGAACAGACTGCCTTTAATTCCTTACCAATGTGAATTATTTGGGGACAACCACACCCTCCTAGAGTGTCATTAAAAGTATGATGAAGCAAGACTTTGTTCCAGAGAAGTAATATTTGGATTCTTTGAAAAAGAAGAGCAGTTCCCTTTTAAATCCTTATAGCTCTTGCAGTGAAAAGCTGCTTGCATTTATTAAATGGCCACTGTCAGCCAAAAAAATCATATTAAGTTCAAGAACAATCATAATTAGCATTTTCAATCACAATGGTACAATAATAAGCACATTAACACAATAACATGTTGATGTATGAAGAAGGGAAGTTCTTGCTGCCTAAGGTAATGTTTTAGTCTGAAAAAAACAATTGCCAACTACTTCAAAGTGCTATAGTGAATTAGGCTTGTTTATGGCATAATTAGAGAATAAAAATGAAGATATGCACGTGCCAGATTTCAAATTGGCTATTTTCTACCTGCAGTGCTCAGAATTCTCAAATGCCTTCTGCAATGCATTTTATCTTGCTGTTTTCAGGCACTATATCAAGTTGCATCATGTCACATTCTATTATATGAAACGATGTAACATTCTATTGAGTTCACCCCTAGGTGTTGACAACGCTAGAAATCGAAAGGAAATAAAAATATACTCAGCGGAAGAGTTAATGAAATGAAACTTTTAAAAAATTAGAAATCTTTCAGTTAACCAGTTTTCAAGGTGCAGGTTACATTATCAATTTGGTTTTCTTGGTTGTTGTTCTTTGATCTCATCCTCCTGTTCTTTGCTTAGCATAAGAATGATGCAGAGAGACCCAACAGAAGGAGAGACAATCCATTAAAAAAGCCAACAAGAACTGGAGGATTAACTACAAGATAGTTTTTGAAAATCTAAAAGTTCACCACTAACCACTGTTGCCAAGAGTCCTTTCTTTAAAAAAAGAAAAAGATTTCTTTGCAAACAAGACTCCTGGGTTATTTATTATCCTCCTGGGAGAATCTGTTCCCTAGTCTTAGAACATCTTCCAAAAGTTTCTTTTTATTTTCCTTTTATAGCAACTTTGAAGCAACTTTTTAGGCACAAGAGACCCATTTCTATCATCTACGAAATGTCCAAAGAGAGTTAATTATTTAAAGCTACTACTTTACATTAAGCACAAATGTGATATTTCCATTAGCTTTAATTGTGAGGAGACATTAAAGAACTGCATCTCTCTCCACTAGCAAAACACTTCAAAAACAACTAGAAAAAAAGAAACCTGACAGATGGAAAAAATCTCTTAAAGTGCTTATTTTAAAGTAAATGTTAGGTCAATATAATTAAGAGATTCAGAAGCAAGTGCATCCTTAGCAGTTTTTTTTTTAAATCAAATATCATCATTATTGGAAGAACATGCTGTTCATCCATAAATAAGAAGCCAGAATCACTGCTTTTTATGCAACAGAAAACACAATCCTTACCATGACAATATAACTAGTATATCCTAACATGTAATAATGTACAGGTCTGGTTTGCTTTCAAGTTTTAGAATAGTTTTATTCTGGAGTCCTTGCACTCAGTGGAGACTAAGATACACCTGGATCTCCACACCTAACCATGCAGATTATTTAGAATCAACCATTATTAAATGAGGGTGTGGAAACGTGTGTGTGTAGAGACACATAGATATACACATATATATACACACATTATTAAAAAAAATGCAATACCTTTTTAGAGGGGCTGGGGGACTCAGGACTGAAAGTGAAGGAAGTTAGCATGAAAATAAGTACCTGATTGCTGAAACACTGCCATAGTCAGCAGCAGGCAAAAAAGGAAGCTGTAGTGAAGGTTCAGCAGTTCTCCAGAGCACACCCATAGCCACATTAATTTTGAAATCTTTTGAAATGCTATTCCACACTCCCGTGCAATCTAGCAGCAGTTGTGAAAACATCTTTCAATCATTTATAATAGCTTTAAAATTATATAGCACCTTTCATCTACATGGATCTGAAAACAGGCTTTTAGCTTTATTCACTAATTTTAGAATTTATTGTGCTTAAAACAAAGAACTCTGTTAGCTAACTTATAAATAGGCTAATTATCATAATGTGACCTAGCTACTGTAAGTTGCCTAGACAGCAAAATATGCAACTTTAAAGATGCAAATCACCTGATTCTTTCATTTAAAAGAATCTGAGTTCATACACTTGCAGAAACATTGAGAAAAAGGAATGACATACAGTGAATTTTCAAATAAGGGTTCGTTATAGCCAATTCAAGGCTCTCTATTAAAAGGGATTTTTTTTTTTTTTTTAATTCATCAGAACTACAAGTTGTAAGAGGACATGCCCAATCAGGCAGCAGCATAGAACCAAGAGGAACTTAGATCCTTCCTGCTTTCATAGCCCACCACACCACCTTCCTATCAGTTTCAGGATGTGGAAGCTCCATCAATGTTTTCATTTTTGACTAGGCAGTGACCTTATGAGCCCCACCCTCAACCTGCCCTCCTGTGACATCCCAGGGAGAGCTGGGGCTTGGTTTGCCAAGGCACAGGAGAAGGGGCTTGTCCCAAGGCCCATGGCTGGAGGGGAGGCTCAGCTGCCTCCCCTGGCAGGGATGTCCTTCCCCAGGCAGCTCAGCCCCTTCTCCGGCGGCTCTCCGCCAACTGAGCTTTGCTGTCTTTTAACTTACTACCGAAGGCAACCTTCCAAAAGCATTATTAATTTTGGGAACCTAGTTTTCTGTGTTCCTTACATCGTTTTGACAATCATTACTCTTCACTTTTACTGTATCTTTACCACAGGCAGTCTCACTGCTCCTTCTGTTGTGTTTGTCTTCTCAGCAGGAAGCAAAGCTGGAGCAGGAGCTGCTGTTTTTATCGCCGGTGCTCACCAAGCCTGTCACATGTGAGATTTCCATCCCTAATAAACTACATGTCTAAACAAAACCGCTTCAGCAACTCTTTTCCCTTCCCTGACAGCATCTTTTGGATCAGAGAAATAAGTTGACAAAACATGCAGTCACTAGATATGTCTGAGTAGGTCTTCACACCAGCGTGGATTACGTGCTTCTCCGTTTCATGACACATACGTTGTTTTGAAATACAAAATGTAAAATGGAGTCAATAACAGCAGAATATTCATTCAGTTAGAAATAGTGAGACCCAGGATAGGTATGCAGCTGAGCACAAAAACTATTATATTAACAGCTAGCAGAGAGTGTACAAGCTTAAATGAGTCTATTACTATAAATGCAGAATGGGCAAATTAATTTGTGTCTGAGCCAAATTAAAATACAGTCGTGATTTTCTGCAAGATAAAATATTTGGCTTAATACAAAATGTTTTGAACAGTTATGTTAGTAAATAAAATTTGCTATCGAAGTAGAAAGACTGCCTTGACCAAAGCAAGGCCTGTTAAAGATTAAAAAGAAAAAATTAAAGATATTCAAGGTATGTGAAGGGATGAAAAGTAATAAGGTCTGAATGACTTAGTGATGGCTGTCATAAAAATCTGGCAGGGTATTCTATTTACAATATGTAATAAAACTGTCACACACAGAATTTATAAAAGCATTTGCCCTAGAAAGCTAAATCTTTTTGCCAAGGGCAAGTTAATAACCTCTACAGTTCATTTGAATATATGGGCAAAGAGATGTTTTGACTAATAGAGCATCACAAGGTGAGCACTAGGCAATCTAATAGATATTGTGAGAACAGGATGATCCAAAGATGATGACAACCTGTTAGAATACTGCTGAAAAATCCTGTGAACTTCACAGCAATTGGGCTCTGCCCTACTAAGCGTGTGCTGGGCACGTGTGTGCAAAATGTGTGAGTTTTACTGATTGGGGATTACACACGCAGCAATTCCACGTTAGCTGACATTAAAATAATTCCTCCTCAAATACTCAGAGAAGATGCTGACTTGTGAAGTAACAAATTGAATGCTGAGCTACTGCTCTTAAGATTATGCAGGGCTTAGTGGTTTGAGAGATTTAAGTCACTAACAGATCAGCTAAAATCCAGGATTTTTTCCCTCCTAAAAATCCACACTTGTAAATTAACATATTTTTAAATTGAAACTGCAATAATACAACTTAATTTAACTTGGAATAGTGTCCTACATTATAAATTGTGAATCATCCAGGAAAATACTTGGCCAGAGTACAAAGCTGCATGCAAGTTCACAAGGAACAAACAGCAACTCAGTTCCACCTATTTTAGCTGTAAATCCATATTCAGCAAGATAATAATAATCACTGTATTAGAAAAAATACATTTGCTTCTGCCCACGAACTAGGAACATTTTTCTGTCCTGAGCACCGTCTTGCTGCAGGTTACTATTTCTACCTGAGCCAGCTAATTTAAAGTTTATTTTGGATAGCTCTAAAAACATGCTCCCATCACTGCCATGACTGCAACTTAGACAGACTCCATGACAAGTTGTATTAGCTCCCCAATATATTTGCAGTGGAGCTCTGATGAAAAAAAACCCAACCAGGATAGATTCCATCAGACCTACGTGACTTAAACCCCGCTGCCAGGCAGTTCTGTGCAAGACATTTGGTGCTCTTGCACAGGGGAAAGGGCCCAAATAAATGAGATGAGCTTCAGATTAGGTTTTAGCCATCTTCCCAATAGATATGTTGAAGCAGCAGCTATAAAGTCCTTCTGCCTCTGGCTGGTGGCCTATCCCCACGACACAAAGGGAATTTTCCTGCCCTGCTAATGAAATGTTGTGCCTGTGTATCTGGCTGTGCGGATTTTGCTGACTACGATTCCATGCTGCAGCAATGTTATTTTACCTTAAAATTTAAAACCTTCACATCGGAAACCAATTTGAAAGTTCAGCTATCATACAGCTTTTATAAATGTTGCTAACATATCATGGAAAAAGTCACAAAGCCAGAATGAGATGATTCTCCACTCTTGTAGTTCAAATTACTCGAATTACACCTTTCTTGCACTCTTATGTGAGTGACTGATATCCAGGTGCCTGATGAGCATTTGTTGTAGAAATTATATTAATAATTTCCCTATTTCTTTCACTCCGATCCATAGGAGCAACAATTATGATTGATATTTTATTCTTTTACTGTCCCTTACTGTCCTTATTCTTTTACTATATTGCATGTAGCACTCTCTGAGAGTGCTGTGTCAAATTTACTGAAACTTTACTCAGGAAAAGTGGCAATACACATGGCCACTCAAATTTCCTCTACCTCCAGCTTCAGCATTTCACCTACATGAATCTATAGCTGTTTTTTCTGGGAATGTAATAGTTGAGGACAGTTAATGGCAACAGAGGAAGAGGCAATGCCTCAGAGTGATAAGGCGGTCCTGAAGAAGCCATGGTTGGGCAAAAAAAAGATTAAGCAGCACACTTATTTGTGAAGTGATGCTGAGTGATGATTCTGTTACTATCAGGTTGTAACATATGTTCAGGTCAGCAGCATACATATTGCATCCTCAATTTCAAAATTAATTTTTTGGGGAAAAGGATCAACGTTCAATTTCCGAAAGCCAAAACTTCGGCTGTTTGAGGGAGGGAAGCTGGCCCAGGTTGCAGGAGATTAGAGGCAACGTCTGCTGTGACATGTCTGCTGCCACTTCTCAGCTGCCTGCTAATGCACTGTGCCACACAAATTTAGGAGGGAGCACAGCTGATGCTGGCAGCACTCTGTGATCCCTGCCCTTGCCATGTCCTTGGAATTCCATGCAGCCCTCCTGAAAAGCTGTGTCACTTTGCTACCCCTCATTCCCAGCCATGGCAGAGTCCCCATTGCCCAGCAGGGTCCCAGCCCTGCCCTGCAGGGTGACAGGGCTGACCACACGTCCCTGCTCTACGCGTGCTCCTCATGGCAGCAGCACCACCCAGGAGCTGAGTGCATCCACCACCCTTTGGCAGCTTGCTCCTAATCAATCACCCCTCTCCAGCCAGCTCTCAACCTGCTGCTCTTGGCCCACTGCCTTGTTATCGCTCTGCTCCTTTCCTCCACCGAGCAGACTGGCTGTGGTCTCAGAAAATTACCCTTATTTTTCTCTACTCAGGGACTGCAGACCTCTCAACATGCTGCCAGCCACATGCTCTCCTCGCTGGTGAGATGCTCTTTCCCTCACACACATTAGAGCTGTGAGTCTGGAGAAGATTTTGTGCCTGCAGGGACACAAAAAACCAGCCTGGGAGCCAATACAGCAATAACAGTAATAGCAACAATAATGCACTGAATGAATCCATGTAAGAAGTGACCTGAAGTGCTCCAGAATGGATAAAGAATATCAATCTTTGATTCATTTTTGGATTTAAAGCAACAACAATGGAGCTGTGTAACATGAGCATACCCCTTATGATCCAAACAGGACTGAGCTAAATATAATTTCACAATAAATGTGAATGAATGAGGTTAAAGATTTATTGTCATACCACAAAAATTCCCCAAAGCAAACCAGAAATATTCCTACAATATAATGGACATTGGATAATTGTCTGAATTCATAGACAAGTTGCCATAGTACCCCTGACATTTCAAAAAGCAGTAAAATGCCTCACATTTTTCTCCTGTGCAAATGCAACTGTGGGGATATATTTCCAAGGACTAGAGGAAACTGCTGCTGCATCAGTGTCACCCTGTTCTCGTGCTAAAGGCTCAAATTGCAGTAAATTAAGAAACTGTCTCCCTATTTAAACAAAACCACAAGAAACACCACAAGAACAATCTGAAGTTGGAATGACATGACATCAATACCCCAAAGTCATCAGAACCAATGGGTGTACCACAAGTTAATGCATCAAGAGATGTAAACTGAAAGATAGTAGGAGACCGCAATGCTACATTCAAGATTTTAGCACCAAGAGTTTTAGGGGATTTTAGGTCATTTTGCTGTTACTATTTGTTCATTTTTGCTGTTAACTGTTGAAAGTTTACAGGAGCTGTAATGGAGAGAGGACATCCATCCAGCACACTCCTTGATGAACAGTAGATCAAAGAAAAGAAAAGACCTACATTTATGGCAAACATTCAAACAAAATTTTAAATTATACTGGTAAGAGAGAGAAGGAAAGCCACAACTGCCCTACAGGGCATGTTCTGCTGGCATAAAGCGGTGATTCCTGCTTTCCCTGGGGTCACAGGTCCATAAAATCGCAAAAAATGCCCTCTGTACTAAGCAAGAGAACAGGTAAGTTCAGGCTCCACATACTGTCTCTTACTTTGCAACCAGAGGGGGACATTAGTGAGAAAAATGTACCAGTTTCATTTAAAAAAAAAAATCTGTAAAAGTATTTCATTTGCTGGGAAAAAAAGCAGGAATTGAAGCCATTCATCTCAAAGGAAAAGAGATGAAACAAGCATGAACACTCTTTGTCTAGATTTTAAACTGGTAAAATATTTGGTTTGTGTGTCTTGGTTCAAGAAAAGTAAATCTGGAATCAGATTCACTGGTTCAACTTCTAGTTTGCTTCCAAACTTTGCTTACTTTTGCAATTTATTACAGATATGACTGAAAATATACACATGGGCACTTTTTGTCCTAATTATTGATACACAAATGCACAGGCTGTATTTTAAAATAGCAAAGGCAACTCAAATGATATAAAATATGACTTTTTAAATTCAAGTGCCAAAATATGAACCAATAAAAGAGAAGTAGTAGATTTCTACTGCTCTGAATTTTTCTAAGTATGACAAAATAGACCTAGGGAAGATGCTTGAAGTGGATCAGAGAGGAGACCCACTTCCAGACAGGAAAAAGAAAAAGATGCTCGGGGGTTCCAACAGGAGGTTGTAGTGAGGTGGGGGTCAGTCTCTGCTCCCAGGAAACAAGACAAGAGAAACTTCTATGATTCTAAGGTTCCTGTGATGACAAGAGTGACTGCATTTGTTCATGGAGGTGATTTACATATACAGGAATCATGTAAAAAAATAACCTCTCCACCCTTTGGGGTCAAGAATGGGGAGGAGGAAGCTGGAATAATGTAATTGAACCCAGACCTACAGGAACATCAACATCTAGTGGTATTTGTTAGTAGGAAATCCTGCATCAAAAGCAGTTCCAAAGAATTTAAATGAATCTGCAAGTGTTTATTAATATTAAAAATCTTCTCTGCTTTTCCCTTTTTGGGAGTTATTTCAGGGTCAGGATCAAAACAAGTATTTGTTTATTTCTAGAGCATAGGTAACAAACAAACTTCAGCAAATCCCATAAATCCCAAACCTAAAACTTTAACTTCAATGCTTTTTACTTTTTCGTATTTTAATTCTACTCCTGCTACTAGAGTTACTGAGGCAGAATTGCCTTTTGCTGTTTTTCTAGCATAAATGCAAAAAAAAAAAAAAATCCCAAAAAAAGTAGATGGAAATAATAAGAAGACAAGATAACACTGGCTATTCTAGTAGAATTGTTTGCTCTGCATTTCAAGAAGTGGAACACAGGCAAATACTTTGTTTCATGTAAAATTCAAAGCCCTTCTTTAAGCAGAGCTGGGTACATGGATGAGTGATTCCCTCTCCTGTTTATGCTTCTCCGACTCAGATGCTTTCCAAAGTCCAGTTTCCACTTCCTTAAAGTCACCCACAAAAAGTCCTGCTGGTTTTCATTGGAGTCAAATGGTACAACAGGATTACTCTTTCCACTTGAATTTGGGACCAAGGAAATGAAATTCCAAAGCGTGACCCTGAACCCACATATTTTACATATTGGAGAAACACCTGGGTCCAAACCAACTGGGAAGTTGGTTTGGATTTTTTTTGGTTTTTAATAACTTGATATGCATTCCTGAAATGAAGTTTAACTCATCCTATGAAAGCAAAATATAATGAAAGTCTCATAAATTATTTAAGGCTGGACATATATATTGGCTCCAGCTACACAGAAAAAGAAATCTACAAACGCTGCCAGGCTGTGAGACAAGAGTCTTACGGCACAATATGTTCTTGTTCATTAGTTTTCAAAAACTACATTAACCTTTTATATTCTCATTATGTTGTGATTTGTCTTATTTTCTAAGATTACAAGGAGTGACACAATTGAATTTTGCCACCTCTCTTGTCCACTGTTTCAAAAGCATTCAGCATCATTACAAATTAAATGGCACAATAACATGGTCAGTATTTCATTTGCTGCTTCACAGCTGTTAGAAGGTGTTTTTCTGATCTCAAACAGGAGAGGGGCAGCCAAATCTCACTGGTTCCTCTTGGCTGCAGGTTATTCCAACATACATGGGTTATTACTAATATAGATTTAAATTATCTGCCTTCCTATCACTTGGATACAATGCAATCTTTCACTGAAAGAAAACAGTTGGTAAGTATTTTCAAGGATTTTTTCTTTTTCTAAGCTGGATTTCAATACTTTTTTCCAAAAAATAAAACAATTTTTGATAGATTCATACCACTATTCCATCTATAAATATCAGCTCATCTCTGCAAGAGACGAAAATACAAAATGAAAGCACTTAAGAACAGTGGTCATGGTAAGGACCTACCTTTGCTCTTGTGAGTTGAGCTGCAGTCAGTCAGTTCTAGTCTGGAGTTAACAGGTGTGACCCTGCACTTACAGAGTTGCATGGACTCCTGCCCCTCATCTCTGAATTGACAAATAGGTCAGATCTCCCCAAAAATTTAAAATTTCCCAAAGCATATGAATATTTCCTAAATGTCCATGACACAGAAGTATTAATAAGCCCGGAGAAATAAGGGTAAAGCAAAGGTTTCTTAGTATGCTACTAGAATAAACAGATTATTAAATTACAACTTATGAATACATTTTCTGGATCCATTTCCCCTACCCATTCTAAGATAAAACAGGGATTCCAGCATATCTTTACAAGTATTCATATGCATAGGTACCCACCCATCCATGGAATATTCCTTGTGGTTATCACTGTAATAATGGGACATATTGCACTAAATCAGTACTTTTGTGCTCCATCTTGCAGACTTTACTGATATGGTGTGACAGTTCCAGCACCTCTTAAATAGCCTTCTAATCTTTATTCACTTTGAATCACACATGAAAATTTAATTATGTGCAATTCTTCCATCAAAGTTGTCCTAATCTACTACAGCCAATAATGTGATATTGTAAAAGGAAAAACCATTAAATTTTACAAGACGGGTATTCAGGCAACCTTTTTTTTTTTTTCCCCTGTGAGATGTTTAATCATTATCTTAGACTCATATAGCTATCTGACACTGAACAGAAAGCAGCCCCATCTTGTAGAATCCTAGTGCTAACAAAAATGCAGAGGTTAAAATTGGAGCTGGTCGTGTAAACATCCAACCTTATGAGGATTTGCTGCCACAGAAAACAGATTAGCAGGAAATTTAGAATCTGGTCTGTTTGGAAAGCTGCTCTTTATGATAGCATTTCCTCTATAATAAGCATCCTGAAGCATTTCTCTTAAATGCAGAAAATACAGAAAGCAATGCCTACAGAAATCTCAATTTTTGTTTCAAGCTGAAATTTCACTTCTTAAAAATGATCTTTCAACCAATACAGCCACTTTTAGGAAAATACAGCAAAAAATTGGATTATGGAGTTTTGATAAAGACTTTCATATCCTGATCAAAGCCAATGTGAAGTATTACATGACCATGATCTAAAGCAGATACCAAAAAAATTACATTACCAAAGATAACTGTGCATGTGCACATTTTCCTGTGCTTATGTGTTCTTTCACATGAGTCTTTGCAGGAACTACAACACTGATACCAGGGACAGGGTTAGTATTGCCACATTGTCACACTGTGCTTTTCTTCAGCTAAGGACAGAACCCCTTTTCTCTTTATGTCAGAAAATGTAGAGACTTTATACTTTCAGGAAATAAAAAAGAAATTTTAACTCTCTGCAGCAACTAGATTTGCATCAGTTTGCTAAAACAAATTGTCAGTCATAAAAACCCCCAAACAAACGCCTCTAATAATTCTAGGGGGGGTTTTACCACACCATAGGAATTGTGGTAGAACAAGAACATTAATTATGATCTGCTCTACTTTTTGTTAAAATGAAAAGTATGTGAGATTCACTTGCCCTCTCTCTGAAAAGAGAAGGACATTCGGTAAAGAATTCCTCCTAGAGTAACTCTACACCCCATTTTTAGAAGTCTGGACAAAGGTATTCTACACAAAAATACACTAAGAGAAACAGAAATTACATGTCAAAACAAAATCTGACGCAAAGTCCAGCAAGGAAATAAAATCAAGTTGCTCATTTGTGTAGTTCAAATAAGCAATGAGAACATGACATACACTAACATATCAAGTAGAAAAGAATTCATTTTTCTGAAACCAGTTATTAGTTTCTCAAATCAGAGCTGATGACTCAAACCAAAATGCTTTAAGCACCCCTAGTTAGTCACCAGACCCTTTCTATAAGATTTTATATTATTGAGAACGGTTTCAAACACGTCATTCCAGAATATCAGTGATAGATTACAGTGTCAGAGCCGTCTCAAATGCCAAATTTCCTATATCCTTCAATAATGAATTAACTTTTTGCTTAATGACTAAAAGTTTAATTAATTTACTGAAAACAGGCATAACTAACCATTCCTTTAATTAAGAAAAACCATTAAAATCCACAATTACCTTTGAAATTGTTCGAAGTTTAAATGTTACATTATTTTATAAATGCTTATCTTTAATCAAGTTTAAGAAAAATGACAAAGTATTAAGTTAAAAATGACAGAAGTTATTTCAGGATTTCTTTTATGCTATGAACATTGTATTTTAGCTCTCCTCTTATATTTCCCAAGAGACATGTGGACTCAATGCATCCAAGATTAATACCATTAATTAAAAGCAGGCACTTTTTACTAGCCACAAGTTTGGGTGGTTTTGTTTGTTTTTCCTTTTCCCAAAGGTTCTTTTTCATATGCAGGAAATGGATGGGGGAAGTTTTACAACTCACTTGCACATATATAAAAAAAATAAAAATTAAGCATGTTCAGTTGGATAAAGCCGATTTCACTTTTTATGAACACATTAAAACTGCTCATGAGCACAGGAGTACATTTCACATCCTTCAGTTTTCATTAGTAACTCAGATTTCATGCTCTGGGAGGTTTTTTTCTGGTAATTTGCCTCTTCTCTTTCCCAGATACCTGAATTTTCTTTTAATGTGAAAAAGGTAGTGGGAAAAAAAAAAGGCAAGTATTCTTGTTATGCAGGCATATTAAAGACCTGAGTTTAACATTACATTCCCTACTCTGAGGTCATTGTTTTCCAAATTATTGACATGTCAGAGTAGGATGTAGCACTGCTTCTACTGAAGTTGTAGTGCAAATACAAGCAGGTGAAGTTGTAAAGGAAGCCAAACACTTTAAACCATAAGCCTTTTCTAAGAGTATAAAAACAATAATTTTGTCCTCCTAAATACCCTGAAAAAATCCTGCTATCTTCCAGTTACACTTGAGCTACTGCTTTGTTAATTAGAAACAGGGCTGTTTCCCCGAAGCTCAAAACCAGCTGATAATTCCCTAAAACTGGGGAGGGTGCAGCAATCTGTGAGACAGGTAACTCCAGCAGCAGCAGCTGACAGCACAATGAGATACTCAACACTTCAGGAACATGAGTGAACAAACTGAGTCATCTCAGGTCACTCTCAAATCCTAGTCTGACAAAGAGCTTGGGGGTGGTGCGAAAAATATCCTAGTTTGATAGTCCTGGTAACACTATTTTAAAAACTAAAGACTTTTTTTTGTTTTTTGGTCCAACTTTCAAGTATTCAGAGAGACATTGCCAAAAGAAATATGTCAGAAGTGCATCAAGAATGCTACTGGTTAAAAGCATCGTGAGGGAGTGATTTATTTTTGAGAAAATTAAAAAAAAAAAAAATCTAAGTGCCTATCACTTACAGAATGTGAGATGCTTCATCTGTTAAAATATAATGTGAAAAAAAAAACCCCAAACTTTTCTTTGAAAATGCCATTCATTAACATTCCCTGAACTGTGCATACAAGCCCACTGAACTGCTGTCAAAAGTTGTCAGAAATTACCTGGAAAATGGAGCAGAAGTGAGATTATAAAGTTAGTTATGGCTGCTCAATTATATTTAGGGTCAGTACAGCCAAGGGATATCTACAAAACAGAAAGGAAAATTCCCAAGTTTCCAGATGAGTCAGCATTAACATGGCAGAGGAAAATCACTGCAGATGGATGCCCCAGTTTCGTCAGGCATCAGGGAAATGTATTCAGCATGGAGGAGCCTGAGTTTGGGCATTTATTTGATCAGCCTTTGACAAAAGAAAGCAATTTCTGGTGTTGGGATTTGTAAGCAAAGCTCGGAGGACAAGAGAGGAGCTGCCTCTGTGGCAGCCTGCATGAGTCGGTACACAGCCACAGCTTGGATGCAGAGAACCTTTGTTTTCCCTGCATCTCAAGAGGATGCACATACAGAAAAAATACAGAAAAGGTGATCAACTACAGTGTGAAGAACAACAAATATCCCTGTGAATCATAAACCTGGAAAATAGATCATGGGATGTGGGGTTGACAGAAGTCAACTTAAGTCATGAATGGCAAGGAGGAGGACAGCAACTGTTGAGTCCATCCTTCAACATAAGAATCAGGGGCATTATATGAAACTGCAAAAAAAAATTAAAATGTTGAAAGCCAGAGGTGGAGTTCTTCACACACTGGAGAACTCAGCTGTACTCTGACTGGCTAACCAGTATTATTGCATTTCACACTATTTTAAAAGGTATCTGAAGATGTTTTTGGAAGAACACAGGTCTTTAACTTCCTGAGCTGTAGACTGATAGAGATTGTGAGAAAATTCTGGAAAAACCTTTTTCTACCTGCTCTCATAGTACAACACAAGAAGCAGGACAGTATGGCAGATGAGTCTGAGGCCTGATGTAATATTCTCTGTGTTCTCCTAATAATCCTAGAAATACTCAAAAATGAAACACACTTAATAATAGCTACATATTAATTTATTCATAAGATTTATTGCTGCATAAATATTCAGCAAGCTGAAATTGTGAAAGGCCTCAGCATGCAAGCAGGCATTGAAAACCTCCTAAGCTTCAGATTAGCCAAATTCTTTGACACAGCCAGGCTGCAATAAGCAGATTTCTTTTCCTATGGCAATCCTTATAAATCTAGTGCAATCTCAAGTGCTAGCTCAGAGATCAACAGAAGCATCTTTTTTTTTTTTAATATTTCAATAATAGGCAAATTTTTAGAAAGCAACAGCAGAACACAACTGTGCAGATGTGCAAAATTAACACTATAAACTCAGAAACTGAGTCCACATATTTCCTCCTTATAAAGCATAATGCAATGTTATAAATTTAAACCCATTTATTTCTCTATTTCTTTACCGAAAGATCTGTATCTGCATGAGTTCCACAGGTTACCATGCTATTTTGTTGGATTAATGACAAAACCCCCATGCATGTATAATCAGGGTAATGTGGTAGCACATTTCAGTTTCTACAGGTCATTTATAATTTATGCAATTTGTTCCCTCTTTTTTAATGGCAACATTTTTCATCCGAAGTTGTGCTTCCCTCAGCTGCAAAATGGAGAGCCATTCATTTAATGTATGCAGATGGAAAACAGAAAAAACAGGTTGGACAAATTACAGCCTTGTATTTGCAAGAAAAGTAGAATTCTACAGCCTTCCTGGAGAAAAAACTCAGAAATGCACCTCAAAATATTGCTTAAAACTACAGCAAAAATATTTGTGAAAATATTTACCCTACCATTATATTGAAATAACTTGAAAAATAGTGACATTTTCTTTTATGAAAGACTTCAATGTCTGTTCTGCTTGTTTTGCACTAATTTTGGTCGAAAAAGAGGAAAACAAAAATATGAAAGTCACAACCAAGGTGAAAGCCACAAACACTAAAAGAAATTAAAGACCTAAATCTCAAAATTATGCGTATTGTACAATTATGAAACATATTTTGAGGAAATATTACATTAATTTAAAGACATTCAAACTAAATTGTAATAAAAACTTCTAAAAGGCCAAATTAACTTATGAATGACTAAATATTTTTTTGCTTTAAAGTTTTAAAGGCTAGTTCAATATTACTGAAATAAATTAAATACTAAAATACTTGGTTTGTTTTTTATATTTGCATCAGCACAAAAGAGTTTAGCTGATTTTATGCTCAATCTGGATATTATTAAAGGGTACCAATATCAGATTTTTTTATTTTGAATAACTTTTAGCGGCTTTATCAGAGCTGTCATAATAGGATACCTATATACTACATTAATACATTAATGATGTGAAGGAAGGGATATCTGTTTCCCTAAAGCATTTTTAAAAGGCTTAGTTGAAAATTGCAAATGGAACCCAATCTGCTCTATTTCACTTAAAAAAAACCCCAAAACTCTAGTCATAGATTTGTCCATAAAAATACTCAAGAGATAGACTTTTTTTTTTCCCCATAAATAAAGCACAGCTTTTCAAAGTTGCAAAGCCAATTGTAAGTCCTCCTGTTTGACTCCTTATTCAGTGGAACACACTGCAAGGATTACAGGGCAAATCTCTGTCCTCATTTAGAGCCAGGTTTCTCAGTCACCTTGCAGAGAGCATTGTTACTAATATAGTTTTGTTATCTATTTGCAAGGGAACAGCTTTCAGAAATCCAGTGGTTTGATTATGTTCAATGACCTTCTCAGAGAAAGGCACACACACATGCCTTCAGTCAAAAGTTTCTCTTTTTTTTTTTTTCTAAAAACATATCCTGTTCAATTCCAAGGAGATAGAGAAACAAAGGGAAAAAAATCATGAAAGAACAGCATTTATTAGAAAACTGAAGTTTCTGCACTTTATTTTTAGAACAGAATGTATTCTTAAGTTTATGAAGTCTAAGAAAAGGGTATCTCTAGTGAACCTATACTCTAAAGAAAGCTAAGCACTAAAAAAATGAGCTAAAAATACAATAGAATTTACATATTTATTAGCATAGCACTACCAAGCACTTGTCAGCAAAACTGTTTCTGTCAAAACCTTGGATATCACCCTTTTAAATTTCACTGGTTGCCTTTAATGTTCAAGAACTGTGACTTTTTTGGATTACAGCACTTAAATGGTGGTGTGTCCAACGGTAAAGTAACTTCATTTAAAGTTCAGAGTTGCATTTCTGGGCTCACAGAATTCTGCTAAACTAGAAGTCAAACAATATTTTCATCGTGAGAAAACACCTTCTGCCAATTCCTCACCGTGCCTTTGAAACTATTTGATTTCCTGGAAAAGTGCATTTCAGCTCAATTTTCTAAGTGATTCAGATGTACAGAAGCAGAAGAAAAAATATCAGTGATATTCAAGAATTTCTAGGATGAATTAACAGACACATGGACTCTGGAAGGCTATTCACAAAAACATCAACAAGGCCCTGAAGCACTGTGGTTTGCTACTCACAAAAAGAAATTTTTATATATATATATATGGAATGAATCAAATTCTGTTTCTGCTTTCTCCAAAGTAACAGCTTAAAATAAAATTGCCCATGTCTCAGGTGAGGATAGCGGTGCTCACCACCATTACCTTTGGTGTTCAGTCAAAATTATGGTGCAATGGTGAGTTCCTAAGTAGTCCTCCTGTTGTACTATTTTGTGAGAAAGCTTCACATTCAGTGAGTTTGACTATATGTGTCATTTTCTCACCTTTAACATATTCATTTTCTGTAGATTATGTAAGCTAAAATCTCTGGGAATTTAAAAATGCATCTCAGCAAGCATCTCTCCTTCTTAATATTTTAAAGATGTTTCCATTGCCATGTACAGAATTTTGTTTTCTGTTGTTCTGTTAAAAATTTCATGACATTATGCTATGTTCAGAGAAGGGCAAGAGTGCCTCATTCAAATGCATTGAACCCTGGCTGTCTACGATCTCTAATTCATAAATGGGGTGAGATCCTGGGATTTTTTTTTTTAATTTCCTTGCTACTATGTAACTGCAGAATGTGGTACAAAGAAAACTACTTTTTTCTTTCAAAATAGGTCTAATTGTGAAACATAAAATGGGTCCCTGAGAGAACAGGAGGCCTGTGCTGTAAGGCTGGATCTGAAGGGATCCTGGCTCTCCAGCTCTCCGAATTCAAAGGATCAGCAGAGTCATTAACATCGCTAGCAGGCTGCAAGCAGATAACACATTCTGTGAAAAAGCTCATCTCTTGCAGACTGTAATGTATGTATTCTGGACTTCAAGATAAAGAATGTGCAGCTGGCTGATGGAGGGAATGTCAGAACTCATTTGCCTCGCCCTGAGCAGAGCTGCTGAACTATCAGGAGTAATTCTGAAGTCAAGCCTCTAATGGACCCCTTACTACAGGGGAGGCTGGACTGGCAACACTGTGCCAGAGAAACCTGGAAATCCATAAAACTGAGCTCTCAGCTCCTCTCTCTTCAGAGGGGGAAAAGTAGATTGAAAGCAACCAAAACAAGAACAGGCAGATGTGTAAGGCAGGGCTGTCAAAGAGCAGAGCTGGGAACTCTTCCTCCTACTGAAAGTCTCTGTGACTTCTTGAAATGACAAAATATCTTTAATTCAACAACTAAATGATAGCATGCAAAGAAACTATGAAAATTGATCTGATATGACTGACTGATTTTTGGATCTGCTGACTGAGATCCATGGCTGATTAAACATTCATGATATTATTTGTAGGTTGCATCGAGCGTCTTAACAATAAAATCAATTAATTAACTATATTAATAAGGCTACACAACTGTTAACAGAGTAAATTCCATTTGAGACAATATTACAGTAGCAAAATACGTCTCTTTGTAGCAGCAGTTAAAGGACTGGGGACTTCTTAAGGATTCACATTTATTACATGTTAGTTCCTGAGATTTAGTTTTATATACAGCACCATGTTATTTTCAAAGTAAATCATGACTAGACCTTCAAATTGGAAAATAACATCCCTTTTTCTGTGTACAATATTTTCTAAGTGTTTCTCCACCTCTTTTGTGAGGCATACCTTTCTACCATACCTCATTAGGCCTCTCATCTACATTTTGCCTCACAAAATATGCTAAAAATTTTGTTCATTTTTGAGAGGCTTAGCATGATTTTTGCCTTCCTACTCTTTGTATCACTCAAGAGGATGAGCATGGGCATTAAACACATTGTTTGAGCTCATTGTGGATCAAACTGTACACCCTATGCATATTGGAAATTTAGGTCACCTTCCTGCCAACAGTCCCAAGGGGTCTTTGGGACAGCTGTAAAATACTGTAAAACACCATTTCCAGCAGCAGGAAAGACTCTGGAAAACTGGCTGCCAGAAAGGCTGAGTGGGAAATTGCTGCACAAAGGTTGTCCTGGTTAGTGCCAACACTCCTCACTGCCTTCTGCAGAAGAAGAACAAGGTGGCCATGCTGGAAAGATAAAGATATTTCACTCTCTTGGTGCATATCCTGAGAGACTTTTACTGAATTATCCAGTATTTTTAACAATTATTTCAGTGCTCTTCAAAGGTAAACTCCTCAGCTTAGCCGGGTTTTGTATGATTGCTATGCTAATAAACGCAGGCATGCAGCACAGGAATTATTCTTAAGATTAAGAATTCTTAAGAAAAGTGGTCCAAAAGTATGATTCAAAGGACAGAGTTGGTAAATAAAGCTGATACAGTGCTGAGACCTCAGATTCACCTGCAAGGAACTAACTTACAAGAGTTTCTCTTGTCACCATTGGGGCAGTTTCAAAACAAAGTCTCATAAAATTTTATCATGGTTTTGAGAATTTCTCCCTAAATTCCAGTTAGCCCACCAGAAGCACCATCTTTATAAAGTCCATTTACTGCACATATGTTTATGAAACAGTAGAAATGAGTTTCTGTTGTGTGAGTGCACACATATGGTAGAGAAGTTAAATTATTTATAACTACCATTGGCCAGCTAGATGGTAGTAACTCATTGCTATATCCACACCATTGCTACTCTGATTTTTCATACTCCATGTCAAAAACTGGCTTTGGGGTTGGTGTTTTTTTGGTTGTGGTTTTTTTTTTTTTTTTTTTTTGGTAAATATTTATGATGTTCCTGACATTCATACTCTGGGCTAATTAAGGTGGAAATTTGAATGCACTTTGTTAAACCATAAAGTTAAGCATAAAATAAAAACTAGTTACTTCTTTCTAATTGGTCTAGTGTAAAAGTTTCATTAAGCCAGGGCAGTGAATCAGAGTTCCTTCCACATCAGTTCTTGGATTTTGCTTTACTTGCTTTTTTCATGAGGAAAGAAAAAGGAGAAAGAATACACTCAGCAGTTCAGTAATATAATTAAATTCCTAACACATTTTAGTTTTAATAAGTAACCATAATTCTAATCTTAATTTACTACAGGTAACTAACGCTTTCTTTTTGCATAAAGGTGAAGAAAAATTAAAACAGGAGCATTTCCTTACTCTAAAAGTACAATCACTACTTTGGAAATATAGGTACTTTAAAATATAACTGTCCCTGTGCTACCTTAGAGTTTCAGCGTTGGGTTTTGGGGTGTTTATTTAGGTTTTTTGGTCACTTGGGTGGGGGTGGAGGAATGTGTGTGTTTATTTTTCTTAAGATTTATAAATTAGTTGGGACTTGGAATATTCATTGATTGTTGTAGATTTCTTATTTGTTCAGCATTGATCTTCAGAAAACACATGCTACTTTCTTTATTATACTCCCCTAGGGAGCAATTTCTAAGAGTTAAAATCTCACCAAAAATGGTGCCTCATTATCCAGTGATTAAAGTTATGTGACATTGCAGAGTCACACAACTGGTCACAAAAAGTTCTTAGCAACAGTGCTCTAACATGTATATTAAATGTTCCAACATGAAAGACTTCAATGCAAAAGCTTGGTTTATATTCACATCTAAATAATGAAAAAATATACGTAAATTACCATGATTTCTCGCATGTGTTGCCAGTTGGTTAAGGAGGAATTATGATGGATAGGCATCAGTTCTTGTACTGTCATGTTTTTGTCACTTGTCCTGCCACGTATTATAAGTTTGGACAGGGAATATTTGTTTTATCTTCAAAATATATATATATTCAGTAACACAGAGGACAAAGCTAGATGTTTTATTCTCTCAGGAAATTAGAGAGATTTGTGACTGACTTTGTTTTGTTTAGTCAAACATCCAATTAGTGTTGTTGTTTTATTAACTAATTACATTAAAACCAAGGGACCACTTGTCTAAATAACACAACCAGTTTCTTTGGGTGATTTTAAACACATCATAATCTGAATTTATTCAATTTTTTACTACTCATACTAAAAGCTCCTAGTTACTTACAAGTGGCATAGTTTTACAATCCTTCTTGTTTTGTAATTCTTTTGCTTCTTTCCCTTACAAAACATCATGATTTCAAATCAATACCTCTTAGAATCACTCTGCCATGTCATCCTGACAAATGATTAGCAGGGCAAATTAGTTTAGCAGGACACAAAACATTTATGGACAGACTTCCTGGGCTGCAGGACTGGGGTAGGGTGAGACAATGCTAACCCAGCTCCATGCTCTCACTAACTAAAGCCCTGGGCCCCTGCCAAAACACAGGGTCCACAGCTGGTCATGCTCTTCTCAGAAAAGTTTTCCTATCAGAGGGGTTTGATTTTACATATGCAAACGTGACATGGAGGAAAGTTAACTATTCAATTAACTGTATTTCTTACGGAGTGAGCATCTTTTTTGATCTACCATTGGGGTCAGAACTTTTCAACAGATCATGGAATTTGGCATAACACACCTTTTCCAACTGCACTGCAGGCATTTCCAGGATCTGTACTTTCAGAAAAAGTCTCAAATCTTACTTTAGCAGCCATGTCATCATAACATTTGCCTTTCTTCCATGCCATGAGTTACCAAAGGCAATTTTATTTTTATTGACAGATCTAAAGACAGAGTGCTTGGAAAAGAAGAGTAGCTGTCAACTGCCTAATTTGACTCATCACTCATTTTGCAGTATTTTCCACTAAAGAGTAAGAAACCATCAGGCATCCTGCACCACTTCTTGATAGACTTAAACAAAACTTGACACCAACTATTTTTGTTTAAAAAAAACCTGAATGTATAATTCCACCAGGACTCAAGCAAATTATTTAAAGAGAACACAGACATCACTTACATTTGGAGATGATTTATCACGCTGTGTATCTTGCAATGTTAGGCCTTTTCATATCTATGTAGTTACTTCATGGTTTACATTTAAGCATGGAACAGCTCCAGTGGCTTTCAGGGCACCAGCCACCATGTCTGACATTAAATACCCATTCAAATCTTTGCAAAACTTTGTACTAACCCATCCTATCTTCTACCAGCTTTTGAGACAGAAGAGCCCCTAACAAGCAATTTGTGACTTTCTGTATGTGCATAATGATATAGATCCGCTTATGCAGGATTTGCTGTTTCCTCTCCTTAGAAAAGTTGGAGGTTCCTTCCAATCTTTATGACTGCTCATAACTTCAGTATTTATAAGAGATACTTTCCAACTGCTTTTCTAAAAATGTGAATCACCTGTTAAGCACTGTGTTTCAGAATCACTTCCAGATTGGAGCACAGAGCATTTCAATCATCTTTGAATTTGTCTAGCTTTCCTAAAGGCAGCATGAGCGTTTAGAAATACAAGTGAACTTTATAACAGTCAATCCTTAAATGCTGTATAATAAGCTACAGACAAAAAATTCTATTTTTTTATTGACATATCTTTTACCCTCATAAATATTCCAATATATGCCAAAAATGCTACAGCTCTAAGAAAAAAACACTTTTATAATTTTACTATTATCCTTAGTCTTTGACTCATTCTATGAACCTTGGGTATGATTTCCATTTCCTTCTATTCAACATAATCTAGAAAGGTATTAAAGCTTGATATAACACAAAATAATATAATAAATATTTCTAATTATTTTGTTGTGCAGTCATCACAAAACATTTTATCGAGTTAATTAAATATAGTAGAGTTGAAATGCAAACAATTATTTAGCTTCCTAAAGATAGAGGAGATAAAAAATCTGAACTGGCTTGTTATGCTAACTGAAAGAAGAACATAAGAAATAAAAATGATACTCTTTTCTTCCCAAATTCTACTTTAAGAATTAATCATAAGTCCAGTAGGGGAAAAAAATCTCATATTAATTGACCTATATTACATTTTTATAGCTGGAGCCCCAACCCACTACTTCCCCTAGCATGAAGGCAATTTATTAAAGGCAATTCATTATCTTTAAATCTGAACTAAATCCCTGTTTTATTCTATTAAAAAAAAAAAAAAAAGAAAAATTACAAAACATTAGTCAAGGACTCCTAAGACAACTTCACTGTAGAAGCAACACATTTGTATTGTATATACATTTGGTAATATATATGGGATTATTCCAACAAGTTTAGTCCTAATACTACAAATGTTAAGAAAGAGTATGATGGTTTATTTCACTGAAACGCTCAAATAAACTTACAAGAACATTTTTATGTTTACACTGCCTTGATTCAACATTCCTATATACAATTTTCTGTGACATCTACCTCGCTGTTTCTGAGGAAAGGGGGGAAGATAAATGGGCCCTTCCCCCACAATGCCAATTTTTGATTGTTGGTGCAAGGGATTTACCCCAATAGGAAATGTCGAATGGAAAGGACTTCCTTTCTGTAGATTTAGGATGCAGCCTAAGTGGAACAGAATGAACATTCAACATAAAAAAATAAAAATCATCAATATATTTTAGGACAGGCATACTGCGAAGCTGTCAAATAAATTATGTTAATTACTGACCATCTCTAATTTTTAGAGCAGGGAATTCTTGTACATGCTTCTTACACGTACACTGCTCAGTAAGATCAAAGGATAATCACTGTGATGAACTGTAAAAAAGATTTCAGATGAGAGTGGAACTGGATATAGTTAAATTTCACACCATGTTTCTTTCAGCATGAATGAAGCACAGAGGATGTTTAGGGCGCTGAACTGGCTTTAGGGTTTCTCTCAATTTCTTCTAACTTCATCTTTTCCTTCTTGTTCTATCTTTCCTGTCACTGTGTGGCAGAGCTGCAGCCTTGAGTCATCCAAAACACTTCACTTTGCATGCAGAGTGCCAAGGACTGGAATTAGCCCCATTCCTTCAAATTTTTATCTAGCATTCGTTCCAGGACTCTCCCTAATAAATCCCCTAAACAGCTAAAAAGCAAATCAATACTTATTTCTGGCTCATTTGTTCTCCAATTATCAGCAAGTACTGAAGCAAAGCATGGACACTAATTAAGGAGAAAAAAAAAATAAAAGAAAAGAGAAAGGATGCAAATAAACACAAATTCCTGAAGAGAGAGAAAGCAAGCAGAGAGCAGCAAGGGCAGCAGCCCGAGGTCACAGTGCTCATGCCAGCTATGCCAAAGGATCCACTGCCTGCTCAGCCAGCTCCAATCCCACCTGGGCTGCTCCTCTTCACCCCAGATACACTGAAGGGGAGCAGCAAGAGCAGTGGGTGGCAGAAATTAGAAATGTTTTTCTGGTTTAGGTAGTTCTGTATCCAGCATTACATGGAATGGCGGCCAGCATAAGCCTGATGTTTGTTGGACAGGACAAGAGCTAAATAGAATCATATCTCTTGTATATTATAGGGGTTTTTAATACAAGAAATAATCATCCCTAAAACATCTGTTAGTAGCTTACTAACATCCACCCTGTTGTGCTCATTAGTGTGACAATAAAAGCACTGTATCAAAAACTTAGTGATGTGCATAAATATATGTTGGCCTCTGTCACTAAAAAATTACAGAAACATAAAAAAACCCACCCCCATCTCTCCCATCCTTCAGCGCTCTGGCCAATTAAAAAGCATGTCTGAAATTCATTTGAAGCCACAATCAATAGGGCAAACCTCAGCAGAAGGGAGGAGGGCCCTTCCAACAGGGCACACCCCATCCTTGAGCACCAAATGCCAGTAGGGAAGCCCTGATTTATAGCTGGAAATTTGACTCAGCACGTCCATAATCAGCCAGCTCCCTGCTGCTGGTCAACTGAGACAGAAATTCTTGGTTCATACTAACAAATGCTTTTCTTAGCATGGATTTTGCTTTGATTCTGCTATAGGAAATTCCCTTTGACCTATGAAAAAGTGCATTGGCCTCTTAGATGAAGTCTTCTCATTCTTAACAGGGAACATCAGCTGCATCACTCAACAACTGAAAGGCATTTGCTCCTGTGCACATAATCCTATTGTTCAACTGACTAGAGGAGTAATAGATTTTCTGTGTTTCCTCCCCCTTGTATCGAACTATTGTTGTGGCTCACAAGAAAACAACTCATTTGGAAAACAAGTAGAGCACAATAATTCCCAAACCCTCTGTTTTCCTTCAGCTCTATACTTTCACTGCATAGCAATATCTACAATACTTAATTCACATTTATCCCACTTCTTAAAGCAAAAGAACACAAGCAAGCGTATCCCCAGAAACCATATCTCGGATAATGAAATCCATATGCAAACTATGGAATCTCTACAATTGCACAGAGAATTTTCTGAGGACTCCTCTGCTTCTAATATATTTCAGCACGGCCTCATCAACAGACTGAAGTAGCTTTTTAAGTGGAGAGGGGCTTTTTGGATTTGATAACATATAAACACGCCATATAATCTTTCTTTCCTGCATGCTCCTCTCAGAACTGAGCCAAATCCACAGTGTGACTGTGTCAGCACCTCTACTGCACACCTTTGTTTTGGTATAAAGGGGAAGGAGAGAGCTTCAGTCTCCTCCATCACACCCTGATCACAGGTTCACTTATTGTCTGTTCTAGAAATTAGGCATGCTCCAGCTGCAAAATGCACTTGTTCAGAGTGCTTATTTTACTTTTTTTTTCACCTGAAGGAAATACACCTTGAGTGCACTCAGCCTGTGCTCAGCTGAGGGCTGCAAGGCTCCAAGGTCAGGTACAAAGCAAATCTGCACCTTTCAGCAAACCCACACTCCTCATGAGCCAGTGAGTGGATTAAAGTCTAATAATAATGTTAAAACTAGAGAAGAAGTGTTAGTAGTACATCAACCCTAGAAACATTCGACAGCTCTTTGAATAACAATAATAACGCTTCTTTACGCTTATGTTCAAACATAAGGCACAGAAGTTTTTTCTGTGGGAGTAAGCACATTGTAAATAAGAACACTGTAAATAACTTTCTCCTGTTCCATGTTTACTAGCACCTTGGCTAACCAGTGTTTTTCTTCATGCAGAAGATGGATAATTGTGTGCATATTCAGGCTGCCACCAGCCAGAGTGGCAACTCCATCCAAAGTTGACACATATCTCAATAAGCTCAACAGCATCCCATCCTTACAGACTGGAAATTTAGATTAGAAAGAAGCAATCCTTAGCATCTCACTGTATGGCTCTGCCTCATGTATTTATGGATAAAGAACATCCTTGTCAGTACTCTGCTCTTAAGGGAAATTGCAGATGGTCACAGAAGGTAGAAAGCAACGTCACCTCTGGAAGTGCTGCTAAAAGGAAAGTAAGAAAAGTCAAGGTTTTTTCCAATTACTCTGTCCTCTCAGTCATTCAGAGCACATCAACAGAAGAAGAAAGAGGCGGGCAGAGATTTTGTAACCCACTGATCCTTTTCCCTTACTGATTGTCACAAGGTGGCAGAGCCCACACAGGAGAGTAAATCAAGGTGTTATTTAACATATATTTTGGAACTTGCATACAGATGCCTCTGTCTGCTAATAAGTGAATTAACAAATGAGCAAAGATTTTGCCTCATAGAATTTTGTGTTCTTCATTCAACTGGTGCAAGTCAATTTAAATTATTTATCTGTTCACTGAATCCTAGTTTATATGCTGAAATATAGATCATAAAAACAATAGGACCCTCACAATGAGATCACACTACAATAGGGACTTCTTGAATCTTTGATAAGAAGTGTAGAGAAAATTGTATGCATGTGAGAATAGCCCAACCTTGCTACATTATTTCACCACACATTTTTTTTGTATTATCAACACAAAACTGGATGAAAAATGAGGCCAGGAAACAGTGCAGACCTTAAGTTTCACAGGTAATGCTATGGCATTCTATGTCTACTAGACATAATCCACCATATTTTACCCAGTAGTTTTGTTTTCCAAAATTTGAGAAATTTTTACAATTGTTTACTGGAACAACAGATTTGAAAACTTGAATTAGATTTCACTTTACCCAGAAGAAGTCCAGTTCTATGTTTTCATATTCTAGCAAGGCAGCAGTGCACTGAGCCACCCAAAAGCTCAAAGAATCACCGAGCAACAGCAAATTCCTATGACCTCCTCCATCACTTCACAATGCATTTAGGTCATATTTTCTTGTATATTCTCAACAAGAGATACAGGACGTGGGTTCAGAACAAGCTGTGTACCTTTAAATCTTCCTGCTGTCATCTCTCCTGGTGTTCTGGGATGACAAAGGTCCATTGCTAATTGTATGTAAGTGTACTTCCAGTGAATTACTTGACCCTCCCTCCCTGCAAATTATTCTCCACTCACACATCTTTCAAAGCACTAATTCCCTTCGTACCAAAGCAAACTTCAAGCTATACCTGTTCAGCATTTAAACTTTAAAAAGTGCAATGTGAACACCTGTTTTAGTTGGTAGCCATCTGTTTTCTCAAGAAATCAAAACCTTAATAACATGGAATTAACAGATGGAGAGTGAGGCCTAGACTGAGCAGGTTACTGTGTGTGTCAAGATAACATAAAAAGTTATATTTTTAATGAATCATTCACATCCTCCATTATTCTCTTCTCATCTATCTGGGCTGGTAACCCATCACCATTCATTTGCTCCTTAAGGGACTTGCCATTCAAAGGCAATTGAAGATCTTTTAGGATTTGGTCCACATGAAATGGATAATTAACTATTGAGAATGCTGACTGAAATTGGCAATTTCAGCAAAATCCCCGTAGCCAAATTCTAAAACTGATTGCACAAAGATTTTAGAAGGAGCATAAAATTTGGTGTGGATATCTATGTGTGTGGGGGAAAAAAATTAAATATCTTAATATATCAGTACACAGCAACTATATTTCCAAAAGAAATGTCTTCAAATCTGACAGCATCATAAGAAAGTGTGCAAGCAGACATTTTTATTGTGATAAAAGCACCTTTTTTTTTTTTTTTTTTCTTTTCTTCTATATCTATCACTTCTTCTGTGACACAAAGCCCTCCACAGTAGAAGAAGAGTTTTGATTACCTGGACTGGAGCAGAGTGTGCTGGGCACACTGGCAGGCCAGGACTGAGGTGGCAGGAGCATGGGCCAGTGCCACCAGAGCCACTGGCATCTCTTCCTGGATGCAGCAGCTGAGGGGCTGGGACCACCTCTGTGCAGCTCCAGTCCAAAAAGCCAGCTCAACTTTTCCTCTTCCCACAGGGCAAACCAAAGTGCCTTCAGAAAAGATCCGTTTAGGGAAAAAAAAAGGGGGAAGTATTGATTTGCCTTTTCTGAATGCTGAGGTAAATGCTGGGTAAATTGGAGCAGCTGGCAGAATAGGTAGAAAGGAAGGCAAACTTGAGTGCTACGCTAAAATTGTGTTCACTGCAGTCTTCAGAACAGTGAAACAGACTCTGCAGTGAAAATTTATGTTTTAGATAGACTTTAAATTCTATAGTAAGAATGCAAATGCAACTCACTCCACTAAGCTAGGTCAACTTAAAAAAAAAAAAAAAATTTAGTTTGTTAAACTTCCCACAGAGTATTTCGTTTCCAAAACATTATAAATTTCAAATTGCTTCTACTCCAGGACCCAATTAGCATTTGGGTATTTGACTGTCTACTATTGTCCTCTAGATTCCTGTATCTGCTTAAGTCCAGTTAAGTTCTGCACAACACACCAAAATAACAGTTATCAGCTCAAAAAACTAGGACATGGAAAAGAACAGGAACGTAATGCATGTAAACACCACTTTCAAAACCACTTTAACCAAATTGATTTTTCCCAATTTAGAAAGCCTCTAGCAAAATGACCTTCCTTACCCCACCAGTGTTTTTACTTACAAAAACCCTCAGGTAATTAGAGCATTCTAAAATAATTTGCAGTTTTTCAGCGGCATATACGTTTCTAAATTATCCATTTGTGTTTTTTTAATTTATATGCCTGTCGAGTTTCACTGCATCCTAATCTGTCGGGCTTGTGGTCTACACTTAGCCATTAACACCATTTAACAGTTGTTAAATAGTATTATCGCCTGTTGTTATCCTGATGTAGATTCAATTCCAGTGTTAATTGCTCTCGATGTGCTGCACATAAAACCCTCCCATGCCATATTCTGTGCGCTCTACTTGGAGGAAATCTGAAGTGCAATGGACTGTATGGTGGAACCCCAGTAGGGAAATTCAGTTTGATGAAAAAGCCATACACTTAGGAGAGTTATGAACTGAATAGTGACATGGTCCCATTTTGAAATGTCCAAAGAATTACGAGGCAGATTCAGGGTGACTGTTCAGAGCAGGAGCTTGGTTTCAAGCCAGCAGTGAAACTGCCCATCTGCTTGTCAGTGATGTATTAGGAGATCATCCACACAATCTATTCCTACAACATTTCAAGAATTGAACAGTTTGAACCCAAAATACACCTCATTTTACCTTTCTTAATTTTTTAATTACTTGAAATCAAAGTGGATGCATTTACTGTAGGGTTAGAATGGTGGTGTGGTCTCCAAGTGGGCCAGTGCCCACTGCTGGAGTCCAAATCCTCCTTTACCATGATGAGAAGTAGCTGCACCAATGCAACAGCAAAACTTCAGGCAGGAAGAGCAAATCTACCAAGTGAACAGAAAGTAATTATTTTTCTTCATTCTACAGAGCTGAACATTAAATCCTGTTCTGAGTTTTGACCAGAATGTGAGAATTAATGGTCCTTCTTTCAAGTTCTGTTTCTGTTCCCTTCCATTCCCTTCCCCACCATTTTTTTTTTTAAACCAACTTTCTCCTTATCCTTGACAGTCTTTAGGGGAAATCACTGCTGCCAACACACTTCCCACTGCTGCCATCAGGCAGTTCTGATGCAGTGTGATAGAAAAGATGTGGTATGTGCCTCTAAGATCAAAAGAAGTGCTGACTGTCTCTTGAGACACAGATCTTCCAACCCAGTTCCCCTCACCCTGGCCCTCTCCACTGCACAGTGTTGTTCCCTTCAGAAGTCAATATTGGCTACTAAAGTTAATGTGCTTCTGTGGAACTGCACTCCCAAATGTCTAGACTTCAAGTGAGGATTCAAAGTGAATCACCATAACCAATTTTTAAGGAAAATTCCCTTTTAAACTTTCAGAGAGATTAATAACTTTACGTTTGCATACTGGGCTATTACACTCACAGTAATGCAATATTTTGAAGTTTAAGCATTTAGTGCTCCCACCTGTGCAATTCCTGTTGATTTTCTGGGCCTTACATAGATATCTGTTGGAATTACATCAGAGTTATTTAAAAAATCCCCTGATGAAATACAGAATTTGGGATATTTTCCTTTTTTAAACAAAAAAAACCCCACCACATAGGCATGTTGAGTATACATAGAAAATCCCTATACCAAGAAATGAGTACCAAAAAGTAAGTACCAGAGTACTTTTCAAAATTAACTTCCATTTAAAAATAGAAAAGCCACCACTTCCTCCTAGCATACCTTTGCCAACTTAAGAACATATGCACGTCCAAAAATGAAAAAACAGATAAAGAAACTTATTTCCTCAGGAAGAATATTGCAATAACTCCTAAAGTACTATTTTTAAAAAATGAAAAAGAAATATTGCTACTTTCCTCACCACTGCATCCCTGGCCATCCTTTTATTTTCTACAATAAATAGATCATTCAATCTTTAAAGATGAGGTCCTGAACTCACCACAAAAAAAGCTGAAAGAATTTTGATTTATGACAGATACCTGCAAAAATAAAATATTCCTCAAAGGTATTGGATAAACTCAATGAAAACTTCTCCTATTGGTTATTTATGAATTATCCCCAGGTCTGTATTTCTCCATCACTTCAAACAAACAAGTTTATGGACAAGAACAACAAAGATCAGACCACATAGAGAAATTCAACACGATAAGAAGCTTTGTTTATTTGAAGTTTAATTTCCTTGAGGAAGAAAAAAATAGATTTGAGGAGCCTCACTAGAAGTGATCATCTGAAGCAATAATGAGAAGACATTCTGTCAGAAGCAGAGCACTCTGCTCTGCTGGAATTCAAAGAATAAATGCAAAATCAGAAATTGTGCAACTGCTGTAACACAAAGTATTTGTCACATACATTGAGTGGCATTGATACACCTAAATCCTAACACTGTCATCTGCATCCTTTTATTCCTAAAAACAATGTAGAAAATGATCATATTATTAGCCAATATTTCTTCTCCTTGCAAAGCAAGAGCACAACCCTTATAAGCATCAATTCAGCTGTATGTCCAGTGCCATAATTGTAGCAATATGCTATAAAAAGACATAGCAGGGAACAATAAGAAAGTGAATAGCCTGGAATTTCTCATCTGTTCTATTTTTTCAGGGCAAACCCAAGTTCTCAGTTAAACTAAAAATCTCTTCAAAACTTCTGGACATCTGTATTTCAGATGACACACTTAAAATGGTAGAAAATATAACCTTGTAAAGAGAAAATTATTTTCACAAATGTTTTGAAGACAATAATCCAACTTTTTGAGTATCCTTCTGTATTGAGAATGATACCCCCATATTTGTAAATAAGCACATTTATATGTTCACTATGCTGTTCTTATATTCAATTTCTTGGAAAAAAAACCCCAAACCAACAAAACAAACCCACTTTTCATTCCAGAGGAGGCTACAAATGATTCTGCAGTAGAATCTGTTCAAGTCTCTGGCAGCATATAGACATGTATGATTTAAGAAATAGAAGGAATGCTGGGCTGCTGCCATCTATAATTTTTGGTAATATCTATGTGCTATTAAAATTATGATCATCTGGAAATATCTTCTAAATAGCTACATTTACTAGACCAATAAAAAGGAGTTATAATCATAAATAAATGTCTAGCCCCATATTAAACATATATCACACAAAGTATCGACATATTGATTTTAAATAATTTACAGTTCCAGATAATTGCAAACCTGGATTCCAAGTTGCCAATAATAGCAAAGTAATGCATTTTAAAATCCTTGTACAACCAAACTACCCATTGTTTTAGCTTCAATTCCAGCTATTAAAATAACCAAAAAAAAAAAAAAAATCCACACATCTCTTTTACTGCTCCATACTGCAGGAAGAAAAGAGACTTCATTACTTTTCAGACTGGCATGTCAATATTTATTTAAAGGACTTTACAGTTGTCAGGAGAGTCCTTGAAGAGGTGTCCAGAACTCAGAAATTGGAAATCTTATTGCATAGTGAATCTCTTGTTAGCCATATCCTGGGTTCCTAGAGAAATTTCAGTTTCATTAGGAGAGACCAGGAATGAGATGGGAGGCTGCAATGAGACAATGGTCTCTTACACACAGAAAAGCTGAAAGGAAGCAGAAGCAGCATTTGAAAGAGAAAAATGTTTCTAATTATCCTGCAGCAGTGTTTCCCACTAATGATTTGTGTCTGTTATCTAAAAGCAAACACAAAAAACACACCTAACAATATGAGAATAACATCCTCTCAAGTTTTATGTATCACTAAAAATATGGAAAGCAGGGGAAATACTTTTTTTACTTTTTTGTCATATGGATTTCATAGTAACATCAGAGTATTTAGCATTTTCTGCCCCAGGCTGGGCAGTCCCAGCTCTCTCAGCCTCTCCCTGTAGTTCAGATGTTCCTGTTCTGCAATCATCTTCATGGCCCTTCCTGGGCACACTCCAGGATTTCCCTGCCTCTCGTACTGGGAGCCCAGCACTCGACCCAGCACTCCAGGTGTGCCTCACGCAGCGGAGAAGAGGAAAAACCTCTCCTCCCTCACCCTGCTGTCAACACTCCCAACCAGGGTTGCACCCAGATCCCCCTTCTCATTCCCTCAAAACTTCCCACTTTACTGCAGAGCCCCTCCTTTTAAGACCTGCTAGTCTGCATGTTCTATCACATATTATTTTGTAACAGCCCAAGCTACCTCTCTTGGAATTAAGTTTAGATCAAGGAGTTATTTTCCTGTTGCAATGTCATTCTTTGGTGCATGTCCAATATATGTGTGTATTTACTATCTATTTGTATTTGAATAAAATCATCCTTTCTGTATCAACTTTCTAAAAACAACACAGGTGTAGCTTTTTTATTATTATTATTTGGTGCATTTACTATTTTTTAAACATATATGTATTCTGAAGGCTTTTAGCCTTTTATTTGCTCGCTTGACATCAAATGGCTCTACTGATTCCTAGTCAAGCAGCTGTTTCTCACACAATTTCTTGCTCCTAACACAGCAGCGTTTAGTGGGGACAGTAGGTTGTTAAGAAAAAAAAAAAGTAACTCTCCCTTTCACTCAAGATCTACAGATATCTCAACAAAAAGTATTCCAAAGAAAGTCAGTATGTTGTAAAACATGCAACCATGTTAACTTATTTCACATTCACAATCAATAACTGTACATTAAAATTAGTTTTAGTGTATTCATACCAAAATATTCCTCTGCTATATGCTGTATGTCTTCAAAATGTTGCAGAAACAAAAGTCATAAAACTCCATATCAGCCATCTAAGCAACAACAAATCATAAATAACTAGTAGCTAATAAGAATCCAATATTGAATATTCTGTCCAGAATGTACATTAGTACATTTAGATACTGTAAGGACAGATTTGTTTCACTCTTCACAGGAAAACAAAGGCTCTGGCCTCAAAATCCTTGGCCACAATAATCTGTTCCTCTAGGAATGTTATTCCCTTTCAGGGCTCTGGGTAAGCAAGAGTGTCAGTCTTTTTTGCTGCAGGGTCTGTGCTAAACTCAGACAACACCAATGGAAAAGGAAAGTAATGGGAAAAGCATGAAAATTTAAAAAAACAAAAAAAGCTCAGAATTTCTCTTTCCTTTCTTCTTCCTACTTACTCACCATGTTAACAATTAATATTCTCCTTTAATCAAAACCCCAAACTGTTAGTCTTCCATTTAAAGCTTGCCATTCCAGTGTGAGGAGGATGACTGACTAGCATTGTTAAATAATCTTTGTATTGGACAGATGTGGCTCCCATTTTACATCACCTTGTTTATGGGACCGCTGGTTGTTGACTTATTACTTGAATACTCTTCCTAATCACATCATGAGAACTTAGCATTGGTTTATTTCTATCTACTGTTGCGTAACTGTATCTTAGATACTCTACCTTCATTTTTTTCTTCCTTTCCACGTATATTTTTCAGATTAGGCTGCATAGATGCCCAAAGATGTTTGAACTCTTGGATCCCAGCCCCCCAGATGCCACACACCTCTCTTGTGAGGGTTTTCCATCAAGCTGAGAGTGAAAGACAGACACAAACCACACGAAGCAGAGCCACTGTCAGGCACTGACAGTGCAGAGAAGCACAGACAGATAGATAACAGCTCGTAGGGTACTAAGTACCCTACAATTTATTGAAGCAAATAGGGGAGAGTTGAGTGGCAAATTGCCTGCGCTGTTCACAAACCAGCAGGCGACCCTGTTTGCCAGCCGTCCAAAATTGCTTCTGGGCAATTTGGCACATTTCTACTCTGTTGTGCTATTTCTTATGGCATGACTTTGAGTTTTGATCATTCCCTGTTGTGCAAGATCTTTCCAAACACTCATAAAACTTCTGAGAGTGATGGTAGTAACAATGGAACACAAGGAAATCATTAGCCGATCAAACGAGCATTGAAAATAATTTGAATTCAGACAGAAAAATAACTGTTTTCAAAAGGATTCAAAAATGCATTAAATACCAAAAGAAAACAAAATAAACCAAAAGCTCGACAAAACTCTCTACCACAGCTGAGAAGAAATTTCTATCTTAAAGAACAAAGCACAGGAAATTTGTGAAAAAAGTGGTACAAGAAACAAAACCATCTTTTGCATATTAAAAAAGATAGATGTGGAGGAAAACACACAATGATCCAAAAATACAGTTTCATTTTAGGAAGTTATTTCTTTTCTCCTTAAGGCATGAAAGTTTACTCTTAAATTATGGCAAGAAGTCCTGCTGAATTCCAATTCAGGAATCCAGGAAAAGGAATTTCATAGCTAGAGTAGTGTTGGACC
Source organism: Brachypodius melanocephalos (assembly GCA_013398615.1). NCBI lineage: Eukaryota > Metazoa > Chordata > Aves > Passeriformes > Pycnonotidae > Brachypodius > Brachypodius melanocephalos. The sequence goes on from VZSR01003209.1 coordinate 1,154,173, forward strand.
TGCTGATATTTCTCAGCACTAACCTGATATGTACATTTGTTCTGAGAAATTAGAGGAAACTGCAGGATATGAAGCAAATTCCACTATAATTTTGTGATTAATTTCTGTGCCTGATAATGCATGTGTATTTGTATTGATACCAAAATCATACACAGATTATAGGAGCAGGCAGACAGAAAATAAACTGTAATGGTGCTTAAAGTGGAAAAAAAAAAGGGCCACACACCACATCTGTCTTCAAAAAATAAAAAGCCATCTAAAAGATGAAAATATTCAGACATAAAGCAGAGTGTACTAATACACACAGTACTGGAGGCCCAATGGAAATGCATTTCACCTGTCCAAAAACGTTTATGAGGACAATAAGAGACACTCTCTCTAAAAGGCCAGGTAAGAAAGCTTTTGGAAGTAAGAAAGCTATTTTGCAGAAGGTGAAGTTATGCCTAAATCAAGCAATAGAGAGGATTATAAATCTTGACAGCTTAAATGTAAACACCAGGCTAGCCCAAAGGGATTGAGAAGTGATTTGAAGATGACATGAAAATTAGTAAGCAACCATTTTTCTCAGGAAAACAGCATTGCTACAGAGGGCAAGCAGATGATGATATTTAAAAGAAAAATAGGAGAATGAGCCAATAAAATAGAATACCATAAGAAAGCTGAAGGATTTTCTCATATTTGGATTTATCAAGAAGACTGCTTGTGTGCTAAATTTTTTTTTTTAAAGAATGTTTGAGGAACTCTTTGAAATTAAAGTATTAGTCCAAATTCTTGTAGAATAAACTGACAGGTGGTACAGTGACTAATCATTATTTGCCTAAGGTCTTTAAAAACTCAGGGATAAAATATCCAAGCTACTAAATCTATCAGGAACTTATCTCTTAAATTGCTTTGATGGCAAAAACGTAGCAATTTTTAATAGGTTTAGGGAGGATGCAAGAATGAGGAATGCCCTAAATAAAATAATCTAGATTGATATGATAATTAAGAAAGAGGCTAAGTATCTTCTGTAAAGGGAAGTCATGCTTTCCAAATATATTTCTCTGGAGGGGTCACTGAGCAAACAGACAAAGGCAAGTAAATTATATATTCTATTTCCATATTTAAAAGACATGTAATAAGGTCTCTTGCTGACACCCACCAAGGAGCTAAGCAGCTATAAAACCACAAACCAGGCCAGATCTGAGCATTCTACAGGTTCACCTGTCATGTGATTGTGTCCCATCAGGAGGTGATTCAGTGCCACAAGGTTGATATTCTTTTGTCAACAGTTTTAATGCTTGTTTGGCAATTCCTCTGCTTGTAGTGAATTGACATTTATAATGTAAAATAAACAATTACAAAAATCTATGGAAATTCTCTCTTTAACAAAATTTATGCTTTTCCTTAGCACTTCTCTGTCTTTACTGGCACCCCCAGCTATGCACCAATTTTCCATAATCCAAACCCATATGTATGCAATTGTGTCACTGTAGCTACTCAAGAGTTTGAGAAAGGGAAGTAATATCCATGGCAAACAATAACACAGGACAGAAAATTACAAACCAACCAATTCAATAAAAACAACTGGTTGAATGACAAAACCAAAAGATATTACAGGCAACACATGTCAAAGACATACAAGAATACAGCACTAATTAAATTAATCTAACCTTGACAAAAGTATGGGATTGGACCTGAGGATATGGATATTACTTGCTGAGGTAAAAGTAGCTGGATAAATGTCAGTGCATGGCAATATGATTTTGCCATACACCAAAAGAGATCAGGAGGAGACCTGCTGGCTAAAGGAGTATGTTAAGAATCAGGTGCTGTTTTATTTGCAAATAGAACTGGGATACTTTCAGCATAATCCTGTCAAAGTATCCACATAAGGGATGCACAAACCATTCATTTTGATTAGGAATCACACAAGTAGCTGTTCAAGCAGTGTTGTCTCTAGCAGAATGTAGCCAAAGCAGCCAACACCCCATCAAAAATATGATATTGTCATTTTAACACACTTCCATCTGCAACAGAAAAACTGGATTGTATTTGGACTAGCTGCTCTTCAAAAACAGTAGGTTGGAACAGGAAATTCAATTTTTGTACCAAAGCCGAAAAATCAGGCAGGGATTTTCACTTTCCGTTTAGCATTCTTAAAATGCATTCTTCTAACACTGCCAAATCATAGAATTCAACATTCTAAAATTAAGAATCCCTCCTTCTTGAGCAGTTCATTATTGCTCTGTTTCATTTCTTTAAGGATTTTACTAGTCCAAACCAAAACCACCTTGGTTTTAAAGTTTTTATAAAGCTAGTTGAAGCTTTTTAACTCAATATTAGCTAAACATTACTTTCTCCTATATTAGTGAATACAGAAGGGGGAATTATGTTTCCACTCCTTTATGCTAATTTTTGGGATCCTTCATAATGGAAATACAGAAGGAAAAATTTATATAAGTACACACATATAAAATATATATATATATATTTCCAGTGGAAAATCTCATTGACCATAATGCAGAATGACTGATGATCACATATGCTTTAACTAGAACCAATATACTCTTTACCTCTCTAATTTAAACCAGAACATCAGCCCATAAATAAAGGGCTAAGAAGAAGACTGGGTGAAAACTTGCTGAATATTCTGGCTGGTCTCTCTGCTTTAAGAAGTGAGCAACTCTGCCTAACCCATTCCTGACAGAGACAATCATAACTTTTTCTTTAAATTCTCCTATACTGGCGGCACTTCAACATCCTCAAACTGGTAGTAAAAATCCCAACTGTTCCTCATGTTTAATATGGATATTTTGGGGTTCAGTGTAAACCTACTACACTCCTTACCCCTTGCTTAGCATGAAAAAAAAAAAAATCCTTCCACCTTTGTAACCACTGAGGAGCAAGGAGGAATATTTCAAGTGTTACCTATCTGTCCCTCCTCTACATCAAAGACTTTTCTACAGCATTTCCAATGGTCACTTTTTTTAACTGGTATTTCTTAGTAGACCTCATCCCTGCCTGTCAGAGTCAGAGCAGGGACCAGGTTCCACTCACTGGTGCCCAGCAATGGGCCAGGAGACAACAGAAAAAAGGGAGGCTCAGGAAGTTCCACCTGAACTTCTGAGGAAGAGCTTCTTTCCTGTACAGTGACTGAGAACTGGAACAGATTTTCCAGAGAGGGTGTGGAGCTCCCTCGCTGGAGATACCCCAGAAGTTTCTGGATGTAGCCCTGTGCCATGTGCTCTGGGATGACCCTGCCTGAGCAGGGAGGTTGCAACAGATGACCCTCTCTGGCCCCTTCCAACCCAACCCAACCCATTCTGGGACACTGTGCGTTCTCTGGTTTGCACAGGTGCAGAATTTAAATCTGGAACAAGGCTGTTTCAGCTTAGAAGTCCTGAACAGAAGTGAAATGATTTCTCATGAGATGTGATTGCTCCTCTGTACAGAAATCTGACATTTCTGCACACCTGGCACTGCCCGTGGGGTGCTCCCACAGCCCACCCTTGGCAAACTGTCCTGGGTAGGAACAGCAATTGAGACAAAAAAGTGAACGAAAATACTAAAGAGGAATCAAACACCCCAACTATGCTTGCCCTAAAAACCTATATTCCTAAGGGGAAAAGGACCCATCAACCAGGTTAAAAAGTGATCAGAGAACTGCAAGGGGACTCTTGAAACAAAGCAGTCAGATTGTGAGAAAGTATAATGGAAGTACAAATACAATACACTGTTCTTTCTTATTACCTGGATCTTACTCTATTTTTTATAATCTTTTAATCATTTCTATCAAGATTATTTTAAATCCCAATCCTCTTTTATAGCACATACAGCCAACTCTGTAGCTATTCCATTTGTTCACTTAATAACCATATATCCGAATCAACTACTCAAGCTGTTAGCAAAGCTACTCAATAATACCAAATCCTAAAAAGAACCAAGCTGAATCCCACTTGTAATTCATGCAATTTAAAATTGAAGTGTTGATAACTATTCTCTAGAAACAGTTTTATATAAATCTATTTTTCTGGGAACAGACTTTGGTGAGACAATGATTGTCAGGAATCTTCTACTGTTTCAGTGTTTTAGCTACTGTCACAAACACATAACTAAACTGACAACAAGATAGATTGCTGCTATTTTCATATTCCCACTGGCCCTAAAATTCCCAGTTAGATATATGATAGACCCTAATATTTTAGGTGTTATACAAGAGTGGCACAAAGATTAATAAAAGATTAAAAGAATAAGGAACAAAGGATGGATACAGAAAGCTGTGTTACTCCTGCAGCAGGTGGTTGTCTCACTATGTGAATGTTCCAACACTGTTGTGAACAGGTTGACCAGAGGTTTTGGACTCCCCATTCCTGGCAGTGTTCAGGGCCAGGTTGGATGGGTCTCGGAGTAACCTGGTCCAGTGGAAGATGTCCCTGCCCGTGGCAGGGGGCTTGGAACAAGATTATTCCTATGGTCTCTTTCAACCCATTCTGTCGAGTCTGATAAAATAAAGGAGAATGCTGAATTATCAGTCACAAAATCCAGATGTTGGAATCACTTCCACATTTATCATGAAAGAATAAAATTACTAAGTATTCCATGCAACCTCATTAAAAGAAAGTTTCAACCACTTGTATGAGTCAACTATTGTATAATTCAGTCCGTTTTAAAGAGCTTGTATACAACATGCATACTTTTCAGAGAATTTTCTTGGGCAAAACTCACATACCTAGCCTTTTGTCTAGGTGTTGGCTGAAAACACAGGAACAGCAGATTCAGGCTGAAGGAAAATGCAATTACCTCTCTCCTCTACCTTTTCTACCCAAAAGGAGCTAATTTGGCACCTGTTTACACCATTCTTTCTACAGCTGTTACTTCTCAAGATAATCAAGTATCCATCCCCCCAAAATCATTTGCCTCTTTTTCCTCTACTCTTGGCATTGATGCGTTTGAGAGAAGACAGTGCAATGCCAGCACTCACTCAACAGCACTGAGTGTATGATTTGGTCTGTACCATGATTTCTTCATGCAGAAGTGATTCAAGTAATTTCTTCATTAACAGTGTGATTAAAATCATAGCACTGTTATCTCAACACATCTACACATGCACAATAAATTCCCTAGAAAAGGTATCATTTCTTGATTTTTCTGCAATTATATATTTGATTTCTTAAGTATCCCATTTTAAAAAGTTGCTAATGACGAATAATTTATTTCAAATTATTCATAATCTATGGTATAGCAGTTTATGGTATGTCTGTATATCATTATTCCAAGCAGTATTAATTTCAAATAGAAAAATCTAATACATGATGTCTGTTCTATGAGACATGGAGGCCAGATAGGCATCCAGTAACTGCTTGGTAAGTTCTGCTACTCACAGTGTCTGACAAAAGAGCAGAAAGCACTCAAAATAAAAGTAAAGTGATTTCAGCCATAGACCTGTCACTTAAAAAACATCATCAGCTCTGGAAAGAAGTTTTATCTGCCTCCTTTTTGGGCTGTGATGGTTCTTACTTAGGTGACAGCACAGATAAAGTGAGTAGCTAATCAAAAGTGAAAACAAAACCCTCCACCCACAGTGGCAAGGAAAAGGATGCTCAAAGATCTGCAGCTTGAGATAATACCATGAGCACAATGTTATGTGGTATGAAATAGTAGTCTGTGAAGATGTAATACACCTGCTAATTACTATTTACTAGGAAAAAAAAATGAGATTTGTAACCATCAGATTCCAGTCCCCCCCTTGAAAACAAGATCTCAGATTTTTGGTTTTGTAATGAGCTCAGGAACAGCGGCCAAAAATCTGGGATCAAATTATTTAATATCCAGGGGTTTTTTTTTCTTCTTTTAGTAAATTATGACGATCATTTCATTTCCTAAAAGCAATATTCCTAAAAATGTGCTCTCAGTTTAACTACTCAGTAGCATACATAAGGAAAGCATAGGATAATGCTGACATTCTTAAGACTGATTACAGTTTCCCTCATTCTGGTGCTTATGTAGAAGAGTAGTGTAACTAAGAGACAAGAAAAAATCATCCAAGGTACTTTTATTAAGGATTATTTTTATTAAAGAGAAGTATTAAATCATCTCTTCTGCTGCAGTAATGCACTCTTTAGACAAGTGACATTTGAAAATCCTTGCTTCATATAATTTTGAACTCTGCAAAATCACTGACTGACTAATACATTTCACAGTCCTGTTACAGTGTCTTATGGTTAGCACTTTATAGAGCTCCTGACTGCTATTATCTTCATTTATATGTGTCTATTGCATGAACTTGGCTATTCCTTTGGGCTGAACAAGTAGATTTTCATTTCTGGGAGTATTTTATATGGTTCTATTAGGTTCACCCTTTGGAAAGAGTAATCCTAAAGGACTTACTTGGCTAGAACAAATTGCAAAATATGGCCAGAAAAGGCTGTCAGATAGGAAATTCAGACACTCAAATTACCAACAAGCTGGTGGAGGTAAAAGAGCCTAGCCTAGCTTTACTAGCCAAATCAATATTTTCTTTATTTCTTGCTTAACTGCAGGTCTACACACAGCACATTAAAATAATTGTTTAAGAAATCACATATTCCAAGCAGCTTCGGAGAGAGGAAGAAAGAATAATAGCAATATCTTCTAAGTTTAAAAAATCCTGTTTCTATGCAGATTTTGTGTGTGGTCTGCTGTGATTTGTAGCTGAGGTTGCTGTTACTTCATTCCTTTTTTTTTTTACATGCACAAATTCACACACACAGATTTTTAATAACCTGCATTTGTTCATCATGTAGACCAATTTAAAGCAGGGAGGGAGTGGGTTGAAATTCATGACACTCACACATTCCCTGTCAGTTTTCATACCTATTTTAGTACTTTATTTGATCTTTATCAACCAGGAATCTGAAGTTGCTTCAAAGCTTCAGCTTCTCAAAAAATAATAAACCAGCCATAAAGGCAAACAGAAAAAATCTATCATTGCTGAACAAGGTTACACTCACACAACTGTCATCCATTGAGTTTATCCAGTAAAAACCACAGGAAGAATAATCATCTAATATAAGTTAGACTACTAAATTACAGCTTCATTTATACCTGCCATGTATTTAGCTGAAGTTAAAAAAAAAAAGTCTCTTGCAGTGGAAAACATATACACCATAAAAAACCCACAGCGTGCCTGATGATGACATCCTCACTCGTGCTAACACCTCTGTACTATGAACATTCTTAGTAGAAGACAAGGTTATGTAAACTTAATCTAATCCTCTAGAAGCTAGAAGAGGAGCAAAATGCAGATTATACCTTAGATGAAAGGCTTCCCTGTAAAAAGGGAAAAACAGAAAGAAACAGAAATATGGAAACCCAAATTACAAATAATCAATATAGGCCCATCTGGATAAGGTCTCTGCCTCTACAGATGGGTAAAATAAATGAAATATAGCAGCATCTCTCCAACAAAGTAATCTGTCCCATTCACTGAACAAATTGATATTTATCAAGCTTTTCAATTTGTTTTCTGTTTGGAATATGGGATAATTTGCTACTCATTATCCTTATTTAGGTATCTAATGCACACATTGATCCATCTAGCTGTCCCAAACAAGCATTCCTTCCCTCTATTTTAACAAAACAAATAACTGAAAATCCTGAACACAACTTGATAACAGTTGAAATAAATTTTAAAATTCCAACCCAAGAGTAATTTATATTATTCTTCCACTAACCTACCATATAAAATTAAGAGCATCAGCAAACCTAATGAAAGAAGTGAACAGTCCAACAGCAGAATTACAAGCTGTGAGCACGAGTTATGAAGATCTTAACAAAATCACTCAGTAACTCAAGGTCAACACATCCAAAGCTGCGCAAAGCTTCACGTCTCTCAGAAATAAAGCATTTTTGGAGTTATTCTGCAATCACAGGGTCCCAACCACACTTCTCTAGTCTGCTGTGTAGAACGGATGCTACAGGAAGGCTGGAAGAAGCATATCCAGCCCGAAGGGAGACACAACCTTCACTTGGTGAACAGCTGTACATTTCTGCACTTCCAGGCCCTGTAAGTTGTGCTATTGCCTGGTGAGACCAGATTCCCAGCTGGCCAAAACTTTAAATCATAGAGTCTTTCCAAGACTGACCAATCTAATCAAAATTGACCTGAAGGCTTTTAAAATAATAACAATAAGCAAGGGGTTTGTGGGCTATTAATCAGAATAATTACCATTTTTAGGAGGGAGAACTCACCAAACCAGACCAGGCATTTGTTTCTAAAAGTATTTTTACCAAGTTCTAGCAAAGCTTACCTAGGCTTCTGTGGTCTAGAAAAATCTGCCACATCCTCAGTGGACTGAAAGACTGCTCCTCACACCTTTCTGCACTTTATATCCATTAACACAGGCTCCTACTCCCCTGGCCCTTTACATTCCACTGTCCCTCTCTCCCTGGCACTAGATCGTTATTGCCCAAGGCAAAGAATTTTCTCCCTCCTCAAAATCACTCCTCCCCATTGATTCAGTCAAAACATTTCTTAAACTAGTGAGAGAAATTAAAATAGATAAAATAGATGCCATCCATCATAGAGTGTTGAAACCTTTCAGTCTGTGGATATGGATTTGTCCAGGAAAGCCTTGATGTACAAAGGAGTGGGGTCTTCCTGCTGAGGAAGGATTGTCTGCCTAAGCCAGCTGAGCACTACTTATCCTGTTCACAGCCTGAACTTTCCATGGTGTGAGAGAACAGGCTCAAGTCTGCAAACAGGCTCTGCACAACTAAGTCAGCATCTCCCACCACTAAGTTAAGCCAGTGGGAAGGGACTGCTGTCCTCAGCCCTCTGGCTGCTGCAGAGAATGAGGAATTTTCCTTTCCTGCAGTTCTTGCCCTGGCCCTTTATCTCAGGAGACTGTTCTAATATGGCTCAGTCTGTTTCCAAAATATTCTAAAAATCTTGCTTTACAAAATCTCCAAGGCACTGTTATAAACCAAACAGAATAGCACGTAGTCATGCTGCCTGTTTTCTGCTTTACCTCAGAGGTACAGACTTTCCCCTGTCAAAAGTGCTGTTGAATTTGCTGCTAGCACTGTGAGGGGTCTTTTATCATTATTATCATTCTGTAAAGGCTGACTGCCTGCAGGCTGCCTAAGGGCTAGAGTGTTGGGTTGCCTGGGTTACCCTTTCTTCCAAAACACAGCTAATGCAGAAGGACATTGGGAAAGAAGTGATAAATATTTTTAGTAATATTAAAAGTGAACACCCAGGGCTCTAAGAAAATATTTTGCCTTGAGGTGCATACAAGTACTAATGTTGCTGTTAAACACTCTGCTCAAATTGGAGCAAATGGCCTTTCATGGATTACAAATAGAAGAAATCTTTGCAGGAACCCTTCTGTTCTACCCTTTTTCAAGAGCAGCAAGTGTCCATGGGGTGGACACTGATCTCCTGCTGCTGCCTTACATCCATGGCAGTACTGTACCACATGCAATGGAAACACTTCCCTACAAATTAGCAAATTACACGCCAAGCCCCACTGCATGCACGGGCATTTGTCCCCCACACACTCAACACGGGATCGACAGGACTCTGTCCTGCTGGAAAAGAGTTTGAGAGTCAGTCACCCATTGGGAACCCCACATCTACCATGTGACTGATTCCCCGTTCATTTTGTATCCAGTTTCAATCAGTACTCAGAAATTTCCAAATGTATTAATCCGTATGGGTAGCAGTCACAGCGCTCTGGTCAATACATAGGTTGGTGCACAAGTTTCAGTGGACAGATGCATTTCACCTTGACCTGTACACACCAAATCCCTCATGCAGGGAAACAAGAAATAAAAAAAAGGGATGGTAGCTTGGCTCCTGGCTGAGCTTTTATTCAATTTAACCATTAAATAGGCAAAACTACTTGATAAAACATATACATTAAATTATTGCACAGGTTCCACTCTGCAGCTTTGGTTATTTTCATGCCCACTGTTAGTAAGGAAATCTGATTGTGGGACAAAAGTCTGCCAGCTATTTTTTTTTTCCCTGAACCCTCAGTCTTCTCTATGCTTGCAATATTAAATTCTTTAATTATACAATTACAGATTTTTTATTATCATTAACTGCTAACTCATTTTCCAGTGGGAATGATATTGTCTTGGAATAAATTAGAGCTGTGTAGCAATAAAAATCATATCAACAGCATTCTTTCCTATTAAGGATTATGGCTATTCCTGTTGAGAATGATGATTACAAGCAAAAAGAAATTGTAAAACTGAAAAGAAGAAATAAAAAGATGACTACAGATAAGGCAGGTCTCAAGAAGTGGATTCTTTAATTACATACTGCTGTGTAAATTTAGGAAAGTCCCTGAAATAAACAGGAAAAAATTATCAAAATTTCTTCAATTGATTTGTGGCTAAACCTTCATGTCCAGCTGCTGAATATTCTCATCAGGAAATTTTTTTAATGCCACCTGATTTCTGACTGTTTCACAATGTAAAGTACACTGAGACGTGGTCACATTTTTAGTGACTCAAAGTGGTGTCCATTGGCTTTCGGTCTTATCACTTTGTAGCTGACACAAAACACCAGTAATTATGCCACTCTGAATTACAAACTTGTTGCAAAAAATAATTTTTTAAAGTCAAATATTAGAAACACCACATGTATTAGTAAAGAAAAAAAATCCAGAAAAAAAATTGTAATTCTACCTTTAGAGCAGGATTTGAACAGCAGCCTAGAAACTGAAATGAACATATGGAAACAGAAAGAAAAATCAAGAATGACAAATGGCTGCTTCTTAAAGCTATTTTGTGCCTCAAGTGAGGCAAAAGAGAGAAAAAAAAATACACACTACTTTAAAACACTTCAGAATGCAAACACTTAAGGAAGCCTAGTCTTGCTTTGCCTTTTGAATACTCACATTTACATTGCAAGTACAACATTAATATCCTTTTCCTTAAGTTTGAGATTCAATAATACCATTCCCAGCAGAAAAGGGATGGCATCTGACAGCTGGAATTTATTTTTTGAGTGCTGATTTATTATTTGAGTGCTAATTACCTGTTGCCACTTCACGTGGACAGTACCAAGACAGCATTTTCTGTTGCACGTTCAGCAAAACACATGGTGCCTGTAGTCTGGATGTCCAGGCACAAAAATACCTTTTTCCTTTGTCAAATTAGTATTTTCTGTGCTCCTTAGTGCCATTTTGATGTGGTGGTAGAGAGTGGTAGCTGAGCTGCCCTTGAAACAGGATGATGCTTCTTGTAGATTCATCCAAGAGTCAAAGCTTTAATAGATTAATTAAACTTGTCAAACTCTTTAAAAGCGTTTTTCCCCAAAGAAATTTATCACCTATGAAGTAATGAGCTAAAGTGCAATAGCTAATTACCTGCAGAACATCAGAAGTACAGAGCTTTTCACTGTAGGGTTACCCTGTTGCATTAGCCTATGAATCTGAAAAATAACCCATCGTAATGTAGGAGATATCTTAAAATAAGGCTCCATAATACTCCTCCAAAAGCAGTCATACTATAAGTTTTAGAGAAAATAAATTTCCAATAGTACATCCATACCTAATTTCATTTTTCTAAATTTTGTTGCTCATAAGCATCCTTCTTTGATAGCCTTCAATTTTGCCTGTGTACAGAATTGTAAGTTATATGTGCAGACCTCCTGTACTTGGTTCCAGCTTTAGATCCCTCTGAGGAACTACAAGACATTTGATTTCTGAACATATTCATTGCTGCTTTTGCTTTTTACCTCTTTCTGTAAAGAAAACTTGATTGATAGAAATCAAAACATAGCCAGACTACATGCTTGGGGTATGTTTCAGCTACAAAACATCCTCCCTCACATACACAAAAAAACAGCCCCAAAACCACCCAAACCAGAATACCTCCAAAATGGAAAAATTGCCTAAAAAAAAAAAAAAAAAACTAACAAAAACTATCCTAAATCAAGTGGTCTCATTGGCAGAGTAAATGCATTTAAACCAATCACACTATTTCAGTGACTCGTGTAGTCCACACTGTTGGGATGTCTTCATGGAATACACACCTAAGCTTTCCTCTCATAAAGTTATTTAGGATTTGCACATCTTTAAAGCATCAATAGGTTAAAAGATGAAAGGTTATGTAAAGTCCTATTATTGATTTGGTTAAAAAAAAAATCAAAGATTATATGCCAAGACAGCCCGTTTCTCTCTCATTAAATGTAACATTACGCAAAGTGTATGTCATATAGGGGTGGCACTATAAGAACATCTGTCACTTTTCATGTTTTTGCTTTGACATAAACTAGCATTCAAATGAAAATTAAATTCATTAGCAATTTTATTAACTTCATATTTAGTAACTATGTCAAAAGTGCTTTTTCTTCTCTCGGGAGATATTTTAAGGATTCTCAAGCTATTCATGCAACTGATACACATTTCATGTGGTCTAATAAAAAAAAAATTGTTCCTGAAGCAGCTGCTTCATTTTTCATATCTCCCCACATTTCTGATTTCACTAGTACCAAGCTATTGCCAAGAAAAATATTAAATTTTCATACAAACTTCTGCTATGCATTGTAAAATGTACGTGGGGGAGATAGACATTTTAGTTAACAGTATTTTACCCAGTGTCCTTTGCACAAAAGGATTGTTTGAACAACACATTCTCTTAGCATTCCATTCAGATCTACTGATATTTCCTTGAGCAATGTGTTTAGTATCTGTTGTATTTTTCCATCCTATAAGATAGCTCATGCTTTGTTATATAATAGCAAATTTTTTACATTGTTTATGCTTCAAAATATTTTTTTCTGGGAAAAAAACCCCAAAACTTTAAAACTGCTTCCTTATGAGGACTGATTATGCTTGTTGTCAATAGCAAGCAAAAAAAACCTTACAGGTTGTATTGCTGAGCAAGCTTTAAGTGCAGCAGGTTAAAGTAGCTCTAATATCAACACGTGCTTAATTAAAAGTGTAATCTCATGCAATGTAATTTACTGCAAATATTGAGTTTTACTATAGAGTATACACAGCAATATTTACAACTTCTCACACAAAGCCATTTAACATGATCAGCAAAGGAGATGCAAAGTTTCCTGGTCTAGTCTCTAACCAAGAAAAAAAGCAGTAGTACCTAAAGCAAGCAGGGACACCAGCATTTCACAAGAAAAGGATCATTGCTGCACACAACTCCACCAGCTAGGAAAATGTAGGAGAATGATGTGTCTTGTTTTGGTTTTTTTAAACATCTTATCCAAATGTCCCAGGAGACAGAGGAATTTCTTGCAGACAATCAGAAAATCAGCTACAGTATAAATGGGAAGGAAAGGGAAAGCAGCAAGCATAGAGCTGAAATGGTTAAACACAAAGATGCATAATCTTAAGATCAATATCAAAGGAACAGTGGAAGGAGGATATTGGAGTGGTATCCACAGTTAAGCTCAGTAACTTCGGTGGCTACAAACAGCTGAGGTTTTACTGTATCCCCCAGGAATGCAATATAATAAAGCCAGCTATGAATAAACTGGGGCTTGAATTACAAACCCTTCCAAGTCAGCTATAAATACCACATTTCTCTACTCGGTAAGTAGACAGCTCTTCCCTGCAAGAGCTACAAAATTTTTTGTACGGCATTCATCAGGAACATGTGCCTAGCACAGGATATCTTCTTTCTATACAGGTGCCTGTTCTGAGCCAGTATCAGTCTGGCTTTTTAGCAGGAGCAGATTTAAACTGCTGATCCAGAAACAATTCTATAAATTTCTCGAGTCTCTTCTACTAATGCCCTTCACCTATTTTACAGACACACTCTGTGAACAAGAAGTACCCTACAAACCCCAAACCTTGCTCTTTTATTTAATTTTCCCCTTTGGAGTCCCACGTCTCATAAAAACTTTCAGATACAATAACTTCTTCCCTTCCTTTTCCAATAAAAATGACATGAACATATGAGTTTAGAGTAGCTGCCAGACCAGGTATTTCTATCGTTAAGATAAACTGGAATTACAGGTGTTAAGAACAGATAGGGAAGACAAAGAAGAGGGAGAAAATAATTTATCAGTCTGCTTTCTAGACACTTGTTTTATAATTGAGATCAGGCAACAGTGTCCAAAGAGGCTGAAGTAAACATGAGCTGAAACAGTGGAGCATGTTGGCAATGCCAGTCCTCAGGGTGTGTGTGAAAGACCCAATGCACTCTGATTGTACAGAAGATATTGAAGTGATTTGGTTTGATACAACTTCAAGTTGTTGCTGACAAATCAGAAATACCACTGGAAATAAAAAAGGAAAAGGAAAAAAAAAAAGGCAGGAAGTGCCTACTCAAAAGCCACAAGTCATCACAAATTGCTCCTACGGACAAAATGCAATTAGGTTTATATCAAAGAATTAAAAACAATTTACAAGCAAGAAATTAAGAACTTTTTTGTTTACATATATCAGCCTATTCTTCTTTTGCCTTCCAAGAATTTTTTCCCCCCTCTTCCTGCTATGGAGGCAAAACAGGGTCTTGGTATGCTGTTTATATGAGAACAAAATTTGAATGGAGCACATTTATATATCCTCACTCTGCTTTAATTAAAGGGATTCCCTAAGTGTTTTCTTCATTTTTAATCCATTCTCACAAAGAATGAACAGAAGTAATGGGTTTTTGTTCAGCCATACCTGAAAAGTACATGGTCATTTCTGCATTTGTAAAATGCATTTCGAAGTCTGCCCTGTTTTTACAAGGCAAGAGCCTAATGGGAGAGAGAAGGAGGTCATGAAATAGCTGTGCTTTTCCACACAAGTCTGCAGAGACCTGATCTGGCCTCAGCATTCAGATCTCCAAGTGCACAGAGATTCACCCTTATCAGCACTTCTTGCAGACAATCAAATTCAAATCACCTTTTGTAATTACATTATGAAATACTGTAACCTACTTTCTTCCTTTCTTTCTCTCCTCCTGCCACCACACAGAGTTGCCAATGTGAGCACTTCCTTTACTGAGATTTTGGGAATTTTACTCATTCATAGCTATCAAATCCCTGACACTGGCTATCCTTATGGACAGGAATTGCTCAAAGCAGTGTCATTTGAAATCCAAAAGGAAGGTGTGTGCCCAGCTGTGGAAATTCTGCCTTTAGTCACCCACCACCTGTATTTACTTTGTGTACACACAACCAGACACATCTTCACAGCGACTTTTTCAGGACACTATTTCACCGTTTCCAATAAAACCTCAAAGTTAATCAATCTACTTCTTCTCTGCAACACCTGACATGTTTCTTCCTCCTGAACAGCTAATGAATCTCATTAATGTGATGAAAATTACAGGGATGATGCAGAGCTACTTGACACAAACAAGGACAACCAATAGTACCCAGAGAATAAGTAGCAGCAAGGATGTGCGTAGTTTTATAATTCTCTATTTTATGAACCTTCTTCAAAAGAATATGCAGTCATATCCACTAATATAAGAGTATTTTGCAACTATAGGTGTACATTGAGCAAATACACAAAGCCAATACGTTGAGTTATTTACCAAAACCCTCAAATATTAGCCCAAACACAAATTTTTGTTAGTTTTTCAGTACGTCTAACATTCAGTCATACAAGACTAATTTTATTTCAGGCCCCTACACCTAAGTTTGAGAATTTAAGATTACAAAATTCAAGATTTTTATTTAATTTTTAAATTCAATTCTAAAAAAGACTCAAGAGAGACTTTTCACAGGGGTGTACGTAGTGGTAGGATAAGGCGGAAGGGCCTTAAGCTGAAGGAGAGCAGATTTAAATCAGCTGCTAGGAGGAAATTCCATGCTGTGTGGGTGGTGAGACACTGGAAGAGGTTGCCCAGAGAAGTTGTGGACTCATTTCTCAAAGTGTTCAAGGCCAGGTTGTGATGTCTTGGGAAAGCTGATCTGGAAGAGAGACTGGACAGAGCTAGAGGATAAAGTAGATATTTATTGAGAGGCCTTTAAGGGAACACCTTGGGCAGACAAGGTGAGTCTGACCAGGGCTACACTCAGGGTGGACTTAAAATGGTGACAAAAATGCTGACCAGTCATGAGGTCTTTACATTTTTATAAGTTTTAGTCCATTTGCATATTGGGGTTTAATTGCCCAAGTGCAGCTTCAAGCTGTGAGGTCCCATCCTTCTTGTTCCTCCCTCCAGCTCACCAATGCTTGTGCTTTTGGGTGCTGAAAGCTGTCCTTGGTCTTCATCAGGAAAAGGATGTGTTTTGTCTCCCTACTCCGTGAAGAGAGCTCACAAACATTTAATATGAGGCTCAGAGCTGCACCCCTGGGCAGCACAGAATCTGAAAAACATGAAAGCTGAAACTTAAGGCATCACTTGGATGGGGCTCAGAGCAACCTGGTCTAGTGGAAGGGGCCCATGCCCATGGCATAGAGATTTTGGAACTAGATGAGATTTAAGGTCCATTCCAACCCAGAACAGTCCATGATCCTACAAAAACAGGTTAGAAGATCCTAACTTTAGTTCCTGCCTCAGAGATAACTTTCCTATCAAAATCAAAAAGTAATTTTTAAGCAGCAAGAAGTGACACCCATTTACTGAAACTGCCTTGCTCATCACCTGTTCTCCATTTAGCTGATGATTACGTAAATATTACTTTTTACATCACTTATACACAAGCAAAATCCCTCCAAAACTGCCCCTGAAAACAATAAAAGTACACAGATTTTTCCTGTAATGAATGTGAATATTTCTAATACTTGATTCATGATACTACCTGTGAACTGTATACTAGATTATTAATATTCTTGTAATACACAATATAAAATATAAAATGCATATAATTTTGTCATTATTATATATTGTATAGTTATGTAATATAGATTTCTAATTCATACAGATTTGTGGGGGTTTTCTTTGCATATATTTGTAAATAAATGCAAACATTTTTCTTTGCATATATTTGTAAATAAATGCAAGTCCAAAAAATTAAAAGTATGTATCAAAACAAACTAGTCAACAACAAAAGAGAAGAGTAAATAGCCACAAAGTGGAAAGAAATCCCTTCTAAGAGCAGCAACTGAATGAAGAAAAGACTGTTTCCTAGGAGGTTTAACATCAGGATTTGTTATAATTTAAATACCTGCTCTAATACACTTAGTGTTTTGTGCTATGTTCAACAAGATTAAATGATCACACAATCTTTCATCTCAGGTCTTTATTGGAAATCTCACGACAAGCCTCTTTCTTGCCAAAACACTGTCCCATGGTTCACGCATGATGCTAATTCCAGCTGCGTGAATAAATCTGTTTACCTAGCCATAACAGGAAAAGTGCTCTTCATCAACTAAAGGATTCCCCAAGGAATACCTTTATTTTCTTCCTAGACTTCTACCACTTTTCTGAACAGTTGCAACTCTACACCAAAAGTCTGGATTATGAAATTCTAAGACACTCTCAAGGTCTTTGATAGGATGGATAGGATTGGAAATATTGCTAGCTTTACAGTCAAGGAGTCAAAAATCAAAGCACCATATAAAAGGCACCAAGTTGTATAAGTATTAATTACAAAACAATTTTTCTTGTTAAAACTTTTCTAAATGATGACTAGCAGGTGGAAGGGCTAGAAATTCAAGTGGACTCAACCTAGAGATGCTCAGAGCACAGCTGAATGATGCACTTACTAAATGTGAGAATAATACAAGCCTCCCAACATGTGGATGTGTGCCAACTCCTAAGTTACACCAAGAAGCAGCATAGGTGGGAATAGGACTCCATTCCTCAGTTTCTCATGACTGCAGAAAAGACATTCTACAATGATGACACCAGGAAGCAATTCATCACTTTTAGTGTGTCTTTAGCTAATACATCTTCAAAACCAGTCTCTACTCAAAAGCACTATAGCCCTGCCTTGGCCGCACCTGGACCTACAGTGACAAAGAGGGATCTTCAATTTCTAGGCTGGATACAGGAATTTTTCAAGTCTAGTCTCTCGTTGGATACTACATTCTAGTTTTTCTATTGATTTTTATGCCAATATTTTAAAGGTTCAGATTCACCATTAAGTTACACAGGAATGTATGGGAGCAGCCACGTTGAGGTCTTTGGAAAAACAACACTGACAATCAGCATCAGCCAGGGAATTTGTCAGCACACTTCAATGTGGACATGAGTTGTAAATAAATGATAGTTAAATGTCTTTCACGCTCCCAACATAAGTGACACCAGAAGCTGAGCTAAGCAACTGCTCTGTTCTGTGAAGTAAAAGCAGGGTAAGTACTATGCTGTGCTCTCTGGAGGTAAAATTCAGGTTAGTGTAAACTCTCTTCAGCTGATGTCATCTTAGGCTTTGATTCTAACACAAGATCTAAATACAAGGCTCCCTTTTTTCAGGGATAGCCCATGTCAGCATGCTGTTATCAGTGCTTTAAAGGTCAGTTCACCTACCCACTTTTTAATGAAGGCAAAGTGCATTTGTTCTTCAGTGCCTGATATCCAGGTTTAATTTCCTAATCCATAATAAGGTGCATTTTCAGTATAGTTACCTTAAAAACGGGTTCCTGACACTGCTGGAATATTCACCTGCTATACAAAGGGACACCACAAGCATTCAGAAAAAAAAAAAACCAAATAGTCTGATGATTTTAGCTGCCTGTTTAGGAGACAGACCCCATTCCCAGTGAGCATGCTCATTTCCACACTATTGCACAAAGGGGCAATGACACAGCAGCTTCTCAACTCTTCTTGTGTACCAGGCTGACACTGCTCAAGAATAAATTCAGTTAAAACCCAAACCATTTTTCATCTACTGCAGTTTAGACCACACCTTTTCAGTCTTGCTTAAATGAAAACATAAATTTAAAAAAGAACAACAAAACAGAAAAGTAGATTTTTGTTGAAGTAGAAAACAGAAAAGGGATTGTTGTTGCTGTTTTTTGTGTGTTTTGGGATTTTTTGCTGGTGGAAGTTTTTTTGCTTTTGTGTTTGGGCTTGTTTGGATTTGGGGTTTGTTTGGCTTCCTCCCAGTTGTATGAATTGTCTGCTAGATCTCTGAATCCATCTTCACACACCTAGCAACTAGAACAAAACAAAGCTCCAAAACCAGTGAAAGAAACATTTAGAAGCAGCTATATCAGAAATAGTTCTGGCTGGATTTCCGGCCTAAATTTGGATAAATTCTTCTCTTTTTCTGAAAAACATGCATGGGACCAGGATCCATCCCATTATTTTCAGCTTTTTCTGCAATCTGAACAGACCTCCTGGTATCACTCATTTGCCAGGATATAAACCTCTAGGTTCTTTTTTTCTTTCCTGATAACATTTTAGAGAACTCTTCAAAGTTAGTTTCTTTTTCAAGTTATTTTTCCATTCTTTACTATTATATTTTTAATTAAATGAATTATATTAATCAGAGCTACAAAGTGTTCTTTGAAGAGTTTTATGACCTCTTCAATCATCAAATTACGTTCTTCATTTAACAGCAAGGTTTCTCCCAACAGTCTTACATTTTTATATTATTCTTACTGTTTAAGTGTTTGTTAAACAATGTTTGCTGCCTGTGTCCCCAAAATCTCCCTCAATAAACTAGTGCCTAGGCTGCATCAATTATGCTGTGCTTTTCTAGAAAATCTTTTTCTTTTTTATCCTTTGAGGATCTAGGATGGAGAAAAGTTCCCAAGGTCGAACATATGATTTTCCCCGCATCAAAACATTTTTAACCCCAAACCCAAGAAGAACATTATGCAAATCTCTG
Source organism: Brachypodius melanocephalos (assembly GCA_013398615.1). Lineage (NCBI taxonomy): Eukaryota > Metazoa > Chordata > Aves > Passeriformes > Pycnonotidae > Brachypodius > Brachypodius melanocephalos. The sequence continues at coordinate 1,173,830 of VZSR01003209.1, forward strand.
TGGTTCAAGAAGCAATTCCTCTGAACACTTTGCAGCAAATCATTTCCCTGGAGTCTGTTTCAGAAGGCAAATCAAAACTTTTCTCCATGTCTCTCAAAGTCACCTTGAGCAGAGCTCAAGCTGGATAATGTCATTCCCCTCTGTTACCTGCTGCTCCTCCACTTTTCTTCAGCCCCTGCTACCACCTGTCTCTGCCAACACTCCACTGAGATTTTAACTCATGTGATTTTTTTTCCCTTTTCCTACACATTGGTCTTGATTTTTAAGTCACTTGCTTAATTTTGTAAGGCACTTCCAGATACATTTGATCTGGAAAACCGTGGTACTTAAGGGGTTTGATATTCTTGGTTTATTTAGGGTTGCGTTTTTGTGGCTTTTTAAACTGGTTTTATTTGGTTGGTTTTTTTCTTTCTTTCTTTGAGGTATTTTTTGGAGAGGGTTTTTTGGTGGGGTTTTATAGCTAGTATTGGTGTTTGGTTTTTAGCAGCATAAGTTAAAAAACAGAATGATATTTCACCTGAGGCCTCAAATCCAGAAAAGCTCAACTGTTGCCTCCATCCATACAGATCCACCTGTCTAAACAATCACCAAGAGAGGCTGCTTCCATTGCTTCCTGATGTTCCAACAGGTATTGGAATCAAAGCAATCCAAGCCCCATCTCTATGACACAGCTGCCTAAAGAGTTATTTCCCATTTGATTTTCAAACAAGGGTCACGTTAAGTGACAGATAGTAAAACACGGTATGGTATCTTCACCTAGTTTCACTTTAAATTTTGAAGCTACAGAGAATTAAGAATGAAATTTAGATGTGAAAATATGTGTCTTAGAAAACAAAAGGGTTTGTGATCTCCTGAAGACAGAAAACCCACTGAATATAAGGTATTTAAAAGCATTATTCACTTTATAAGGCTACATTTGGAAGTACAATGCAAGATGGGACTAAACAGAATATGTCAAAATCAAGCCAAGACATTTAAAAACTTCAGATAGATTCTTTTTATTTGCTTGAACCATTTCCAAATGCTTGGCAAACTTAATGAAGTTTCACTATCCCTAAATTTAAAACTGAATTTGTCCTAGAAATCCTTACAAATTCTTCCAACTTTCAAAAAACTTCTTGCCTTTCATGCAGAGCTTTTCAATAGGAAGGAATCTTGCACCAAGCCACTCTGGGATGAGTCAGAAGGGAGTAAACCCTATGCCTGAAATGACAACTCATTTTTCCTTCACCAAGGGTGAAACAACACTTAGCTGATGGAGCAGCACGCACTACTCTGCCTCAGTCTGTCAGCTTTGAAATATTACCTTCAAATATATTTTTACATTCAGAAAGACTGAAATACCATGAATTTTTGGGGCAATGGAAAGATTTCAACTTAGTTAATATCAACTCAGATTTGAGTAATGCCTCTAACATAATTTCAGAATCACATGCTCTTAATTTTTTTTTGTAAGGATCTGATAAATATTACTGATTTTTAGATTTCAAAGTTATTCAGTTCCCCCCAAGTACCACCTTTTTGGATGTCTTTGTCCCAGCATCCTGACACCAAGCACTTAAATGCAAAGAAGCAATTGTGCTCCCTGAAACAAGGAAATCTAAACCCCATGAGAATGAGCCTTCATCTTCTGCAAGTTTACTTGTAATATGAAAAAATGCAATAAAAATAAGCAAAATGATTTTCAAGTCAAGTTGAAACTAAATTCATATGACAGAAAAACACCATCAACAGTATTTCACAGAATAGCAGAAAGTCTATTCCTTTCTATTTGAAGTACTAAATTATGAAAGCAAAGATCTTGGTTTAAGACAATTTAAGGGAGAGACACTCTAAATTAGTTACCTACCCTTTAGTTTAACCAAACCCTTTCCACCAATAAGGAAAAAAAACAAATACAAGTAGCAATGAATGAGAAAATAACAGTAACAAAAAACCCCAAAGAAATAGCAACTGGCAAAAAACAGAGTAAGTAACCGTTAGACACAGAATTGTTAAATATTAACAATTATCTGGAAAAAAAGGGAAAAATGGTGGAGTAAGCTGAGTCACTCAGTTAAAGGCTGAAATTTCACTTATTCTGCCCTGGTTCCATTTTCCAGCCACAGGCTCTTAAGGAGAGAGCAACAATTTGGAGCACAGACAGATACGGAATGCAGCAACATTTTGGGGTACCCAGGCTAGCAAACATCCCCCAAGCCCCTGTCTGCTGTTGGGGTGTGCCTGTGGAGCCTGTTGTTCCCCCAAAAAAGGGATCTGCTGCTTCCCAGGCACGGTGGAACACACAGTGTACTTGGCAATGAGGGTGCTGAGCAATGACACCTCTCAAATTTAGCTGTGCTGGTGAAAGACATCATCGCCTTCAGCTGCCTTTTTTTGCCACCCTTCTGCAAGAGGCTGCTGCCCCCACAGCACAAGCCAGGGGAAGGGAGCACACTGCTCTCCTTGCCCACACAGCCCAGGGTGCAAAGGCTGGAGCTGCTGCCAGCTCCCACTCATCAGCATCTCAAACTCCAAAGTCTGCACTGCAGCAGGAGAGGGGCAGACCCAGATCCCAGAAGAGGCTGGGGGCTGCTGAGCTGTCCCTGTCAGCCTTCCTGGTGTGGCTGTCTCTACCCCATGGACCAGCTGCCTGCTGACAGCTTGCAAGGGCAAGGGAGACAAGTTTTAGCACATCTTCCACCCGCAGACCTTCTTCACGAAGCAGGCATCAAGAACTTTCTGTTTCTGTGAACATCCTTCAGCTAAACACTCCCTTTTGTAGCTGGTTGTGTCCACAAAAAGGCAAGAGAGAGGAATTTTAAGGCTAGTTACTTTTTAGTATACATTAGCATTTATATGAGTATTTCCTTAGCACCAAATAAAGCCTAATGAAATCAGAGCTAATCAAATCTGAGTTTCATTGGTTATCCTCAAAACCCCAGTAGTGTTCCTCTATTACATTATACTATATACTATACTACATTATATTATACTATACTACATTATGCTATGCATAATTTATAATATAACTATGATTGTAGTATATGCTACTACAACAGTCTGTACCTGATAAAAAGAAACATTGTAATTATATTAGAACTTTTTGTGAGGTTTTTTTTTTTCCAATGCAAACTAAAATCCAAGTTTTCCCACTGATACTTAAATTTTTAAGACTTTCGTCGCTTTTCCTGCTCGAATAGATTTTATTAAACTGGAGCAAGGTCAGCTGCTGCATGAAATATGCAGTTGAGCTTCTTCTAAAATAACAGTTATCACAAAAAGAAAATTTGAATGAAGACTTACAAGATATCTTGTCAGATATGTATGTGATATTAAAGCATGGTAGCATATACTTAATTAGTGACTGTTAAACAACAAACAGATTTAATCACTCCAATTTTGCAGGTGAGTTTTTCAATAACTTTCCTCCTGAGTGATCTGTGGTATCTGCCCTGTCCCCAAAACACACAAATGGTATCAAGAGCAGAGAAATGCCTACGAGTTAGGTGGCTACTTACTTATTTTCTTTAACTAGTCACAAATGCGGTAATGGCATGGAAACATCAAGAGGGAATAAAACAGACTTTTCATCAAGGTCTGATTTTTGTCTCTTTAAAAATATTCTCCCTCCCTTCCTGGAAGAGCAAGTCTGTAGACCAGTTTTTAATAAGACATTGTATCTAGTTGATTAGATCCTTCCAGGAGCCAAGAGACTATAGCTGCAAGAGATACCCCTGAGCTCATTTTGAAATTGAAAATATTTACTAGAGAATTGAAATAATATCATGGGGCTGAGAGAGATTTGTTATCTCCAAAGGATGCAATCCTAGGTAGACTTTTATTTATTTCACATCAGTCACGTTGCTTTATCACTGTGAGAGATGCAGAATAAGCTTATTTTTAAAAAATCTCAGTCTCCCACCCACCAACTATGCTTTCAAGAAAGCAGTCTAGTACATACATAGTCCTCTATCAACTAAAAATGTATTGTTCTTGTCTACCAAGTTTGAGATTGACTAGTCTCAAATTCTCATTTGGAGATGGAGGGATGGGTTTTTCCTGCTGTTCATACAGAGATGGGACTGAGAAATGTACCACAAGTAACTAAAAAAGTTCTACCACGCAGTGTGAAGACCCAGATCTGCTAATAGACAGGGAGAAGAAGGCACAACTGCCTTTTCCCAGGCTGTGATTCCTTGGCAGCCACAGGCAGGCTCCCAGCTGCTACTGTGATCCTTTCTGTCCCTGGCACTTATCTGTCAGGAGCTCTTTGAGTCTGCTAAGCCAAGCTCTAAGTTCAGGTTTGCTTTCTCCTCACTCAGTGAACTGAAATGGCTTTTTCAGGGTCAAAGAGGACAGATTGAAAGGAGCAGAGGCTGCATTAAAGGTCAGTGTCTATTCTTGGCTTGTGCCATTTGTGGGGTGATGGTCACATCCTAAACAAGCACAGATAGCAAGGGGTGACACGGGATGGAAGGAGCCCACGGCACAGCACACATGACACAATGCACCCCAACACTGCTGCTCCTCAGACATGCTTCTGCTTCACATTTCTTGTTACGTTGTCTTGTTTTCTGTCAAAGAAATAACCAAAACAGGAAAAGAAAAAAACAAACCAAACTTTTAGGTGCAAAAACGTCAGCAGCTCACCTTGCATCAGAATATGACCTCCTAATCTGACACTCATGGCACAGCTCAGTAGATTTTTAAATAATATGTAGGTAAGTGTAAGTAGATAGCCCAAGAGGTTACTATTAATGTATATTGGATTTTGTTGTTGTTTTAATTTCCTCTTAGTGTAAATGCCCTTTGCTTCCAGTACTGGTTGAAATTTTGCTAGGCATGGAGGAACACACACCTAAAGAAATTAGTTAAAACAGATATCAGCTCCCCACAGACTTCAGGAATGTTGTATTCAACATAACTCCCTACAGAGAGGTTACCAATAAATTCATATATATTGTGTTTATGATGTATCCACACAGAGCAAGCTTCCTTCACCTCCAGTACTAAAAGGATTACTGCTCTGCAGGAAAGATCATTTTGAAAACCTAAGAAAAGGTGATGCTGCTTCTGACTCCTGCCACGACTTCTGTTTGCAGACACTCAGAGTTATCACACGGCATCCCAAACAGAAATCCCTAAAGGCTCAAAACAAAATGCATTTGGGCCACACCCACAATCACACATCCATTCCCACTCTGCAGCTCCATGCAGCATCTCTCATGTCCCCTGCCCTGAGGTCCCTGTCCCCCAGGCACAGGAACACCAGTCATGCTGGCCCCAGGCTGTGCCATTCCCCAGAAATGCTCAGGCATCCCTGGAAAAGCATCCAATGGCTTGATTTGGAGAGAACCTCAAAGCTCATCTGGTTTCAACCCTTTCTGTGCCAAGGATACGTACACCTGCCTCTAGACTTGGTTACCCAGAGCTGCATGCAGCCTCCTCTTGAACACCTCCAGGGATGGGGCCAGACCAAAATCATGCCATGGGTCATCCCGGCACTTAATAAAGTGACCAAAATCTAATGCCACTTCTCAAACCATACTTAAATCATATTTTTTTTGTAATAAAGACATATCTTGGTGCCTGCATACTAATGGCAAATTCCATTTTGGCAAGCTAAGTTTGTTTTTTGGGTTGTTTTTTTTTCCTTCTTGCTCCTTCTCTTAAAATTTAAGAATGTTTTTCCACATTTTAGCCATCTTCAAGGCCTGACATTAAAAGGCAGGTATATCCCAGATATACACAGTTAAAGAGCATTCAGTTAAGTTCCCTCCATATTTTACTTAATTCATTCCAGGGAGGACAGGGAAAAACAATAGGTCTGAATCTGGTACTTTTACCTGCAGCATGATCAAGGCTTTTATGGCACACAGGAGTGAAAAGCACTGATGTCTCACCAAAGCACTGCAAGCTCCTACAGCACTCAGCAGTAAATTCAGGAGCTGATGCACTGAGTGAATTCCATTGCCAACAAAACAATTAAAAGCACACCGATAACTACTTTCAAGTAGTTCCTTTGAAGCCACACACTTGGGCCTCTCAACAACTGTTGGGTTTGATTTCCTGCTGCTCACAGCCATAACTCCTATGTGTGTAGCAGATCTGATCTATAGAAATCTTACAGCCTATTTTGCTGAAAACAGACAGATCAATATAAAACTACCACTTGACAAGATGGTTGCACTACAGATAATCATAGAGGAGAAATCGAGAGGTCCAAATGGAATAAACCCAATCATTTTACTAAAATGAGTACACAGAAAAGTTATCAGTGGGCTACAGGGGGAAAACTATGAGGAAATTTTAATCTTAAATATTTACCCTCCCATTGCATTAAGACTATCAATCATGGTATTTGAGAAACTCCCTCTTCTTAAACAAGTTTGATATTTCTCTTTTGATACCATCAACATACTAGAGTAATTTTAATAGACTGGAAAAATAATTTAAAATCATGGGGGAAAAACCAGATGAAGATGAAGACTGTGCATTCTAGTAGCAGAATGTGTGCTACAAAAAGGTATTACGTTCTTGCTAGACATGTCCAGGGGCTAAAACTCAACCCTCCCTGCCTCTCCCTAACATTACTCAGCCCAACATCTTTTCTCTCATCAGGCTTATCCTTATCATCATCAATAATAATTTTCTGCACAGCAGAAGTATCACTAGGCTTGTAATCATTGCCAGGCTCCTCTGGCAGAAAAAAATCACTTTCTGACTCTAACAGCTTTAGAGAGGCTGTGACAAGCATGGCAGTGACGTGTTGACAACCATTTTGAAATGTAAAGAGCTTGTTATGGACATACACTGAAAGAAAGGCCACTTAACTTTTCTGCTTTAAAAACATTTAATTTTAAAGAATTATTATTCCTAGTTAAGTCAGTTTAAAAAAAAAAAAGGCTTTGCATCTCTAGCAAAGGAAAGTAGTTACAGAAGATGATGGAATATGTTAGTAGAGTACCCTAAAAAAATGCATTTAGAACCAAATGATTTTGGCTACTGCACTGCAGGGTCTAGGCAGTGCCTGGGTACAGGAGTCAATGCAGATTCAGGAAGGAGCTGAGGAGCATCACAGCCTACAACAGTCACTGGTTCTTTGCATATTTCAGACAGAAGAGGCAGAATAAAGATGGATTTTATCACTGGGTTGAGATATATGCCACTACAACATTTTCAGTGTTTGGGAAGAAACACAGATCAGGCTATCAATCCTGTACATCCCTTCATATTTTGGCTGAAAAAAACCCCAAACCTGTCATTTCTTCCAAATGAAGTTAAAAAAAAAAAATAAAAAAAATTAAAGCCATGTTGAGGCACAAGATGCTATTCTGTCCTGTATGTCGAACATTTAACAGTACCAACCATGAGCCCACACCATCAAAGCCCTTCAATAACACCACAGGTAGTTATTTCTGATTTACCACAGTAGGCAGGTCTTTGCTGAGCACAGCAGAGTATAACTAGGTTTTGGACAATTATCACTGGGATAATTATGGGCTTAGGCAGTGCAAAAACTGGGGAAAAGCCAAGTATGAAGGGTCCATCAGAGGCACAACCACAGCAAAATTCATCTGCATAGCCAAACACAAGAAAGTCTCTTTGTATTTATGTATATTTTGAATAGAAAGCATTCTGCTACCTTACATAACTTTTCTTGCAAAATGTTAAGAAAAACAGATTTCCAAGTTCTCCAAACATACCCAACCTACACAATAGCAACCTTTCCTAAAGATGACCTGAAGATTCTTTTAAAAAAACCACAGCATGTTCTTAAACTCTATTTTGTTTCATTTCAAAGATACGGCTAACTCCAAGCCAGACAGGTTTTGGTTTTTTCCTTTTCTCTCTTTTTTCTCACTTCTTAAATTTTTGGTATCCCAGTGGAAATAGTATTGAACATCCAGAAACTCATTATACCACAATTAAAAACACTTTCATTACCTATTTCTCACCATATGTTCAAGCAATCACAATCAGTGTTAAAAACTTGTAATTACGGTTTGCAAAAAATTAACTGTATGACAGATACTTCTCTGCCTCATATTTTAGTAATGCTAGTTATTAATTATTTGCATTTCTGCAATGCCTAAAGGCCATTTCAGTAGGAAAATACATGTAGTAAAAAGACAGACCATGAGGGATCTCTTTTAAAAAACTGGGCTGTATTTTTCTTAAATCCATCTCATCTAAGATCACAGACATCAAGCTGTAAAATTACCATAAAGCATTAGTAAAGGGTAAGGTTAGATTCTAATATTTCCATGCTTCGCCACATTTAGTCTGAATTAATTCTCAATTCTCTGACTTTAATACATGAAACATTAGAAGGACTTAGACCCTTAAGGCTACTTAAACTGCTACATTTCTCTCCTGGCCCTTAACTCTGTTGGGAGCTTTTCCTCAAATCAAAGAAAAACGTCTGTCTTCTGCATGCATTTCCTCAATTTTTATTTTGCTTCTTTAAATTCATGTTATATTTTGTAAGAGCTGTAATAAATGGGGGAAAAATCCAATTTCTCGGATTTAGACCACTATATAGAGTCTAAAGAATCTACACCTATTCATATATATATCACTGCACTGTACCATACCAACAATTATTTATTATTCCATAAAGAAATGGAATTAACCTTCAGAGATTCCCTAGCAGAATCAAGACCTCACTTATCTTTTTGCACTCAAATCAAATAGTATTTTTTTTAAAAAATCTTTAGTGAAGATAAAGCACCAGTGACCATTGTGTTTGTTTCTAATAATCAGACTTTTTGCAGAGAAATCCTTATGATATCTGCATTCACGTTTCAGTATCTTTGTTTCATACAGATGTTTTAACTGGTAATTTGTTGTGGTGGATGACCTGATACTAGCAGCAACACAGCACAAAAAAATGTCCTCAGAGTTTCTGATTTTTTAGAATACACAAAATTGTTCCAGAGAATGAAATCCCCTTCTATTATGTATGACATTTTTATCTACAGTACCTGCATTTCCCAGCCCTCATAAGTGGGTTAGAACGGAGTGGTGGCTGTTTTAGTCTTAAGTGACATATGTCCAGGAAGAAATTTCTTTTAATTTTTTTCTGATATACCAACTTTTTCTGAATTATTTAGTAAAATTATCTTAACACAAATGCATAAGAAGGTAATAGCAAAAGTTACTATAACATCTATGCATGGACCTGATAAAATTTCTCCACATCCCAAAAAATGAAGTAGCATTTTCTAATCTGCTTAGTCTTAGAAAATTGTTTCCTATGCATTGACCACATATTGGCATATTGCTGTACACTTTTCTGGTAATTTTCACCACATTTCTAGCAGACATACTCTTAAAGCTGCACAGTTACATATGTGAATGTAAATATATAAGGTCCAATCACAATGCAAAGGAGAACTTCAAAAATAAAACATCTTTTGCCTTTTCCATTCTGAAATGAAGTTAAGAAAAGCAAGATGAATTCAGTGAACTTTCCAGTACCTCTAAAGACACATTACCACCAAAACTTCTTCTTGATGATGTATGACAATTTTTAGTCATGAACTGAATCTGTAATCCTCCCTGAACTCTGAGCTCACAGCAGTTCTGGGTGAATTTGAACAAATGTTCATTTTCAGGCTTCATAAAAAAAAAAAAAAAAAAAAAAACTTTGAAAATGGTTTACAAATTGAAGATCATCAACCAAAATTTAAATTCTACCCTACATATCTATTGTCTATGCTTGAAAAGTAGGAAGCAAGCTGCTCAGTGCTTAAAGGATACACCTTAAAGGCAACACCTTTAAAAGGCACCAAAAACATTCAGTGCATTGTTTCCAAGATGCAGAACCATACAATATGGTTACTTTATCATGAACTCCAGTTTCACTGTGAAATTAATAATTATTCACTATACCATGCATTTAGGTTTCAAAGCTTTCATAGGCATGAGATTTTCTTTTAAGTATTTGTTTATTGGGTCTAATTTCATTTTCCCTTTGGAGTGAAGTTTAGAAACAGATACATGACAGTTCAAAATGGGACTCAGGACACCCTTCTAAAGCAACAAGCTACACTAAAATGAGTTCCAAAGAGGAACCATATTCCAGGGAGGAGGACAGCAGTGGTAGGGATACAGCGTGGAACAGCACAGCATCACTACATGGCTTTACTCTGAGATGACCCCATGCCAGCATGGTCAGGTCCACTGCAGCTCTTGGACTGAAACAATTTACTGGGGCATTCATCTCCCACAGAGTTTCTCAAGAACTTCAGTGTCTAGGTTTTGACAGATGAAACTCAGTTCCTGAAGTCTAAGACATCTCTGGAAATTGAAGTCCAGCATGAACCTACCACTGCAGCTCCTGGCACTGCAGATGAAATAAAAATAGGGAGCTGCCTGAAGGCCCCTGTCAGATTCCACAGCTGCAGGGCTTGTCACCTTTCAAGAACAGAATCAGTGATAGGGAATACTGATATTTTGGGCTTTTCTATCTTCTTGCCCCAAGTAGAACTTGCCCTTCAGATGTTTGGTCCTCATCCTCTCAGACAGCAACAGGATGGCTCCTGACCTTTGTAGGTGGTTATTAGGTTCTTACATAAGAAAAACTGCACAGAAAATCCAAGTGGGAGCAGCGGAGAGCATTTGGAAATTGTCCTCCACAGCCAATAGTACCCAGGTCACCATTTCAGCAGGGCTAAGGTTACCTGGGTAGCTGTGTCACAATCACCAAATTTGGGTATGGATTTACTATAACCAGCATCAGGGTGGGGAAAGCAATTATGGATAGATTAACTGGGGGAAGGACAAAGACAGGAAAAATACAAACCTGCTGAAAAGAGAAAAGAAAAAAAAAAAGAAACAACAGTACAAATGTCCCTTGTAATCAGGGCTGTCTGAGGATAAATGTGGCAGCCCTGTGCTCTATCCCTGCAGATTTAATGAACAAAATAAAGCAAACCCACTGTTCTGAAAATATCACAGGGGCTGAACTCGTTTCTGCCGTCAGGAGGAGGACGAGCATTGCAAGAGGAGATACTTTCCCCTGCAAGCACAGGGCACTCTAGGGGGCTGATGCAGCATCCTGTTGTCACCTCAGAAGGATCAGGACTCACAGAATCAGCATCTTCTCAGCCGTTTCCCAATACACTGCTGTATCCTGTCCACTTTTATGTTCTATATCTGCTAAAAGTCACACTTCAGGAAGGAGAGCGATATTGCTGTAGTTAAAGCTGTTATGCTATCACCATTTTTAAAAAAAAGTATAATTAGATTTTCTGTTTGATTTCCAGGCTGATTTGACATTCAGAGCATTTTTCTTGCTCTGGTTTATGATGGGTTCACACTATATAGAATTGTCATTCAATGAATGACAGATTACTGATTTAGTTTCATGATCTTTTATTGGGTTATATAGTCAGGAACACAGTATGAATTTTATGCTAGCTAATGAAGTATCTGGTCTATTAAACCAGATTTCAATTATAATTTCCAATTTTTTAAGACTACATACTTGAATTCACTTTCAATTTACTTTTTAGTTTACTGTGTAATTACGGCTACTTTTATCTTAAACAGGTTATTCCCATATTTAATCAACAATACATATGCTCTGGATCCTACAGTCTGCATGTTTTTCCTGATTAAGCATCTATAGACTTGTTTTGTCAAAGATGAAAGGGGTTCCTTTGTTTTCTGTTGCAGACACTCTCAGGATGACCCTCTCATTGTGGAGTTAACCTATCTGAATAACCAGCCCATTAAATTAAATGAATTGTCAAAGCTGAATCTGACAATCCTGCACAAAAAGCTATTCATCAAGAGATTTGCAATGCAAGTGAACAATGGGAACTTAAAGTACCAATATTAAGGTCTGTAAAAGTAGTGTCAATTAGTGCTGTAATATTTCTAATGTCACACTTTTGCAGCTCCTAATAGTGCCATTCATTTAGCATGTTCCATAGGACATGGGCTTAACCTGAAAGCTTTATGGCAAACATCATGGGCTTTGATATAGTTCAGACTGCAATTTTCCCAGTTTGTATTTTCAGAGATTAGCTAATCCTTCTATAAATTGCATGTTCAAATATAGCCTCTTAAGTAAATGGACAGAAAACTCCCACAGCTGAATTATCCTTCAATATCCAGTCATAATACATGTAATTCCCACATAAATCTGTAGTATCTCCAGGAACACATTAACTCTCCTTCCTACTGCCTCTGCCCAGAATGGTTCACTTTGTCCAAAAGCCACTTCCAGACCACTTTGTTCTGTTAGAAATGTGGAAACTACAAGCAGATGGAAGAGAGCCCACACCTCTATTATTGCTCTTGACTTCTTTTCCTTTCAGAAATTGGAAGTGGCTCATCTGCTTACTCCTGATTTTATTGCCAGGCTCATCCAAAGAAAGTTTCTCAGTCCTGCAGGTGTTGTTCTGAAGTCCTCAGCAGTCACACAGTGCATCCTGTTGGGAGACAGCCCCAGGATCTTTAGGGTTTGATCACTGCAACGTTTCCAAGGCCATGGGCAAGGTGATGTTTTCTCATCACAGACTCACACGGTCCCCCTGGGAACTACCACTCTAAACATCAGTATTCTCAACTTCAGTACTGCTTTCACACGTTTTTGTCCCTCAGGAGACCCAAAGCAGTAGACACAAAGTATTAGAATACAGTTCTAGCTAACAAAAGATTAGGCTATAGCATTGAGTGCAAAATCTCACTCTTATTGATAACTCACTCTAACACCATGGATGTCTCAAAGAAGTTTCTAAGAGGAACTGAACTCCAAGAGAATGATCTTGAGTCCTGACCATGCTCTGCATATACCTATGCATGGAAACAATGCTAGTGATACAAACTACTAATAATTCTCACCCAACTTACTTTAGTAGCAGCAGTCTAAAATTTCCTAGAGAAAATCCAGCACAAGTATCGATGGCCCTGTCTTAATGCACTTCAAGGATGATACACTGTGTGACTGAACACACCATGAGGAGCGACAGGAAAATATTTAAGATTTAATCAGGCCGCATTTTCCTTCCTGAGATTAGTTCATTAATCTCTGCATCTCTTCAAAGCTGTCACAACAGGATTTGTCTTCTCGACTGTTTATTTGTTTAAAGAACAAAGAGAGACATATAAATGATTATTTTCTTTTTCACTCCTCCCCCCAAGTTGTCCAGAATATTTATAGGTTTTTCTAGATGAGGCAGTGTGTCCTACAATCACTGAAGATAAGTAAAATCAAGTCATCCTATTAAACTTTTTCCTCTACATGCCAGTAGGCTGCTTTGGTAAGCTCAAAATAAAATCAGACTAGAATAAAATGCATTAGTCCATTCTACAAAAAATGGAAATGTTTCTTTCAAAAATTCTGAGCATTTCAGTAATATTTTTCAGGAGTTTTTTTTCCTCTTTCATTCTGAGAAAGAGAAAATATTTGATTTCATGTAAGAGAAAAGAAAGTTTCATACAGAACTCATGAAAATACCCAATACAAATTCCACAAGACTTGTTCCCTTCTGGGTTCCCCAAAGACTTAGACATAAGCTAATGGAATGATTTTGCAAAAATACTAATAGAATAAGGTTTTAAAATATCATCAGTGAAAGCAAACTTCCTCCTTCTATTCATATTGCAGGAAAACTGTGTACTTATATTTACTATTGTTACCATTTTTTTGTCACTAAACTATTTGTTTTATTCCAGTTCTTGGTTTGGTTAGGAAACAAAAAAGAAAAACAGAAATTATTTTTCATTTCAATAAATCAGTTAAAAACTTGCTAACTTTCTGCATAATTTGATATAGAATATTTATAGCTTCAAATGAATTAATCACACAGGCAAATTACAGACATCATTAGTCAATTATGCATACCACCACAGGGCGTGCAAATGCAAGACTCCAATCATACAAGATGTCTTCAAGTGTTACTGAAAAGAACATTAAAAACCATGGGCTAAAGTCAGACTTGTCACAAATATCTGAAATTCCTTGAAGTTTACAGTTTTTCTCTCCAGTGGAATGAAACAATTTACTCACTCACCTCTAAGCTTTTTGATAATTTCATTTCTAACAAATCTGATCTGTTTGTAGAATGTAAATACAATTAGCTCCTCAAGTACAGATTGTTTGGGGGGTTTGGGCACCAGAAGCTTCAGTTGTATATTTGACTAAATAATTATTTCTTTTACCTGCTGCACATTCCAGCGCAGTGGCAGTTCTTTGGAGAAAAGTGGGGTTTTGTGTCAGAAAAGATGCTTTAAGATACCCAGTAGAGCCAAAAACTCATGTTTGGATGTGTGTAATTAAAATCTTTATCTAATGGAAATAATTAAAAGTTTTGTTACTGCAACATTAAATTCAAGTTACTCAAGCAGAGACACTTTGCAGCATCACAACAGCTACAAGTGCTGTATTGGAATTGCATTCCAACTACAATAGAGCATTCTGGCAGACTAAAAGGCTGAGAATGGAAAGCACGTTCTATGCCAGAATAAATTACCCCAGAAGCAAGGAAATACAATCAACCTCTTCAGAAAAAAAAATACATATATATATTTAAAAAAATAAAAGCTGTGTTTGTATAGCAGCACTACAAAAAGATGATGAAAGAGCAAACTGATTCACAACTAAATGACACTACAGAACTTAGACTAGATTAATTTTATAATCTTTCTTTCCCCACAGTTGACCTTGTTGCCACCATCTTGATCCTCACAAACACAATGAAAACTTTTGTGTCTTTAAGTGATCAAAACACCTCTCCAAGGAAAAGGTGGTACAATCACAGAATCATTGAGGTTAGAAAAGACCTCTAAGATCATCAAGCCTAATTAATGCTGCATCAGGAGACAGAAAACTCACATGAGTAAGCTGAGATAGTCAGGTTGGCATTGGTACTGATCATCTAAGCTCTGAGACAATACTAATTCTTCATGTTTTTCCTTAAGCTGTTTACATCAATATCCTCATAAATTATGCATTTATTGAGCAACACACTGATTTGTCTTAACTTGTCTGGAGAAAGACAGATCTGTGTTTGTGGAAAATTCCTATTATAGTCT
Organism: Brachypodius melanocephalos; assembly: GCA_013398615.1. Taxonomy (NCBI): domain Eukaryota; kingdom Metazoa; phylum Chordata; class Aves; order Passeriformes; family Pycnonotidae; genus Brachypodius; species Brachypodius melanocephalos. The sequence continues at coordinate 1,188,863 of VZSR01003209.1, forward strand.
TCTTTTGGTTATTCCTCAAATCCTCTCCTGTCACCATAGAAATGATTCATAGTTTTTCAGTGAGGTTAAGGTCAAAACACCATAAAGCCACTCTGTCCTAATTCACTCTATAGACTACACTTTTAATCTTTTTATTTTGCTCCTACTACTCAAACGCAGATGAGTTTTAAAACAATGATGTGGTCTTCTGTCTGTGGCAAAAATATAATTATATTGAATCCAAAGCACAGAAACCTCCAATGAGATTAAGTTTGGTTCTGAATTTAATCAGGTTCACATGGAATAGATTTTTACCATCTTTCCTTTTTCTACTCCCTTCTTTGCATAAGTTTACTTTTTCTTTTCTCCCTATTGTTTATATTAGCAGCTATTTTTCCATTCAGATTCTAAATGTAAAAAGATAAAACAATTAAGTTAGTTGCTGTCTGCCCAGTTCAGCTTCTGTATGAGATAGAATCACAAAGGTTGGTTACATTGTATGCCTTCGCATCAGCATCTAGAAAAGCAACTGAGCATTACAAGGGATTTGCATTTCCTTTGGTTACTTCTCTCTCTGCACAGACTCTTTCAGGTGTTTCAGAGTGACCAGGCAGAACTGAATATAGAATCTTTTTTATACAAACCTGCCAACAGAATGTAACTCTATGACTCCTGAATTCAAAAAACGATACTACAAAGACAAAATTCCAAAGTTTTCTCCTCCCATTTTGTGCATGAGCCAATAAACCACTAAACATAAAAAAATTTGTCCACCTAATTATGCTGCACAGGAAGACACTAAATAACACTGCAACAATAAGTGTAAAAAATGAACTTGTTAAAGTTCACAGGAACAAGGAATTGAAGGTTGGTAGCAGTGCTAGTACTGAAACCCTGCACACATCCACCATCTTAGAGCAGAGCTTAAAAGAGGCTACGTGTAAAAAACCAAAACTAGTGTTAGAACTGTGACTTAATTATGTTATGAGGTGTTTTCACATTCTGTACTCAAAATGAGATAAAACTACTGAAAAGACAAAAAGAGGAAGAATGTCTTCTTTTTGCATAATGTTATACCACTACAGACTTCGAGGAAAAAATTAGAAAGTTAGCTGTTTCACACAAATTTTCTGAGTTTTAGCATGTTTTAGGCACACTTAAAAGCACACAGCTAAGAAATAGCTTTTTGTGCCATCCATTCACAGTGGTGAAATTCACTGTGCGGCCAAAAGTCATCTTATCAAAAAAACAAGGAACATGAACAAAAAAACAAGGAAGCTCAACAAGTTCATACTCCAGCTTGATAGATCTTACCATGCTGACTTTTCTTTAAGCACAATTGCTGATAGAAAGAAAAACAGAGTTCATTGGTTTGGAAAGAAGAAAAAAAATTACTAGAGATGGTAAACTCACTTGGGAAACATCCTATAAGGCATTAGATGGCCTTCATATTTGCAATCGCATATTAACTTTTTCTTTTTACAAATAAAAAATGAAATTTCAAAATCTATAATAAAAATCTACAATAAAAAATCTACAGTATTTACAGGGAAGGTACCTGCCCTAATATTTTTATTGAAGTTTGTCCTATTAAATAATAACAAAACAGAGAAATTGTTTTCATGTTTAAACTCAGTCTCATCAGAAATGCCACCCTGTCAAATATATAGAGTTCTATATTGCAAGTTGAAGTGTTTGGGAATTTTAAGCTCAGCTTTAGCAATGAAGACCTTGAAAAACTCCCTGCAACACCGCCTCGCATTTTCGAGCCCGGTATTTAATTTAACTATGGACCAGGAGATGGCAGCAGCTCCCACTGAATTTATTTACATGGCTATGAAATTACAGCACATTAAATCCCAAACAAATACGGAGCATATGCAAATTATAAAATCATAAATCCTGCAGATGCTCTTAAAACATAATTCTTCATCAGGGAACTGTATTATATGTGTATTTCTATTTTACTTGCATGGTGATCGTTTGCTTCTGGGTCACCTTCAGAAATGAATTAAAAATTGATGTATTTTCATATGTGGTGACATATTCTTTACCAGTCAGAAACCAATGATTTATTCCCTTATTTATAGATTCAGTAATAACACACTGCAGAACACGGAGTGATTTGTGGGTAGTGGTGGATAAAACTTCTAAAGTGTGATTTACTGCTGTGAGGAAACATCCACAAGTCAAGGATAAAGGTAGGATATGAGTCCCAGGTATGAGGGTGTTACCAGTCCAAAGGAACTGGACTAGGGGATAATAGGGGCAACATAACGGTGCTCTTGGAAATAAGGAACAAAGATCCAGAGAAAATGTGAGGAGACCAAAACACAGGACAAGGGTAGAGCTCTGTAATCTCTCTAAAAGTTAAAAGTTCAAATAAATGCCAAAAACCTGCTTCAAATAATGACCAGCGTGCAAAAACGTGAACAATAAAGAATTATTCCACAAAATTGTGGTTTTATTTTTCCACCTGTGTAGAAAGGTGGAAGCACAGTGCAGCTGGAGCAGAAGTGCAGCTTTGTGACAGTGGGAACACGAACCAAACACTGGCAATATTTAACACATCTGTTCCCTTGTGATGGAAGAGCAACATCACAGCTGACCAAAGGCCTTTTTCCTCTCCTAGTCCCAGACAGATAACACTGGCTTCCCTCTCATGCTGGCTGCTGTTTGAAGGCAAAGAGTGGAACAGGGGTAAAAAAAAATCTGCCTTTCAACAAGGGTGCAGTGCAAAGGCAGCCCCCAGCTCAGGGGGGATTGTTTCCCACTGATTCCCCATGGATAGCTCTACTTTTGCATACCCAAAGCATCTGAACTGATGATTCTGTACATGATTGCTCAAGACATGCCTTGGTGTCAGCCTCTCACTGACCTACATTTGCTCCCATGATATTCAGTCTTTCCTTGGCTAGAGCAGCTCTCTCAATGCACCAAATTTATGAATTCTAGAGGGGAAGAAACTCCAAAACACCCAGCTTGTGACAACTTTTTTGTTACAAGCTGGATCCTCGAGAACACCAGACTGGAAAGTTTGTCTGTTACTTACAGAAACAAACAAAGCAAATTACCAGAGAATCTGGTTTGTAATGTTTTAGTTCCTTTCCTTCTGGCTGGTGCTGTCTTTTTGGCTCCTTCATTCGAGAGACTACTAACAATACTATGTAAATGAGAACATAGAATCAACCTTTAACAACTGAATGGTCTCACATTTTTTCAAATTGTAGGTAGAAAGATAATTGTGTCTGACAGGTTGAAAGGTTTAGCCACACTTGCAGATGGTATCTGATGAAAAATTACGTCTTCAGGATGACAAATCAGCAGTTACCTACATTTTCTAAGGGTGTTAAATCGCCAAAAACTGCTGAATAAAAGAAAAAAGAAATACCTCCACATCCTGATGTCTAGATTTCTTAAATCTATTTATTTTAAAATCTGAGAGTGCCTAATCTGTCCTACCTGATGAGGCCGAAACCTTGTTACATTATTCCTTTACTAGTTAAATGAAGCAAACAAATGAAGAGCCTGTTATAACATAGGCTAGAAAACCATCAATAATCTGACATGAGCAAGTTTTTAAGACCTCTTTAGCCTCATTATTCTGGCAGAAAGAGAAGCCAAAAGAAGAGACAATTGGCTGGCACAGAGTGCTGGTAGCAGGAGGGTCACACTGTGTAGACAGGTGGAAGCATTCTGAAAAAGGGGCAGAATTTACAAACACCAAAGAAAGAATCTGCCAGTCCCTCAGTAAAACAACATCTCTGGTACATCTCTGTGCCTGTCAGGTTTTTCTGGCCCCCTCCCATCCACAGGAATTTCTTACATTTACAAGGCAAAGGTATCTCATGCTTTGTTTTGTGATTAACGTGTGCACAGCGATGTGCTTGGGACAATCCGTGACTCCTGCTCCAGGTGGAAACAGCTTCACACCCAGCTGCAGCTCTGCAACAGGTATTGACTGAGCTACAAGGGAAATTAAAGCTCACAACGGCATATCATGGATCAGAAAGGGGGCTGTTGATACCTGCTTTATCACGTGAGATAGAGTCGGCCAGTTTTTCCCAGAATGCCAAAATTTTTCTCCCTATGAACAAGGTTTTCTTCCATATCCCTGCCCCCACATTTACATTATGCTGTAATTTAGAATTATCTTATAGACCAACACTGAGAAGAATTAAGAATTCTGAGAATTTTTGCACTGTTTCTTGCCAGAAATAGAATTTTTAAAGGCAAGCGAATCCTCCATAATGCATTTCACAGTGTTCTCATTAGCGGTTTATAATTGCATGATTGCTGACACCTGCTGTTATTTGACTCCTGAGGTCAATATTTTCCATTTATAACTCTTTACTGAAATATAAAACAAAAAATTATCTTCTACTAAAATATTTTGACAGTTTATTAGGCTAAAAATGGGACTTCAACTGAGCCTAAGAAAGACTTGTAGAAGTTCCTCTATTTGTTCTCTTGAAGGATTAATTATACTGTATTAACATATTCTGAATCTTGACCACTTGATAACAAGAAAAATCTACTACACATTATTAATATTGGGGCTGAGGCACAGAAAATTTTGATAGTTTTGGAGTTTGCATTTTTCAAACATAATACTAAACTCTCATGGTGGATGCAGGTGCTTACCAAAGTCACTCTGTCACTTCTCTCACCAGCTGGAAAGGGGAGAAAAAAACAGAACAAAAAGCTCCTTCTCCAGTCACCATCACAGGCAAAATGAAGTCAACTTAGAGAAAAATTATGCAAGTTTATTACCAGTGTATGGTAATAACATATAAAACTAAATCTTAAAAATACCTCTCCTTTTCCCCCATCCATCCTTCCTAAGCTGAGTTTCACTCACAATTTTCTCTGCCTCCTCCTCTCCAGAGGCAGAAGAAGACAGAGGGGCTGTGGTCAGCCCATCACATATCTCTGCTCTTCCTTCTCATACCTATTTCCCCTGCTTCAGTGTGGAATCCCTCCCAGAGGAGACAGTCCTCCACAAACTTTTGGTAATGATATGCAAATACTCAGACTTCCACCTCTGAGAAACTTTAGAATCACAAAAACAGATGCTTTAACTTCAACTTCTGTCTTGAAAGCCAATGTTCTTCTTTCCTTCCTTCATTCTCCTCTCAAAAATACCCAAGGATCTTCAGCAGCTTTTGCTTCCAGCACCCTGATATAAGGACTCCAAGATCAGAGGTACTCAAATGGGAAAAAAAAATTCCACCAAAGTCTTGGGAAATCAATGGCTGGTTGTTTGCTTTCCTTAAGTAAAATGGCAAGTGTCTGATTTATTCAAATGCAACAGGTAAATGAAAAGGGAAAATGTTTGTGGTGAAACACATCAAGATCTTTCTTTGCTGGGAGGCAACTGCAGATATAAATAAGTGACTCAGCCTCCTGCTAAAAACGCTATTTACATCCCTGCTTTTCAAAAGGAGCCTTTTATACAAAATCCACACATCACTCAGCTTTACTGAAATGAAAAATAGATGCCCACTGTCATACAGCTATATTGATTATGAGTGAAAATGTGATCATTTTGCTTTAACTTGCCCCACAGCACTGGAGTTCCATCAAAGCATCAGAAGGAAATTAATGCTTTCATATAGAGCCTAAGAAAAATATGAGATGTTGCTCACTTTGCCCTCTAGACAAAGAGGTATATGCCAGTAGCTGAGAGGTAATAGCTTTCAGAAGAGAACATGAACTCTAGACTTTTATTAAAATCATTATTTAATGTGCAAAAAATAATGAAGCCACAGCCTTGGCATTTAAAACAGCAATTTGTAGTCATTACATCTTAGATCATGAGGCTTATTTCGTAAAAAGCCAGTCTTTCTCAAATTAAAAATTCATCATCAACTCCCACAGATTATGTAGTCCTTTAAATGATGCCATTTCCTACAGATTTATTCCAGCTAAACAAAGAGCCAGTAAAGTGGCACACATAAAACATCAATTTCACTGCTCTCTCTCTAGAAAGACCTTTCTACTCCTTCGACTGTTAAGAAATCTCACAGAAGGGTTGACTAATGCATGGATATTTTAGTAATTTCACCTTCCAGGGACATTTTATATCTTAATTTGTCATTCTCCTTACCCCCACTGTAGATTGAACTGTAAAAAATAACCTTCAACAGGAGGATTCTTTCTTCTCTCTTCATACTTAGAATGGCAGTCCGCAAAGTGAGTGACAGTGAGAAGACATCAGCTAGCCTAAGTGATCCCTCTAACTGATGAGCATTTAATCCACTATGAATATTAGATTTTTGATGGAAAAAATAAGCAGTTAAAACTTGTTCCTCTCCAGTAAAAATCCTGTTAAGAACTTGCATAGAAAGATGATGCAGCCCTACATAACTGACATGTAATTAATTCTGTTTGATTTTCTTTAGGCACAAAGTGATTTTTATCAGATAAATCCTTTGGTCTGAAAAGAACTTGCAAGATCACACACCCTGTGCCTCACTAGAGGAAGATTTTACTCAGTAACTTGCAGAGGTGTAAATGAGATTTACGTGTGTACCAGCGAGAGAACAAAAATGCACTGCACGTTTTCTCTTTCCTGCTTCAAGACTTCCTTTAATTACCATTTGAGCTATAACAGTGTCAAGGAGTTAGGATGTCTTTTGAAAAGAACATTCAAAGAGTCAGTTCCTCCCACAAATTATTTTAATATATAGACCTGAATCAGCACATAACACCACCTGTAATTTAAATTTTGTGTTGAACAGGCACGCTGATTTCAATCCCACTCCTCTTTTCAGTAGAAACAATACATTTAAATTAACGTGTTTCAGAGTACGTCCTCTACTGTCTTCCAAATGTCTACTCAAAACACCTCTCCCACAGATGGCAATGCAGCTTTCTCTATATCCACTTCTGCAAACTACACCTACCAGAAAAGATTTTAATTAGAGGCTAACAATGTTTTATCAAGGGACTACAACATTTCATTTGTTTCCATACTTTCTATCTCGCTAAAGGGCTTCCTCTTCAGCTGTATCTGCCAACAGCTCTCTGCTAGACCTACCTCCAAATGCCTGGGGCATAAACTTTCTATGAAGGAAAGATAACATTTTTCTCTTAGAGAATTTTTTTTTACCCAAGTTTTGCAGAATCCTAAAGTGTCATATGAAGCTTCACAAGAGACCAAAATTACATTGCAAAGCCAACAGAGCCCACACTCACGAAACTGTTCTTTCCCGGACATTTATACAAAATGCAATTCCAATGGGAAAATACTTTTTAACAAAGAGAGAAGAATGTGGGAATCTGGAATAGCACTACAATATATGCACCCTCTATGACATAAAAACATGGTTTGATACATGTTTTGCTTAAGAAGCAGGCTTGTATACTTTTCACAACCACCATTTCAGGAAGTTAGAAAAGTAAAGACCATCATGACAGATAGCTGGCTAAAAAAATAATAAAATGAGATCTCTGATAAGTTCCTGTAATCAAATTATGCCAATGCCCATCCAAAACCAGAGTCTGAAAATCTCTTGGAGATGCTTATTGAAATATATCACTTACAGGAAAAGCTTTCGAAAGTTAAGAAATTTAATCAATGTTGCCAATTGGAAAGATATAATCTCATGGTTACTCACACCAATGAATCTTATTATCTTTAAAGGAGATAGGAAATATCAAATTTGTATCCAAACAGACAATCATAGAGAAATTATGAAAACAATCAGTGCATTTAGACAGGAAATTCTATCCTTTAGAGTTTGCTTAAAAGCTAAAAGTCTAAACTTTCTCTCTCCAAAATCTTTTCAACAATTTTGACAGTAATGGACGCTTCACCTTCACCTTCCTGTATTTAACTGCAGAGCTGAAAAAAAGATAATGAATATTGACACAATCTGTAGGATAAAATAGTCACCTCATCTGGAAGAGCCTGCTGTCGTGCAGGGGTGACTGGCAAGCTTGCCCCAGTCTCAATGATTTAGCATGTTCCTTACTCCTACACCACAATGTTATAAAAAAAAAAATCTTAGAAGCCAAAGCACCTCTCCTGAATGTATCTAACAGAGTGCTGAATCCTCTAAGATGAGCATCTATTTAAAGATTTTACATGCTGTTCCTCATACACACCTCCTAATTACCTCCAGTTATATCACCACAGACTGAGGCAGGCGGTTGTACAAGAAGGCTGCTGCTCATTTTTTAAAAGAAACATCTTTATATGTAACCCAAACAGCAAACAGATAAAATTCCCCTTTCATATGGCATATGACTTGTTGGGTTTTATTGCTATGGACTTTAATGCTTAAATTCCAGAAAATATTTTAAAAACGGGCTCTTTTCACTATATATATGAAGATCTATTGTGGGATTTTTAAACATATAAACATGAACAGCATTAATAGAGCTGTGCTGTTTCAAAGGAAAAATGAAATTTTTTTTAGAACCACAAAAAAATGAGTTATTCATTAAAAGTGAAAACACTGAACTGGTCAGGCAGGCTTTTATTTTCATTATATTCTTCCCACATTGAACTCACCTTTTCTCTCCAGTCCCAGCAAACATTTGAAATTATGTATTCAAGAACAGTGTATTTGCTGAAAGACAGACATACTTCTTTAGCTTGAAACTCAATTTGTGGTTGAGTGATTAATGTCATCTAGGTCTTGCAATTACACAAGTTTGGATGTCACCCAGGGGGTTCAGGTTGTCATGCCAGAAGAAGTACCTATATTTCTTCTCAGTTCAGTGCACAACAGGGCATGTTTCCCTAGATGGAGTACAGGCTCCCTCTATAGCCACAGTCTCACAGACAGCATTGCCTGGAATGACTGCAACAGCTGGAATTTACACTCCTGTTTCTCCACAGCAAAGCAAAAACACGAGCAGCCATTCCTGCATAATCTCTGTTGTATCACCTGCCTCCCAATTGCTGCTCCCTGATTCCCATCACAACTGCTTTTTCAGAGGTAGTTGCTAAATACAATCCAAAAATATACCACAACAAAAAGTGATTAATCAAACACAGAGTTTATATTTAGTAACTTCGATCAAGTCTTGCTTCACATTAACACTTCAGATGAACGCTTCTTCTATCACAGACTCATTAATATTCTGTTAATATCATCAGTCTTAATTAACAAGCAGTACATACCTTTCATTCTCTTCCCCATGGTTTATTTTTTGTTTTCACAAAGTGGATACTATTTGCATCTCCCATAGCAATCATGTGAAAACTTGTCACCCCACTTAGTCTATTATTCTGTCCCAGGCCAGGATCCCCAAAACCAACATCTGGCACTGTAAACCAGATGTTTGCTCTGCTGCCAGGCTCTGACTGCTGAGAGTGGCTGTGTTTCTGAGCTCAGTTTAAAATTGAGCTGTGTTTCTAAGCTCAATTTAAAACTTAAAGTGCAAGGTAACCTGCCTTAGCCTGGCTTTTTTCCACAGGGCTGAGTTTCCTGCCCACATTTAACTTGCTGAACTCTGCACTCGAATGCCAGGCAGGTGAGCAAAAGCGGTGGATTTGCACGTGCTCATGCAATGTTTGCAATAAGCAACTTCAAAGGGACTGCAAGAAACACTAAAGAAGTTTCCTCATCTATATCTCATCTGCCCTTTACAGCAGGAGTCCTTCAGTCCACTTTAATGCAAAGTCAGGCATGCCAGGTTAGACCCCTTCTGACAGTCATTGGTCTTTGCTCCAAGGCAAAAAAAACCCAGAAGGATGTGCCTAGTTAGGGACAGCTAAAAAGGTGTTTCAGACAGCTCCCAATTGTTGGGAGCAATGGCATGGGCCTTGAGGAGAGCCCTGGTGAGAATGTTTTGAACTCCTCCCAGGATAAAGAAATCAGGCCTCTAAATAACTTCCTTGGCTTTGTCCTGCAGGGGCTTTAAAGTATTCACATATCAAATTATTGGATCTCTGTGAGAACCTAAAAGTTTTCCTGCACCCGAGAAGAAGCTGGGTTCCCTCAGCTCCTCTCTCCCTCCCTCCCGGCTGGCAGGAGGAGCAGTGTGTTGGACACCTGTCCAGATTCCCTGCCAAGATAAATCCACCCCGATTCTCAAGCACCTCTTGCTAAGGCATCTCTCACATTTTGAGTGCTGAGGAAGTCAAACACCAACTCACAGCCTAGGAAGCTGGTAAAGAGCCTCTGGGGCCACACCTGAAATAACACATCCCTCTGCGACACCCCAGAGCCTTACAAACCCTCCTCCCTGCCTCGCAAGAAACCTCCTGCACCACCAAGGCTTTTACCCATTTTCTGTCCTTTGTCAGCTGCCATGTGAGCAGTAAATCACTTCCACACACAGTCCCAGCAGAGAAATCTGAACAGACTCCTCCTTGCTTGACAGCTTTTTATAGCTGAAACACCTTCAGCAATATATCCATAAGGGACAAGAAGATAACTTCAGGCTCTGCTTAAGCTTCCTGACTGAAATGTTTATGAGTAAGAAACTTTGCATATTCTGATAAGCCCTCTCAAATTATCTTTCTGTACTTTCAGGAACACCACTGACACATTCATGCCACTTGCAGGCAGAGGAGCAAGCAGTAAAAGGTTTTGAAACCCCAGCAATATTTTTAAAGAGAAGATGGAACACAATAAATAAAATTGTTTGAAATTGCCATTTCATTTTCTCCCTCACAGTGAGGTAGAAACAATAAAATTTGAAACTTCATTTATAGGATTACAGAATGGCCTGGTTTGGAAGGAACCTTAAATATCACCCAATTACAAGCCCAGTGCCATGGACAGGGACACCTTCCACTAAAGCAGGTGGCTCAAAGCCCAATCCAACCTTACCTTGAACATTTCCAGGGATGGGGCAAGCACAGATTCTCTGGGAAACATATTCCAGCATCCTCACCACCCTCCCAGGAAAAAAAAAAAAAAAAAAAAAAAAAAAAAATCTTTTCCTCTTTTCAGGCACTGGAAGGAATCAATTAGGTGCTAATAGCTCTCCCTGTATTTACTATGTCCATTTCACTGAAGCCTGGTTGTGTTTATTGGATAGTGCAAAAGTTAAAAAAAGCTGCAAGTTTGTCTCTGTTCCAGTCCACCTTCCCACCCAAGAAAAATCAAGCCACTTGAAGGTAATCTATTAATTTCTTAACAGTGGTAAGATTTCAACTACTGCAGAATTTTAATTCCTTGCAGAAACTGGAAGTATAACCTGCTTGCTATTCATATATACTGTAATTACCATTAAAATTAATATTGAAATAAAACCTATCTACAATACCACTAACAATAACAAATATCAAAGTGAAATAAAATCTGATTTAGGAGTGCTAATGTGTGCAATGGATCATCAGCTACAACAAACACAACAGCTAGCACAATCAGTTTAATTTTATGACCATCACCCATAAGACATCATCAAATAATCATAAAAAAACTTAGGGAATGACCATAAGAAAATATTCATTTTTATGGCAAAACATCTAGTTTAAAAAAAAAAATATAACTGGCATCCAGCTATTCTAAAAACCAAGAGCTCAGCAGCAGTCAGCTGTCTCTGCCTCAAGGTTGTCTGTATTCATGATTTCTGCAATAGTGACAAATGTTTCATCTTTAACACACAAAGCATGACATTTGTGCAGATAACACAGCACTGGGGCAGTGGCTGATGCACCAGAGGGTTCTGCTGTCATCCACAAGGACCTCACCAGGCTGGAGAAATATGCTGACAAGAACCATAACCATGTGTGTCAACATCAGATGGGGGAAACAAACGGGAGGCAGCCAGGCTCTCTTCAGTGGTGCCCAGTGAGAGAAAAACAGGAGATAGAAATTAACTAAAATAGAAGAAATTTCACCTCAACACAAGAAAACACTTTCCACCTGCAAAAGGGGTCAGATACTGGTAGAGGTTCCTAGAGAAATTGAGGAGCCCCCACCTCTGGAGATACTCAAAACTCAGTGAGACACAGCCCTGAGCAGGGGCTTAAGGTTATACAATCTCTAGAGGTGCCTTCCTGCCTCAAAAAAAAAAAAAAATCACTCAATAAATGCTTAACTCAGTTCACCCTTTTTACTGTTCTGACAATACTCACCAACTAAAATAAAATAAACAGACATGCACACACCATCACCACAGAGGAAAAAAGCACAAGCCAAAAGTAAAAAGGCAACCCAAAAAAAGCCCCGCACACCCAAAGCAATAAAACCAAAACAAACAAAAAAACCCAAAAAACAAACCAATCAAAAATGGACCAACCAAAAACCAAACAAAACACCCCCAGCTAGGTGAAAGTAAAATCTATTGAAGTTCAAGAAATCTTATTTTAAGCCAATAAACTTTTCTATTCAAGGACTGTAACTGCTGTGCCAGGACAATCAGCCCACTGGTCATTTACACATTTGTAAACCCATATAACAAAGCAAAAGGTATTTCCCCCATTGAACAAAATCACTACTTTTTTTTTTTCTTTCCATTTTTCACAATTACAGTATTTGATCCAGCTCAAGAAGAAAAAGATTTACAGATCACCTCTCTCTCACCACTTCAAGGAAGAATGAACACTATTAGCAGCTAAACATAAGCCATAAAAGCTGCCAAGCCATCTAATAAAGCAAGAAGACTATTCTTGCTGTACACATCATATTCCTCCTTGGGAACTTTCTCTACTGAAGCCAGCTATGAAACAGACCTAATACCTGAAATTAGCCAACTGAGAATTTCTTTCTCCCAAAGCAATAAATTGGTTTTTCACTCAAAACCAGAGAAAGAGTTGTTTCATGGTTTGAACCTCTACTCTTAATATTCTCCTGTTTGCTTGGTGGGTTTTTTCCTTCGTTCTTGATTTTTGTTTGATTACCAAGGTTGCAGGATCAGATCCATCAATGTGTTGATATTAGTAAGAATCTCTGGCTGTTTCAAAACAATATTTCTCAATAATGACAGCACAAACAAGCCTTAGGAAGCTGGGGTTTTTAAACAACATGCTCTACCCAAGTGACCTGTTTCCAAAAAACTGGCATCTAGAACCATGGTTAAAAAAAAGATGAAATTAAATACTTTTACCTGCCCTCAAAAGCAGTTTAATAATCTGAAGAGAGGAAAAGCAGCCCAAACCCCATCAGCACCCCTCTAGGTGGGAGGTTTGTTCGCTCCCTGCAAGTGCACAGTCTGGAGTAAAATTCTGTAGACAATCCATGATTATTTACCTGTTTTATATAAAAATCCTCTCTTCCTTGTAGTATAACATTGCTAAAAATATTGTTGGGTGCTAATACCAAACACTTGTAATAATATGCTGTGCTGGGAAAACAATCTCATGACAGCAAAAGCAATGATAATAATATATTCACTCTCTCAGTTTTATCATCTCAAGTCATCTAGAAAACTTCATCTGCAAGATCTATGTTGTTATCAGCATACAACAAAGACAAGAAATCCCTAAAAATGCAGAGAGCACTGCAGCAAACAGGTGGAAGGTGCATTTGACAGAAGAAATATTGGCTGTTCCTGTGTCTGGAAATGCATTCAATAATCTTCCTCAATGATTAATACATCCCATGTGTGAAAGTCTGCATAAAAGACCAAGCAACAGCTGTAATTTACTGAAGGAGGTAGGACAGCTCAGCAGTAGAAGCCATCCAAGTTGTAAAATGACAGTGTATTAGTAGTTCCCATCCATTTAATTACAATTTAAACTTTCCAATATGACACAGTAATAAATTGAAAAATGCTGCATTACTGGCTATTTTTTTTGTCTTAGACAGATGTTGTACATGGTATATTGTGGACCTTTTCCATCTCTTCCTTTCTGGCTGGTTATTGCCTGGCTAACAGGATGTTTCATTTTAATGAAAAATACATTACTGCATTAAGATAAGGTCATCAGTTCTTAAGTTGAATGCAATTTCTGCAATAAAATTAATTGCATAACCTACATAAAATTTTTTATGTGGGTTAAACACTTTTAATTACTACCTAAATTTTGTTCAACTGAGCATTTAAATGGAATATTCACCTATAAAAAGAATGTATATACTGTGAAATGCCTCTACAGTTCTTCACAGCCCACCTTCTATATGTTGTACTGTAACACAGAACGTTGTCAGAATTGTTAAAATCAACTCTTGAGCTAGGCTGATAGGAAAGAGGCAGAGGGAAAAAAACCCAAAACCAACAACAAAACAAAACAAAAACAACAACAAAAAAAAATCCCCAAAAAACCCCCAAACCTGCCAGTCTATGAAGTGTGAAAAATGGCTTTGAGACTGGACCTGAATACTCAGGGCCATGTACCTCACAATCTGTCCAAGTACCCTCAAATACAACATCATAGAGTAGAGAATCATAGAATATCCTGAGTTGGAAGGGAATCCTGGCCCTGCTCAGGACCCAGAATCACACCCTGTGTAGTTATTTGTAAATCCTGTTTCGTTCCACCTAAATAGCAATTGTTTGATATAGGTATCAAATTGCCACTGCAACAGGAGCTAGAGTTCAGACAGAAGCAATCTTTGCTTATAAAAACTGATATGTTCCCAGTAATGTTTGTACACTTAGCCCAAAGATGAACAGCTTTCCCAGAAAAGACAACATTAGAAGGACTTTATCCCACCAGTTACAAAGTTCTTCTGATATGTGAAACAAGACACTAATAAAGTCTCAATTACATTTTAAAAAAACCAGAAATAAAGCCCTGCATAATTTATGCCTTGGATGACTCAGATGGCTGTTACCTGAAGTCCCTTTCTAAAGTCCTTACAACTGAATTTGTATAGGCTGAAAGGTTTTTATTTTTACCCTGAGAAATAAAAGGTTCTTCAAGAGAACTTTGTTTCAACCACTATTAAAATCTTTTTTTTTTTTTTTTTCATTTAGCTCCTGAACTACTAAAACAATAACGAGGTGTTAATTCACCTTTAAGATAGATGATATTGAACTGTGTAATAATGGGTCCTGGGACATGAAGAATGGATTTATTGGTTAATTTACCATGCAGACTTTTTTCTAGGATATTTTTAGTTTTATGCCTACAACTCAATGCAAATTCTTCAGCCTATTGATTTAATAAAACAATATTCCTATACTACCTTAAATGTGGTACCATATTTCAGAATCAGATTAAGTTTGGCATTTTATGTTCTCTTCATTTTAACTGAACTGGATTTCATCAACAGAAAAAAAATTATCTTACATAGAAAAAAGAAAATTTTCAGAATCATTTAATTATAAGAAGTTTTGGAAATACTTTCCTTTTATACCATCAACCTTAATAAACTGGTAGCTTAACTAAGTTAATGTATAATATTCTATGGCAGAGAAATGTATAAAAGCCTCTTTACAGTATTTCTCATTGTACTTTCTAAGTGTATTCTAGGCATTAAAAAAAGAAGCAGCCTGTCCCATCTCAAAGATACTAAGGAATCTGACTTCCCAATTCTACTCAGTCTATAAAGAAAACTCCATTCTAGGAAATACACTTGGCAAATATCCCAAAACCAGCAGCAAACAACAATGTTTATTTGATTTTTCACTTTTCACACATTTTCCAATCAATTAAGCCCATGTTTTCTTTCTTCTGACTTCAAGGCATTTTCAAGTTTTTATATGCCTGTTATACCTAGAAAATAATTTTTTAAATGTAAAACTAGAGAATTTTCCTTACAATCTCAAAGTTTTGATTACCTTTGACACACTGAATGCAAATTTGCATTCCATTGTCTTGAAAACAGGTTGAGGTGTTTTGGTTTTTTTTTTTGGAGCTCCTTCTTCCTTTGGTTGGCTTCTCTCAATCATTTAAATCAAATCAAAGTCAAATTCACAAGTTTGAGGTAATGGTTTTGAAATTTTAACTAAATTATTAAGTTGGAAACTAATGAAATAAAAGCTTATAGCAGTTGACAGTGCTGCAATTATTAGCTATATCAAAAATATTAGTCCCACGTAATTTCATTAGGTTGTTAAAACTCAACAAGTGTTTTAAACGTTGCTTATAAATACATCTAATAAGAGAAGTTTAAAGACATTCCTATTCATTCAAAGGATTTAAAAAACTGCACCCACTTTTTTTTGGCTGCAATACATTCTCATTCCCTTATCGAATTATTGTCTGTTGGCTACTTTGTTTTGGTCCCTTGCCCAGAATAATCTATCCATCACATGAAATTTCACAGGTGCAAGATCTACAATGAGAAACATATTTCAGGCATTTCTAATCATATACAAGCCTTCTCTCCTTAAAGTTCTTAATTTAATAAAAAAAGTTTGTATCCCTGTACGATTTTGCTTAAACTTTGATTTTTTTGACCAAATATTTAGACCAATTTCTCTTTTCCTCACATGGCTTTTTTTTTTTTTTTAATTGAAGATATTGAGCCCTCTTTCCCAAGCAGAAACATTTCAAGGCATTGCAACTCAGGTCCACGGGAGAGGACAACATAATCAATATGAATGAAGTTATATTTAAAGCACAATTAACCTTGGTTTCACAAATATTCCTGTGGAAATTATACCCTCTGAAGATCTGCAAAATTTCCAAGAACTGTGTCCAACACTTACTCCTCAAGCTTGCCAGGCTTACTTCGCTTAAATTTGCTTTCACTCATGTGGAGCTTTGTTTCCACTCACTTCAAATATAAATTACCAGTGAGCTGGTTGCAGTTAATTTGTTTTGCTTTTGCAGGGCAGAATTGGTTTTCCAGGGTAACAAGGCGTGGTTTATCTGATCCAAGTGTGGTTTATCTAATGCGCATCAAAATGCAGTAAAAAGAGGGAATTTGGATGCAAAAAAAAAAAGTTGCAAAACAAACAGAAGGGAAAGTGTAAAATATATCAAAATGATTGAGTGGCTCCCCAAGTCAGGATCCTGCCCAGTGCCAGAGTGACACGATTTTCCAGGGAAATTTGCTTCAGGTGTCAGATTGACTACACTGAAAGGTGAAGAAACAAGAAATCCTGAGAGAAGATCCATTTCCATCACCACCATGAATTACAAGAGTAGCCATTTCCTTGGGTAGCCACTGCCCAGCTAGGAGGGATATTTCCAGATAAAACTGGAGGGCTTTGGACCCACAGAATCTCCTGGCACAGGGTCTGCACACTGTGCTTCCAGCAGGTACAAACAGAACATCTCCTGATGAAAAATTCCACCTGATCCCATCCTGGAGCTGATAGACCTTGTGTAAATTGGTATGTTAGTTCTTAAATTAATAGTTTTCTCTAGAAATATAATAAATTGTCCTCTTCTTTAACTTCTCATATATTTATGAACATATTTGTTCAGGACAGGACTACAAATCTAAGTTTGTGAGGGACTGTTTTAATTTCCCCAGACTCAAAGAGCAGCAAAGCAGACAAACCTGATCTCTGTCTTTGATCTTCTTTGCTTGTAGACAAGCTGTAAGAGATTAAGCTCTTTTCCCATTACTTAGTCATTTAAAATGATACCCTACAATTCCCAAAGGTAAATGCATTAGGCTACCGATCAGTCTAGGAACTTAAAAAGATTGGAAGACTTATAAAATACTGTTAGCTTGTGCAGTTCAGATCAGACTTTCAGAAACCCTTTGATAATTTAGGGGGATAATTCCTATTTAACCAACCTCTAGGGGGAATTCAAATGGCTACTTTTTAATATCACGTAAACTGCTCTTTAAAATGATTATTCTTTCTTTCAGTGTTACATATTATGGTAGGTACTTACTGTTTTTAGGTTACAAGAAAATGTATGTAGAATCTGGAAAGGGAAGAATCAGTGCTAAATTAAAATCCTGGATTACTGCCATGCTGTGAAGCAATGGTTTAAGGTTTGCAAGAGTTGCACCACATCCCTACCTACTTCCATGCCCATGGTATCCCAGATCCAAATATAGGAAGCCCTAGGAAATAATTGAATCCTTAAGGAAACTACTTGAACAGCTCCCAAGTTGTATATACATTTTTCAACTTAACTGCATTTATGTCCTTCCAAAATCATTAAATCCTCCCCAGGGAAGCCAGAGGAAGGTAAAGGAAGCCTTCCAAAGGAAGGAGGATTTTTTTTTCCAATGCTAGACACAGTGACAACCATACAATATAATGATGGCAAATATATGGGATTACTGCCAGACTCTCTTCCAAGACACACTGATGTCTTCATCTAGTCAAATATGTTCTCCAAATAAAATTCTATTATGCAGAGTAAAATGAATGCTATATTATGGATTTTGGCATGAAACCACAGTGATTTTTAACTCACTTGTCTGCCATGAATCAGGATATTAATTGGCATATAAATTGTACAGATGTACATTCTGCATTAAGTGACTTTTTCCTTTCAAGGTCTTACATTTGTCTCTAAAATGGCCACTATGAAAACAGAAAACCTCACAATCAGTACTGCTTAGATTACAAATATCTGTACAACTTACTCTTAAAGAAGTATTCAAGCATTTCCAATGGCTTTTCAAATAGATCTTAATTTAATGCAAGAGAAACTTCCTTTTTACAATTCTGATTACATCACTAAAAGGCCCTCTTTCAAAGATATAAGCAGATAATTACTAAAATGTGCACCTATAAATTCCAGGTTTAGTGCTTGCAATGGAAGCTGACACAGTTATTCCCCTTTCTGGCTCCCTTGGGAGAACAGGCTCATTTGGGAACCACTGTCTCCATCCTTTGTAAATTTAGCAATCAAACTGTAAGATTTTACTAATGATTTTTAATATTTCTTTATCTGAACTTGAAACTTAGCCATACCTAGAAAAATTCTTCATAACAACCCAAGACACTTTAAGCCTTATATTATTATTATTATTCATTTATGTGTCATAATTTCCAGTGGCATTAAAAGGTTCTCAAAATATAAAGCCACACCTAAAACATGTTTATCTCCTGCAGCATTGAATGTCTCTATCAATGAAATCTTTGGTGAGGGAGAAAATGTATAGTCTTTATGGTACATTTTAGAACTGAGAGTTCCTATATTTCTAATAAGTTAGTGCTACCACATCTCATTTATCCCTGCATTAGGAAAAATGTGTGGAAATGACAACTGCCAACTGCATCAGAAGGGAGTCACCAAGTGATTATTCATTTGCTCTTCAAGAGGAAGCCATGCCAACTTAAGGTAACTAAAACACATGAACAATGGGCAACCTTACCTTTAAAAACCAGATGTGTAACACTTAAAAAATTGGGAAATGCAAGAGTCTCACAGTAATAGCAGTGTAGTGTATGTAGTGTAAAATTCCAAACTCCAAGCAAACCTTGAGCTCTGCTATTTCTAAAACAATTGAGAACTCCTTGGGCCAGATATTTCTATGAAAGCACTACAAATATTTTTCTTCCCATTTCACTGATTTTCCACACATTAAAACCAAAACAAAAACCGACAACCACCCTTTCAAATAAATAAACAAAACAAAACAAAACAAAAAAAAAAAAAACAAAAAAAAAAACCAAAAAAAAAAAACCTGAAAACCCCCTATTTCAAAACACAACACTAAACTATTAAGGGAAAATAATCAACATATTTCAAATGTCAGCTAGAGTTGAGGGCTTGTTTTCTCCGCTGAGTCTCTGTCAAATCCATTGGAAGCCACTCTCCACATCCAACAGTCATGACAACTCTTCTTTTCCTGCTTCCAAACCATCAGTGAGGGAAAGATGATGAGCATTGGTGGAAAGAAGCTCACCCCAAAAGCTGGGGCTCTGAGTCAGCACCTGGACACAGCAGCCCAGAGAAAGCAGCAGCTAAAAGCAAATATTTGAACTCACACACCTGAAGTCTTACTACTCATTCAAAATCAGGCTTAAAATTGCTATGCCCTTTTAAACACTTAATTTTCCTCAAAAACTCCAAGCCTGACATGTGACATGGTGAAGGAGAACTTTTGGTTGTCTGAGATGACTTGTAAGTTTGTTGGAGGTGGGGATGATTTGTAAGCAAATTAAACAACCTGGAAACTTAAAAGCAGCCGGCAGAAACACACAGGCATTCATTCACAAGGTGTTTGCAGCAAGAAGAAACAATCACAGAACAGGTAAGGCTGGAAGAGGCCACCAGCCTTCCCACCAAACTTTCATGGAAACTGCCAAGTACCTACCAAGGTGACAGAGTAATGGGAAAATAAAATCATAGAGAGGGGAAAAAAGGCAGGGGGAGGGGAAGGAAGGGAAAATAAAGATACTTTCAAGATGGACAAAGGTAGAAAAACATCTCATTAAAAGGATGCTAAATGAAACTTTTTTTTCCCCCGGGAAACCCCTATCGCTTTTATTCTACTTAGTGGATTTCACTAGTTTGAGAAAGGGACAGATAGACCTCACCTCTGTCCTGCCCAGGCTGAGATGCATTTCCCACGGTGTCTGTTCAAATATCCCAAAGCAGCACTTCATGGAAGCCACATGCCTGCACCCACTGATAACTGAGCGCTTGCCACACACACAACAGTGTGAAGGAAAAAAGCAGCACACATTCCAGAGGCAGAGATAGTTTCAAGTAGAACTGAACTGCAACAACGTGCTTCTCCTTCAGTTCCCTACACAAGAGACCAAATGCTCCATTTTGACAATGCCAGAAAATTTGACTCATCAAAAAAATTAAGATGTACATGGGCAGGAAAATATGATATTGAATTATGAAAGCAAAAGACACTTTGATTTTAAAACCTAGGCTACCACAGAAATCACAACTATCACTTTTGCCAATCAAGTGTCTCCCTTTAAGAAAGGCCAAAATTAGAGTCTCTTTCTGTATTTTTTTGGTTATAAAAAGAGAACACTATATATTGTGCTCAGATGACATCCTGTACAACTTACAAAATCAATCTTAATATAATTCTTATGTTCCTTAAAAACTTACTTCTGTGTCTGAGAAACCTTAATTTAATAAGGCTTCTGATGGGCTGAGTCAAATAGATATTACTATTTAATTATTTCTTTGTATTCTCATCTGTCTGTGTCCTTTCCTCTTCTCACTACTTACTTAGTAGACAAGGCAGATCAAGGGGCTGCATTAGAGGTGTCTGGAGCATTTCTGCATGTAGGTAATTCTCACCACACTGGTGTCCTGCTCCCTGATTTGGATTATTGGGTTTACAGATGTTCATAAAAGCAATAACTGCAATTTTAGAATTAACCCCAGCATCACTCTAGAATGACTCAGTGTATGGACTGGAGGAGGCTGGACAAATACAGAACATATTTCAAATAAAAAAAAAATTCATAACCTGCAGGGTCAAATAACTAGTGACTGCTTTCATCGTTAATTTAAGCTTTTTATTTCCCCTTCTTTTACTACATTGTTCTCTTGCTACTTAATTCTCTTGCTACTTAACAACTATTGGTGTGTAATTACAGGTACAGAGGAATACCTGTATTTCACCAAGCCCAGCTCTCCTTGGGGCTTCACAAATATCTTGAATTAGCAACTGGTTACTTTAAAAGGCAGTTAAGACAAAAAAAAGAAGTAGTAATTACAAATTGCTCGGCTCCCTGTTCATGTACCCTCCTTGCTGCTCTTTTACTTCTAGGAACAGTCTAGAAGTCTACTATCAAGCAAATTAATAAAAAAAATCAGCATCAGACTGGACCCAGTCCAGCTAAGGGTGTCCAGTGATCCTTTATTCTCTGCTCCTGCACTAATTCTATCCCACAAGAAGACAAGGCATTGCCAAAACACTCTCTTTTAAAAATTTAAGTCAGTAGCTACCAGATAACAGCATGAGAGATTTTTGATAAAGACCCAAACCAATCAGTCTACTATGAAATATTTCATGCTAATAAACATCCCTTTTCTTTTCAGAGAAGATCTTATTATGCTTGGATCTAGAATGTTAAGACAATACAATTTTAACACTTTCTAAAATGTGATTGATTTATTGTTCTGCCACATTATTTTTTGGCTAATATGATAAATTCAATTCAATTCGTCACATTATTCTATAAATATTGCAACAAATTATTAAAGCAATAAAACCTCGTGGCAGGAGTTTAATGAGATCATGTCACATTTGTGTTAAAGCCAAGTGATAAATTGCAACATCTGCAGTGGATGTCACCACCTTAAAAGGGAAAGTCTGCACATTCTCCAGGCACAAGGCAAAAGTCTAAATCTTTACTAGGAGCTACAAGACAGAAAAAGTGCAACAAAATATTAAATATATATGTCTAGTCACAGACTACTCTTCCTTCTAGAAATGTGGACCAGTCCTGACTGGATGCTATTTAGTGAAATTCAAATGTATGAAAATTTGGTAGTATAAGGTAGGGTATATTTACCCTACAGAGATTTATTTACAAATGTATTGGGCGATGACTTAGTTTAACAGGCTTCAGATTGCTGATTTTGCAAATTCGCGAATACTTTTTAAAATATTGTTGTTCTTTAATTTTCTTCTGCCAGATAAAGCAAATGGAAAAGCTAATCACCTTTTTTTATTATTATTTTTTTGGATGACAATAAAACAAACCCATAAAAAACCCACAAAACCCACCATATTTCACAAGACAAAAACCCATGGAAAGTATGTACAAAAAAAGCCACACTATTTACTTACAAGTTTGGGAAAGATTTTTTTTTTTAACATATTACATTAGATGATAGTTGGTGGAACTGCTTAAGGGGCTGGCTACTTTTGTGTGTAGATATGTTCACATGCAAGCACACACTTACTTGCTCCAGATGTGCTTAACAATAAGTTGATATCAATTCTAACATGCAGCTGCTATTTTCTCCCCTTTTTCTCAATTTTTTATGAGCAAAAAGGGTAGACTGTGTGTCAGTTTTACCAAAATACTTTAATAAATGAAAGAAGATGATTTAATAGGTCTTACCATTATTCAGCCTGAGCACTAAATCTTTTACTACTAAATGTTCTCCTAATTGTCTCCTGGAGGAGTTCAAAGTTCCAGTGAGTCATTTAGAGCCTCTTTCTACTTATCAAGAATCAAGTCCATAAAAGGAGCCAAAAGCAAACCGTGTGACTTAGGAACCCAATTCTCCACTGACCAAACTCATTTTGGTAGAGAAGCTACAGTCCATTCATTGGTTAATCAACAAGGCTAAATTCACCTCCTCAGCCTTCTTCTCTTTATTAGACTATCACAACAGAAAACTATCACACCTCTGTAAACTGATTTCTAAAACTGAGTGCAGTGCATGCATTTATACGCACATTGCAATACTCCAGCAGCTGTTAATTGCACATACCTCAAGAAACAAGCTTTTTGAAGTCTCAAGGACTTTAAAAAAACTAGCATTCAGAAAAAAAACAACACAAACCAGTTGTAAAATGGCAGCATAAGCATAATAAGAAATTATGCATCTAAAATTATATTTTATATATTGATCATACTAGAAAGAAAATATTAAAGAGTTTTCACTGTAATATGCAATTGAGAATTCTAAAAAACCCAATTTATCTATTGCCTTTATTGATTGTACTAAATCTAAAATTTCAGATGAGTACTAATACTAGCAACAAGTTGGTTCTTTGTCCTATTCTTTTATCCAGGTAACTTTGCAGCATATTTTTGTTCATCCCACTGTCTACCAGCCAGCCTTGTCCTCAATGCTTTCAACAGAGCAGTAACTCCTCTACTGAAGAATAAAACATCACCACTAGTTAAGAAAATCTTTTGGATGAGAGCAAAGACTGACAAATGTTTCCTTGCAAACCAAGTTTCTCTTCCTAGATCCCTAAGCAAAGCCAGAAATTGCAACCATGGGGTGTTAGGTTGTGGATGCTGATAAAAAACTGGAAGGTTGGGACATATCCTCAGACACACCTGCTTGTAACCTTCCCTCTCTCTAAAATCTTCACAACCCAACTCTCAACCTTACCCTGTGTCTGTATCTCATATTCTGGGCTTTCATTTTTTAATGTTGCCACCCTGTGGTCATTCATGGCAAAGACAAAATTGTTCTCCACGAAAAACGTGGAAAAATATGTTGGGATTTCAAAGAGCAGCACTTCATTGTTGAACAAGCTGAAAGACAAAGCTTTTTCAAAACGTTATGTGAACTAACCCATAATATAAGAACAGTAATTTTCTTTATTTTTATAGAAATCTTATACAATTACTCCAGTCAAGCCAGAGTCTTCTGTTTGTTCCTCTCAGCTGCAGCAACAGCACAAGTTATTCACAGAAACACAGCTTCCAACATGGAATTAATTGCTTTACTTGTGTCAGTTTTGCCATCAACTTTATTAACAGGTATAAAGGAATAAATAAAACTTCCTTTTACTTAACTTGCCATATCCCATGACTGGCCATGGTCATGCACTTTATGGTCATGCTCCTTTCCCTTTCTGTATGAAAAGAGAATTGATATTCTGTCCTGTTTCAATAATTTAAAAACACATCAAAAAAGAAAATTTCTCATCAATCTAGTTATCAGTCTAATTGTGCAGCTTTTTGCAAAATCCTAGAGAGGGACTAACATTCATTTAAGAGCTGTAGCTATCCATTTTTTATTAGGCACAAAAAAGCCTACTCAATTAACACTTATCTTCATAGTGGTTCACATGAAGCTATTTACTGTTATTACAGATTTGATTTTGAAAGTTTTACTTTTTAGATACTTGTTTCCAACTTTTGAGATATCTGATTGCAAGAGGAAGGAGGGAAAAACATCCCACAAAAGCTGACACTCAAAGTTCACCCCAACAGTACACACCAGAAATAAACTAAACCAGCAACATCTTTTTGACCTTCCTGATCTCCCTAAAAGGTCTAATGCAGAAAGATGACTGCAATAATTTTATATTCTGCTCTTTTGTAGTTTTGAAGTCTTCTTCAAGTGCAGTCATTAAGAAGATGACCTTCCTGACAGCCAGCACACTCCTCCTAAGCATGGGAACAGGAACAGCCCTAAAGCACCCACTGTGGTCCCTTCCAAACTGATCCATTTTGGGATTTTGTTTTTCTCTGAAATTTGTAGCAACGTACCACCATGTCAGGACTAAGTTTTTTGGAGTTGTGAAAAGGACAGCTGACACTCTCACACTGCACACAAACACATTTATTTCAGCCTGGCTTGATGCGGTGATTTTTAAAGATTTCCATCTACCTGCTGAACTGAAGAGTGAATCTCTTACAGCTTCCCACTGTGAGTATTCTCTGCTGGTTCCATTGTCTCAAGTTCTACAGAGTGATGTGGATGATAGTCTGCCATGCTTAATTTGTAAATCTCTCTAGGAGGATGGGGATCATTAAATGGAAAGATCAAATGTCAGATACTTCCCTTTCTTCATTAACACAAAAACCAGCTAATTCCGTCTGTATAGGTAGACCAACTGAGCATCCTAAATTTTGCAACATCAAGAGTTCACATAATTTCAGGAAATTTGCATAGAAAGAAGAATGCAGTGAGCTTTTCACAAATCAGAAGGACTCTTCATACCACAAAAGTAATAGCAGATTTCTTTTTAGCTGAAATCAGGTTAATAACTAGCTCTCCTCTCATGCATTTTTATCAACTCTAAGTTTTTAAATACCTTCCTAATCCCTCAGTCATCATGAAGGTGCACTGACCCTCAGCTTTACCAAGCCTTAACTTCAATTATACTAGTCTGTGACAAAGTTAATTAGAATATACTTCCATTGCAGTAGAATATTGTGGCAATAGAAATGAGAACGTAGAAAAATGAGATGACGTGACAGTAAAAAGGACTTTAAGAATTAATGAATCTGAAAACTGCACAAAACAATTCATCATCGTTACAACATCAAACCCTTAAAATTTCCATTACTTATTTCTGTAATGTCACCAGTAAACAGCCTCCTGATACCCACACTCAGCTGTGTCTTGGAATTTATTTAGCACATTGCATTCACATAATACATTCTTTATTTCCACCTATTTATCAGTCCTTCTCATTGATATAGAATAGAAATCCTCATTCAAAACACTAATGAAGGGTACCTATCATGTACGGCTGATTAAGGTGATTGCAGAATCCAAATGAGCAGCCGGCCAAAGCTCTGCTCCACATAACTGGATGAATTGGATACACAGGGAAAAGGAGGGTGCATGAGTTAAATCTTCTGGAATTTGAGCCACTGGACTCAGATGGTCTAAATTGAGTTGTCTTGCCAACAGACTAAGGATAACAGATTTATCAAAAAATATTAGACATCCGTGAAACATTATAGTTACAAATTTCTACAAAATATTATCAATGTGGCAGAAAACACCATGTAATTTACAGAATTCCAAAGTGAGCTTTAATAGTCATTTCACAAATTTTGACAACAGGTAACTGCAGTCATTTTTTTTGCCCCCTCCCCTTCCCCCTGTTTTTCTGAAATGTTTTTTCCACTCTCATAACAGTACATTTGTCTCAGGGTAACACTGTAGTTTCACACAATAACACTGCATTCTAGAAATTACTTTTTTCATTGATTTATGTTGTTGCAATGGTATATATACAGTACACAATAATATGATGGATGCCCTACCGAGAAGCCAGCTGCATTATTAGATGTACAACATGTTGATATCACCAACTTTGGAGCAAACAGGCAGCTGAAAGCAAAATGGAAGAAAAAGGAGAAAAAAGCATCTGGTGGACTGAGCAGGCAATGAGACAAACGAGAGAAGTTTAGGGTTCCCAGCAAAAATATTTTAAAAGAATGCTATGAAATTGAATTGTTACTTCACCAAGGAGAGGAGAAAGGCAAAGGACACTTGATGAACATTAGCAAAAAGAGCTGGCTTTAGTGGTGGACGACAGTGATCTACAGTTCTGCATAATAGGCTCTTCGCTCTATAAATCTGCTCCACTCCACAGCATTTCCCCAAGTAGGTGATGTATTTCTAAAAAGTTCCATCTAAACGTCACCCTGAAAGCTTGCAACGCTGAGGACCATTCTAAATGTCAGAATAGTCTCATGTGACCTATGACAGAATTTAGGATTTGTCTGTGCCACATGTTCCTAAAACGAATTCCTAACACTAAGTTATGCCTTTGGAATTTGGATTCTGATCTGTGCTGTTATTCAGTCTCCTTGCCTTCAAAAGCACAGAGCTTATTTTTCAATTTCTCAGTTTTCAGGGCTCAGCATGCTTAGAAAAAGCTGACATCCTTTGAAACAATTAATGTAAATCATGACTGCAGTTCGGATTTTAATCTTTGCACAAGTACCAATTCTTTTGCAGAATGCAGAGAAAAGTAAATTCCATTAGCTCCACTGTACACAGTATTGAACATGAAGAGATACAAAAAGGATCCCTATGGCTAGCATAACACAGAATCAGACACAATTTTAAAAACCTATAAAGAAAAAAGTGAGTGAAATTCGTTAGACGTTTAAATTTGACCTAACCAAGATACAGAGGCATTCAAATGAAGGCACTGGTATATAAAAGGGGAAAAAATTACAGAAAGCAAGCATGAAATTAAAAACTTTCACAGTTCATATTCACATGAAGGACACACGCCCATTAATTTACAGGAGATCATCACCTGGTTTTCAATGGTTTTATAAAATTATTCACATTATATTCACATTTTAGGGTTCCATTATCCTTAGCACTCATTTACTCTTTAGCATCAACTCATTTTATGTTAGTTATTGGAGAATCAAAGGTGGGAGAGCCATTGACAGAGGAATGATTCTTAGTGTACATATAGGATAAAAATTCTAAAATGTTTTCCGTGGTTTGGTGCATTCAAAAATATTTTTTGATTAATTATGTGGGGTTTATTAAGATGTAAGCTTTAGTTGAAGCTTTGCCTTGGAGAAAACTGATGCTCTTTTACAAAATACATTCACATGACTTAAGACACTCACAGCAAAATACTATTATCCAGAAGGACAATTGAAGTTAAAAAGGAAAAAAAAAATATTGATGAAAATAACAGATTAAAAAAAAAGCCTTCTGAGCCACATTGCTACAAAAATTTATATAGGCTACAAGAATGTTTTATTACATACCAAAAAAACACATAATCCAGGAGTAAATCTTGCTGCACATCTCAAAGAGCACAGTCGGAGATTATGCAATAGGCAGCTTCAGCTGCAGCAGCATCTGGCTCGTGACCACAAAACCATACAAATACAAAGCACCTGGTTTTCTGAGGAGTTGTTCTTTTCTTGGAAAAAAGTTGTTCAATCTGGGCAAAACTAATACAATAATCTAGTCTGAGCTTAATTATTACACTAGATATGCTAAATAAAACATCAAGCTCAGGTTTAAGTAGGACTTGAGGGAATCATAAGCCATATGCTGGCCCTCTGAACCAAAATTAATTTCATCTTAAAGTCTACACAGGTCATTGTCATAACAGTTTGGATGAGAAAATTGAATTGGGGGCCAGTATTCATCTCATACTGCTAACAGTAGTCCTTATCACTTATTACTGTAATAAAAGGTAAGCCACAAACTAGAGAGGGTGTATGAAAGAGGTTAATAGCACGGTCATCTAAATGCACAGTTAGTGCTCTGCCAGATTCACTGCATCAGACTTTATTTAGTGTTACTCTACTGCATCCTGCATTACCAAGCGTAAAATAAATTGCATTTTTATAGCACGCCGTAACTATTTTATGACTTCTATTTATTAGAAATAATTTTACTGTTTTCAGATAAAATACATAGAAATACTAAAAATATTGCATGTGTTATTCTGTCATTTTTGTTATAAAGTAATTAAAACATACTTTGAAAATCTTTAAAATTTACTTTGCTTGTTCTGTTGCACACGTGCCCTGGGTTAAAGTGGTAGGTAATTCCACAAATTTTACATGGAAATCTTATTGTGTTACTGCAGAAATGCTGCCTGTGGTGTTTCACAAAGCCTTCAAGGTTTCATTTCTGTACTAAACCATCAAGTGGCTGTGCTTTATACACTGTCACACCATCAGCATACCTGATGGATTACAAAGCTCCACCATCCCAACTCACCTTAAACACATTAAGCTTTAAGAGAAACTGAAAGCAGCATTTGTGTTTATGCTGAAAAACATCCCAAGGACAACTCAATCACTGGTCACAGCCAGCACAAATTCATGAGAGGAAAGTCCTTCTTAAAAATCTTAATTTCTTTTTAGGATGAGGTTCACTGGGCAATCTGCCCAGCTGATCAAGGGAAGATGGTTGATGAAATGTTTCTGGATTTCAGTAAAGTTTTGATGCTGTTTCTCCCAGGATCCTTCTGAATAAAGTGCCCATCCCACAGCTGGATAAACACATGATGGGATGAGTGAGTGAGTGGTTTATGGGTCAGGCACAAAGGGTTACAGTCACTGGTGGGGTTCCACAGGGCTCCATCCTCAGCCCTCTGCTCTTCAACATCTCCATAAATGACCTGGACTCAGCACAGGAAGGGAGACTAAGTTTGCTAAATTGGGAGGAGCTGTTGATTCCCACAAATAAAGACAAGTACAGGATTCTTCATCTGGGATGGGACAACCCTGGATTTGCACACACACTGAGGAAAGAGAGGGTGCAAAGCCACACTGGGGAAAGGGCCAGTGGCAAGCTGGATCTGAGTCAGCAGTGCTCTGGCAGCTCTGTTTGGGGCCTTCTATTTATTGCTTTGATTTCTGGCAAATCTCAGCCCTCACACTCCAGGAACCCTTTTCAGTGGAGGGGGTGGACCCATTGCAGAAACAGAAGGAGAGCAGGTTCCAACAGAAGCAGCCAGCATCCCACTGATTCCTATGCTCTCCTCTCCTGGACCTCTTAAAAATCACAATCAACATCTCTTCTAGGAAACTGTTGGCATAGGCACCTACATATTAACAAGGCTACAATCAAATGGGAAGGAGAATAAATCTTTTTATCTTTGCTCCTATTAACAGTGTCACAAACTAATTCTGGCAGCACAGGACTGCAGCCATGAGAAAGCACACAGAAAGAGAGAAGCTGAAAAAAACGCTCTCAAAAATTTGACATAGAGCTTGTACAGACTTTCACTAGGATTAGTTCATTTTCAGATATTACTTGACCCTCCTGATGCTCTCTGAGTGTTATGTGACAAGACACGCACAGAACGACTCTAACCTGTCAAGTTTAACTCGGGAAGATGTTACTGAAATGTCCCTGTTCATCAATCCATGGCATTCATCCACCTGGGGAGCCAAAGTCTGGGAGTTACAGGTCACATTACCATACATGAGCACATGATCCATGCAATAGAAAGCGTGCAGCCAGACCTAGCAATGTGCCTGCTGAAAAATGACCTCTTCCCACCTCCAAGAGAAAAACCCTGAACAAATGACAGATGACTGACAGTCCAGATCATGTACCATATATTTTATGCACTTTTTGGTTGTTGCTACTGGATCAGTATGCAGGTTTCAAGCATTTGCAGGTAAAAATCTTAAATATTTTTGAAAAGTAACAGCTAAAAGAAACAGGAGTCCTTGCAGAGGAAATTTTCAGTATGATACTTGTTGTGTAACAGGAGCCATCCAACAACCAATGTGGGGTCACCCAAAGCTGTATTTCTTTTTAAACACTATGAGAACAGAACACATGCACACCAGATATCGGCATATTTGTGTTCAAAGTAGCAATTTCAATCTCATTGCCCAAACACAAGCCATGGGCTGTAGCCAGGTACTTTCCCCCTCACACCACTCCCCAGGTTTTTCTGTGAAAGATCATCTCACTTGGACGAGAAAATAACCTTTTTAAAACACACTAACTTGCACCACAAGGTTTTTCCTTATGAAACCTCTGTCTTTTCTATTGAGTTTTAAATTCCCAGGTGGTTTGGGGGCAGAGGGGTACATTTGAACTAGGTACTTGCATTTGCAGGAAAATATTTGAATGCTAAATTAAGGATGGGCTTATGAAGAGCTAGAAGGGTCTGGTTTTGTTGGGTTTTCACCCTGCAGGAGCCGCCAAGACTTGGACAGCCAGAAGACTCTGCTCAGGTGTTTACTTCATCATCTGTTTTCAAAATCCAAGGAACTCTAGTACTTAGGAGGAATATTTTTACTGGAGAAAGAAGGTGAAAATCCGTGCTGTTTTTAACTAAGGAAGCAGAAAATCCTCTTTTGCAGAGGCTGATGTTTGAGGAGTAGTGACTGAATTTTCCTGAGAGGCTAAATACTGCCTGCTGGCCACGTTCCTGACAAAGCAGCAACTCCAGCTTACTCAACGGAAAAAACCCAAACTGTGCCAAGATTCCAATAATTGCAAAGTGAAGGCAGGTAACTAAAGTGAGGGAGGAGATTTTCCCAGTAGCAGTGGTGGGAAGACCAGAGAGGTGCAGCTGAGCCTGGGAGAGGTATCTTGCTGCTCCCATCCCTGCAGGAAAGGCTGCTCCCAAAACTGACTCCCTGGTGGGCACCCCAGCACTGGGACACCCCAGGCCCATTCCTGCCCTGCTGGGCACTTCAGGATTTCCCAGGAGAGAAAAGCAACTTTTCTACCAGGATTTTAAAAAGTCATTTCATCTCATCCTCTTCCTTTGAAAGTAGATGTTATCTTTTCTTTAAATCTCTTTGCTTTTCTCAATTTTATATATTCCCTTCACTTCTTTTTATATTCTTTCTTGAATCTTTTCATCACACAATTTTTCCCCCTCTTATCTGCAATGGTATTTTTCACTTATTCATCCACCTTGGCCTTTTTTTTCCTGCCTTCCTACCCATTCTGTAGTTATAACTCCAAAACAAACATCACCAGTAGGTAACCATTAACTCATCTTTCAATGCTTTGTTTGCCTTCTGTGGTTTTTTTTTAGATTCAATAGCAATCCAACATTCCACTCTTGAACTTCATCTGTCTACTTCTTTATATTGCTAGCAAAAGACCAAAACAGGTTTTGGTCACCACTGCAGGGCATTCCCTGTCCTACAAAGCACTGGTGTGACATTTCACTGTGCTCACTGCCTGAACAGGTGCCTGCAGGAGCAAACTTCTTCCCACCAACCTTTGCAATGCAAAGGAGATTCTGCACTGGCAAGTAAAAGAGCTCAAGGAGGCAAACAAGGGTAAAATGTCTAACAGTGAATATAAAGAGAAAAAAAGGAAAGGCAAGAAATACAAAAATAACAGGCTCAGAAATATCCTACAAGCAGGACACATTTCCTCATTAAAGCAAAAACAGCAGAATAAAACAGAAAAACCAAAAGAAACCATACTACAACTATATACGAAAAAGCAAAACAAAAAACATTTAATTGGAGAAATTATTAACTCAAAAACATGTTAGATTTTATATCTTAAAATACAGTTGTAACACCAGCAGATGTGTGTCCTGCCAAGCTACTGCAGTACCTCACACTAATGACAACTGGATATTTGGACCTCATTCTATGCTATGGAGTTTTGACACTCTGCGAGCTCTCCCCATGGGATGCCTCTGGCCTCTTTGGCCACCAGCCTTGAGCACCATCACAGCTGTGCTGACCCAGCCTCAATGTGCTACTCCCAGCAGCCAAAAACTCAAAACCAATCAGCTCTGGCTCTCATTTTAAGTGCCGTGCACTTATACAAACTATATATATATACACACACACACTTCTAAAGTTTTTTTTTTTTTTACGCCAGTTCACAGATTGCCTGTTTGGGTAAAGCTTGGTCATGTAGAGGCCAAACAAA
The DNA here is from genome assembly GCA_013398615.1 of Brachypodius melanocephalos. Lineage (NCBI taxonomy): Eukaryota > Metazoa > Chordata > Aves > Passeriformes > Pycnonotidae > Brachypodius > Brachypodius melanocephalos. The sequence goes on from VZSR01003209.1 coordinate 1,221,345, forward strand.
CTTCCAATGTCTAGCATCTCCTATTGGATTCCTAGAGTTGAGGCAGGGAGGAGTAATGAAAAACTGAATATTCCATCAAATCAATGAAATGAGTACCCTGGTTTTGCTTCTCTCTACTTCTAATTATCCCAGTCTGCCAATGCTGCCAGTGTCAGCACAGCTTCACATACCAGATCATTATAATTAGCAGCACAAACTTCTGATCTCTGACGTAGGAATTTCCACCAATTAACAAGTTAACAGTTAATTAGGCTTAAACAAAAAAAAAAAAATTCATCATCTGGTTCTTGTGCAGCCTGAAATTCTCAATTACACCATGGTATTTTAGTTGCAAGGAGCAAGACAGGTGAGGAGCTGTGAAACCAGGCAGACTGGGAGCTCCAGCATCTGGGAGATGCTGTGAAACAAAAGAGATGCTGGCATTACAGCTGATAATGATAATACAAAACTAATTTTCTCTTTCCTTAAAGGAAAGCTCCACCCAGGGTTAGCATTCTAACTGTATTTGCTTACATTCATTAAATCAACATCCATCTAAAGGAAAAAGCCATCTAAACCAAAAGCCATGTAAGAATTCTTCACAATCAGAAGGTATTTAGCTGAAGATACCTCAAAATATCAAGTTTCTATAGTGAAATCAAGTTTAAGGTGCTATGCATTTTTGCAGCAGAAGTCAGAGTAGGGTTAAATGAATGCAAGTAACAAATATTATAAAAAGGTTTATTTATCAGAAAAAATAAGATGGTTTTGGTTTTATTTATAACTTGAAGAGTTTGATTTGTCAAATATTAAAAAGGGGCAATTTTTAGTTTGTGAAATCCATCCTCTTAAAAAAAATCAATTACAAGACAATTAGTAAGGTGAGTGGAGAAAAACAGCTCCACTACCACCTCACACCCAAGTCACAATAAAGGAGACAAAGCAGCAGGCTTAGTCAATCCAGCTTGGGAAACAGCTGTTCTCTACTGTGCTTTAGCAACATGGAAATTAAGACAAAAACCATGAAACAAATAGTTTGCTCTATCTAACGATTTCTTTTCTTCATGAAGCAATTTAGAGGTGTCTTTTCTGATAATAATTGGATTTCATCCAAATTCAGAAGGCTTCCTCTCAGGCATGCTTTCCTTCCCTTTCCAAAGAAATAATGAGCTTACATATTTAGCCTAACTTTGGTATCACTTTACAAATTTGGTAACTTCACAACAAAGGCATAATTTCAGTAGTTCACATGCAGATCCTTAGAGGAACCACACTGGCCAACCCCAGCACCATCTGCAAAGGGTCCTCAGCTCCAACAGGACTGTCAGTCACCCATCTGAACTTCTGTTTGTGCTCCTGAAGTCCTCTTCTTGTGTCAATAAAAAGGCCATGAGCACTCCTACGTTCTCAGAGTCTGTTTTGCCAGTGCTGTTTGACCTTAAAGAAATCTAGCCTACTCAAAAAAAACCCCATCAAAATGTTCCTATTGTATGGTATGATTAATGGCTCTGTTCCTCTCCTTAAATAAAGACCCCAAAAATCACACAATTTACAAGTTACTACAGGCATTGAGGCTTTGTTCCTTTCTTCCCCTCAATGCTACTACTACAAATAGGATAAAAAAGGAGGAAAGGTCTCTGCATGTCATCCCTGCTCCATGCCATCTGCTAACCACCCATGGATGTGGTCTCCCTCCACAACACCTCCCGACACACATGTGAGACGAATATTTCAGGGCCCCAGTGTGAGTACACAGAGCTTGGGTTGCAATGAGATCTGCCTGCTGTCACTGCCTAGGGATGATGCCGTCATGAGTTTCTATTATCATAGTTTCAAGAGGGGACTGTTTTAAGACAATACAAAGAAATTTATGATTTTTATTTTAGCAGCTGCCTTGTTAGCAAATAATAAAAGTAGCTTTTCACTGTAAACCTTTGCAGCTATCATCACACAAAGAGTATCTTGGTAAAGATCTGAAATTACATGAATCTCTTTAAGTTTCCAAATATAGGAACCAGTTCTTTAAATTCAAACTGCTGATCAACTAAAATGTTCCTCTCTGGAGGTCCCACAGTATTATGACAGCAGCTATCATGTCCATCCCATCAAGGTGAAAGACAAGAGAAAATAAACCCCATAATCTTAGCTCCAAATTAACTTTCAACTTCATTTGGAGAGGGAAAAAAAAAAGAGAGAAGAACTACTCCCTTAATTACAGACTTTCTTTCTTTCTAATTAACCAGAATAATTGAAGCATGACTTCTTAAAAGCCTCTTGCCTAACATCTCCCACAGTGGAAGCTTTTTGCTATCTTCCAAACAATATTAAGTCTTGAAAAACTTCTGGCTCAATAATCTGCTGGCTAATACTACTGCACAGGGTACACAGTATCTTTCTTAAAAGCCCTCGTGACTTCAAAAAGTATAATTAAAGTTCTGTTGGTTTTTCAACTCTGATTCTTCCAAATAGAATAACTAGAGATTGCAGAAAAGAAAATATAGTCTCTTGATAATTTGAGATTCACAGAAGTACTATTTAAAATCTGCTCTCATTATGGCTTTTCTACATTTTTTTTAAATCAAACATTAATGGTAATGCCATTATTTATAAAGCTTTTTTTTTAGGAACATGTATTTCAGTCTCAGCATGGTTTTGCATCATCGTGTTCAGTAAAATGTAATGGTTCCATCCAGTGGTCTTCCCCAGCATTGCAGAACCAAAATCAGAAAGTAAAGTGAAGACATTTTTGCACCAAACTAATTGCAAAAATGACCCAACATCAGTGGGAAGGGCAGAACTGACTGAACTCACACAGTAAGTGCTTAGCATTTAGCAGCATGATCAGATCACAGCTATATAATAGCTTTCTATTTGTACAGCACATCTGAAAGTAGATTTACCTGGTTACAAGTACTTTGAAATTGTAATGCAAAATAAAAATTTAACTGAATTTCTTAATTAGTATGAAAATTCCTACTTCCATAGTGTGAGATTATAAGTAACTCTGAATGTCAAAAGCCTGTCTTCTCTTTTCTAAATTTCATAACATTCAGAATCCAGAGGATCCAATACAGAGCTCACTATGCTAAAAAATACAAAAGCACAGACAAAGAGACTCTCTCCTAGGAGCTCTCAGCATTGTTTATGTCCCCCAAATGTTTTAGCTGGAAGTGTCAATTCCAGATGTATTGGTCACAGATGACTGACAGCAACTTCTGTGGCTCAGATACAACTGGGAAAAAGAAAAAAGGCAAAATATTTTTTAATGTCTCTCTGACCCACTGTTCCTTCAGCACTTGGAAAAAAATGAATAAATATGTCAGTGGAGTCCATTTGGCATCTCAAATGACAGGGAAAATGTTTGTTATGTGTGTGCACACACAATGGTCACAGAAAACACCAATGAATTTTGCCAAATTGCCCACAAATTAGAAAGGCAGAGCAGGAGCAGACGATGAGGTTCAGGTAGCACGCTGCACATTTTGGTGTTGTGTTAACAACTTTCACCACTGCATTCATAAATATTAACTCTTTCTGGTGTTCTGGATAACCTTCCTCTGACAGCGACTGTTCCTGCTCGCCTTGTTCCAGGTCATTAAGATCAGTCAAATTCACATGACAGAGATCTTGACCTTGTCAAATCCAGTCACTCAAAAGACAGCTTCAGTTTGGGGAAAAAGCGGAATGTGAGCTGCTATTTTCACATTCCCTGTGCACTGGCAGAGACACAGAGTCTTTGTTATTAAATAAGCATTATATTCCCCACCCACAACTAGGTTTCTCTGTTCCAGGAACCCATATGGTGCCGCTCATCTTTGCTCCCTCTCCTCCCCTTTTGTGCTGCTGCAAAATCCATCAGATCCAAGCACAGGATGCATTATGAACAAAGCTTTCTTCACACTCCTTTCTCCATGTAAGCCCTGGCACTAATTTAGAAGCCATTTTCCTATTCAAAAATCAGCAAGCAAAGCTCCCCAGACAGCCTAACCCTGCCAGTGCTCATGCTTTCATATCAGCAGCTCAACTCAGAGCATGACAGCAGCTGCTTGGACTATAGTGCTGCAAACACTTCTCTTTCAGGAGAGAACCATCAAATGAACAGCACAGTCTGCCCCTGGCTGCACACTGTACCCCAGAGGCTTGATACCATCCTAGATTTCACACTAGGGGCTACGGCAGACCAAAGCAAGGTAATATTCAAGGCTGCTTAAAGTTCAGTGCAACTTTTTGGCTTGAGAATCTAGGTTTGCCAAGTTCAGCCACTGGGAGGAGTGTATCAGTGCAGGCTTCAGCAGCAGGGAGATAGGGAGAGAGGCTGAACTGCTGAAGGAAAAAATATTCCACAAAACTGTTAAAAATTACTAACGGCTGTCTTTGTCAGACTAGCCTAATTAAGATTTAAATAAATAAAAAAGCTGCACCAAAAACTCCCCATCAACAAGGTGGGGAGGGTGGTTTCTTGAAATTCAGAATTGCAGGAAGATCACCTCAGGACCTAAGCTGTCCTACCAGTAGCACACCTTTGTAGGAGTAACTTCCCATGGGCCCAAAACTCCATTTTTTAGTTCATTCCAAACCCCTGGTGTCCCACAGCTGTGTGATCCAGGCACCAACCAGCCTCTGCATTTCTCTTCTTTGTGCACTGCATCCCCAGCCCAGTAACTGAGCATTTTATGGTCTCATAACTACCTGTGACAGAAATCTAATCTATCTCTACCAATAGAGTATTAGACACAGACACTAAAGTGACATCCACAAAGGGCACGTTCATTAAAATGCTCAGAGCTGACAAGCCTAAGTGTTTAAGCACTTAGAAACAGCCCTGAAAGAAGGTGATCAAAAAGCAACAGAGACTTGAGCAATCACTTGTCTGAGCAGGATTTTACCAGGAGCCTCTAGCAAGGCCTTCCAGATGTTAGCTTGCACATCTGTTCCAGCAAAACTGACCTACACAAGTGAGCCCTCGCCTATACCTGTAGACCTGTCTGTAAAACAAGGCACATAAAGACCTCAAAAGCTTAAAAAGCATGCAGCCTTTAAACACAGAGCAGGGGGAAGAAAAGAGGGAAGAAAACATACACTTTCTAAATACTATCACTATCACTGGATGCAATTCAATTAAAATGAACTAAACATCGAACTAAAACTTGAAACAGGGATTGAAGCTATTTCCAAATAAGACAAAGGCCCAAGCCATAAAGCTTACTCTCTTTACTCAATCTCACAGCCCAATGTATATTTTCAAATTCCTTTTTATATAAAGCACATCAGCTTTCATAGGCCTAACACAGGGGGTAGCCAAAGGGCTTTCCTGAAGCTGCACTCTGTGAGGGGAATAATTTTAGGTGCACACAAGTAATAACAGGGGAAATCAGCTCTGGGCTCCAGCTGACAAGACCACCAAGCTTTGACGCTTCACCTCTTATGATGCTGCATATAAATGTTTATGGTTTCATTTTAAATTTAACTTGGTACATTTTGGTAAATGCATAATTTATCTAGAGGCTTCCAAATATGATTTTTATTGGTAAGTTAATAATGAATTAGCACTGTAAGGCCAAAAAAGCTGGATTTATCAGGCAATGAGATTCACACAGGAAGGTACCATCTTATCCAGGACAGACCAGGTATTCCAAAATGCTCTTGGAATTCAATGGGTTGAGTAGTTAACCTTTCTGTAGCAAGCACCACAATTCAATTTGTTTCCTTGGATCAAAAACAAAATCTTCCTGTCAACATCATGAAAAGCATTTTTGTAACAAATTCTTTCTCTACAGTCAGGACTTCTAGACTGTTGCTCTGGAAGTTGCTCTCAGTTATGACATTGAAAATTAATTTCTATTCACACTAATGTTTTGTGTTCACTCCTCAATTGTTTGATTTAAATAGTTCAGAGACAAACTCCAAGTTTCACAGATCTTTTTTTACCTTCTTATCAAAATCTGAGTGAGCAGCCTACAAAGGATTAGAAATTGGCAGTGTGCTATTTTATAACTACATTGACATAAAAATATCTATGAATTTATAACCCACTTGAATTGAGGAGCACTCATTTTTTATGCCCTTCAAAAATGTGAACTCCTAGATTATTTTATTTTTTAAACAAATCTAACTTAATGAGCATTAATAAACCCAGACACCAAAGACTATTACTTTAACCTGAGTTTATCCCTTCCACACCATATAAGCAAGCACCAAAATTTGGAAATAAAAGTCCAAAATTTAGTGTCATGTACCCAAAAAGAAATTGGAAAAAAGTGACCATCCAGAGAGTGTCTTGGATGTCTCTGACTTGGCACTCTGCAAAGAGAGGAGATACTTCATCTTGATCTCATTCCTCCTTTATTGCTTGCTTGTAAGAATAGATAAAACTTGCACAGCTCAAGGGTGTTGTGAAGGTAAATTAATTATTTTGAGAGAAGCTATTCAGATAGTACAGTGATGAGCATCATGAAAATCCCCTGAGGAAAAGAATCATTTTGAATTCATAGTAAGGGTCTGAATAAAATGCAGGAAATGAGGCCTGAGGCCACATGTTGTACAAAATAGTGAACATCTGTTCATTAAACAAACTCTGTTCATCAAAAAACCTGAATAAGGCAAGAATAACCTGGAACAAAAATAGCATGGGATAATATAATTAAGTATTACTGTACAGCATACAACTGGAGGCAAACTTCTGCTGCAAGAATCATTAACCATATTTAGACTATAAACTTCTCATTTTTCTGTGAAGAATATTTTCTATTGCATGAAACATCCTTGTTTACTTTTTCAGAATTAAAACCAAACTCCACTTCTTGCACAACCAGTTTGTCCATTTACAAACATTTGAAACGCATGTACAACAAACAGACTAGGAGAATGAATGGTAGCAGTTCCTACCCTGTGGGTTTACAGGGAGAGAATTGGCCAGAACAATTTCGCACACATGCTGACAAAAAGAGTCAAGAAGGTGGAGTATTGCTGTGGGCTCTGGAAGGCAACATGCCCTTGCAGCAGCAGACTTGTCAAACTACTCAACTCCTCCATGTAAACTTTGTCTTCTACCACAAATCTGTATCAGTCCTGTGTTGTCTTTTACCCCCTGCCCCTTCTCAAATCTCAGTTTTCCAACTCTATTCTCCCTGTTAAAAGCTCAGGATCCCCTTCCAGTCTAACTCTATCCCACCCTTTTGACCTACACCTCCTAGTTCTCCTGTGAGACTCTTAGTTCCCTCTCCTGCATTTCTCAGATACCTTAAGTCCACTATTTCAGCCTCCAGCAATATCTGTTCTTTTTTTGCTAAGCATCAGCTCACTTTGGTGCTTGCTCTGAGAGTCAACACTTCTAGCCTCAGTCACCCAAGAGTCTCCATTTTTTCATCCCGAAATGAAGACATGTTTTCTGTTTCCCCCCCAAGTCCTATGCCATCAGGACCTGCATTACACCTCCTTATCCCAGGCGTCTGACGGTGCCATCTGGGCCACTGTTTATTTATATGCAGGATCTAATTCAGAGTCTATTTCAAATTCATTTCCAACTCAGCTTTTCTTCTCCTCTCTCTAGATGTTTCCTCTAGTCTGTATTTATATGGAGATCTCACATAGTGCAAGATGTTTAGAGAGAAACCTCTTCCACCTGAGTGCTAAAGTCAATGACTACCTCACTACCTTCAATATTTATTAAAATGTTTAAATACTTAATATTTAGTTAATCTCTGAACTAAAAAAAAAAAAAAATAAGAGAAAAAAGTCTCCTCTCCCAAACATTTAAAGATATAAAACTAAGCTAAGAAATTAAGCTTCCACAATGGAAATATGTTCAAATTCACAGGACTGTTTCACCAACACATAAAACCTGAATTTTACTGATAGTTTTCAATGAGCAAACACAGACCATAAAGTGACATTATCCCAAATGTAGCTGGCAATGTCAGAGCAGTGGAATTCACAGTACTTCATCCTTGCATGGTGCTAAACCAGGCTTCCGAAGGAAGATGCTGTTGCAGGAACAAGGCTGCAGCATCTCCTCAGGTGTCCATTGCTGTCAGTGAACACCTGGCCTGGTGAAAGATGCCTCCGGGAGGTTCATGGGGCACCCAGCCCAAGTGAGAGCACCATGCACTACCAAAACATGCACAGGCAAAAGACGCTTTGCCAGGACCTTTTGCTAAAGGACAGAAAACTCAGTGGTGAAAGCTGGTGGGAGCAGCGAGAAGCAGGCAGTGGGAAGGTCCTGGGAGGTCCCAGCCCCACACTGGCCCTGCCCCTGACCATCCTTCACTTCCTCGATGCCTAAAGCCCATCTTCCAAGTGAAACACCTCATCCTTTTGAGTGGAAAAGCCTCCAGAAATCCACCCCAGGAGACGGCTTCTCCATGCCCTCTGCCTGGGGCAGAGGGAAATTCCTGCTGCTCATCATTGTCACACAACTGTGACAGCCAACAGCTCCAAAATGGAGCCCTGGGAAAAATCAAAGCTCCTCAAGGAGTTTGAGGCAGTGCAGCAGAGGAGTGTTGATAGGGCATATCAATGCCAGCTGCTGTCCTGCAGAGGCAATGGCAAGCACTGCCTCCAGGAAACTCCTTCAGCTCTTCCTCTGGATTCCTGGATTTCAGAGGGTTTTATCTGTGGTAGTATCAGGCATGACCAAACCAGCTTTATATAGTGTTTCAGAGCATTCTGGCATCTTGAAAACAGACTACACCTTCTAAAACAAGAACCTGTACAATAGTGAAGTTACTTAAAGCATGACTTGATACAGAAAACAAAGTCAAAGAAAGTAGATTCCACATTCTGCAGCTCATGCAACTAAGTCAGCTGTTTCTCTCTTTAATTTATATCAAGAATTAATATTTCAACTAAGATACATTAATCCCATATTTCTTTTCAGGATCCCAAAACTTTGTAAAGTATTGTTTTATACCTATGGAAACCTACAGCTTCAAGTGACCCAAGTAATTTTGGTCAAGCATTTAACAGGACACTGTGAAATCCAGGCAGATAGAGAAAAATTTCATTAAGAGAAATTAAGAAGAAAGACTGGGTTCACACAGCTTGTACTCAAAGTTCACAGAGACTTCTTTCATCACCAAATTAGTCCCCCTGAAAAATCTGAATCTCAACATAGATAGCAAGTTTTTACAGCAAGCACCTTAATTTTCATAACTCCAGACTTTGGTGGGTTTGGTCTTTTTTCCCTTCCTCCTTGAGAAGTATTCCTTTGTAAAAAAACCTGGCTGAGAAAGCTGTCCTAATTAATATTCAGTTCAGTGATTAAGCACTCTCCCAAGTGACCTATATGTGTAATAGCATCAAGTACCACCTGCTCAAACTGTTGTTTTGCAGCGAAATATTAATCCCTTGTACCTTCTGTTACCAAGCTTGGATGCCATCTGAAACTCAAAATGGGAATGATTCATTGCAGATGCTTTGTAAACTCACTGAAATTTGTATAAAAATGTAGCAGTTATGGACAAATAATTTGAAATAATGCAGCACAAAAGGCAGGTTACAGAACTTGAGATAATTTCTCCCATTTGAAGTTCACTTCATATTATGTGATGTATAAAGTACAAACCATTTTTTAAATGGAAAACAAATTTTTTCCATTTTTTCTTTTAAGTAAACAATGCATATTTTCTACCAACAAGTGTAAAGAATATAGTTCAATCAAATTGCTTGTGTGTGTTCTAAAATGTGCCAAGATAATTGTTTCATAAAAACCTATTGTTTCAAGAGTGCTGGTACAGAAAGCTGCACTTTACATGTTTGAATTTGTAGCTAGAACAAAACACGTAAATAACTATAGCATATTTTCTATATGCACTGTGGGTAGGAAAGTCATTATGTTTCTGCCAACATTATACCTCTCACGCAAGCAAAATTGCACACTTCAGACATGTTTGTGCTCTTGATGGCACACAAGTGGAAGGGAGAAAAGAAACAGATTCAGGTAATTGGCAGCTCAACAAATACAAAGGTCAACATCTGACTTCACTGACTTGAATTGAGAGTCTTCCTATTTCACACAAGGGTTTATTTAAAAAAAAAAAAGTCTTCACATGCTTTCTGTCTTTTGTCTACACATCTAAGAAACCTCTAGGCCTCAGCTTCAGTAAATGTTGGTAAGAAACCAGTCTTAAGGAGATCTGAAGGCAGGAACTGAAACAGTTACAGGTAAAAGGAAATTCTGAGAGCAACCTAAGGAGCTCATAATGTAGAGAAAAAAAAATATTTCAACTTCTTTGAAAGTATTCTCAACATATCCCTAAATATTTGTTCAACAACAATGCTTTCTCTTGCCTTGTGTAAGCTGGGGACCAAACAGAGGCAAATTAACGGTACATAAATTATACATAAACAGAATTTTCAAGACCACAGGTTCTGTTTTTAGAGACTGGACAGATTAGCAGCATAAAGCAACATATTCTACAGTAAGAGAACACTTATTACAATTAAATAAAAAAAATACTACCATAATTTCTAAGATGACTCTTAACATAATGAGAGGGGGCTGCAGGGCTCAAAAGGAAAACCAGGCTATCCAGGGGAACCTGCAAGAGGACTCAGTTTTGGGCTTAGCACTGCCAATAGCATCAACCTACCACAGTACTGAACACAGGCCCCTAAAATCTGTACCAATATCACTTCAGTTTCTCGGCTCTCCTCTCTAAAATGGGTTGCACTGCACTTTGCCACATTATGGGACAAAGCCTTTAACATTTGTGATGAATCCTGATATTACAGTGTCTGCAGTGTAAGTGCATAAGCCTTGCTGTATAAGTGCCATGGATCAGAGGACTTGTTTGTTTTTACAGCTTTGTCTTTAAACAGCTGGGAATTGCTAATGAAAGCCAAACACCAAAATCTTGAAAAGCAGAACAAAGGAAAAAAAAAAAGCAAAGATTCTATGACTGCCTTAACTAACATTATCCTCCCACCATCCAACTAATGCATCTTAACTTGTGTGTTCATAGGGCTCCAAATTTATATGACTTTATAGAGGAAAAGTGCAGGCTGGTTGCAAAACACATGCAAAATTAAAGCCCAACATATTTTTTTGGAGCCATGCATTCAAATACATTTTTATCACTTTGAATAGAAGCAACAGAATCAAATTAATGAGATGTATAAAGATTTCTTTTTGAGAGGCCTGAATGGGAGTTATATAGACAGCTCTCAAAGGTTAATTGCAGCTGAATCTTTAACTATTCTGCCTTTTCTGAGCTGTGAATGGCAGTGACTGCACACTTCCACAAACTAAATGTATAAGGAAAGCAAAGGCTTGGCAGAGATGGGGTGAATTCTCTCAGCCATCCCCTCTCTTGGCTGAGCAAATGGGCAAACAGCTCATGAAACAACCCTCACTTTTTCACTTCTGCTTATATCTGAAGCATTCAAGGTAAATCACGCCAGCTTCAGTTCAGCTAAGTAGCGTGTTTTAAACCAGGGAGGTTGAGACAGTAAGATTCCCTTACTGCCTACAGTCATTCCAGCAGAAGGGACAGTGAGACCCAAATTTGTTCCAAGATTCACTAAAACACTGGTTTTAGGAATGTATTTCCTGTCATCTCAAAACGAACTTATTTTTGTGGATTTTTTTTTTGCCCCTGAATAGTCATAATATCCCCCAGCTATGTAAATTGTAGACATTCTGATTTCTGTATCAATAGCTAGGCAATTTATTTTCCAAGTAAATAACACCACAATATCGGAAGTTTCCAGGCAGTACTGGCCTATGGAAGAGGAGAAAGTTTTGACCTGAAGAAGCCTCCAAACAAATTACCATTGAAATATACATTACCAGTTGATTACCAACATGGACTGAAACTAAAGTACAAGAGAAAAGTTTACACTTTAATTATTTATTCAGTGAGTTAAAATTAATTTTGTTCCCAAGATACATAAAATACGTTCTTTGAACTTTAAAACCTATTTTAGTAAAACTAGAACTTGCAAAGTACATATTTGATATGATAGGATGAACATAGATAGGAAAGAAGATCAGTTCTTATGTATTAGTTCATGCTGCTACATTCTTTAGAGTTTTGTCTGAAAAACTTATTGCAACTCATACTTAGTAGCTATCTGCTAGTTTTTCTGAATACTAAGTCAAGCAAAAGGCTTTTCTTTCAATTAAATGTTCCCTTCTCTGTGCATTTCAAAGAACTAAAATACAAGTAGTTCAGTTTTCAAATAAAATTTGGATGCTAAAATGGAAGTTTTAGGAATATTTTGCGAATGCTGATAACAAGACAGTTCTGTTCAAATACTTCTAGTAGCTCTCCAGTTGTCACCCAGGTGTATGAAAGCCATTGCAGCTATTTAAAGGTGTATTACCTTATTCTATTCCTCTCCAATGCAGTTATTTATGTATTTACATTACTCACTGGAAAGGCATTGACCTTTCTTAGGGATAACAGTAAATATAAAATGTATCAGACTATACAACCAATTTTTTCATTCAGAAGTACAATTTTGCTGTTTGTATTTCAGTTTTAACAGTGACTATAGTAGAAGTATTTTCTATGATTGAATCTGTTCCACTGCTAGTGTCAACCTTCTCAATCCAGTAGTGAAAACAGCAAAGCACTCAGTAATGAAGTAGGAACAAAAGCTTTTCCTCGCTCTCTAGCTCTCTTGGAATGCTGCAAACGTTTTAGGAAAATAAGTGGTGTCATGAGAGTATTACCCAAATGCAACCTGACACTGCAGAGTTGTATCAAGCCCAACTGTGACTGCCTTGAATAAAATCTGAAACTTTTTCAAAGCTCTCTTTATTACATTAAGAGGGGAAAAAAACAGTCTGACAGTCACTAGGTGCTGTGAAGATATTACAGACATCATGTAGGAGACAAGCTTAGAAGCACTGAAGAATGGTCTTTTCCCTACAGTTAATGCATGACAGCTTTATCTCTACATTAAACCAAAGCACATATTGCATGTATAGGATATCTAGAACTTCACAAAGATGGATAGACTCTAATATTCCTCCTATTCCTAGTGTCTCACAATAAAGACTACAAAGTCTAGCTGTGTATACTTCACATAGTATTCTCCTGCATGAAAAATTAATCCAATAAGTGGGCTTGAATTTTAAAAATATATATATAAAAAATAATTTCTGTGCAAAAAAGATCCAACACCTCAGGAATACTGGCCCTACCAATGGGCTTTAGTGCTACTGACATGGGTCAACCACAAAGCTGGCTGCTGTTTCATCTATAAGCCTGTAATTTAAATTAATTTCATGTGGATAAATCTTAAGTCTTAATATGCTAAATCATGTACATTAAATGCAAGAGAAGTCACTGTGACAATCTATCAAAATTCTTTCAAATCAAGGCCACAAAAGCAACCCCATTTTCATACTGTAATAATTTCACAGTGACCCTAAGTGACTATTAAGTGAGTGAAGTCTCAATTTGAGACTTCAATTTGAGTCTCAAAAAGACTCGATTTCATGGGATGTTTCCATACCTGACAGAGAATCATTAGGATCTTTCAATTAAAGTGGTTATCCCTTATTCCTCCCTTTTATAAAAGTAGATCTTGAAAAATAAAGATGACCCAAACCGTCACTTAAGTTTCATGACTATAAATAAAAAATTCCGAAGTTCAAATTAAAATAATAACCTTACAGGAAAAAAAAATGGTATAAAAACTTTTTTTTAAATTTTCCCTCCAGTTCTTACCCCTTTGTAATGGACCATTTTCATAACATTTTTGTGCTTTCCAAGCACTTGAAAATATACAATTTTGACAAAAATTAAGGTAAAACAACAATATGTTCCGTGTTGCTTTTTCCACCAGAAACACACCAGAACACAAGAAGGGCTAACTTCCAGACAAGTCTATTAATCCAGTAACCCACAGTATAACCTGGCATTTGCCAGTAAATAAAACCTCCCTTCCTGCCTCATTACAACTCCACATTCACTTACTGAAACCCATATCTAATTCAGTAAATGAAGGCATCAAATAATGCATCAACTTTCCTTGCTCACAAGCAAATTGTCTGAACCACTTTCTGTCCAGTGAATGCTGATCTTTTCCATTTTCCCTCTTTCTGCAAAGGAAGCAAAAATTCCACCTTCCTCCAACATCAGGAGGAACCAGTGCCTCATAATAACATTGCACTCCGCTGATACAGATCATTTTACATTCATCCCCCAGTTATCAAGTGTCAGGAGAAATGTATTTGCATGAAGCAGGAGAACTAATTCAAACCAGCATAAGCAATTTTACAATCAATCAGTCTGCACAGCTGGATTTGTGTAGCTATTTCTCTCAAGGCTTCTGAACATTCACCCATCACTTCAGTCTGAGCACCTGACACCTACAAAACCAACAACAACTGAGCAGTGCAGGGGTCCCAGAGCCACAGCCACCGCCTGACTGTTGTGGACCAGCCACCCATTCAGAGGTACCAAGCTGTGCCCGTCATTTTTACTATTAGTAACACAATGTGCTTTGACTTTGCTGTCTCCAGAGCAGGGGTCAGAGCAGATGGTGTACAAACTTCCCAGCACCAAAGGTGATCTTCAGAGGATGTGTTTTTAAATTGCAAAGTGGTCTGATTGCAGCACACACTAAATGGAACAAGTTTTATCATTCCTAAAGCAACCCTTGAACATCACTCACTACAGTCATAAAGAGCCATTTTTCCACTTTAATCTAAAATTCCAAGTAATGCACATATTAGAAGTGCATTAAAACGCTCTTAACCTGATTGGATTTTTAAAGGGAATGAAAGGTGAATAAATGAGTAAAACATGTTACAGAGAAGTCTGAAAATTGAAACTCCAATTTTTGAATTATTTATGGAAAGTAGCACAGCAAATAAGTTGAGTAGCATTTCTTTCTAACTTGCAAAATTAGTCTCGTTGGCAATTTTGACAACTCAAGTCCAAACCTACCTTTCCATCAAAGCAACATCTCACACAAACTTCCCACAGCTCTGATACTAAACAAAAGACCATATCTCACACAAAATTATGTCCTTTTGTTTGGCATTAGAGTTGGATACAGATCGTTGGTGGGGAAAGAGGCCCCCCCATGTTACAGCCAAGGCCAGAGGATGCTTTACTGCACAGTCACCAAAAGAGCAAACACCAAGAGGCAACACAGGCCACTGAGGAAGACAAAAGCCCTAAAAATCCTTAGGGATTTACAGCAGGTGCAGTAGGTACTAGCAGAGCTTTCAGGGCCTCCACTTGCACTGCTGATGAAAACTAAGAATCAGTAATGCTAGAAATTATTTCAGCCTTTTTCAAAAACTGGATCTTCCTAGTTTCTGAAATAATACTTATGTAACATTTCTCTAGGAAAACATTTTCAAGCAACTTACTACTTTAAAATACCATTATTCATTTAAAGAAAAAAACAGGCCTTGCTTAAAATTTACTGTGTAACATTGTGCTTAGTATTTATTGTGAAAAAATTTTGTAAAGCTTTTTTTCTGGAAAAGTAGGCACAGAAACAAAGTTCTGCATTTTGCTTCCAAGACTTGTAAAGCCTTTCTTTGCAAAAAGCCAGTGTTAACACATTTTTTAAAAAAGCCAATGTTAATTTTTTCAAGTAAATCAAGTAATACAATAAACTCTCTATAAGCTATGCTCAAATGCAAGTACAATCAAATGTAGATATCCTTAGTTATTTAAGATTTTTTCACTAAGTTCACTGCAGCCAGATTCTGAATTGATCATAAAAGGGTCAAGTCCTTTTCCATTAGTTTCTGCTATCAGCTCCAGCCATACAAGAGCACATTATAGTACTAAAATAAGCTTTACATACCATGATACATCAGAATTTAATGTGTGGAGAGAGAATAATGGGGAAAATAATACAAGATATGTGATATACAGACCCAACTCTCCTCAACAATAGTTTTTGTTCTACTGAAGATAAGAAACTCCACTGGATTGCTTTATTGTGGGCTTGGATATAAAGAAGACCATTTTCTACTGTGTTTCAAACAGAAAGGAAGTATCTATGGACACATCCACAACAAGAGAGGACACCCAAGGGAAATGCTTTAGAAATGACTGTGTATTATCAGCTAATACAACAAGCTAAGTAAAAGCTGAGTTAAATAAATGAATTTTCAATATTTGTGGCTAGAGGCTTCCAAATCAGAATACCTCAGTAATTAGCTCAGATGAAATTTAATTACTCGTAGAATTACCAATGTCTTTATTAGTAACTGCCCCTTTGGTATGGATCATCACATAAATCTTTTTCCATACCATCTCTAATTGGAAGTAAACAAACCAAAGCTTGGTGTAAATCCAGTCAACATACACAAATTAAGCCAGTATTTATGCTAGATCTTATTTTCTCTGAACTCCAATGCCCATTTACAGTGTCTAATAAAGAATCAAATACGACAGTAATGCTTAGCTGGTCGCCTGCCAGAACGCTTGATGGCGAGTTCCTGCCTAACTTAAGGATATAAATTGATACAGCAGCTCCTCCCTGAGCTCCAAACCTGAGGCAGCTACTTTGCCCTAATCACAGGCTTCGTGTTATGAATTAAACATCAAGACACATTTTCCAGAGAGAGCTTGGGGAGCTCTAGTGCGGCGAGGGGAGCGGCGGTGCCGCAGGATGCCGGGTGCCTCCCTCCCGGCCCTCCAGTGCCAGCAGCCCTGTGCTGGCAAAAAATCCATTTTCCCTTTCCCAAGGGAAAGCCCATGCACAGGGGGATGCCCTGTTGGGAAGCTGGTGATGCTGGCAGCTGCAGCTGAGCCACTCCTCCTCACAGAGTGGAGCTCCACACTGCTGACAGGTGGATGCTGCTGTTGTACCTGAGCAAAAAAACCTCCAGGAGTTTTGCACCACTCTGTTTCCCCAAAATAAGAACAAAACTCACAGAGGGAAGAAAGAAGGGGAGCTCCTTCCCAGGTAGAGGAAGCCACAGTGATATGCCAGTCTCAGGTACCACAGAAGACAGCCAGCAAGGTGCTGCTGCTCCAGGAGAGTGTTCTAAACACCCAAGGCCAGGAGTCACTACTCTCAGACTGATTTGGTCTGAAGGCCTGGGGAGAAACAAATGCTGTGCCTCATTCACAACTTGGCCAAGTTGCTAAAACAGCAACTTAGGCAATGGCACTGCTCCAGGCTCTACTAATACTGGACATGCAGGAGACAGAACACAGCATTTGGTATCTTCCCAGAAATATAAGATCATTCCCAGGACTTTAACTTCTTTAAGAAACAAGCATATTTTCTTACCCTTCTACTGAAATAATGTGCAAATCTTGTCCACTGCATCCTACACATTGCACATTAATGGAGGAAGACAGACGAGTAAAAAATTTATATCAAGATTATTTAAATAATTAAATTCTTCCTGTTCCTGGAGCTATCAATGGCATTTATACAAATGGGTAATGCAATAAAATGAATAGTGTTTTATCATCTGTGGGATTTCTCAGCATGATACAAGGAAAATTCCCCTGAAGAAGGGGCCTGCAGCCAACCTCAAAATAGAGCCATAGAATGGTTTGGGTTAAAGGGGCCTTGAAGATCATCCAGCTCCACCCCCCCTGTAATGGACAGGGACACCTTTCACTACACCAGGGAGCTAAGAGCCCACCCAGCCTGGCCCTGAACACTTCCAGGGATGGTACATCAATGATTTCTCAAGGGAATTTATGCCACTACTTATTTTAGTTTACAATCCAAACCTTAATCTTAAGGCAAACCATATTACCATACTCACAGAATTCCTTTTGCCCTCTAAAGAAAGGAAAGCCCCCAAGCAGTTCCTTGCACAGCATGGAGAAATGATATATAATGATGTGATGTTAGCACAACATGCTGGTTGCCTCTACCCACATGGATATAAAACTCGTGTACTTCCACAAAGAAACTTCTAAGATGGTGAAAAAAAGTTTTTAAATACCCACCACCATCCTTCATATGTATTTCCACTACAAATCTGACTTACTTATGTCTTTATTTGCTTACAAAGTACTTGCAGCTTCCTTTGATATTAATCTGATTTTCTTTTTTTGCCTCCTCATCCTTGGAGGAAAGTCATTATTACCTCTCAACAAGCTAAGCTAACCTAATACAAGTGCTCTAATGGAAATATCTGTTTTAACCTATGACAGTTATTACTGTGAAAACAAGAAGAATTAGAACCATTTGTTTTCATGCTTTTACAGTGAGAGGAGACTGCTGCCTTCAGCAAGCTTGTAGGGCAGCCTCACTGAAATGCCTTCTGGATTTTTCCGTGGGATTTAATTAGAATGCATTGCTTCCCAGCAAGGGCCACCTCTTCTAACAACTGCTTAGTAACATTTTCACAGTATTAGTGTATTTAGATGATCTGCACCAGCCTTAGCAAAAATTCCACACTGTAAGTTCCATACACTTTGAAATACAGACTTTCTTGAAGAGGTATGCCAGAAGCTAATAATTTTATGCTGATTCTAAGAGCATTCCATGTGTCAGATCTAGAAAACACTGTGGAATGTGCAGAGTCTGTTCTTTTTAAGAGGAAAAATTATCCATACACACGCAATCTGTTATGAGAAAGTCACAGGCCTTTTCAGTGGCTGGCCCTGTAAAGGACAAAGGGCTGTATTAGACAGGATGCAAAAATGGTAAGATTTAGGAGCCAGCTGGGGTAGACAGAATAAATCACTGCTTTCCCTCAGGGATGATATGAAGAAAGACTGTACACAACAGAGGGCCCAAAAGTGGCCAAATGCTTTGCTCTTGAATTATATTCTTATCAGAATTGTAGGCAACTTTACATATTTAGGCTCTATTAAGAAAAGTGTAGCTGTCCATCTTATTTGAGGGCTAACATAATTAAATCTTGCAGGTGCTCACTTACACGTGGCTTATGTACATTACATCCTTCATCACATTTACCCTGCATGTCACTCATTTTCACCTTGAAAACACTCAAAAAATTAGCTCTTTAGAAGGGTTTGGGTGAAGGAAAGCAGAATTTCTCATGTAAAAAGAAAGCATTAAAAAAAAAAAAAAACAAGGAGACAAAATGATAAAGCACCTTGCACAGAAGAAATAGGTGCATCAACTGCACACAAATATTCACAACTGTTGAAGGCAGATTTAATACTTACACTGTGAAAAGGAGTAACAGCACATGCAATAAATAGAGAAGACACCTTTTGCATACAATTCAATATTTTTGACTCAGGGTTATAAAGATGTTTTTGACCAAGCTAAAATTCCATCAGCTAGGGGGCCAACTTGGCAAAATATTCATGGCTTCAGAGATCTGAACAGGGCTTGAACACCTAAACTTTCCTGTTTAGCTGAACAGGGACAGGCTGAATGTGCTATGAATTCACTGGAAGCTAAAACAAAGGATTCCTCACAACAAAATACCTTGCTCCACACACACAGGGTCTATAAAGACAAAGATTTGGAGGAGTGGGGATTCTAAAGCTTCCACTGCATTTCAAGTCAGAGATAATGACAGTGACCTGCCAGATGAAGTTAGCAGTTTCACAGGAAGCCTGTCATGCTTGTGTTTATTTTTCTTAACAGACACGTATGAGCCCATGCTGTGTACAGTGGCACTTCAAACACAGCATCTGCCTCCTGATTCGTACAAGAATGAACATATTTGTTAAGCTCGTTCTGCTGTTGATGGACAGCCCAGTAAAACAATCACAGTTTGCCTGTCACACACACGCATAAATTAGTATGCAAAATTACATTTGGAATTGCAAATGCCCTCCCCCTCATAATTTTAAGATAGTCTAGAGAGCGATAATAATTCCACATCTCCCAAATATCTGTATTGCTGAGGTGTCTGCACGTGTTCCTGGGCTGCCTCTGCTAGCTGAGCCTGCTTTGAGCAGGGAGGTTGGCACAGGTGACCTTTACAACCTCAGCCATTGTGAGAACACCTGACCACTTTCTGTACACACTGCTCAACATCTTATCTTTTCTGCTTCCACTGAGATTTTAAAGGAAAAAAAAAAAAGTATGAAGTGGCTTTGCTCAAGACACCTGAAGCTTTAGAAACAAGTGGACAGTGCTAAGTAAAAACACTGTGAAACCTGAAGCCCCACGTTTCTCAGAGCACTCT
Organism: Brachypodius melanocephalos; assembly: GCA_013398615.1. NCBI lineage: Eukaryota > Metazoa > Chordata > Aves > Passeriformes > Pycnonotidae > Brachypodius > Brachypodius melanocephalos. Next base: position 1,241,389 of record VZSR01003209.1, read on the forward strand.
TGGGAACTTTATACCAGTCTAAAGCAAAACATCTAAGAGTTTTATAGTGCGTGATTTATGAGCCTTACCATTGAAGACAAATTTTCAAAATGCACTTCGTGAACAGATCTCTCATGTAAATGGGATCATTCATTCTTTTCAAATTAATAAATAATAAAATCTTGCAGCAAATCAAGCCAGCAGAAAGTGCTTGGCACATACACATATCTGTTGTCTGCAATCTCACAATATACATGAAAAAGGATTGCCCTAGGCTACTTTTCTATCACAGAGAAATATGAGAGGTTTTACTACTGGTAATGATCAATGCCAGAGTTTTTGAAAGAAACAGATCTCAGAAAGATCATAAAGAGCATGGCATGTTTTGGACTCTACATATGGAACACAGTATTTCTTTTCAGCAAAATAAAATTTCAGTTCTTCTCAATAAGGTTTTGCTTTTATGGCTAAAGCATTTCTGTTTTATTTGCCTGAAATTAGCAACAACAACAAAAAAAACTATCATGTGTTATTTTCCCCTACTTTTAACACAGACTGAGAAAATTGAAAATATTCATTTTTACAGTGATAGGTTTAAACAGATAAGAAATAATCTGCATTTTCTACTACATATTATAATAATGGAAACAACAGTCTTCCCCATGTATTTTTAATGATATGACCCTACAACTATGAAGCATAGTCACAAAGCACCGAAACATCATTTAGCAAGATGAGAAAGCTGTGACTTATTTTATCTGATCCAGAAATGAGCTGTCAAAGTTAAATTGTTATGTAATTAATTGTGCATTTGCTAGCAATTTTTAAACTGTGAATGAAAAACTGTTCTGAAATTGCAAATCACTGAACACTTTCATCTAACACATGAGAATTCTTTGAAGACCACTTTCCCTGAACCGAGTGTTAATGAGAAGTTCCTCACTTTAATAAAATGTCACCCAATAAGAACAACCAAACAATTTTCCTTTTTTTAAAAAAAAAAATATTTCTTAGACAGCCCTCACTGGATGGATTTGAAGACTGGTGTTGAGGCACAGAAAAATTCAGGACCCCCAGATAATTCACCCCAGAGTGAGCACTGAAATGGTCTACTTAGTTCTTTGCAATTAACTGACTCACATGAAGGCACTGCATAGGACACTCTGCCTTTATATTCCTACAGACCTGCTGTTAAATAGTCTTTGCCTGCTCTCAAGTTCTTCCAAAGCAGAGCTAGAAGGGCTATTGATGACTTTTCCTTCACTCTTCATGCCAAGGATACCACTTCCCACTTCCCTCTTCTCTACTCTCAGAGGATTCAGTAGTTACTGACCATCACTTGTTCTGATACATTTTGACAGTGTTCTCCAGATTTTTTTTCATTTTGAAGCTGAGTATTGGTGTCCCAATTACCAAGAGTAAAGTCAACTCGAGAGGACTTTTACTGGCTTTCTTCCAGTGAAGATTTGCCATTCCAAAATCTTTGCTGGGATTTATTTCTCCTGGAGAAGTGAGGATCTTAACACAGAACAGCAAGTGGCAGCAGGAAAAAAAAAAAAAAAAGTATATGTTCCCAAATATCACACAGCCAGCACAGGAACTGAAAGATGAGAAGAGGCTGAATTTCAAGGAAAGTAGCTATTAATGCTGGAATCCAGGTTTGGCATCCTCTCTTTAATAAAGCTTTCACAGCACTCATTCAAGGAGGGATCTGTTTTTAGAAAGGCTAAAATTACTTTGCTGTTGGGTTTGTTTGGGTCTTTTTTTAATTTTATTGTTGAAAGAGATGAACCCCAAACAGAAACTGAACAGTAAAAGAAACCTTCATTAAAAACAAATATCTTTCAGCCCAAGATATCACAAAAAGCCTGTTTGAACTATGAGCTTCCTGCAATATCCTTTTAGAGGTTAATTTTAAGTCACCAAGATCTGACAGTTCATGGTTATGGTAACTTTTATAAATAAGTGCATAAAAACGGACAAAGACAATTGAATCCTGAAATACTCACATTTAAAATGCAACATAAATAAAACTTCAGGCTCCATCTCAATAAATATACATTAGGACACTTAGTACTTGTACATGTTCCAGGATAAAGTGTTTTATATTACATGCATTGTATCATTCTCCTTACTGCCAATTTTTATTATTTTTCATGAAGCTTACTACCACAATGACTGCCAAGAACATTTTTGAAGCCTCATACATTCTGTTAAAACATCAAGAATACCATATTTTCCAAAATGAAAGACTTTAAATTATATGAAGTGAAACTTTTTAAATTGTACCAAGTGGTGGTTTTATTCATATCCTGTCATCTAATAAATAAATTTGCTTTTTTGAAAGGAAAATAAAAATTGAGTTTCAGTCTAGTGCCAGGAAAATTATTAATTCCTACACAATGGGAAGGGAGTCCTAAACCACCTGGAACAAAAGTTGCCATAGCACCACCAATTACCTGCATCATCCAACTTTGTTTCCAGGTGATGACATTTGAGGTTCTCAATTACACACACACTCATTAGAAAGTTCTCATTATTCAATGCTAAAACTCCCCGGAAAGCCGTTCTTGAGGATCTAACCTGTTGAAAATTGGAAACACTGAACCTTCTACCTAAAACAAACCAATCACAAAGTACACACCTGATCTCAGAAACATTCTTCCTATACAGCTATTTATGGCCCAACAAACAGCATGGTGTTAAAAATTTTTCTACATCTTGAATTGCATTAGGCCATTAATTCAAGCATTTAGCACTGATGTTGTCTCAGATTCTCCTGATTTTTCATGTAATAAAAATCTAACATTAATTTTGCAACACAAGTTCTACTAGGAAAGGTAAAACTACACTCAGTGCCTGCTCTCATCCTTTTCACTGATTTTTGGTTGATTGGGCTATGAGAACTGAAGACCAACAGAGTTACCTGTTCCATACACACTCTTTGTGGGTGGAACAGGAGACCTTTTATAATTCAGGTTTTGTATTCAACTCCTACACCAGGTCCAATTCCCTATGCATTGCTCCCCAATATGGAACAATTCCTTTCCTGATCCCCGCAGAACCTTTTCAGCAGAAGCAGGTTTTTCACCTCTCAAAGATGCAGACTAACAGTCCTGGGGGGAAACAGCATCAGAAAAGAGTCCACAGGAAAGAGATCTTTTTCAGGCCATAGGAGAGTCATGCAAATAACTTTAAGCAAATTCATGCAAATTACTCAGGAGGAAAACCTAAGTTTATGCTTAGATAATCCACATTTTTTCATGAGTATTCTCGAGCTCTTTTATCACTTTATCCCAAAAACTTCATGAGTTTTTGTCACTTCAATAATAAGAACCCTTTTTCCCTTGGCTACTTAGCATTATTACCACAATTTTTCTTCTTTCTCATTACTAGTAGCTATTCTGCTCAAGTTATAGCCTCCTGTACTTAATGCTGCAAGTTCTACCTTTTGTTGCATGCTTTCTGGAAAAACATTGTAGTGGAATCTATAATGAGGATGTCTTATAGCTAATTGTTTACTGTTTGAGTTACCTTGGATCTCTCTGAAATACGCAAGACATGAAGTATTTTCTGATTATTGGCCATGGAGAGCAATGTCTGCATGCTTAATGACTTATACTTTTTGTGAAAGTCCATGAAGATTAATTCTAAAGAAAAACACAACATTTGTGGGTTGCATTCACTGCGCAGTGCCTTTGCCTGCAAGAAGGATTTATGACAAATGGAAATATAATTGATTGAAAGCAAAGAATGCTTTGTGATTGAATTCAAATTCCACAGCTCACACAGGAGTTCAGCTGCATTAAAATGTGGTATGTGCAGCTGCCTTTTTTCAGATTTCACTTTTCAATTAGCCAGTACCTGAAGCGAGAATACCTTAAAGAAAGACTCTCCTATTTTCTTTTCCATCAAGAGTTTCTGCAAAGGGTGTTGCCTTGATAAATTAGGACCCCTTTTTTAAAAAACATAATATATTATTGGTTAGCAGCTTTTTTTTTTTAAAGCTACTTGCCAATTTTAAAGTGGCTACTATTAACCATTCCATTAAAAACAAAACCAATCCTCCCTTCAAAATACAGCGTTGCTATCCATTAGCAAAGCTGCATAATGTACAAGAGAGAAAGGTTAAGTACTAAATCATGTTCAATCTCTATAAAAAATTACTGGTACTTTGATAGGGTAAAGGTACACACTGTGCTTTCAAATGTATTTTGAGAACATTATTATGAGACAAGCAGCCATCACTTTGCATTATGGCTGGTGCTTCTTTCACTAAAGCTCTCCAATACAGGCTTCTGAACCAAAACCAAGACTTCTTTTCAGTTCATCCTCGTTTTTAATGCACAGGTGTATAGACAAACCACTTTTCCACCTGAGTATCCAGTTTGTATGGGCAGAAGTAAAAATATGAGTTTTAGGTACACCATTCACACACACATTTCCAGCAGAGTACATCTTGGCCTCAAGAACAAAGGTTTTGGGTTTATTTTCTTCCCAGCAACTCACTCAAATGACTAAGTGACTTCACACACCTACAGTGAAGATACAAACAAAAGTCTAGCCCCATAATTCCTTAGTTTCTTCATCATTTAACTCAAGTATCCACTAGAATTCCACATCAAGGAAGCACCAAGACAGAAAGAATAACTGCAATGTAACACAACATGCCTGGAGAGCTTTGGTTGTCCTATTCCAAATTATTCTCACTACTCCACCTGAATTAATAACAGGTAGTGCACAAGCAAAGACTACTTAACCTTGGCACCTGGGTTTAATCTAGATTTGGATCCAAGCACAGGTCTGTCAGAGACTCAATGCTTTTTAAGCATTAATACACCACCTGCAGCTTTGCGCATTCATTTATTTAAAGGTGAGTTTAAAAGACTGATGTAAGAGGACTGATTTTCAGAGAACAGAAGTTACCATTAAGCCAAAACCCTGCAAGTCAACTCACATCAGACACTCAGAACAAATCTCAGTTTTCTTCCTCTGAGCATGAAAACCCATCCTACCCTGCTGGGCTGTGCCACAGGCTCTGGATGGGCTGAGTGACCTGGGAGCTGGATGTGCACAGTGCTGGTGTGGGCAGCACCCCTGAGGCAGCAGTGCCACCTGGATCCCATTCCATGTCCCCATGGGGCTGCTCCTCCGCCCACAGGGAGCCACAAGCCAGGTTACACACATGCACTTGGCAGGTCTGGCAGTGCTGAATGCAAATCATGGCTCCACAGCACCTATATACCATTCCAAGATCAGCTGAGGGGTGACATTTGGAACCAGTTCCAAGACTCTTGATTTCTCCACACAGTTTTTATATCTCTGGTTTTACATTTTTTAAAGCCAAAATCACTGCCAGTCATTTAGTACCATAAAACCCTATATGTGCACACATACACACTCCATATATACAAAATACTTTTCCTTACCTTGTCACAGAGACAGCTGAGCTAGAGAAAGATCCTGACACTGCTTTAGCCCACAGCAAAGTGCAGTGGCTGGAAATGGACACCACAGCTTGGTCTTCATGTCAAAACACATCACTAAGGATGGGTTAGGGAAGAAATCTCGAGTACCCTCAATCTGCCTTCCTTCCCACCACTGACAAACCACAGTAATCTCAGAACCAAGTGAAGACATTGTTATTCACTGGATTTAGAGTATGTTTAGAGAAACATTTGGGCTTTTCCAGGACCACAGACGCAAGAAGGTGAAACTGAGGCAGTTTGAATGGTTTTCCTCAGCTATAAGCACCCATCTTCTGACTCCCAAGTCCAGCAGACCCCCGTTCCTGTTTCTGAAGATACACTGATCCATACTCCTGCATATTTCAAGCTAGCCACAATGCTCCCTGCTTTGTCATTGATTAAAGTTACAAAATGCAAAAATAAACCAAAAATATTATATACTTACACGCAACACTGTTTAAATTCAAAAGTTAAGGTGCTCTTTCCCCCATTAGACCTATGTTGGTAGGCAGGAGGGGTCAGAGCTTGGCCAGCTAGCAACACCCACTGCTTTCTATCACATGGTTTGAGCTCTGAAGCCTCTCAGCTGTAGCACATTGCACAGCCTTTATGCTTGATCATTAAATAAAGCAACCTGTCAACACTGTACCCTGACAGCTCTGTTTAAAGAAAAAAAAAATGAAAGGCACATCTTGGGCAGGGAGCATGCACCCAAGATCACCAGCACTACTGCTGTGTACTTCAGAGAGCAGACACTGTTTTATCTAGCATCTCTAGAGCTTCAAAGAGCACCTGCTTCAGCCATACAGCAGTGAAATTACAGATATTAAGCAACATTTGCTTCTTTTACAAGTCTGAACTTTATTAGATTCCTGGACTCCTTATTCATCTTCTGTCTTAAATATCAATACTAACACTATTTCTGGGTATCACTGAACAGTAATTTGCCTGCTTATTGTTCAAGTAACTTCAGACTTCCAGATATATAATTTCCAAGTTCACCAAGAGAAACAAATCTGTTTCAAAATACTCTTCAAATTACTCAGGGCTCAATGTTAGAGATACGTATTTCTCTGGATTTACTTCAGTGTACAAAATATAGGCCAAAATATATTTACTCCTCTGAAGACAGAGGAGTAAACCTGCAATATTCATGTAAGTGAGAAAAGCAGAACGGATGTAAAAACACTAAAAATTACACATCTGTCTATTGTGCTAGAGTGCAAAATAAATTAAAAGTTTCTTCCTTACTCCAGTCTCTACTGCACACTTAAACTGGGTAGACTGAAGTATCTAGCCCTAAGCTACGCATGAAGAGAGGAAGATGCAGCCTCATGGACCTCAAAAACCAGAGAATTCTTGGGTTGGGTTAATGTGTAAAAAGAGAAGGATAGAAAGATCTGTTGAAAAACAAAGGGTTTTCAATTTAAGTTTACTATTTCAATTGGAAATGGAAGTGGAACAAATGTTGATTTTTTTTCTAACTTCCATAGCAACCCACTCATGCTGAAGTTATGTGACTCAGAAGCTGTTTCCTTTAAATGCAGCCATATGGCTTTTAAACACTTTTGGTTCTATGCCCAGACACAGAATCAGTATTTCTTCATTTTATTGTCCTGATAGACTCCAAATAACCAAACTTTATAATTAATATTAATTTTACTCAAATTAATCAGAAAATACATTTCTCAGTTTCCAGCAAGGCATGCCCAAAGGGCTTTACTTTTTCCTTTAGAAAAATAAAGTGCTAACAGAAACCCACAGCAAAATTACAGATATATCCAGAAATGTAAAGGTTTTGCATTTTTGAAATACCCTGTGTATGTAATTATGCCAAAAAATACTTGCTCATTGTTTACAATTTATTACTTCATTGCTATTAAAAGTTCACATTTCTCAAGTGAAGGTTCAAGCAATGCACACCAGTTGAAATAAGCATATGCTCAAAAGTCTACACTACACTACCAAGACTGAAACACACAGTTTTATTATACTAGACCTGCTTAGAGGCATTCAATATTCAAAAGCTGTGTAAAAACCTAGCAAAGTTATTGAAAATTAAAGCAAAGTAACATGATCGTGGTCCATATCCTTTTTCACTAAGGGTTACTGCTAACTTTAGGAAAGCAGTTTGATTCTAAATTATTTTGTCATATTAGTTTAACTTTTCTACAATTTGGAAATTATTAGAAAATAGAAACACACAGAACTATATGACTAAAGGTCAGCTGACAGATCAAGACCACCTTATCATCAGCCAGGAACTCACAGAGGGTTTAGAACCACATAAAGAACATTTCACAGCACACCTGCCCTCACATCACCCACTTTGAAAATGAACTCTTTCCAGAGTTTATATATTTGTGTTTCTTTCCAATGTCATTCACCAGTATTTCATAAAACAAAAATTTATTATATCCATCACAATTTAGCACAATATCACAAAATAGTCTTCAAATATATCTGATTTTCCAATTCAAAGACTGTAATGGCAAAAAGGACACTTTAGAAAAGCAACGCCCCTTTTTTGTACAAATACAATTTATATCACAGAAAAGCTGGTTACTACCTGCAAAACATTCATGACACTTCCCTGCTAAAGTTCTGTACAGGGTGCCAGCTTGGCTTTTGGGATCTGTGGAGGCAACACACAAGTTTCACAGCAGTTTCCAGCAGAGCAGAGTTTACATCCAATTCACACCTCTAAAACTGCACCAAGCAAGAGTGAACACCACTATCCTTCCAAAAGCCAAGAACTCTTCCTGCAGCCCGGAAGAGAAAAAGGACCTGCCTGGGAAAAAGGACCTAGCATAGGCTGTACACACTAACCAGCATCATGCTTGTAGACAGTGACAGGAGTAATAGAGAACAGAGAGGCTCTAGCAAAAAACATACAGCATTTTCCACCCTTGAGAAAATTAAGGATGTGGAAATCTCAGCGTGCATGTAACATGTATTTCCCAAAAGCTTGATAAAGGAACTCCTCAAAAAGGAATGTCTATCCACTTCCCTTTAATTTCAGTGCCTCAAAATTACATTTTTTCCCATTTCACAGTGTGGCACAACACAGAGACATCTTTTATTCTAAATATATATTAAAAAGCACAATAGCCTGCTTTTACCTCTCTTGCTAGCAGCCCTCAGATCAGAAACATGCAATAATGCTTCATTTTTCAAAACTGAAAACCTGAGAAGACTTTTTCCTTTGCCTGTCTGCATCCCTACAGCTGTTATTATGCACCACCATCAGTGAGAGAGACAGGAATGCAACAGGGAAATTATTTATAGCATGGCCACAAAAGCCTTTCTGAATATTGCAGATATCACAGCCAAACAACACAAAGTATCCATGTCTATAATCTCTTAAACAGCTACTTCTCCACACCTAGAGAGCCAGCAACAGACACAAAGGGAAGATTTATTTCAAGGCACACTTCAATCACTGAGCACATGAAAACAGATTCAAGCACCTGGATAATCCCTGAAGGCATCAAGACATCCTTTTCCAAACATAATTTGACTTCTCAGCTGAAGTTCTTCAGGTTTTTATATCCCTATTTCTTGCAAGCAGTTCACAGCAGTCCAGCCATTGATCATACATCCTTCTTTCTCTAACCACTGCTATGCAATACCATGCCAATAGCAAATTGCAGAAAATGATCTTCACTTACCTTGTCCTTGTCCACTGATCTGGTGACCCCACAGCATCAGAATTATTGCCAGTATCCAGTGCATCCACCCAGCTACTCTGCCACTTCCTTGTCTTCCAGCCATTGCATTATTGGATGCTGTGCAAAGAAGTATTATTGAATGTTTTAGTTATAACTCTTGGGAAATATACCTTCGGGTGAAAGAAAGCAAAAACTTCCCATAAATTTCCTCAGTACACATCTATAACTCTACTTTAATAAATACTCACTGGTAAAAATGCTTTTTCATTCAGAATCTCCCTGACTGTTTGCTCAAGACTGTCACCTCATAGGCTACTACAAAATCAAAATAAGCTGCTTTGAAAATGCTTGAATTTTCCTTTTGTACAGAACACCTAAGCTTCACCAAAAAACCTCCCAGAACCAGCAAAGTTTAAAAATCCTGAACAAGCAGCACTTCACTGTCTCTTAGAAGCCTTATTGTATTGAACAGAAAATTCCCTGAGGCAAAACCCCTCAATGTGCTCAAAACTTGATTTTCTTTCAATCTTGGGTTTTACATCATTGAGATGCTGTAAAGTATTTAGCAGCTGCCTGTCATAGTCGAGACGGCCAA
>VZSR01003209.1:1251201-1263060 GCA_013398615.1 Brachypodius melanocephalos
AATTGCCTTATTTCTTAACCAAGCTTTCCATGTAGACAAAACTGTCTCTTCTTCCTCAAATATGTCCCACTATTACTAGTTGGTGGCTCACCTGCTTCCAGGTGTCTTGATAGGAGAAAATCAGGTCCGGACCTCCCTGTGGCTTCCACACGCCACTCTCAGCTTCACCAACGCCGCCCCCTCGCCACTCTCCTCCAGGTGGGTCAATATTGCCAGTCACTAGGACCCCGTACGGGTCCAGACCGAGTACTAAATGTCAAGGCGGTCACAACAAAAAGCAGAGACCAAAAGCAGTCTCAAACGGCAACTGTTTGTTATTGAAATGGCTGACCTTTTAGAGAAAGCTCCTTAGCAGCTTATTCTTGCTTCTCACCTTCTTCCCCTGATGCTTAAGTCCCCATTCTTATGTTCCCAGCAGCTCACCTATACTCCAGGTGTCAAAATCGGGTCCGGACTGGCAGCTTCCCCGGGCTCCATCTCTGCTGCACCTCGCCCTGCAGCTCAATTCCGAATCATGTTGGTCACCATGCTCCCCATCACAGCTGCCATCACGTCCCTCATCACGTCGGGGGTCACCATATGTCATAGTCGAGACGGCCACTGCACTCAGATTGCTTCAGTAAATCTTCAGGGGGCTTCAAGTATCAGGACTTTGTTATGCAAAAAGTCTTTCATACTTTTCCTAAGTACCAATCCCATGTGCAGCTCCACACAGCTCTGGCTCTTTCTCTCCTTCTTCTCTCTTCCTTCTGCAGTCCCGGCTCGCTGCTTCCTGTCCCTTGCACGGCCGCCTGTCCCCGTCTGCCCCTCGTACAGTGGCTCACCTGATCTGTCCCTTGACCGACCTCCTGTCCCTTTGTCCTCGCAGCAAAGGACAGGCAGCAAAGGACAGCCAGCAAACCTCAACTTCTTCACAGCATGGCCAGCCAGACTCCGACTGACTCACTCACTCTTTATCACACCCTTAGCCTTGAGGGCACAGCTGTTCCCACTCTTCGGTGATTAACACAGGTGCAATATATCAGCTAAAGATTTCCTTTAGCTCTGTCTCAGTCTTCCCACAGCTGCCTTTCACTGTGGGCTTTCAGGGACCAACTGTGTCTTCCAGTCAAGTTTTTCACATTATAGAATGATTTGGGTTGGAAGCAACTTCAAAGCTCATCTCTTTCCAACCCACCTCCCACTACCCCAGGTTGCTCAGAGCTCCATCCAATCTGGCCTTGAGCACTTCCAGGGATCCAGGGGCAGCCACAGCTTCTCTGGGCATCCTCACTGGCATTGGCAACATTTACCCGTTTATTGTTCCCCACCACACCTCTTCTTACAGCACTCTGACTCAGATCTGCTCCATCAGAAGAGCTGCTTAATCAAATACTGATTTGTCAAAACCATACAAATTACACAGAACTGGCTGAAAAGTACAGAATTTCATTTCTAATCTAAAGCATGGGCAGCTATCATATAAATTGGTGTATGAATATTTGGGAAATCTGTCCAATATGTGGGAAATCTTGCAGCAATAAGTAGTTTTTAAAGAGATGGTGTTGTAAAAACCTTCTTGTGGTTTTTTTTTTGTTGGTTTTTTTTTCCCATTATAAACAGCTATAAAATCCTTGTGAACAGAACAATTAAAAAAATAAAAACTCGGAAAAAACCGGAAAACACTGAACTAACAGAAGGGTATGTTTACATATTGGCTGATTAATACGTTTGATGTTGACATTACAGTAATTTTTATTTTTAAAGAAGCTATTTTCCAAACTCACGGATGCAGCACCCATCCATAACAAAAGGTTCAATTGAAACAATAATCCATAATTCTCAATCCTGATCTATGATCTCCAGTGAAAGATATGTCTGCTTTATACAACTTAAAACCCCAGTAATATTTGTAGAATGAAAACCTAAGGAAGACTACAAAAGCAGACATGTAGAACACTGTACTATGGTTTCTCCCTCTCTCACCTACCCCCACCTATGGAGGAAAGGCAGGCAGTGGAAACTCCTCCAAGAAATGGTTTTGGTTGACTGGTTAAAGGGAAGGGGCAATATTTCCTGTTTGCTGTGATCCTCAAACTTTCACTTTTGCATTTAATCAGTGCTCTAACCACTTTCCCAGATCACAAAGTATCTGCACATGCACTTCCTGTGGCTGTTTGGAAAAAAAATTGTCTTTTGCTTCAAAACTGGTTGTCGAAGGTAACTCTTTTTGATAGGAGAACCTCCGCATTGTTACAAACACCTCGATTTTCTTGTGAAGAGCTTGTTTGAGGGCTTCTAGAGCTGCTGCCATTCCAGCAGAACAGTGCCCTCCCCAGCCAGCACACAGAGCTCCTGTCTATCCCCTCTAAGGCTTATGGAAGGAAGAGAGAAAGGGATGCTAAAAAGCTTTGTTTGTTTTGGCCTTGTCTTTTTCAGACTACTTAACCCCCAGAGAAAAGGGGAAGCAAACAGCTGAAAATGGGAATTCCAAAGCAAAAACATAGAACAATAAACACAAATAAATGCCCTAAAAATATATGCACACTACCACTGCAAGGTCAAAGGAATAGTTTTGTAAAGTCAGTATCTTGAAAAGGAGATGTTGTGTTTTATGAATATTCTTTCCTCAAACTAACAGACACATTCTTGATGCTCAGCCTAAGCAAACAGATGGCATTCAATTAGTTATTTACCTATGTTACAATTAATTAAAATGTCCAAGATAATTTTTGTTTTGACTGTGTCTACAGAAAGCTAGAGTTCCACAAGAAGCTGGCATTTGCATTTACAGCCCTGCTAGCTGTAATATAAATATTACAACTAAAAAAGCACTAAGATGCTTTCCAGTACCTAAAGGTTTTTTCCAAGGCCATGTAGGGATAGAAGAAGGGCGAATGTCTCAGACTGTAAGAGAGTAGGTTGAGATTAGATGTTAGGAAGAAATTCTTCACTTTGAGGCTTATGAGGCCCTGGCACAGGTTTCCCCGAGAAGCTGGGGCTGCCCCATTCCTAGAAGTGTTCAAGGCCAGGCTGGATGGAGATTTGAGCAACCTAGTCTAGTGGAAGGTGTCCCTGCCCATGGCAGGGGGTTGGAACTGGATGATCTTTAAGGTCTCTTCCAACACAAACCATTCCATGATTATATCACAACCTCACCAGGAAATGTTAAACTTTTAAAAGAGATTTTTTTTGCTTGAAAGTTCATAACTGGTAGGCAGTGGAAAACAGCCACCTTACTAGGGAGAAGCCTGGAGACCACATTCATAGGATTCTAATTAAGAACAAAAGAAGCAAAAATTGTAAGGTTTGTTCTGTATTCCAAGAGCCATTTTCTTCAAAACACAGGAACCATCCCTGAAAGAGCTATCAAGGTAGAAGAGGCTGCAGGGTCTGGGTGAAAGCTGTGCACGTCACAACAGCACAAAACTCCAAAGAGAGGGAGAGAATCTAAGCTTTAAAGAGATAATTCCCATCATATTTCTTATCTTCTATGAGGTCATTTGTAAAAGGAATGGAACAAAGAACAGTAACTGACACGTACGTAACTTAAATTTCAAAGTACAGCTTCCATTTCCTAAGGAAATTCAACTGCAGGCTTTCAGAAGACTGCCTCAGATTCAAAACCATTAATCCCCTCTGACTCCTGAGCTCAGTTTTCACATAGGTGTAGGCAAGCAGGTTTATCTCAAACAAACACATTCTTAATTAAAGAACTCTTCTTCTAACAGAGAAATACATTAGAGTAAAAAAGCTTAACTAGCAAGTCTGTAATTAACCTTTATGGCATTTGGGTTTATACTAGTGCTGCTTCAGCCCCTCAAATACAGGAATAAATGACCAAGGACAGAATCAAGTAAAAAGTACATCAAATCAATAGGAAAAAGCAGGTGTGCAACAGGTCTAGAGAGGCAAAGGACAAGAAAAAGTCCTCTTTTTTTCCACCTTTCCTTTAGTTAGCTCATGAAGAGCTGAACAGAAATTACAATTATACAAAAAAAAAACTTAAAAGCAAGCTTTTGTTATTGCAAAGCCTACTGAAGGAAAGGCAAGAGATACACAAATGACATACTCCAAAGGGACAAAAAAGTTTATTAATTACTCCAACTCCACAGAGAAGAATCTATTTTTATATTACCCTCCAAAGCTGCCATAAGAGAAAAAAAAATATAGCAGACTAAGAGGGAAATAAAAACTTACCCATAAATCTTCTTTCTCCCTCCTCCTTCTAAATCTACAATTCTCCCTACACAAGCAGAAGAAAAGCTCAGGCTACCTCCCACGTCCTTTATAGCCCATTCAACCAGGAGTCAGCTGAATTAAATAACATCTCAACCTTAATGCAGCTGTGCTCACACATATCCTCACCAAAACGCACATGGGGAAAAAGAAATAATAAAACAGCTACCATCACTCTCTATTTTACTGGGGTTTTTTACTCTAAACCTCAGCGTGTATAACTCTACGTGATAAATTGCCATGAGACTCACCAGCTTCACAGCCAAGAGAAAATGGCAAGAGGACCTTCACATTTATTGACAATTAGCTGTAACTAATTCAGAGCAAACCAGGTGCAGTCAGTTGGCAGGAAACCAGAGAACATGGATAAATCTGTCATATAAAGGACTCTTACAAAGTCTGAAGTTTGTTTTAGATGAGACTTCTGCTGAAGTAGCGTTGGCATGTAAAGCTGGGAGGCTTTCAGCTGCATTTCCAGAGATTTGTTGCCATCTAAATGGCATGATCCATTAAAATCCATAGGCTCTGCAGAACTGGGTTTGTGGGTGGCAGCAACTCACATGTATTTTGCTTTCTTTCTGTTACTGCCTGGATTGTTTTATTTGCTTTTGTCTTGTTTGAATCACTGAGTATATCAATGATGTACACTCAAGAATCCTTTCTAGTATAATTAATTTATAATTTTCTCTACAAAGGTATATTTTTTAAGAAACAATGTTTATTCTATGCAAGCATGCACTTCATAAATCTCTAGCAAATGATGAAGAAAAAAATATGCCAGCTTCCTGGAAAATAATGGGAATATCACCTGCCTCATAAAAGTGAAAGTTACCATTGCAGACTAAGTAGAATTTAGCCATTTAACCATATTTAAAGAATAGCTTTCCTCTCCACACAGCACCTATGAAATATCTGGTAGGGATAGCAGTAAAGAATAAATGGCTTCTCTGGCCATTGTTAATACAGCCAGGCTCACACATCAGCTGGATCTCTCAGAAATGGCAACTTGATACAAGGGTTTTAGCAGAAATATTAAATGTTTGAAATTATGTAGCGGTGGAAATGAAAAAACTCAAAAATACTGATAAAAGATCACCAAGCCCATAAAATATCATATAAATATTTTGAATGCTGATGTCTAATGAAAGTCCAAGGACAGACTTAATTTTTCTGATACAGATTATGAAGTCTAAACTGGATGCATTTTTACATCCCTGAGACAAGATTCAGACCTTCCTTGCATGCACAGAAGTCTATGGTGCCAGCAGACGTGTTTATATCCATGTAACTGAAATCAGAACCTGGTCTGATGTATTTAAAATAATTGAATTTATCACTGATGTCTTACTTTGCCTGTTCCAAAGACTATATCTTTTAACCTCATTTCTGTTAGGGCATTACCAAAGGCATTATGAATTCAAGCTCCCTCAAAGGGCCATCTGTGGAACCAGATACTATCTGATGAGGACTTCCCTCCAGTATCAGGAGAGTTTGGCCTGTTTCAATTCAGATGCAATGCAAGAGCAGGAAAACAAGGTCCATACCACACCATAGGTTTCCAGGGCTGCCCTTGCTGGGCCAAAGCACTCCTGCTCCTCACTCCAAGCTGCCAGACACCATCTGTGTGCACAGGAGGTGAAAGGCCATGAGCTCCCACCCAGAGCTGAACACATTACCTAGGACATGTCTCAGTTTGGAGGCAGCCATGGCTCAACTGAGATGAAAAATCCACTGCTGGAACACAGGTTCTTGTGACAACAGGACGGGCCTCTGCAAATCATGGAATCATAGAATCTTAGAAGGGTTTGACCTTCCACTAGACCAGATTGCTCAGAGCCCCATCGAGCCTGGCCTTGAACACTTCCAGGGATGGTGCAGCCACACCTTTTCCTGTGCCAGTGCCTCACTAACCTTACAGCAAAGACCTTCTTCCTAATATCTGACCTAAACCTACTGTCAGTTTAACACCACTCCCCCTTGTCCTGTCACTCCAGGCTCTTGTAAATAGTCTCTCTCCATTTTTCCTGTAGGCTCCCTTCAGGTGCTAGAAGGTCGCCCCAAAGCCTTCTCTTTTTCAGGCGAAACAATCCCAATCCTCTCATCCTTTCCTCCCAGCAGAGCTGCTCCCTTGATCCCCTTGGTGCCTCCTCTGGCCTGGCTCCAGCAGCTCCCTGTCCTTGCTGTGCTGGGAGCCCAGAGCTGGATCTGCCCTGCAGGAGGGGTCTCAGCAGAGGGGGCAGAGGGGCAGAATCCCCTCCCTGCCCTGCTGCCCACGGGGCTCTGGGTGCAGCCCAGCACACGGGGGGTTCTGGGCTCCCAGCATACGGCCGGGCCATGTCCAGCCTCTCACCCACATCACCCATGAGTCCTTCTCCAGGGCTGCTCTGGGTCTGTTCAGCCCCAGCCTGGATTGGTACCAGAGGTTGCTCTAACCCAGGTACAGCACCTTGCACTTGGTCTCTCAAACCTCACAAGATTCCCACTGGCCCCTTCCTGAGCTTGTCCAGGTCCCTCTGGATGGCCCTGTCCTTCAGGAGTGTAAACAGCTCCCCTCAATTTCGTGTCATCTGGAATCTTGCTGAGGGTGCACTTAATGCACTGTCTGTGTCATTGAGGATGTCTTCTTCAGTTCAATGTGCCTGCCTGAAACTTCTGTGGTGTAATCACAAACTTTCCAAAACATATCTAGTAAGAGCGATTCAGAACATCTGATAGCAATTATTGATTATTCAGTAACATACTAAATCATTAAGTCACTAACTTATAATCAGGTTTGCTTTCAGAACCTTTCAAAGTTTAAGTAACTATTGATTCTTCCAGACTCTCTGATTAAAATTTAAAGTGAAAAATGTAAGAGTTGCAATGTTATAAAGAAAGCAACATATGTACTGTTAGCAGAAATAAAAATTACCTACAGACATGCTATAACTGTGAATTAATGGTTCCTGAATGAAGGCAGATATGTTTTAAGCTGGACATTTAGAAACATAGGGGTTTTTTCCACTCTTTTGTGTATAGAAACTTATCAATTTCACTTTTCTGAAACACTATGAACCTTCAAGGCAATTTCATTAAGACTTAAACGGGGTTTTTTTTTTTTTTAATGAAAAATAAATCCTTTGCAATAGAAAGTTTAAATATTGGATTACTTTTGCTTTTGAGATTTTCCATCCAGTTGTTTAGATGGTGGACAGGAATTGTCTGTATCACTATAGAGAGCAGAAAATGATTGTGGAAACTGCAACCATTTACCTCCCAAATGGTTACATTAGATCATGTGGATGGTCTGACTGGGGGATATCTGTGGGCTGCTCTGGTCAATCTCACTAGGTTTGTATAACTTTTGTAACAATCCTAAAAGAAGAAGAGTATCAGCTACATTCAGTCAACATAGATATTTTAGTCTTTAAGTTTTTCTGATTCACAAAAGAGAATAAATCCAAGGAGTAAACAAAACTGTGACCAATAAACATAAGTTCCCTAATTACAATCACTCATGCAATCTGCTTTTGCATTAACATATCAAAATCGATATAATTGACTTTTGTTCCATAAAACCATTTGTTTTGGTCTTCTTTGCTATTTCATACACTGTGAAGTAAACTTACAATACATTAAGAAATTTCAGGTAACTGGCTCTGTCAATATAGCATGAAGGATGAGGAAAAAGTGAGTAGGAGAGTAATACATTTTTCACAAAATATTGGATCCCATGAACAAGTTAATGATGTTTTAAAGTGAGAAAATGTGAGGACCAAAAGTTTTCAAGTTCCTGAGTGATAATAATGGGGCTATCTATTGTGCATCCATCACCTTGAAGTGCCTGACACATATTTTGGACTGTTTTCATGCATTTTCTTTATGATGATTAATAGTGGCATGGTCCCCTCTGAAATAGCAGCCCATCACAAAGAAAAAGGTGTACTAAATTAAATTCAGATGATAACTATTTTGATCTCAAACACATGTAGAGAATAATACTGAAAGATTAGGGAAAAAATAAAAACAAAAACAAAACCCACCAAAACCTGTGAGAAAAACTCATGTCTAGAATGAGGATCCACAACAAAGAAAGAGCAGAGAAAAAGGAGCAGGGCCAAAATACTCTGCTTAAACATTGGCATTGCTCTGAAGCATTCATTGTTCTGATCTCTTTTCTTCATTCTACATTTACATTTTAAAATGGTATTTTAAGATTTATTTTAAGATTATATTATTAAGATGTATTAAGATGTATTTTCTTGTGTTACACTTTAAAGGAGAAAAGGGGCACTACACTAGATAACTAAATTTCTGTAGAAAGGAATAAATAAAAGATGTGTGTCACTTGCCCACCTTTCATGTCTTGGACATACTGCTATGGTCTGGTTTGTCTCTAACACAGCTCAAAAGTTCACAGAGGCTGATGTACCTTACATTTTTCCCCTTCTGGGATTTTAAACATTTTGGCCAAAGCACCTCTCCACTTCTGGTTTTGGTGGATGGGGAAGCAAAATTAGAATAGCGACATTCCAGCAGTGCCTTTTGGTCTGATGAGGCTGAAAGAAAGAATTCCAAGCTCCCTGAGTTGACCAAAGAAACACAAAGACTTTTCAGTGCCAGTGTGCTTGTGCTGACACATTTTAGCCTGCTGCTTAGAAGGATGAAGGCAGATGCTATGGCCCAGCAAACAAGCCCTAATCCAAACTTTCTCCTTTCAGTGCTGGAATTTAGCAGGGAAATTTTGAAGGTCCACCTTTTGCTCTGACTCAACAAGAAAAAATAAGGGAAAAAAAATCCTCAGTCCCATTAGAACAGTGGGTACGATGACTCTGTGCATGAGTGTCATATGTATATTTAATGACTGGGAACCATTCTGAAAGACCTGCCTCATACACAACCGGGAATGCTGAGCTGCTGCTGGAACTGCCTCGGGAAGCACGCAGTCGTGAGCTCTCCAGGGAGTTCTCTGAAGCACAACCGTGTTCCAGCCCACCCCCAACATGGGAGCACGGCTGCAGAAGTCAATTATTCAGTCTCTTACAGCAGCCAAGAGTCTTGCAAGTCTTTGTGGAGAGCAGCTAAGGGGCAGGAGATGCCAGGCTGACCTGGGGATCTGCTCAGGTGTGTACAAGCAGGGTGGTGAAGTCTGAGTAGGGTCCCCAGAGCCTGACACCTCTCCTAACCACCAACAAATAAGTAAGTCCCAGTTGTGTTATTTCATATGCACAGGATTTCCAAATGTGCCTGAGAGTCCAACTGTGGTCCCTGCTTTTTTGCGTGGTTTTTTTTGGGGCGGGGTTTGGGGGGGGGGGGGGGGGGGGGGGGGGGGGGGATTTGTGGGGTTTTTTTGTTTGGTTTTTTTTTTGTTTGTTTTTTTTTAGTTTTGTTTTTGGGTTTTTTGTACAGTTACAGATGTTTGTAATAATGTTGTACAGGACTGTTTAGAAAAAACTAAATTCGCTGGAAGTCGATCTATTGAACACATTCCAGTGAAGCATCATCTAGTGTAGCTAAGAAATCTGATCATGATTTAATAAGTTATTAAATTACAGTGTTTTCTATATACTACATAGTTTTACATCATTACTACTAACAAGGAACACTCCAGAGTTATTCTTGTAAACCCCCCTGCCTGACCTAAATTAATTTTGATGGACTTGAAGATAAACAAATCAGGGTAGAATAACTGTCAAGAATGGGAAAAGTCAAAAAATCCCCTAATTTTTTGAGTGGGAGTACCAACAGAGATGGAAACAGTTGGTTAGGGCTTTTTTTCATGTTATGTTGAGTATGCAAAATCCAAGTAGGCATAAATCCCAGGGGAATGAGACAGTCAGTGTTCCACCCATACTAGCAATCATACCTTCACATGTTCAGAGAGTGCATAATTTACCAAAAGTTGTTTTGAGAGTAGTCTAGCAGTTTCTAATATTTATTGGAATTATTCTTACATCCCTTTTGAAGGATGTCTCCAGAGTTTAGCTCTTTGGGATTCTATAAGATAAAAAGCACAGTGGCTAATAAATTTTAAAATCCTCAAGAAATTCTTTGAACAACTTTCTTATGCATAAAAATGTTGCATCTTGTGGTTTTACTGTCCTGATCCATGAGGGCTAGAAACTTCTACCTTTAAGGGCAGACACTAACCCTCTGTGACCCGGAGACGTCTTTATTCTGACCAGTCTTCCTGAGGATGTGCCACCTTAAATCCATTGTTCATCCAATGTTTGATAGCTCTGATTCTAGGCTGTAGCTGAGTGTGCTTCTGTGACAGAAATTTCTTGTTTACAGCGTGAAGAGGGAAGAAAATGCTTCTGAAGCCATTAGTTTTGATTTACTGCTGTGGGAGCTTTTGTCTTCAGTTTAAAAGAAATTGTTGGAGGTCCTGGGTTTTGAAAGTTGTCTTAATGAATAAAAGCAAAGCTAGTTTCCAAATCAGGGTTAAAAACTGGTTAGAAAATAAGAAAACATTGTACTGTGAAAATCAACATGGTATTTAATATTGCTTTTCCCATAGCCAAGGGCATGCAACCTTCCAGAAGCCCAGTCAGGACTCCCAGTCAAACCCCATAAAGTTGTGAGGTGCAAGGTAGAGCTGATGAAGAAATTCTGCTGATTGAGAAGCAGACCAGCAGATAAAAGAAAAATCAATGCCTGAGCATCAGTACAATGTAATAAAAGCAATATCTCACTTTGACACCTTGACTGAGGGGATTTTTTGGACAAAGACTGCCATTATTTTTCCACTTTCACTTAAGTTTAACCCCTGATGTCATGTTATGCTTTCCTGTGGCTACTGCCTCAGCTCCAATGTGCTTATATCTCTCTTTCCTAAAGGCTGGCACTGTTCTGTTTTCTGCCAAGACTTTTCCCTCCCTCAGAGTAAGCTAAATATGTGCTAAAAGGAGATCAGAGACTAGACATTGTGACTGTGATACTCAGATACAGGCATTTGGGCTCCAGGGGTTTTATTCCCTCCAAAGATGCAGACTGCTTTGTCCCTCTCACAAAATATTTCACCAGTAGAGGCTTCATAGGTGGCCACTTGTTGTTGCTTATAACTTCTAGCTGACCTTGTAACAGGTTCCCTATGTTCAATGTTTGAAGACAAAACCCTTGAGCTGAAGGCACTCCTGAGGTTTTTCACTGTGCTGAACCATGGATAAAGATTTAATCTGATGCCAGTTCCCAACACTCATTAACAGTACTTATTCCACAGAAAAACCCAAGTATTCCAAGGGAATTGGTGTCAGATAAACTGTTCCCCACTGCCCAGATAACCAACAAAGAAAAGCACCACTTCAAAACACTCTTTAAATAGATGACTTGGCTTTCAGCTTTGTAGGCGTGTTAAGAGATTTCAATTGCTACTTGTGAAAAAGCCTGGTGACATCTCACTGTTGGGAAACTTAATTTTAGCACAAACAAGAAGTCAAGGAGGGACAAAGGAAGGTAATAACGCCCACCTAGTACTTAAACCTGCATAAAAATTTGCATTGGAAACATCAATCCCACCGAATTTCAGTGAAAACATATCAAGAAGTGGCTTTCATCCATAACGTTCTTTCTTTTCCTTATTGTTTCTTTAAGCAATAGTCTTGTTAGCATTCTTTTTCATATTTATTCTGATGTTTACAACCTACCCAATTTAGGAATTTT
>VZSR01003209.1:1263160-1280079 GCA_013398615.1 Brachypodius melanocephalos
TTTATCAGGTGGGGTTTCCTTTGGTGCAATATGTCTGTACCAAAGTGTCATCACACTCATTTGCATTTGTATTACTTCTTCCAAAGCTAATTGCAACTATCTTTCTTGCCTAACTTTTTTCTTACTATTAACTTCAGCTAAATTTAATATATTATGCTTGTTCCAAATTAATAAAATGTGCAATTTCCAATTTACATACTGCACTCTACTACCTTTCATGAGCTGAACTGCTTGGTACATTGTGATCTATAATTTGAAATAACTGGTGTTTCGATGCATTAAATTGTGGATGAAAGAGGACGAACGAGCAAAACTCCGATGCTCTTTCTTCATGCCAGCACGTTGCTGACTCCTCCCTCAGCTCTGGCATCAGGATTCCGAGGGATGCCCAGAACAATCCCAGCTGGAAGCACAGCGCAGCTCTGCGCCAGGTGTTACCCCGCTGCCCTTGGGCTCCGCGCCCCCTGAGCCCACCGACCTCTCCCGCTTTCCCCCCTCCAGCCCCAGTTAACTCGGGGAACTTCCCTAGCGGGAGGCACCGGAGGGGCGGTGCGGGGCTCGGGATCGCCGCTCCCGGGGGATTCGCCGGAGGAGGAGGATGCTCCGCCGCGCCTACCGCGCCCCCGGGGTGAGCCCCGGCCCGGCTCAGGCTGTGCTGGGGATAAACCCCGCAGGATTCCGCCCCCGTCCCTTTTCTTTAATTTCTCGGCTGCTGCCCTCTCCCCTCTTACCTGGGCGGCGGGAGCCCCGGAACGCGGTCCCGGGAGAGGCGGGAGGCGCCGAAGTTTGTCGGGGGAGGGCGGGGGCAGATCCCGCTGGAATCGGAGCCCCCGCGGTGCGCGGTCCGCAGCGAGCACAGCCCAGGCGCAGCAAGCTCACTTGCTCTGTCAAAGGGGGTAAAAAAAAAAGAAAAAATGAAGGGGAGCGGATGAAGAGCAAGACGAAGGCCCCCGTTCCTACGGGCTCCTGCAGCCGAAGGGAGGAGTTAGTTTAATGAGAGGCCGCGCTCCCGGGAACGTGCCCGAGTGGGCGCACGGCGGGGCGGGCGGGGCGCCAAAGTTGCGGCGCTCCGGAGCTCCAGCACCGCGGACAGCGGCACCCGGCCCGGCCACGGGAACCCGGCAACAGCCCCGCCCGCTGCAGCCGCCATGGAAAACGGGGCAAGCTGCTCCAATCGTAAATTTTTATCACCCTTTGAAGATGGCATGCTATCCCTCCTGGGAATATGCCAAGTGGTTTCTGCCAGCACTCTCTGAAAATAGGGATCAGGTCATGAGTGCCTGAAGCATCACTGATATCTTCTCCAATACACTGAAATTATACTTTATTGCATGCATTCTGGCAGATTACTGATCCACTACCACAGGCTCGTAAATATTATTAACCTTATCCTGCAGCTGGGGACATTGGGACAAAGAGGTTAAGAAATGATTGAGGTTTCAGACATAGAGCCAGATGCCTGTAGGATTCCAGATCTGCATATACTTAACCTGTGGGATGATTTTCTTCTTCAGATCACTTATTTCCCTCCTCCTTGCTTCTTGTGTTTAATCATGGACTCAAGAAAATCACAGAATAGTTTGGGTTGGAAGGGACCTTAAATATCATTTGGTTCCAACCCTCTGCCATGGGCAGGGCCATCTTCCACTATCCCAGGTTGCTCAGAGCCCCATCCAACCTGGCCTTGGACACTTCCAGGGATAGGGAGACCACAACTTCTCTGGGCAGCTTTAAGAGCCTCAATAACAGTACCAGCTACAGCCTGGCTATCAACACTTGAAGTGTGCACAGAACTTCCCCAAGAACAGAAATATGACTTGAGATCCTCCAAAAAAATTAGTATTGTGAATACCCCAAAATAAAGCAGTACAGTTTTGTGAGGAACCAGTGAGGAGCATGAAAATAGAACCAGACCTTTTATCTACACAGAGATGACTATGAAGCAAGTCAGGTAAGAATTCACATTTTAGGCACTCTCAAGCAGAAAGATGAGTATTCACCTTTTGTAAATCTCAGCAAACAAAAATTTCCAGAAATTAAATACTTATTATTTCCAGAGTACATGAATTGTTAAGTAAACATTCCAAGACAACAAACAAGCTGTGTTTCAGCATCATTAAAAAAGCATTGCTAAGTTATTGGGGGGGAGGAAGACATTTTACACTGAGAAAGGAAATTTTCATTTCCGATAACTCATAAAAAGTGTAAACAAAAAGAACCCACTACTTGCTGTTTGTTGGAAATAGTTTAGTGATTGAAAAAGAATAAAGGCAGACTTGGGGAAAGTGCAGTGATCAAGAAAGACAAGAGGTAGGCAAGGTTATCTTAGAGACAATACTCATGACTCTTCAGTCCATCAACATTTATGTTATGTACGTATGCGCATGCTTTTTTAAATACCTGCATGACATGAGAATACAAATTACAGCTGTGAAAATGGAAGAGAGTATGGAAGGCTGGACAGATGGAAGTAATTAGAGTAATGAAATAATTATTTAATACATAAGCATTTTATTTTGAATTATATGTGCAATTCCTCGCAGCCTTCCCAAGATGTTTACTGATTTATGTACATTCTAAAATGTCTTCTTTTTCTACTGAGCTTCCTTTTGTTAGCTAAGAAAAAATTTTACATATGTATATATACATACACACTCATGTGACAAAACCTAGTGCCAGGAATCTACAACATTTTGCAAAATTGAGAAAAACCAGAGCAAAGACAGACTGAAAACTCAGGATCTGAGATGTAGACAACAACATAAGCTTAGAAAAAGGGGTTTAGAGCAGCAGCACACTTAAAATTACATGGTGCAAGTTTCCCCAACAACAGCCTGAAAGCAGGTGTGCCAATTAGGCCCCTCACAGATTGCTCAGTGAAGACACAGACCTCTGTAGTGGAAGTGTCTTGGAGCGTATCCAGTACTGATCCATGGCTGTGGATATGACTGTGTCAAAACTCAGGCTGCTATGGCTCCACACTCAAAAGTCACCTTGCTGTACAGATGGCCTGAGTGATGAAGCATGGAAGAAGAGAGCTAAAATGCTGGTGGCAGAAGTCATGAACTCAGTGGGACGAACTGCACAAAGCAATGACATGTCCTGCTGTGGCAGATGAGACTTGCTTTGCTGCCCTGGGCTAGCCACTTTTTCTCAGTCAGGAAGATCATTTAGGGTGGTGTCCAGTTTGGTATGCTCATTTTACAGGGCAGTCAAAACCATCCTCATGGCTAATGCCTAGCAGTGTGGGTAGCTCTGCTCTGACATGGCACGAGTTCTTGGCATCCATGGTCTCAGTGCAGTTTCCACCGGACAAAAATTTTTCTCAGACAGTGAAAAATCAAAATTAAACAAGGGCCAGGCACTTGATGATCAGGAATTATCAAGGACTGAATAGTCATCAGCTTAGAATGGAATTAAAATTACAAAATGCATGTACATATTCTTAAGACAAGATATCTTTGGCCTCCTGCACTTTTGCTATAGGGCAGACAGGGTCCTCTTCTGTCAGACACAGACAAGTATGGGATAGCAACAGCAAAAATCTGCCTACACTGAAGAGCTGATAGCCTATTAAGGTAAAAGTCTTGAGAAGAATAATGTACTTACTGTGTGGGCAGCATAAGTTTTATGTGTTCTTAATTATTCATTTCTTTGCTGCTAAGTGCTTTGATTTAAAAATGATGTGATGTGTACATGCAGTGTTGATACTCAGATAACTTAATTCTTTTGGTAATATAACAAGGCATATGATGTAATGTCAATAGACTGCACCTTGTGTGCATTACAGAGCTTTTCCATGTGGATGCTTGTCCTCTAGTGACAAAGATAATGATTCCTAATATGTGCGCAGGGTAGGAAAGAGACTGCTGTGATAGATACTTAATAAACAGTTAAACAGATTGGCGGGAGACCCAAGGAAAAAGCCTCAAAATCTTGGCTTTGAACTGGTTTTGGGATGATATAAGCAGATGCAACAGATTTGAATATGAAGAATAGGAAAAGCCTGAGGGAGAAACACATTGAACTACTGCGGATATTTGTTGATAATTGCAAACTAGTATCTTCTCTCCCAAAAATATGCTTCAAGCAATTTTCCAATGTATTCTGAGGAGTAATTCATGCTCAAAAATATTAGTTACTCTAAAGCACGATGAATTTTCTTCTCCAGGTGTTTCAGTAGAGGAGTACAAAGTATCTAATTAAATGTAAACATCCAAGTGGGCATTCATGCCTTCCAACTGATGTCATCTGAATTACTGCCTAGGACAAACTCTCAGTTGACTATACAGAAAATCTACATTTCTAACCATATCACCTAAACAGCAATAGTTGGATGGCTTTCATTCTTTTTTGTTTTATTGGTTGGTTGTTTGGGTTTTTTGTTTGTTTTTTGGGGTTTTTTATCACATCTATTTGTGCTGAAGTAAAATAGAACTGGAAATACACAGAAGAGAGAGAAAGGGAAATAAAATCTTGGCAATTACTATCATTATGGCTCTGGGAGAAGTAGCATCTACTGCTCAGGTCTTCTTGAAGGAAAAGAGTTTAGATGGGATAGGTGTCAACAAGTCACTGTTCAGAGCAAAGAGGAAATGCTCACATTTATGTAATAATTTTGTGATATGTAGTCTTTTTAAACACTTATAGACTATAAAATTTACTGTGAGGGTGGTGAGGCCCCAGCACAGGTGTCCCAGAGAAGCTATGGATGCCCACCTCTGGAAGTGTTCAAGGCAAGGTTGGATGGGGTTGTGAGCAACCAGGGAGAGTGGAAATTGTCCCCACCCATGGCAGGAGGTTAGAACAAGATGATCTTTACATTCCCTTCCAACCCAAACCACTCAGTCATTCTATGATTCAATGCAAGAGCATTCCTGCAAGAGTCATTCTCTACAGCTCTGCTGTAAAGTGTATCTTTCTGGGCAGCTTGTGGGCTTTTTCTTGGTTTGGATGTTGGTGGTGGTGGTTGAGTTTACTTTTTTGTGTGTGTTTGGGATTTCGAAGATATTAATACTACTTATAGGTAGCAAAAAAGACAGGAAATCACTTGCTGTAATTGAGATAGAAAGTCCAATTAGAGCAACCATCTTTCTTCCCTCTCTCTATGAATATTTGTCCCATTGAAATTAGCTAGTATTTTGGCAGTGATTTGAGCAGAATCAGGATTTTATTGAACAACTTTAGTAGGTATGAGGTATGAATGTGTCAACAAAATGAGAGGTGGATGGAGAATAGGCTGTAAATGTAACATCTCTAATTAAATTATAATGAAATATAATCAAATCACTACCATCACTATGATGATTCACATTTTCTTTTTAGAAGCACATCTACTAATGCCTTGTTTTCCCCCTAGTCAGCCTCAACTTAAAAGTCAGTCTATTTTCTCAAAGGTGTTGCCCAATTTGAAGGATTTCTGACACAGAAAACAGATGTGACAGATAACAGCAAACTCATCATTGTGCTATCAGACACAAGTACAGAAAAAAAAGTGCTGGATTATCAGGATGACCTAAGAGGTCATTTACCTTTTTCCAATTGCTCATCTTAAAAATTAAGATTTGATCTGAATTGTGTCAAAAATAGTTATACTGCTGCAACAGTACTGCATAATTACAAGTACAATTATGCTTTTGAGTGAAAATTAGCCCCTTGTAGTGTAGAAGGTTAAGCACTTTGATTACTTCCTACCTAGAATCTGACCTAGAATCTCAGTTTCACAATGCCAGACCACTTTCTAATTGATTTTATATCACCATTGATTATTACAGCTGAGTAAGGCTTCATCCAATTGAGTTATAGAGGAGGGGAGAGGGAAAAAAAAACTATCACAAAGATACAGAAGCATCCATTAAAGATGCATTTAGAACAAATGGACAATGCACTTTTTTTTTTTTAAAGTTGTAATTGTATTCAAGGGAATGACATTTAGCAGCCATCCACTGCAGGTTATTGAAATATTCTGTGACCTTGGCTCCATTTCCAAATCAAAAGCAAAACTACAAATAAAACTGCAGGGAATACAGAAATCAGATTTTGGTCTCAATTACATTCTTTTGAAAATGTTCAATAGTATGCTAATGATCTTAATTAGTCTCAGAGATACCAATTTTGGAATCAGTGCTTAGCCAAAAACCACATGTTGAACAAGCCCACAGTCTGTAAAGCGACAGAGTTCAAATACATAAGTGAATCTGTAAATATTTATTAGAGTAGCCCAACTATTTTGGGGCGAGCAGGGGTTTTTTCCCCAAATAGTTGTACCAGTAGTCTTGTATAAGCCCAACACACACACAGAGCACATTATAGATTAGTTTATTATTTTGTAAGATTAAATCACGGTGAACAGCTGCAGTCACACTGGATGGGCATTTTCCACCCTCCTATATCCTGGCAATTAAAGCAGTAAGCATATGTTTAACAGTAATGCTCTTTTTTATTCATGTCACTACTTCTTGGAATGCAAAACCAAAGGCAAAAATATTTTTTTTATTATTTTGTTTCAGAAGAGACAGGAAAGTGTAGAAGTTGAAGGCCATCCTCTCAAATGCCAGTCTCTTTAAGAGTTATTTATTACAGCTTGAGTCTGTTCACTGAGTATAGCTGTTAAGTAAAGGAGTAGGAAGGGAGGAGAAAGAGAACAGAAGCTCTTTGCCTGACAGCAGTTGTTAGAGCAGCACTCCTGATTATTGTAATGGATTCACTTGCCAAATGCCTTTCATGCCAAGAGTAAGGCTGTTAAACATGAAGTTGAGATGGTGGATGGTTTGTTTCCCCCAATGAGAAAGTACTCTGCGCATCAAACCCCCAATGATGAGCATTAAAAATATTTTGATGCTTGAGGGAGTCTTATTTCCAGGGAGACATCACAGCATCTACCTGTCTTTTGTGGCTTCTGAACACTTTGTTCATAACAATGAATCAGTACATAGGAGTCCTTTTATACTTTACTAGTAATGAAGGTTTAGTTTTATCTCTTTTGATCAGTAGTGTTCATAAATAAGGTCTATTTCTCACTTCCCACTCCCTGGAAACAATTAGAGTGACTGAACTGAAAGCCTTTTTAGCTCTTTAGCAGCAAAATTCCTTTTAGAAAAAAATCAAAGATCAGTGCTCGTTTCTTATCAGCCAGTAACCTGCCCCCAAAACTACACAGTTACTAAGTGAATATTTGGATACTTTAAAATGAGCAAGCAACCAAAAACCCTACACTTCAAACCCTTCCTCTCCTAACTGAAAGGCCAAAAAAAAAAACCCAAAAAACCAAAACAAACCAACAACAATAACGACAAAAAAAAAAAAAAAGGAGAGAGAAAGAGAGAGAGAGAGAGAGAGAGAAAGAGAGAGAGATCAAGGCTTTGGTTCCTTTGAAAGGATCACCTCTCCCGTGCCTTCATCAGGGCACAGCTGTCACCAGCTGCAGGTTGAGTGACAGAACACCGTGCTGGAGCAAGTGTCAGTGGGAGGGAAAGAACTCCAGAGCTTCCCCCAGCCTGGGAGGTCTGGTGCTGGGAAAACACATTGCAAGGAACATATGGATAGGTGGGGAAAATCATAGCTGAAAAGAGTGATGATTGCTCCTATGAAAAGTGCAGTTCAGGCAAATAGTACATACACCCTTCCTGTCATGGAAGTGGAGTATTTTAGGCATCACAGTAGAAGTGAAAACATGAAGATGTATAAAGAAAAAGGAAGGAATTCATGCTCTTGCTGATGCTTTCCAATAAGCAGCACTCAGTGAAGGCAATTACTCCCTGGGTATGTGGTAACCCAACTGGAATGGCATTAGGAAAAGATAAATCACCTCAGTGACTGGGATTCTGATACATAATATTAACATAAAAACAACAATTAAAAATATGCTTTTCAACTCTCTATTTTATAAGGGGCATTTTGAAACTTCAGCAATGTTGCTAGGACCGAATTCACACACACACGAGAATTTAAGGACAACCAGAAGACTTGATAAGGGGAGTCAAAATAGATTATATTTTTAAAAATTTTATTTCAGACTATTATTGTTACTAATATTACTGCTCACACTTCCAGATAGGTCAAACCTTGTTTCCAGGAGAAGGAGTGTTATTTGGCTTTTGTGTTAGGCTGGAAAGATTGACTTTCTTCCTTTGGTGCAAAGCAAGTCATGTACCTATATGCTGGCAAGTTTCTTTCAATCACAGAAAAGAAGTTTTGTGTACCCTGTAGATAATAATAATAATAATTATTATTATTATTATTATTATTATTTTGTTTGCTATATATGAAGGAAACAATTCCAATTGCACTTCAGAGCACATATGAGTATAGTGAGTATATAGATGAGTAACTCTGCATTGCTTGAGCTTTATGGGAAAATAAAAATTATAATTATTGCTTCCAGCTTACCTAACTTATTAAAGTACCAATTTATGAGGCATTTCTGCTGGCTTTTAAACCATCAAAACACCTGCAATTCACTTGAACCTTTACAGACCTACAATTGTCTTTGCTGACACATTATGCACAGATTTTAAGTATGATATTCCATTACAGAATGGAATTACAGAATGGAATTACTCAAGCCACCAGCCTGCTTGCAGAACTTAAAAGAAGAAGAAATAGGGATTTCAAAGGACAATTAAGAGGCGGAAGAGAACTCAGTGTGGAAATCACTCCCAAAATTGAAACGAGATTTTTCAATTGTTTTTCTAAAGTGCTTTTAGACAAGGCAATAAAGAGAATGTGCTAATATATTCAAAGAAACCTCAATTCCTTTTGCTACTGTTCTGTAATGGATGTACTCAAAAATCATTAATATATGTCTGAAAGATGAGGAGTTGGAAATATAGCACTACAGTTATTGGTTGTCCTTTATTACAAAGTCAAAGGATGGCTCCAGGTTTTCTTACCTTACATATTGAAAAAAAGGAAAAAAAAAAAACCTGCAAAAAGGATTAATTCTGAAAAACAGCACACAAAAGTATAAAAAGAAATCAATAGCAACAGGAATCTAGGGAATAGATTAAAAAAAAATCACAAGGGCTGGAACGGTTACTTATAAATGACAGATGAAAAGGATAAATCAATAGAAAACTCTGAAGAAGGTATCACAGGAATAAAGAAATATATTCTCCAGAAAAATGAATGGTTTGTATATGGTAGACAAAACCAATGGAACCAGTCATCACGAGACAGAGAAATGCCATCACATCCCATCACACTTCGGAATGATCTTGCTAGGGAGAAACTGGCTGCTGAGGAGTTGCATCTCACTTAATTAGGCAGGAATTTGTGCAGATTCGAAGGCCTTTACTTGATCTTTGTTGTGGTTTATCACCAGTCAGCAACCAAGTACCATGGAGCTGCTAGATACATTAACTACACCTTATCACCCACAAACCCTTTGTATATTGAAATCATGTCTTCCCCTGAATAAAGGCAAGACATTGATATATACTATAATTCTCATATTTTTAAGTGCCTTTTTTACTGAAGTGCATCACTGAAAATAACATGTTGAGACAAAAGTGAGCAGAAAGCTACTGAGTCACACTTTC
Organism: Brachypodius melanocephalos; assembly: GCA_013398615.1. Taxonomy (NCBI): domain Eukaryota; kingdom Metazoa; phylum Chordata; class Aves; order Passeriformes; family Pycnonotidae; genus Brachypodius; species Brachypodius melanocephalos. The sequence continues at coordinate 1,272,700 of VZSR01003209.1, forward strand.
TGATTTGGAAATGATGACTCAACATTGTTCCTAATCTGCAACTTCCCAGAAAGTTTTATGGATATATCTTCTTTGAATTCCAAAGGGAATTTCTAGTGCCAAGTGTGAATATACTGGTTAGGCAACTTAACTGGATTAAGGAGGAAGCCAGTTCTTTTGCTCTGCTTAGATTTGAATAAGCAATGCACCTTTCCTTCCACAGCACAGGAGAAATATCCGTAAGAACGAGTGATCACTATTTTTTGAGGAATTTTCCTATCGTTTTGTTCCTGTTGCTGATTACGCTTGTGTTTTATAGGACACATAGCTAATATGGAAGAGAAGATGCTGTGTGTTGGTAATAAAGTTTAAATAGATAATGTAATGGTATTTAATGCAATAGCTTTTGTTTAGTTTCTTAAGCCCTCCTTTTATATATTCTTGTTAGTTCATGTTAAAAGAAGACATAAAAGCATACATAAAAGCATTTGTACCAGCACATTTTCTGAAAGTTTCCCCTTGCAGCACATTAAAGGACATTTAAAAGTGTGTAAAAATCCCTTTAATGGCTTTGATTTTGGTGCTGTGGTGTCTTGACTCTTGCCTTGATGTTAAGAAACAAAGGCAACATTCTCTTCTTGCCTTGAGATGCCCCAGTGTCAGGACAGCAGTGACTGGACTGCCAGACAGGCCACCTAAAAAAAAGATGTCCTGAGCTATATTTTGTCCCATAGCACCTCTTCTTTGTTTCACTATAGGGATATATAAACTAGACAGACAAAAATGTAAACAACTAGCTGAGTATTCCACAGGTACTGATGATGCATCTAGAAACTTTTAGTCTGGAACGAATTGCACCCCAGAAGTCCTTACCTAGAGAAGCCTTTCAGGGACTGTTAGAACACACTGTAGTTTGGGCAATTTAAATTAGACTGGACAGGGAAGCCTCTAAAAGGATAAATGAGAATACAGACACCTTGAAAAGCACCTCAGGATCACATACTTGGTAATATCTATAATTCCTGAAATCTTAAATGGCTTTTCGAAAATGCCAGTGTGGTTGACACATGCTTTGCATGCATGATCATTGTATTTTCCTCTTCCTGAATCCTCTCTTCCTCTGCTGACCTCCTTTTTCTTGTATCTGGCTGTTTTATCCTTGGAAAGAGCAGAATTGGAAGTTCACACTCTGCTCTGAGGAAAGGGTAGAACTCAACATTTTGGGAAAAATTCAGAAAATGAAGCAGAAAAATTGTGTTCATCCTCTGCTCTTGGTGATCACGTGCTAACCCGACACTGCAGCCACCTGGGTTTAAACCAGTTGGTACCTCACAATCCCCTCTACATATTTTTGAGAGCTTTGATGTTATTCCATTCTCCTCCCATTAAGAAATGGCTCTGGACAAGCTAGGAGAGGAACCACAGGAAAGGACTTCAGACTTTAAGCCTTACTTATTGTGAGCACATACTTACAAAAGATTGAAGTCAGATTAATTTTTATGGAAACCTTGTGAAAATAGCTGCAGATTTCCAGTCTGACAAGGAAAAATACAAATGCTATTTCCTCTGTTCTTTAATCCATTCTTTATGCTCCTCTCACATTTTTTTTTCATCCTCTGACATTGGTTCATACCTACATAATCTCTCTATAGCTGGTATTCAGCTGTATTTTATAAGCCTACAGTATCGCCTCCTCTTGTTTCAAAAAGAATTCTGTACTACTGCCTCAGGCAATCTCTCTAAACTTGTCTTTCACACCACAGTGCTTGAGAAAGCATTTTCCTCTCCTTTTCCCAACAACTTATCAGCTGTACCCTTGACATATTTTAATCAGGGTTTCTCTCCGACCAAAGGACGGACACCTCTCTCTTCCAATTAGTTAATGGTTTCCTACTTTCTGCTGCTGCTGTTGTTGTTTCCATCTCACTCCCTGTCCTCCTTGACCTCACAGCAGCTGGAACTCTGAAATTAGATGAGACAGGTTCATGCAACTCTCTCAGCTGCACAGACGCTGCTGGAGTAGTTTTGCTATTTGAGTCTAAAAATGACAGTGAATTAATATAGTTTATATAAATTGCAGCAATGACAGGTGTATTGATGGACATGACTATTTCAAATGAGTGTAGAAAAAAAAGCAGAAGCAGGAGGCAGGTGCACTTTCTTTGTAGCACACATATAAGACATATAAGCCCTCCCAAAGACTGTATTCAAAGCACTGCTCATTCAACACTGCCCCAGACACAGCCTTACAAAAGGACAACTACTAATGATAATATATTCCATTGACAAGGAATGGTTTATTATTAAAAATGCTCTTACTGATATTATGACTTGTAAGGAACTAATCTTTCAATTTTAAGTATGCTGTAGTTGTACTCCAAGGCTCATGGTAACACTAGAATCAAAGTGTAAGGGAAAAGGATCTTACATAGACAGACAAACCTCTCTTTTTCTAATTCCTTCCTCTTGTGAAGCAACATTAACTCAAGTTGACTCAATTGTGCTTTCTAATTCTCAGTGCTTGTATTTTATAAAAAAAAAAAATTAAGAGATATGGGCTTTAGCAGCAAGTACTCACAAAGAGTCCATTTCTGCAGGTCATTTGGCCAGTTTTGAGAAAGTGAAGCCCATGCAAAGAAAATATCACCTGAAAACTACAGCTAGCAAGAGAAACAGAAAATAAAGCCATTGGCTGAAAATGCAACTGAATGTGGTGGAACAAATTAGTCACTGTTCAGCAAGAACCTGTCACTACCTAGAGTGGGTATGGCGGTGTCTATACTGCACACCACGGATTTGCAGAAAGCTTTGGGTGGGAAGGGACCTTAAAAGGCATTTAGTTCCAAATTCCCTGCCATGGGCAGGGTCACCTTCCACTAGAACAGCTTGTTCAGAGTCCTATCAAACCTGGCCCAGGACACTTCCAAGGATGGGACATCCATAACTTCTCTGGGCAGTTTTTTCCAGTGCCTCATCACCCTCATATGCACATTAATCATTGATCTATTAATCTAAAAAAGGAAAAGAAAGTTCAAGGCAGCAGATAAAGAGGTAGCTATCATCTCTGTTATTGTATCTTTTATTGCATTATGGTTTTTTATACATGCTGGGAAGAAGGAACCTGTTGCTATTCTTTATAGAGGAAATATGATGGTCTGCTGCTTTTCCTAAGGGGTAGTGCAATTTAAGATTTACACTTCTAACAACAGTTCCTTTTTCACCTTGATGCCTCTCTGCTGTTAAAGTAGGGCAGGATCAAAGAGAGATGTTTGTTAAACAACTTCTCTAGCACCCTCATACTCAGTTTCAGTTCCTCTGGCTGTGGCATTTCAGTTTCATAAATACAAAAAATCAAATACAATCTGCCTGAGCTCTTTCTAGACACTCAGGAAACATCCCACCATCCACATTTCCTCTTATTTCCATTACATTTTTGCCAAACAATAAGGAACCCACGCCTTAAATCAGGCAACTGAGCTCTGAAGGGTGCATATGGTTGAATACAGGAAAAGCAGCTCAGATGTTCCAATTCAAAGAGCCTAACTTATAGTCTAATTAGTCTTTCTGAATTCTAATGAATAATTAGAGACTTTATGATGTCATTATTTTCAGTATTACAGTAATGTAAAACAATTTCCATTATTTCACCAGTGCAATGTCATGCTCTGTGAATGTTAAGGATTTCATCAGTAAAGCAGCCCTGACAGATATGTTACTATGTTATATGTTACTATGTTATATGTTACTATGCAAGAAAGTGAATTTCAAAGCTGTTGAGTTACAGTGAAAGTTAAGGGGAAAAAATCCCAGAAAACCCAAACCAGAAAAATGACAAAAAAAGCAACCCAAGCAATAATAGCAAAAACTGTCATAGAACATAGAATTCCTGATAGCTAATCTTCCCTTCAAGAAACAGCAACCGATCTGGAAAAAAAATGAAGAAAACAAAAAAAGGACGCTCTCCCATTGTCAGTCGGAGCATGAAAGACATGAAAGATATCCATCGAAAAGGCAAAATTCCAGAGGTTTGTTTCAGTGTAAGCAAAGAGGTAGAGAATTGATCCTGCTAATTGTTTTAATCATCCATTGCAATGAAGCTAAGAGAAATCTATCCACTCTGTGGGCTGCAGGACCAAACCATTAGTGTCAGGTCAAGGCTGCCATGCATATCAAATGTTGCTTGATAGAGTCCATAAACATCAACATTATTTCATCACAAAAATGAATAATTGAATACATAAAGAGACCTCAACTCTACACCAAGATTCAACTTCACTAAAAATAACTGCAAGGACTTAACTTTGAGAGTACGTGTAGACAGAAATACTACTACTCAGAAATATCTATGTTTGGTAAATACAACATCATTTGGATTTATATTGCTCTCCTGAGGTACATGATTATGGCTGCAACAGAAAATCAGTATTCCATTCACTACAAGTGCATTACTGCCTATTTAGGACCCTCCCTCCACTGCCACCTTACTGGTAATATGATGTATTTCACAGCATTTTGCTGCGTTCAGTGCATTTCAATACTTCCTTTAAATGTTCTGCACTTTCTTTTCAATTCTCTCTTTGCAGTTCATCAAACTTTGTTTATTATATTTCAAATACTGGGGCAGATAAATAGTGTCTGCCAAGATATACTTTCAATTGAGGATTGAAAGTGCCTGCTTAAAATTCCCTTTGAATAGATTGTTATTTATAAAAAAGAAAGCTTTTTGGCAAGCCATTAATTATCACACAATTATTTGTGCTAGAAGGGGATGTAGCACACTCATTTTGTAATTAAATTGCAAAAAGTATACTGACCATTTTTACCAGTGAAAAATTTGTTGCACAATCATAAATAAATAACCTACACGTCCTATAAAAAGGATTTTAGGCACCTTTTTCTGGACATACACACTACTATAAGTTTGGCTGTTTCCTTTAAAACAAAGAACCTCTACCCTTAGAGGCAGGATAAGCCGTATTTTTAACAACTTGTATCTGTTTGAATAACCAATTCCCAGAAGAAATTGAGTGGGATCTGCTGCACCATTTGGATTCCTACAAATCTCTGGGGTCTGATAGGATTCATCCAAGAATCCTCAAAGAGCTGGCTAAGCAAAACCTCTGTTGATGATTATTGAGTGGTCTTGAAAAGACAGAAGTCCCAGCTGACTGGAAGCTGATGAACATTGTGCTGGTTTTCAAAAAGGGAGACTTTGGAAACTACAGGCTGTCAGTCTCACTTCAGTGCCTGGTAAAGTTATGGAGGAGATTACTCTGGGAGATATTGAAAAACACTTGCAAGACAATACAGCCATTGGTCACAGCCAGCAGAGCTTCATGTGGGGAAAGCCCTGCTTATCAAACCTTATCAGACCTTCTTTTTGTGGCAAAGTAACCCATCCAGCTGATCAAGGGAAGATTTTTGATGGAATCTTTCTGGATTTCAGTACAGTTTTGACTCTCTCTCTGCCAGGATCCTTCTGGATAAAATGCCCATCCCACAGCTGGATAAACACATCATGGGATGGGTGAGTGACTGGCTCACAGGTGGGGCACAGATTGTTACAGTGACTGGGGGGAAATCAGACTGTGACCTGCCACTGGTTGGGTTCCACAGGGTTCCATCCTCAGCCCTCTGCTCTTCAACATTTTCATAAACAATCTCTGCAGATAAACCCTAAAAATATTCAGAGAACTGTTGAAACTCTGTCCAGAAGAATCTTCAAGATGCTGTTCAATAACTCACCTTCACCTCAATATTTGACAGTTAAAATTCTGTCTGATTCATACACTTGAGATAGAAAACATCAGGAACTGGGCTTTGAACTTCTCTTATTCCTACAGGACTCAATTAGAGATAAATATTGCTGAGTTTCTCCTACACAGGGGACATCAAAAACACTATAGATACCTATCTTTGCTTTTCACTCTGATTTTGGCTTTTTGCTGTACTTGGTTTGGCTGAGATGGAGGTAACTTTCTACAGAACAACCTGTGTGTGGCTCTATGTTTTGCATTTGTGACTAAAACCATGTTGATAACACATCAATATTTGGACTATTTCTGTGCTTCCACAGAGTCAAGCCTTTCCTCTTTTTTGTTTGTTTTCCCTGAGGAAAAGAAGATGGGTAAGAAGAAGAGTGAGGGGGACATAGCAAGGACAGCTGACCTAAATTGGCTGAAGGCAGATTCTATGAACCTATAATATTATGGGATACAGAAAGAAAAAGCTGGGCAGTTTGAGGGGGCAGGAAGGGCAGGGAGAGTTAACTTCCAAGCTGGATGGTGCTCAGAGATTTTTGGGCATCACTTTGCTGGCAGCAGGCAGCTCATGGCTACTTTTCCTCAGTTTTGGTTTGTTTATTTCCCCTGCCTCTTTCCCTCCCTATCAAACTGTCTCCATGTCGACACATGAGCTTTCTCATCACAGGAAGAGGGAATGAGCAAATTGCTTGGCGGCCAGCTGGGGTCAGCCCATAACACCTGATAAAGTTGTCCTATGTATTTTGTCTTTTCCTGTATCCTTTCTTGCCTGCCCAACAACCTGTTTTCCCAGTCTTGATCAAGGTCCTTGCTTAGGGACAGAATTGAAGGACACCATATGGAGAGCAATTCCCCCCTCTCTTAAGCTGTCTCATACTGCACAATCCAAATAAGTGAAATGTGCTACACAGAACACCGAGCTTTTAATGAAGCTGAACATTTTGCAGCTGGCAGTTTATGATGTAAACTGTCACCTTTTTGGTAAAGAGCTTTAAAACCAACAGAATTGTCTCCCTGAGAAAAGCTGTCACACACTGCTCGATTCACACAATTAATTTCTCTTACATAAACTGCTATCTCTAGTGCAAAAACCCCTACCTGAATCCTTCTTCCAGTGTCTGCCGGAAACACAATCCAAACAGTAATAGTACTGTAACTTTAATCTAGTTAATTTGGGTATTTGAAACAACCTAATGATAGGAGGGCAGATTTAAGCTTTTCTATTAACTCACCTGGAACCTCAGGGGAGGTGCTCAGCCAGGCAAGGCCACCACAAAGTGGCTGGGTTAAGGGAAATTTCGCTTTTAAAATCTCAGCACAGCCATGACCTTTTTAGATGCGATGACACTGTATATGGACTTTCGTAATGCAAAATTATACAATTTATTCTATATATTTGCTGTTTGCAAGAATTTTTTTTTTTTCAGATTGTTGTGGTTTGAGCCACAATGGACCGATCAGAAGTTAGTTTTTTTTAACTGGCATGTCGCTTGGCCAGTTAAAGAACAGAATGTGACTTTTGGATGATATTCATGAAAGCTCACCTCAGAGTTCAAGCTCCTTAGACTTCCGGCCGGTGAGGAGTTCACATCTCCGCGAGTTGGACAGGCCCGGTCCAGGCCCCGCCGCCTCCCCCGGG
>VZSR01003209.1:1306114-1318059 GCA_013398615.1 Brachypodius melanocephalos
TAAAATATACTGACTTAAGACTTACTAAGTATTGTAATATTAATCTCACTCATTACTCATTTGAAATTACTTATCTGATAAGCATTTTTAGGTTTTTCTTATAAGTTCAGACTTTCTTGAATCTGCCATTAATAAGAAACGAATTAACAAAACTAAAATAAAGTTCTCTTGCTACTCCTCCATGTAATATGTTTCTTTCACAAGAAGCAAATGTGAAATTTAATTGCTAGTGTTACTGTACGAGTAAATTTGAAGATTTAAAAAGTGAATGGATTGTAATATTGCTGAAATATTTTAAACCAGAATTAATAAAAGATTAGTAATTGCGATCAATTAAAAAAAAAAAAAAAGAAAAAAACCCACAAACAAAACCAAAACAGGTTATTTAATTTTAGCTGTAAGCAGACACAGACTATGTTCTGATCTTAGAAGAACTTTTCAACTTCATCAATAAGACCAAAAAAACTATTCCAGTCACATATGGGCTGAAGTGCTCCATTTCACACCTGAGTGTGAAAAGCTGTGTACAGACACATGAGAAAATCAGAAAAGTGCTTGATAAAATTTATCTTATGGAGGAGAACCTGACCATGCAGGTGTAAGTCAGGCTGGTCCCTGAAAGCACAGCTGTGACACACAGCATGTGTGACATCTCCATGCATGAGCTGCTGTGCACTAAATGTTAATGTACACAGCAGCTCTTCCACACAACAAATTTGATCACCAGGAGGATGAGAAGAATATTCATACACTTAGCAATATGCATTTAAAAAAATAATGCAGGGAAATACAGGTTACTGAGAAAACATCCTGAGCATCTTAGCTGACACCCTGCTGTGATACATGGCAAACACTCACCTTTTTGGATCATTGAGAGATTTCAGCTTCATCTGAAGAATCCTAAGCTTGTGTTTTGGGCCTATTAAATTCTTTGTAGAAAAGGTCAAGGAAATTTTTGCAATTTTTTCAATGTCTTGGTAAAATCCAGTCAGTATTTTGACTCTTTTATATTGCTGAAATGTTGAAGCTTCACTGAAGAAAAATAATTGTCAGGCTTTTGTTAGCTGAGTAATATTCATTATTTCTAAGCATTATTATTAAACTTGGAAATCTTGTGAGATGTATCAACTTTGAGCATTCAGAACAGGAGGACAGCTAGAACAGGATTCAAACCAGTACTAAACAGGGATCTGGGAAAGGATCATTTCAATGTGAGGGCATTGCCCCTGACACTGAGCCACATCCTACAAATGCTGCCGTGGCCAAGTCTTAAAAAACTCAGGGTACTTTTTCAACTTACAAACAAAGAAGTTAAAAGGTTTAGAGAACTCAGAAAATTATTCCTATAAAGTGATAAAAAAGATTTAAAGACAAGGAACAACATACCTATTCATCTGTGACTCTACTGTGTTTCCAGCATAGTCTATTATTTTAACTTTAATGAAACCTCTCCTAATGCTTTTATTCCAGGTAGTAATGTCCAGTAAGTAGTTATACACTGCAGGAAGAAACAGGAAATCATGAGAGCCAAAGACCTCAACAGCAAACTGTTGGTGTTACCACCCTGTTAAATGTATTCACCTGTAGATTATAGGAATAATGACTCTTTACTTTTATGCCACCAGTTCAAAGGAGCATAAAAAGTGCATCTGCTGCTGATCTGCCTTGTGCCCTTAGAAACCCTGACCTGGCCTTCTGCAGCCATCACCAGTATTGGAACCACACACCTTTACTGCTCCCAGTCAGGACACCAAGTAAAACTTTATTTATTGACTGGCATGTTGCTTATTATCAATCTCTCCTAAAAGAACAGGACTCATATGAGACCTTGTCATGCTCAAGTTTACAATTTCCCTTATTTTAAAAACCCTTGTTCATTTCTGTTTCCTCAAGCTTCCAAATATCCAATAATGAATACTTTAATTAATAAAGACACTGTTTTTCAGACTGGTTTCCTTCGCTTCCTGACTTTGCATATTTTTCTTTTATATTTTGTGCATTTTCCTTTAAATTTATACTATCATTACAGTGTTTCTTATTCTGCTCCACACGTCTTCCTCTTTTCCCCCTTCTACCACCATCAGAGAGAGGCAGGGGAGAGTAGTAACAGAATTAGGTTGAGCTGAAAAACACTGGCAAGAGCAGTTATTTTATGTAAATTTTATGTAAAAATAAATTATGTAAAATCCATCACTTCATTCACCTCTCCTCAATCCTTTGGAAGATACAGTGATGTCAGCAAGCATGAACCATGTGTCCCTGTTCATAAAACTTGCCAAGATGGTGGACAAAACTAATGGAAAAAAACTAATTTCACATGAATTCCTCATACCCAAAATGAAGAAACCTTAAACCTAACTAATTAGAAGCATGTGTTGTACTTTTTCAGGGTGCTAAAGTCTTTTAATACAAACAGAAATTGAATGAGAATCTAGGATGGGTCTTCATGGGCAGGTAGATATCTAAACTGCTGCAGCTGAAGCCCACACCATGAGAGCTCATTACCACAGAGTATAACTCTGAAGCAGTCAGCTGAACTTTCCCTTCAGTGTTTTACTCCTGGGGAGACCTGGAGTAGCTTTAGTAGACTGTAGGGTGATCTTCTCCTGGGGTGGAACATAGAGATGTCTCTTTTTTGTCCCCCACTCAGGGCAGTCTCACTTCCCTTCCCTGCTCTCTGAAAATGGAATCATTGATCCCATCTAAGCGGGTTCCATCAATCCAGCTTTTGCCCTCCCTCTTGATTCTCATTTTCTAGCTTCCTTCTTCCCCTTGGCAGTCCATCCCATTACATTTAAAGTTACATTTCTTCCCCAGCTCACACAGTATTACTTTTTCTTCTGCCACCATCATTGTTCCTCTTCCTCCAGTCTGTGAACTGACCCTTAGTTCATGGTTTTTAACATCATTTTGCACAGGGCTAACATTAACTTGTTGCTTTTAACACATTTTCACTCCAGATCAGCTAAAAAATAACAGTAATAAATTTTTATATAGAGGTTTTATGTATGTATTTAGTCACTCACTGCAGAAGGGGTCTTTGTCTGAGGTATCAAAGTAAGCTTTTGTTGGTGAATTGTATGGTATCAACATTTTTTTCCATCTATCAGCATGATAACCTGAAATATAAAGTTCAAATATTTCATTTCAGACTTTTAGCAAAATCATGATACACATATGCTTACCCAAAAGAATCTCACAAAGTGACAAATTTGGCTTTAATTTTCTTCAGTATCTTCAGAGAAAGAAAAATTACTAGAAAAATGAAGGACTGTTCTGAGTATAACAGATTGCAATATGCAAGTATTCAATTCCTCTAATACATTAGTATCACTTACATTGTCCTAATGTAATAGTTACCACCTTAGTCTAGATACCAGCTCCAAAAAGTAGTGCTCACAAAATCCTGCAAAGGTAATAAAAACAAACCCAAAAGCATAGCCCTGATATTTGCAGGGGGCACTTACAGAACAGCTCTCCTTTCTTTCTTTTGAATCATTAAACATTTTAAAATTGTTTAGCCTATTTGTAGATATTTTTAATAAAATGTCAGACACTCTGCAAACCCCTTAACCTCGTGGATTTAACATAGATAGAAATTTACACAATTCCATGATTATTGTCTTTGGGGCCTGATAACAGTTCTTGTTTCTAGAAGGGATGATCCTGTTCTCTCCTTGTTAATCTCTCTACCTAGACAGGACAAAGAGGGATGATTCCAGGCTGCAGAGCTGCCCCTGCAAAGCAGGAAGAAGGAAAGATTGCAGCAGAAGGATGCTGCTTCTCCACTCAGTTCCCAGACTCAGCAGCTGACTGAGGAAATATTCCTCCATGTCTGCCTTGGGCATTCTGTCCAAGTGCATCAGGCATGGCTAATAACCATGCTGGGGAAGTCCTGGAGTCTTTTTGTCCTACTATAAAAGCTCATTATGGTTGGGTTTTTATAAAACAGCACACAGATCTATCTATGCTTTTTCTTCTGACCTGATCCAACTAATACAGAATGCTCATCCCAGCATAAGGGTGCAAAAAAAGGCAAGATACAAATTGAAAGTTAACTTCTAATTATGGATTTTTAAAATTTCATTCTTAAGAAAACTCTGCCAACTAGGAAACACTCACACTATTTTCAAACTGCACCCAGATCCTCTCTAAAAGCAACAACCCCCCAAAACAATTGAAATCCCCTCCAAATAAAAGCTTGACTCCAAAGGAAGAGCAAAAGCAACCATGAAGTTGCTTTAAACATTATTACTCTTAAGTAAAACCACACAGTTCCTCTAGGGATCATAAGACATTCTTAAAGCCTGAAGTGATGATCTAAAAGCACAAGAAGTTTCTCTCTAGAAAGGGGAAACACTGAATCCATTCCAGACTGGAAATCATAAAGACCAAGGAGTAGGAACATTCAGCACCTGCACCTAACAGAGATAACCATAAAACAGACAAAACCATGAATTTTAAACTACTTTAACTTCCCAGGAAATCTCACCCAGCCCAGAACAGATATGGTGACACTTACCCAGTACTGGGCAGGGCATTGGCTGAAAAGCATCACAATCAACACATTTTCCTCTCTTGTAATCCAAGTAAGAGTCACAAGGGTATGTTATTATATCACACCTGCTTTTCAAAGATGATAAGAAGAGGAAGACAGCTCTCTGATGGTCACATTTAAAAAACTGAAGTCCTTCAGGGAAGAATAAAAATAAAAATACTTAACAGTTTTCATTAATGACAGAAAGATTTTGTGCAAGTAGAATCATAGAACAGCTTAAGGAAGGGACCTTAAATATCATCGTGTTCCAAACCCTCTGCCTTGGGCAGGTACACCTTCCACTAGACCAGGTTGGTCAGAGCCCCATCCAGCCTGGCTTTGAACAATTCCAGGGCTCATCCTGTGGTACATCCACAACTTCTCCATGAAACCTGTAACAGTGCTTTACCACCCACTGCCAGTTTTAGCAAAAAAAAAAAAAAAATTACCACGAGGAACACTTCAGAGATTCTTCTCTCTAGTTCTTTGGGAAAATAAATTCCTTCCTTTCCTGACAAAGCAAACTTTAGGAATTGTAAAGATGATGGTGCTGGTTTAAGGGATTCTCTCATACTTACAGATACACAAGTGAAAGCCTTATGCCTTTGTAGCAGCTCTAACTGCTAGCAGCACTGTGCAGATTAGTAATGGGAAACGCTGACAGAAACAAACATATCCAAAAGAGTAAACAAAAATAATTGCCAGCAACGTTGCCTAGCACTCATGGAAGTTGAAATAATCAAAATTCTCCATCAAAAGATGGTTTCATGAAATTATTCTCATGCTGGAGCCTAAAAGACACATGCAACAGGAAAATCTAGTTAATCATTGCTAGCCAGGAGGAACCTAAAACACAGTGGGGATGTAGAAGCCTTGCCTTCCATGCCATAGGCAAGGGATACTGCCCAAACCACTGGGACACAAACACCTTCCCCCATGCCTGGACCCATACAACCATGGAAAAATAATGATCAGTATATTCAGGTTGTATATATAATACAACAATGTAATTCCATCATGCCAATATTTATGATATGATGGGATATGTATGTTACAGCAAGATTATTTTAAAACAGCTTTATTATTTTCCTTTTTCTGCATAGAGATGAAAAAGAAAGAATAAAGTCTCAGGTTCTATAGTACTGACTGTGTACACTCAAGTGTACACTCAAGTCAGTTTAACTTTTTTTGATTTGATCTCAGACTTTTCTTCTCATTAAATAAATAAATTTTTGTTTACCACTGAAAAATGTTTTTGGACAACCAGGCTGATCCATTCCTCCATTTGGATAGAAATCAATGCTTCCTAAAGGCTTCTTGAAACCTAGTACTGAAGTAAAAACATCATGAATAAAAATACTCCGTACACAGGATTACAAAGGCAATTATTTGTCATCACATTAATTCCAAAAAACATGGAGGTATTAAAGAAAATTTTTGCAATTATACAATTTTTGTACTGTAAATGAAAGTCATACTATGAGATAAAAGTCAAGGATCTTTTTTCTCTTTAAGAAAATTATACATGTGTGAAACGCTGTACATAAATGTATACAAAATTGTGTAAAATTCCTACCGCTGCAAAAGGGAAAGAACAGAAACAGTTGTAACTGAGATATTATTTGCAGAAATAAATTTATGAAATTCATTTTCTCTCCAGCAACGAAAATTGTTTCCCAGTGCAATTTTTGTTAGAGTAAAATTTTCCACTTTTTGCAGGACATTGGATTCTGAAGTACACTATCACTAGCAGTAAATCCAAGTAGGAAAATCTGTATCTGTCCTATGAAAGTAAGCAAAATTCCATGAGTAGGAGTTAATTCAATCTGACCTACCTGCCTTTTTACCACACCTTACCTTTATTCACATAATGGGAACATTAAAAAAAAAAGTTGTATTTTACAGCTTCACACATAAATTTGTATGGGAAAATGCTTAAATTTTAATATTATTAAAGAAACTGACATGAAACTCCACAAATAATGGGACAATTGTGGTATTAAAGGTTTACTTATGGTTTTGAGATAAAAATGAGACCAGAGATTAAAGCATAGATGAAGCAGACTTTACAATGTTCTTCTTTTCAACCTTACAGTAACATGATTTAGTACTTTAAGCAGTGGCTCTGTGGTGTGCTAAGTTGATACAGCAGAACCTGATTGTCTCAGAATGGAATAATTCAGTGATAACCATGTGCTTACAACCTCTGTGCTCATACACACTTGCACAGCAAAGGAACCTTCACGGTAACACAAAATATTCTCTTGCAGCACTATTTTCATGGTACTGCAACAGGTTATCCCTTCTCTTTTGCTTTCCTGCCTTTCCTCACGATGAAATAGGCAAGTCAAGGTCACGTTATTACCGTCAATATCTGAATGGATTACATCCACAAACTGTGCATCAGTAGGATCCAGTCTGCGCTCTGGTGGCTCTCGAGTGAATGCAGGGCCTGCTGGATCTAGACCTGAATAAAAACAACATTTGCATCATAAACCATGGGCTCCTTCTACAGACATATAAAAGACCAATATCTGAGCATTATTCAGCAGTGATTCTTCATTTTCTTGGTATAAAAATGTAAAAAAAGCATGATTTTTCTCTTCAACTTTCTAAGAAAGGGAAAGATTCCTGCCACAAGACTGATCAACCCATATCTATTAATTTCTCTCTCTCTATAACTAGATGTGTTCATCTCTTATTTATTCAGATGAATATAAGCCAAAAGCATTGGGTATCAAATCAGGAGAATTTGTTTTGTCCTTTTCCCCAGAAAATACTGTACCTATTGTACACTTCACAAAACCAAAATGCACAATAGAACTCCTCTCACCTCCAGAACACAATTAGTCAGACACCCAGGTAGTATGTCATTTAACTTAAGTGGCATTTAGATGTAGCACTCAATTTTCATTTGAGAGACTAGAGGTAACCAGGTTGGAAAATTTAATCTGTGATTTATGCCCTGAAGGCAGACTTGCCCAATTTCCTGAACAGCTGTCAGGGCTATATTTTTCTTCATGTATGTCATTAAATATTCAGTTCTCGTTTATCGATGTCTCAGTGCTCTGACAGCAAAACAAGGTACAATTGAACATGTGCAATGAGATTAAAAGCCTTACCTGTAATTCTGCCAAGTTTGCCATTATACTTCTGGCCAACAAAACCAGCTATGTGAGCACCAAGACTAACTCCAATCATATGCATAGAGTCAAGAGAAGCTCCACCCACCTATCGGGGAAAAAACCACCAAAGCTAGTCACAAACAGAATTAACAGAACAGAAATCAGTAGGCTGATTTAGTTTTCACTTTTTGTCAGTACTTTCAATTATATTTCTAACTTTCTAGCTCAAAAAAACCCCACAAACCGATGTTATGAAGTTCCTTTCAGTTTGCAATTCTGTATTAGTTAAAATGTAGAAATTATGAAATTCTTTCTCTAGAAAAATGTGAAAAGGAAGTTTGAGTCACATTTCTCCTGAAATATTACATTAGTTAGAAGGGGAACAGGGAAGGGAAGAGGAAGACATTTATCAGATATAAGAAGTTAAACCAAAACCATGAATGAGGAAAAAAATTCTTGCCCTGTTTAACCTTCCAATAAAATAAATTAAAAACATAATACCATTAGCAAACACTTATGCCACAGAACTGCTGAATAATGGTGCCAAATGCACACCCTAAAATGCCTATTCTACAAAGCAGGCAGTATTCAAAAAAACCCAGAATCCTACTGAAAATTTCAAAAACAGTGTCAGCTGACCTAGTTGGAATCCCTGCAAAATGATGGGGTGACACATAGGATCTGAAATATTGATATGTCTCAAAATTAATTAGAAAGGCCTCAACAGCTTGCAAGTGTGAAAGGGATAGCTGTGGGACACTACAGACCCCCCTCCCACCACTTGCAGGACTCACACTGCCACTGTTTGCCAGGCAGATCTGTAAACAGCAATTAACTTCGAGACTCTTCTTATAGTCTATTTAATAGACTTCTATTTATCTTTTTTTTAATTCCACAACAATAATCTACTGGCACAGTTGCAAATTGCTATCACTGTATCCAGTCCCACAGGACAGATTCTGATAGGCTTTCTCTCCTTTCACCTCAGCCTTTCTCAAAATGTTGGATGCTTTTCTCAAATTCCATGTGAATATTTTTTACTGCACAGCATTCAAAATTTCTGAGAATGGCTGAGAAAGAAGTGGTGAGAAAAGACGAAAATTCAAGTGACAAATCAGACAATGGCATAAATAACTTCATCACATCTTTTTTTCATTTGATCAAGCAATAAATCTAAAGCCCAGTTAAGACCACTGGCATCAACTAGATTTCAGCAACTGCCTCTAGAGACAAGAAGTTAATACCATTTTGGAATCAATATTTGTATCTTTGTCAGTGGTTTATTTCTCATTTAAAACCTTTATTTATAGTAGATAATTAGTAAAAAAACAGTAGTGCAATGCCTTTGTAAAATGTTTCCGCTGAATATTATTTGAACACTTCTCCCTTCACTTCCTCACTGCTGAATTCACTCTTTCCAGAAGACCTAAAATTTCCAAGTCGTTCAAGAAATCAGATGTACTTTCAGGCACATTTCAGTGAATTGGAAAGAAGAACTCAGGTGAAGTTAAATATATGCAATAATAACTGCATGTAAAGTTAGTAATGACTCTATAAAGAAATGTGATTTGATGCTGTTCACTGGACTTCTCTGTAGATATATGTTAAATATCCATTCCCACTCAAACCATACTCTTTACACTTATGCAGAGCAGATGAAACTCTCTGCCTTACCAGCATCTGGTCAACATAATTCTTCAGTATTTCTGTGACTTTTCTGCAGTTTTCCACAGCAGCTATGTAATTCACAGTGGTAGCACCACGATTCCAATCAACTATAATGAGATTAATGTCCTCTGAAGACAATAAAAGCTCCTTCATGTCGCCCAGCCATGCTGGAGGAGATCCCGTTGGCCTGAAGCCATGAATAACAAAGACAATTTTCTTGGTTGTGTTCAGGTACTCAGATGCAGCAACGTTGTCCTCTAGGAGTTTCTCAGCACAATCAGGATTTTCCCTTGTGTACAGGAGTAGCTGAACATGGAGTTCTGTTCCAGACAAAGCATTGCCTATGTTAAGGTCCGTGAATTCGGGACATTTTTGTTCCTCATCTGGAAAAGATGAAAATGTTAAGACAGTCATTTGATGAGTTGGGCTACCTGAAATACCACCTCTTCGCTTTTCTTTCCACATCTTTTTCTGCTGAAAGTGGAGAACTTCCATTTCCTTTACTCTTGACCTTTGGAAAGAGGTGTCAAAACATGCTCTGAACAAGAAACCACAGTTTAACTATTGACTCTGCAGATACCACCATGCTCCTCTGAGCCCCTCAAATGTGAAATTATCCTAATTTTTTTCCTGAACCATGTATTTTCTCCTTATAAGTACTAATTAGTAGTCAGTGTTGATACGATTATTTACTTCACCATCAAAGGCAGGTTCTCAAAATTTTTTCATAAAAACTGTGTGCTGTGTAAACAGGAAGGCTGTTGTGGTTGTTTCTTCCTCTTTGGTCCAGGGTGGCTGTGCTGCCAATCCTTAGACCTTATTTGTTTGATCTAGCAGTACAAAATAGCTGCCTGACAAAACAGGAATGATCCAGAACTGCTTCCTAGCTTTGGATCACTATAATGGCACCATTATCAAGAAATAAAGGCAGAAGAAACAAAGAATCTTGCTCTGAGTTTGAAAAAATAAGAAGTAAGGTCAGTGCACATAATGGCACAAGACAAACAGTAGGGATTTACCATTTCTGTCTGGGATTTACCATTTCTGTCTGTACTTGTACCGTTAGGATGTACCAGGTTAAGCTGGTCAACAAGAAGATGGAGATTTTCAAAAGAGTCTAAAAAGACTAAATTTCTTTCCTGTCTGGTTATCAACATCCAAAGTTCTCACTTCAAAGATATCTTTTGGCTGCTGAGGTCACATTGTGTGGATAAAGCACTTCAGGACTCTGGGTAGAACACCAGCACATGTCACACTTCTTCTGCCGTGGTGTCTTTATCTTTGCTATGATATTAGTTGGTTTTTGGCCAAAGTTTTTGGCCCATCTCTTGACTTCTAGTGGGTTACATTACTTTACACAAGACTTTTGTCTCTCTGGTGGCTGATGGTGCCTTTCTCAACTCTTACGTCATTAAAATCTTTGCAGAACAAGTCACTTTCAAGAAACCAAAAGTAAAGAAATAGTGTCTTTTTACTTCCTGAAAAATAATATCAAAAAATAGCCTGAACTTCTCAGATTTTTTGTATCATAAGAGAAACGGTTCCAGCCCTTCTCCTCTGCCCAGGGAACAGCTCATGGCAGAACCAAATCCACCACGTTTGAGATGAACAGCAAGCCTGCACCCCTTCTTGAAGTTGCAAAAGACAAGAGTGGGTGGCTTACAAGGTATCTGAAATATGTGTTCAATACTACAGGCCAGGTCTCAGCAAAGCTAAACAATGTGAATTACAGCAATCAAGGTGCAGTAAAGATTCAGTAAAAGCACTAAAGACACTAATTCACTAATTTAGGGAACTAGACTAATCATCTCTAATGCCAAATCATGTATCTACCAGGACAAGACTGGTCATCTCTGAGCTGGACATCACAAAAAAATAATGCATATAGTCCAAACAAGAGCAGGCTTGAAGTTACAGTGTTAAAAATAAGCTGAAACTCCCTGCTACAAATCAGCCAGACAAACGTTGCATGCCTATCATCGTGTTATGACAATAACCACAATTATTACATATTGAAAAAGACAGAATTATATTTTAAAAAAATACCATTGTTTTCCTCATTTAAACACGTCATAGTATAAGTAACTTTTATTGAGATTATTAGGCATGTTATTAGGCAAGTGATACAGGAAGGCAACTAATTTTTTTGCTTGGACTTATCCAAGTTCTGAAACTGAGAACTGTTCAGCTGAAGTGGATTTGAATTTAATCAAAATAATAATCAAGAATCTGGTAAAATGTCATGCATGTGACATGATCCTGAGATGTTAACAGTATGTGTCACATTTGTTTTCCGGTTTTCATATATTTATATATCATGAAAAAACTAGAATATAAATTACATTACACTAACTTAACCTACAAAGTGAAAATAAAAACCAGTCACTTGATTATAGTTTCAAAGGTGCAACATGAAAACCTCATTTTGCCTGATGTGGTCTTTAATTCCAAGTTTAATCACTGACCCTTAAAAATCACTCCTTCATATCCAAACTATAAAAGATTCATGCTAAGATATTGCTCTGTATCCCTTTAAATATTTTGATTTTCTTTAATCCTTTGATTGGTAGGAATAAAAACTACTTCTTCTAAAACCAGTGGAATGACAATGATAA
>VZSR01003209.1:1318159-1357264 GCA_013398615.1 Brachypodius melanocephalos
ACAAGTAAATAGAGAATAAAGCCAAAATGATGATGTCTTTACTGTGGAATTAGATAAGTTCTGCAAATAGGTTTATAGATTTAATACTTTGAATTGTTTAGTGAGGAGTCATTGGGGGAAGTTTTTCAAACTCCTGTTTCTCATTGAATACTGGAAGCAATACCCAGCTGCCCTTTGTGTGCTCTTGTTGGAGTACTCACTCTTTTATGTGCAATCAAAACACACACATAGGCATTGGGCTGTTACACATGCATTTTAATAGAGTTAATGTATAATTTTAACTTTTAAATTTTAATTATCTTGTGTGGTTGAAAAGGGGAAAAATCTTAAGTGCACAGTCTTTTTTTGGAACTAAATTTTACTATTTAAAAATGTAACTCGAAAATCTAAGCACCTGTCAAATCACCAACAGCCAGTAAACTCACATGAGTATATTAAGACTATTTCATGATTACGTCTACTTCGTACAAAGTGCACATACCTGAGCAGGTCTCTGGGCAAAGTACAGCCAGAGATAGAGTATCAGGCTTGGTTCTATTTACTTTAAAATGAAAACTTATGTCTCAGTCTCAAAGTTATTGAATTCTTTTTACTAATCATCTGCTCCATTTGGCATAATTAATAAGATTTTATCTTAATCTTTTGGCCAATTTAAATGAAAGAATATTAATTTTTGAAATATTTGATTACAGCGAAGATTCTACATCACAAGTAAGCTGATGGCTCTTACCTGATTTCACCCAGTATATCAAACAGATGAAGAAACACCATTTCAGCATGTGGAAGTGGAAAAAAAGTGATGTGTAATATCCACAGAAAAGTGGCAAATTGAGTGTTATGTTAGATTTCTAACACAACTAAATGCCAGATTTCTAACACAACTGAATGACACCAATGAAGTGAGTGAGTAGGAAGCAGTAAGTAAAGCTGTAGTCAAGCTTCTGCAATTTATGACTCCTCCTATTGAGTGACTTCAGTAGATAGGGTGGTTTCTGGGCTTTGAGGGTTGGGACTGATTTTTAATCTATTTCCCTCTCTGTCTATCAGCAGATTTACACGTAAGCAAGTGATGTCATAGATTGCTGACTACTGCAATAGATGCATTGCATGCATGGAGTTTAGGAGGTGGAGTAACTAGTGGTGCATGCCATTAAAGATCCACAGTGTGGGGGGTTTAAGTGTTTCACTGAACTGCAGTTAGGGGCACTGAAATGGGCAAAAGGAGCTTAGAACAAAAAGCCATTATGCTGACAAAAAGATCTTCCTGTAAGAACTTGAAAATAGTTCTGAGAACTGTGTATCCAGAGATCATTTTTCCATAAAATAATTATCTGAGCTTTTCCAAGGATTCATTCTCTTATCTGAATTCTGAGAGGATCTGCTAAAGCCTCTCTGGCAGAGAGATGGAGCTTAGAGTCCCACAAACCTCACCCAGATACTGATTTGCTGTGTGTTTTTAAATCTCATTTCCTTTGTATCCCAGCTGCAAAACAAATGAAGAAATATTTTTTATGAAGCTCATTTATTTACAAATTACTTCACTGGGTAAATACAGGAGTGCAAACAACAGGTTTTTAAGGTTTGTGGTGAGGCAGAGGCAGATAGGCCCTTCATTATTCATGTGGATGCTCAGTTTGCTTATATCTGTGTCCCAATTATTTCCAGTGCAGGAAAAAGGAAACCATACCATAACCATTCAAATAAGATGCAAATGTACCCTAGGAATGTTTTTTGCATGATGTGTCCTTTAAAGTGCTTCTAAACATAGAGTCTAGGTTTCCTTTGTTTCCTTCCACTACAGTTAAGGGGATATGTGTGTGTGCGTTTATGTATTTCATTACTTACTTTAGAGTGATCAGTGTCTTCAGCTTTATGAATCTGAGCAGCTTATCAAAGATGTGCTCCACAGGTTTTTGCAGCAGATAGCCTTTAGGAGGTATCATCAAAGGTGTCTTTTTCACTTTGAATGCAGTCACAATATGCAGTATGTCTGATGGTATGAAAATCAACTGAGCTCAGCAAATGACCTTCAATTAATTTTTTGCTTCCAGTTCTCAAATACGTCACTTTGTTTGGAGTAATGTTCACTGTGGAAGTTCTTTAATTCCTCTGCACTTCCCTGTCATCTGAAATCTTTGACACTTTGCCCAACCACTACTATAGAAGCACACCTTTACTGACACCACGTATTGCTTAGAACAAGTAATGGCAGAGTGCCAGTCTGGCTCTTCCCTCTCCCTACTTTTTAATTTAGATTATTGTTACAATAAAATCTTAGTGCACCCAAGAAACCTCCAGTCAGAGACACTCAGCATGCACTCTGTATACAGTACCTATTCATATAGAAGTTAAAGCATGGAGAGATCAACACCACTAAAACTAAACTGCTAACAGCCCAGTAAAACATTTACTGGGCTTATCCAAAAGCTAATCACCTGATCTTAAAAGAAAATCTTACATATGTACTTTTACACGTATCTAATGCCACTAGCCGTGAATAAAGTGCTAACATTTGTTCTTTTACACAGAAACAGGGAAAAAAGAGGACATTTTAAGTTTCTCTTCAACTGAAAACTGCAATAAGTCCAGCTCATAGTAACATTGATATAGCCCCCCCTGAAATGGTGTCACAGACTTCTGAAACCAGTGTTGGGAAAGGACTCTCATACCAAACCAATGCCCAGAAAGTTTTGTGTATTAATCAGGGCGTTGAACTGAGGTGAACACATGTCTCTGTCACGTGACAAGGGAACTGTGCTCACCAACAGAGGCACTTGTGCTTCTGAGAAATTCAGAAACCTCAGCTCCTGTTACTGGTTATACTGTAGGTTCTACTGACAGCTCACTGTCAGGTAAATCCTTCGTGGTGACTCTGAGTTTCGCACACACTCTCACAAACCCCAAAGTTTTCCCATCCTTCTTTGCTGCATTGTTGTTATGCCCTCTTATGCTTTTCCCACAAGAATGCACTCCTCCTCACGCTGAAATTCAGAGTTACCTGCTTTGAAAGTGCCTTATGCAAACCAGTGGAGGATGCTGGTACTGCCTCTTCACGACTTTGACTGTCGCCCACAGTGCTCAGGACTGTCAGAGTACCACCTGATGAATATGCCCTGACAATTTTAGGGGACCCCATAGACCATCAGCTACAAAAAATTCTCAAGACTGGCCAAGTATTGAAGCTGAAAAAAGATATAAAAATTTCATTTTACTACAGTACAAGATTTCTATGGTTTATCAATGAAAGAATGGCACCATTACAATTGAATCTATCCCCAGAAGTTTTTGATAAAATAGTATGTAAAAACATTACTGTGTGGTTTTTCAAGACTAAGATCAAATTCTTACACAAGCCTTGATATGCTGATCTGTGGTCACATGCAAATGGTATTTCCCCTTCTAATTTCTTCTCTGCCCCCAGGCATTCCATAGTGTTGGGAAATCCCATTCTCAGAACAACTCTTTGTTTCTCTTACATCTCAAGCCACTTCTACAGAAAAATTCCTCTCTAACCTCTAAGCTTAAGAGCACTGCTCCCTTCCAGGTGAGAGGAAATCCCACCAGGCTTTTGCAATGCAGTGTGTTTAACTACAAAAATAAGCTGTCTAAAGACTGCAAACAAAGAAAACCCTGACTTGTTGGAAGAAATTTAAGACTCACTGCCTTCTACACTGATGTTTGCGATTCCTGTAAACTGATAATCCCTTCCTAAATAATCTTGACAAGTTGTTCACTAATCCTCCATTAGAAAATATGGGCACTGAGGCAATGCATACCTGTTGTGGTTTGAAAGCAAAACAAGTGAGAGGCTCCAAGTCAGAAATACAATTTAATAAAAAAGAAGGGAAAAGAGAGTAAAATAAATTGAAATAAATGCAGTAATACCAAAAGACCACTGATGGGGTCAGAATACAACCTAAGGACGGTGATGGAAGCAGTCCAGATAAGGTGGTCTTCCTGAAGCAGTGATCTCGTAGAAAAGGTCTGGTAGCTCTGGTCCTCTAGGAAATCCTGTATGCAAGAGCTGCTTGTACTGTCTAAAATCCCAGATTATATCCAGGTGAGAATGCTTGGCTCCTCCCCCTGGGCAGAGTATCTCACAATGGGATAGATGAGTCATTCAGATGGGTCCTGCATATCGCACATTAACTCCCGGAGGGAGTTATCTATAGTCGTTAACAGAAGATAAGGAGAGGGCGGTGTTTGATAAGCCATTAACAGATGGCCCAGAGGGAGGGGTGGTGTGTGATAAGTCATTAACAGAAAATGGCCCAGAGGGAGGGGGCCTGGAAAAAAACTGCTCCAACAATTGGATTCAATGATTCATGAAGATGGTGATAGAATACTTTGTGCTAATCCTATACTACAACCCAGGACAATACCATTTATGCTTTTGCAAATAAATCCTTTAATGATTATTTTTCACATTGCTGTCATCAGGATGACTTCTGAAAATGCGTTCCTTTGCAAAATAACACTTTAAAAATATACTTGGAATGCTGAATATGTGTACACAATTGAAACCTGTTTGTAGCTGTGAGTTATAAGGCAGGTGTAACTCCAGCAACAAAGATAGCAATCACACTCCAGTAATTTTTATTGAGAAGTGAACAACATCCAATATTGTATACGTGTATTTTGTCAGTAACTATCACAATGCTTTACTATGCTGATGAGGGCAGCATTTGGGAAGTGCAGTTTCTTAGCCCAATTTCCACATAATTATGTGGTTTCCCAGTAGTTATGCACTGTTCACTTGCAGTTTCACTCAGAGGAGAAGGAAATACCCTGTGGCACACACAATTCTTCCCAGGGTCTAGTTCCCGTGCCACGCATGCTTCTGCTGCAAGGCTTGTTAATGTCAACCTTTTCCTCCTGTCAGCAGGGGAAACCCAGGAAAGAAAAACTGAATTAAGTTCCTTAAAACATTGAAGTGTCATGTGACCACCAAGACATGGCCCCCAGTTGTACCTGTGCCCACTGTGCCACTCTTTGCCCTGTCCCCAGCCCTGTGTCCTCCAGCACTCCCACACAGCATTCACCCCCCTCAAATGTCACTCTTTTCTGACCTATTTCTTCTCCCAATGATACTAGATATTGGAATAAAGTAGATCAGCTTTATTTTCAAATATTCTGTGTTATTTTAGTTCCTCAGTCTTTAAATTTTTTAAGCCATGATGCATGCAAAATTAAACTCTTCAGAATTTTCACAATGTTAACAACTCAAGATTCTATTTCTCTACAAGTACCGTTTTTTAGCATGACAGAACACAGTAAAGAGTCCATCAGGTCAACAATTTCCTTACCAGCAGATGCCTCCACCAGTGCCTTCAAATTTATAGTTTTGTCCTTACCAGAATCAAGGTGCAAATGTTAAGATTCCACAGAGCTCTCCTGAGCTGGCCCTGTCACGTTCAATTGAATGTGAAGGGCACCAGGTGGAGGAAAGAGCCTCTGAAAGAATGAGAAAATGGCAGAGTTGTGACACTGACACACGGAGTATTGAAAATGACAAAAGGAGACAAAGAGAGTGTGGCCAGAACCACAGGAAGTCAAGAAAAAGACATGTTAATACCGGATAACTGGATTAATACTACGTTGTTGTTGTTGTTGTTGTTTGGTTTTGGTTTTTTTTTTTTTTTTTTTTTTCTTTCTATTCTTAAGTGAGAGAAATTTTCATATATTTGAACTTTATCAAAAAAGGAATGTTCAAGATTCAAACTGTTTTTGAAATGTGTTATGCATACAATAGCTACAGAACCACAGAATCACAGAATCACAGACCATGCTGAGTCGAAAGGGACCCATCAGCATCAGGGAACCCAGCTCCTTGTCTTGCACAGGACCATCCCTAAGAGTCACACCCTGTGCCTGAGAACATTGTCCAAACACTTCTGAACTCGGTCAGCCTTGGTGCTGTGCCCACTTCCCTGTGAGCCTGTTCCAGTGCTCAAAAAGCCTCTGAGTGAAGTTTTTCCTTATATCCAGCCTGAACCTCCCCTGACTCAGCCTCGGGCCGTTCCCTCGGTTCCTGTCCCTGGTTCCCTCATGAGGTGCTGGGGCTGGCGAACAGCACGGGCCCGGCAGAAGCGGCCCGGGGAGGCTGAGGGGACCCTTCCCCTTCCCCTTCCCCTTCCCCTTCCCCTTCCCCTTCCCCTTCCCCTTCCCCTTCCCTTTCCCGGCGGGCGCTGCTGGAGCCATGGCCGCCTCCCGAGGCCGCTAGGAGCCGCTGGGTCCGGCACAGAGGCGACGGGGCCAGGGAGGAGGGAGGAGGATGGGGAGAAGGAGGAAGGAGAGCTCCCGGTGGGGCTCCGGACGGCTGCAGGACCCCGAACGGCGCCGCTTCCTCCCATGGCCGCCTGAGACCCGCCGGGATTCTGGGTTGGATGCCTGCCGGTCTTTCCCCTGAAAGCGCAGCTGACGTGTCCTGGGGTATATCCTGTGCATGGATGGGGGTGAATGATCTTCAGGTCGCGGACAGGAGCAGGGTTTAAGCAGGGAATGGGCACGACCGTGGGTGTTCCTCCACAGCCAAGCGCGCCGTGCTGTGAGGGCGCGTATGTGCAGGAGCGGGTGTGTTTTGCCAGCGAAGGGGGACATGCATATTTGTCGCCTGTTTGCAGTCATTTGTCGCATTATCGTGTAACCCATTCGGCATTGTACTGAAAGCACAAGAGAAATTATTGTGGAAAACGACAGAGGAGAGCCGGTTGTGTCGGTGGGTGTTTCACGGCACCTGCTGGAAAAGGCTGCAACTGCGTCCTTGGGCTGAGATTATTGTAAGGAGGCAGTGACCGAGGGACAGAATTCACTCCTTGGGTGTGCTGCAGTCACTCCTGGGCGTGGATACACCAACATTCCTCAGGCACTACGGAGAGTTCGTGTTTGTTTGCCTCTGGCACTCTTATCTCCAATGCCTTATGAAATTGGCAGCAGTGCACAAGTGTCGTACTCTTCTCATTTATGTGCACATGCCATGTGCACCCTCTTTCTTAGGGTGTCCTGAAAGGACCATGCCATTCTTTAAGCATTAGCTGTTGATAACTTCAAATAGGGAAACAAAACAAAATAAAACAAAACCCTGCAGGATTTTAACTGTCAAAGATTAAGGAAGTCAGTTAAGTTGTTCTATGCATTCATGAGGCTGTAGACCTCTCGCATTCTTCATACCTTGCATTAGAATGTATTGCTGGGAGAATGACGGACAAAAAAAAAGTTTGTATAGGTATAGGCCTTTTGATGGCTCAGAATTAAATATCTTCTAAAACGACATGTTTAGTAAAGAAGAAAACAAAAACACCAACAAGAACATTGGTCTTTAGTCAGCCACAAAACCAGAGCACAGAGAAAGCACAATAAATTTTTTGCCCTTTATATTTCACCTTAATGAAGAACTGAGCTTATAGAAACTGCACACACAGTTTTTGTCCTCCCATTTACCAGCTGCAAACTGTTACAATTTCCCTTGCAAAGATCCATTCCCAAGATTATTTGTCTCAGTTCCTCTGTTAATGTAAGGATTTATGACAGCTTGTTTTAGGATCATGTTGGAATTGTGCCTTCACATTCTGCTGCTATTTAGGACCCCATCTTGTTTTCTGGGACACTGCAGTCAAATCCGGATCCACTTGGAAAACACTCTAATGAACTGTGGGAGGTGCTGGAACTATGTGACTTCAAGGATTTTGTCCAGTCACTGCCAAAGAAGCTCCTTCATGATATTTCAGAAGGCGGTGAAAATCTCAGGTACATAACCAAGAAAGTGCTAATGCTGTTATTTTCCAGTACTGTAAAACTATGTGATCCTTCCAGAGAATTTACTTCAGAAGGTATCAGGATAGAAATGACACATCTCCTGTCATTCTTAGTAGAACTATTCTGGTAATGCAAGTTTCTTTGAGGTGACAAATGTAATCAATCTTCTCTTAAGATAAGATCCCCATCAACTGCTTAATAAACCCAACAAACTGAATAAAGTTCCTGGGTACAGCCCTGTTATATTAGTTGAATATTGGCAGGTGGTGTATCAAGTATAATTTTAATTCCTTGCCCAAGACAAAGTTTTGGGCACAAAGGCTAGGGGAGGTAGCCTTCAGTATCTCAGGAACCTTTTGCAAGTTCCATAGAAAACAGTCTGAGGAGAGGCATCAGTGCATGGTAATTTTTACTTTATTTACTGTTATTTATGGGGAAGGCTATCTGTGCTTACTGCCAGGCCAACATAACCCTTCACTTTCAGCTACCTTCAGACTGCAGCTGGAAGAGCTTCAGACTGAACGATGACAAAGCCTGAGAGAAAAGAAAATGCTGGACTAGTGTGAGCAAAGCCATTCCTTCTCTTTCAGCAAACTGTACTCCTCACATTTGACTGTAACTTCAGAAAAGGGGGTGCAGTGGAGGCAAAAGCAGCAGGAAATGCTCCTGCTTTGCTTCCATGTAGCCATAGCTTCCCAAAGCAAACCCCTGACCTTCCTTCTCCAAACAGGAATTCCCTGAGCTTCCTTGGTATTTGGGGATTGGGTTCCATTTTTGTCCTGTGGCACCACTCACAGGAAGAGTGGGACAGGCAGGGACTTAGAGCAGACCTGAAGACTGAGTTCATAAGGGGCCAAGACTCCATCATTCCTTTCCACAGGAAGGAGCATGGAGCAGAACCTGCTCATGCTCTGCTCCCACTTAATTCTCTACTGAGCTCAAAAATTCCACATGCCCTACCCTCAGAGGAGCTGCTTCCTTCAGTCCTGCTTGTTGCCCTTGCTCTACACTTTCCTGGCAGTATCACAGGAGAAACTGGAAAGAAGTTGAGCAGGAACTCCCCCTTTCCCTCACAGGAAGAGACCGTTTCTGCATTTTGAAACATTTATGAAACACTGTAATTGTTCAGGCTCTGCAGACTTTATGACAGGACAACACAGATGTAGAAACTCTCTCACAGCTGACACCACCTCATCTTCTACGCTTCAAACGAATTTGAAGAAGACAGAGAATTTCCTTGAGAAAGTGAAAGAAGACAGATGCAAGGGGTAGAAATAGCTTTTATTTAAAAAATCTAAAATTTTATTTAAAAAATGCATTTCATCATCTGCACTGGGAAACAGCTAGGGAACACACAATTCTTGAGGCCTCTTGATTTCAGAATTTCAACTTGCCAAACAAGCCTTAGCAAGAGAAATTTGTTACACACCTGCCACCTTAGGAAATCATAAGGATTACAGAAAGATTTCAGCCTTCAAATACCAGCTTTTTTATAAGGAGAATTTTGGTAAGCAGCCCATCTCCATACCTGGATATATCCACTTAGAGCAGTGGACTCGTCTTTAAAATTCAATTGTTTGTGCCAAAATACAGTATTAAAAGATATAAAATAAATAATTCAGAAAATTTAATAAATAAGGATGCATTGTGATATCCAGTGTACAATAACTTCTCTACTAAAAAATCCAACCTGTATAGAAATCTGAATAAACACCCTTTTGTGAATTTAGTTTTCACAAGTAAACAACCTGCCCGTCCCTTCCAGTTCCCAGATTAACACTGAAGGAGATTTAACTCCCCCAGGGTGAAGGAGGATGTGAAAGAAAAAACTACTTCATTTATTTGCTTTGAGAGTTTAAACAGCTCCTACCTAACTTGTCCCAAAACTGCAAAAGCTTTTAATTGTTTAACTTCACTGGGATGTGGTTCTGTTTCTATATAGCTCTGCTTGTTTTACACAGTGCATTAAAGAAATGAAGACCAAAGTCCTACTGTAACTCCAGTGGATTTTGAGATGAAGTTACAGCATGGCAGAAAGAAAGGCCACAATGATTCTAAAGACTCTGGTACAGATGTTGAACACACACATTTATATCTGCAAAGCAAAGGCCCTCAACAGCAACTGAGACCTGTACTGCATATTGGCATTCATCCATGGTGTCACTGAAGAGGCATTTCTTTTACTGCAGTTTTACTTACTGGAAGTTCCATACAGACTTAGTTTGGGTCACTTTCAAAGAGGCACAAAGGAAAAAAGAATCCTCAAATAAAAAAATCACTTTGGTTTTCAACTCAAGAAAAATAAACAGATGTCAGCAGTACTTTGGCAATCCTCTGTCAAGTTAAACAATGCTGATGGAATGGCTGTGTGCAACTATGATTCAATTTAAGAGGTTTTTAATTGGATTACTTCAAAGATGCATTTAGACAACAGCTGACATCAGCACAACTGATTTATGGCAGTGCCATAAATCAAGCCTACTGCCAGGAGAGTAACAAGACTATTTTAATATAGTCATAGGTTAAAACAATAAATCAAAGCCCCACACTTTATCTTAGCAAAGTTAATACAATATTATTCTGGAGAAGACAAGAAAATCCTTAAAACCACCTGTTACTAGAGCTTACCTGATGAAGACTGGGCTGATGGATGTTGAAACAAGTCTTAGCTGAATGACATGGGATTTTTTTTGTAGGAAGTTCCAAGCAGATAATAGATTTAGGCTGGTGTATGATTATTGCTTAATCCCTCAATAGAGAGAACTGTCACAAATTTGGTTTTCTCTTTCAGATCAGTAACTTTGTTCTCCTCACGCGTTTTCAAAATACCTGGATAGCGACCTATCTGCCTAAAAAAACCAGTTCTAAGAAGTGCCACCTCAAACCCCAAGTTACACACAACACTGCTTCTTTCCCAGTAAGACAGTTACAACCTCTGTTCAGTTTAGAGTGGGGATATGACAAAACTTAAACCACATAAGAGCTAAGTAGCATAAAGTAGTTAGGTCAATTTTCATTTATGAGGGCTACAGAACTCATTTCATCCAGGCCATCCCTGCTGTCCCACACTTTCTCCCCAAGGACAGTATGGCTTGGGTACTTCAGGGAGAAGATGTCACACACACACTTGTAAATGCAGAACAATGAAATTCATGTTGGTCAAATTCAAGGGAAGACAGGCAGGTGTGGCTTCAAGATACATAAAATCACTGTAGTTTTAAAATAAGGCAGGGGCAGGTACGAATATTTGGCAATATACTCATTCTCTGTGGAGAACATCAATGGTAAAACAGCAGTACCTGTGTTTAACCATCACAGCCAGGTCAGCAATGAAGGCCCTGGAGACCAAGAAACTGCATTGGCAAGAGCTACATTTTCAAAAAGGTTTCCTAATGATGGGACTATTTGCCACAGAGCCTCAGCAATACCATTATGCTGTTATGAACAGCAGAAGAATCAAGTGAATGCCTCAGTCTCATTTAAGCTGCAAGATGCCTTTAGGAAAAGTGCTTAAATGCTCAAATGGCTCAGTCTAATAAATACACGTAAGCTGAACACTGCCAGTTCTCTGTGCGTTAACGCTGCTTAGCAGTCCTTCCAAGTAAATACACTGGACCCAGGAATACCCCAGTACCACATTATCTCAAACCTTTGGTCACTCTCCCTTAGTATTTTAAATACACACCGCTCCAGGATTTGCTAATAAAATTTAGCAAGAAAATGTGGGTGTGTCATCACTGGCATTTTCATCCAATACCCCACCTCAGAGTAAACACAACACACTTCAGAACTTGTTTGTACCTTTAAAGTAACATTAAGCTTTAGCACAGGTAGGTGTCCAGTAACACCTATCTGTCTGGTGAACAGTTGAAACAGGTGAAAATTGAATAGAATGCAGCTAAGATTAGGTTCCATTGCCAGTCAGATAAGTATGGACCCTCTTGGAGAGCTGGAATACAATTGAGAAGAGTTTCTTTTCAGTTAAAATTAGTCTTTCGTAAATGCTTGTTAGGGATTTCTATAGCACTGACTTGGAGAGGCCAGGACCCAGCAAGAATTCCTGCTTGGATGGCTACACCTGTTACAACTGCCAGGTCGGGATCTACGGAGGTGTTGGGTTCCTTTCCAAAGAAGTCCCGGATAACTTCACGTATTTTGGGAATCCGTGTGGAGCCTCCCACTAACACAATTTCATCCACTTCTTCTTTGTGCAAGTGCCCTTCCTGCAACACTTGTTCAATGGGCACAAGAATCTTCTCAAAAAGGTCCCTATTTAGCGTGTCAAACAGCTTCCGAGAGATTTCTGTTTCAAACACAACTTTGACAAAGTTGTCCTCTACTTTGGAAGTGTCTCCAAGACCTTCCAGGCCTTCTGCGTTTTGTGAGGCCTCTAGAGCACTGTTTGTTTTTCCCTGGCTTTTTGCAAGTTCTCTTGTAAGCTTGTTTGCTGGCAGAGTCAACAGCACCCTCAGTGTAGCTGCCTCATGGACAGTCAGGTTTAATTTAACAGCTTCCACGGCCTGTCTGAGGCGGTGAATCTCCTCTTTTTGTGTTGGCAGAGATCCGTACGTTTGACGGAGCTGATCGTATAAATACACCATCAACCTCTGATTGAAATCCTGTCCTCCAAGTTTGTTGTTACCTGAAAGATCAGAATAGAAGGCATCAGACAGAGCATCTTCAAAGCCCCAGAAAGCAGCACACTGCTTCTCTTTCACTGGGAGATGGTGCTCAAGGGCCACAACAGTCACAGAAGGACCACAAGCACATAAGCTCACAGAGCTGTGACAACAAACAAAATTGCTGTCCTCTGCACACATGATGGATAATTTCCACTGTTTTGTGTTGACTAAAAACAGTAACTGACTTCGTGGACCTCTGTCCAACTAAATCAGAATGAAGCTGTTGAATCCTTCTTGCTGTTCCACTCTAACTGGACTGAGCAGCAGCAGCAGCAGCTCACGTCAGAACTTGCTTACTGAAGGCAACACAGGCAGCTGGCACTGCACCTCAGAGCTGTGTGGATGCAGGCAAGCTGAAGCACAGCTGTCTCTTCACTACAGAGTGACCAAACACTGCTGCCAGAGCTCTCTGCCCAGGGATGAATCATTCACACACCAATCACAAAACTTCGGGGTTAACAGCCTCCACATTCCCAAACCCTGCTCAACTGAACTGGCACCAAACACAAGGCAAGGATGCACCAAAGCACTGGTCACTGATCTGCCAATATTCCCAGTTTGGGCAAAGGTGACAGAAGGATTTTCGACAACCTCAGCCCCCAAAAAGTCCAGTAAAAGTAACTATAACATGTACTAGCACTTTATTAGTGGACACAAAAGTTAACAGACAGGAATAAATTGAAACCGTAATTTACCCCTCTGGGTCAGCCAAAACCTATGACTCTGTGGTCTGAATTGCTGGAACCAGCCACAAACCTAATTTTGTCTGAAAATCAGCTGAGAATACCTTCAGAAAACACTCTGTGACATGGTTGGTATGTTTTAGAAAGTCCCTCCAACAGTGGCTTCAGGTGCACCTTGCCTCCCACTCCTTGAGAAACAAAAGCATTTTTCTCACCTGCCATGGCTCGTGTGATGAACATCCCTCCCATCTTGTTCAAGAGAGACACGTCCAAAGTTCCTCCACCCAAATCCACCACCAGAACATTAAACACATCAGCTTTGTGCAGCCCATAAGCCATTGCAGCAGCTGTGGGCTCATTGATTACTCGCAAAACAGTGAGACCTACAAAGAGCAGAGACAACAAGTAACACTCAGGTACACCTCTGAAAACTGCAGCTCTTACATCACAATGATATTTGCCATTACTTGTCAGGGGTTTTTAACCACACTCACCTTAAGTGTCAGAGCTAGAGGAAGTAATCTCCAATGAACTCTTTTCCTTACTTAATCCCAAAATAGTACTACTTCGGCCTCAGGGTGAAATCACAAACCTTGCTAAGGAGATTTATTTCATGCATTCTATTTCTGTTTAACTGATTGTCCAAGGGTGCTTTATATAGTCTCCCTATTTGGAGATTATAAAAAAGACTATTTTCCCTGAAGTAAAACTTACTTCCAGCCATCTATGTTTGCATTAGCTAGCCACATCTGTCAGTACTCAGAAGTTCTCAGCTGTTCCTCACAATAAATCCATTCTAAGCTTCTCTGTCACTGATTCACTGCTTCTATATCCTCCACAAAGACCTTACTGTTAGTGAAATAGATGCCAAGGTCTCCAAGAAAAACTCTGGAATAGAGAGACATCACCTGCAAGGTTGGCTGCCTTAATGGTAGAATTCCGCTGCCTTTCATCAAACTCTGCCGGCACGGAGATGACTGCCTTGGAAATCGATGTGCCAAGGTTGGCTTCTGCCATTTTCTTCAGTTTCAGCAGCAGCTTAGAGCCAATGCCCTCTGGAGTGATGTGAAAGGTTTCATTAGCTGTCACAGAAAATTCAGCTAATCCATGGTTGTTGACAACCTGGAAGGATAAAGCGACACAACCCCCAAGTGAGAAATTGTCCTACGTTCCCCCACCCCATTCTCACCAAATGTTTTATATGCAGGTAGTCTATTCTGGAAAAGTTTAAATGTGCTTTTGCCATTTCTGGATCACTTTAATTCCTTGATTAGGAGGATTACACAAAAAATGCTACTTAAGGGGTCACAGTATATCCAAACAAATGACACCCACTGTGTCCCAGCAAAACACATTAAAAAAAGTTAAGACACAGAAATTGTGCAATCAACTTCCAACATCACATTTAGAGATAGAAGGGATGCTTTTTTGTCATTAGGTTACCTTTCAGGTTTCTGAAAGGAAAGAAACAGCTTGGTACTGAAACAGCTTCTCTTAACAATATTAAAAAATTAAATAGACTTCAAAGACCACTTGCAGTACATGATTTTTTTATTTCCAAGCAGTTCTGCACCATGCTCATATAACGCAGGTTAGTTTCTTTTTAAAACAACTTTCAAGTTCTGCTGCTGGTCAAGAAAGTAATAAAGTGCTGAAGGAAAAAACACACTGGGACAGAGAAGATGTGGCTTTAAAACTTTTCTGGGTTTTGTTTTTTTGGGGGAGAGGTCTGTTGATTTTTGTTTGTTTGCTTCTGGTTTTATTTTACAATTTCAAGGAGAAGTAAAGTTTCAGCAAAGCACAGTTAGCATTTCAAATAGAAATTTATGTTTTCAGAGAAGGGACTGGAAGGTTACCCAGAAACACATTTCTGAGTAGGAAAACACGGGGTACTCTGAAAAACCATTATCAGCTCTCATGCAGCAGTACACAACTTCCACAACTGTTTCCTTCCTCTCTCTGGATACCTCTTACAGTTTTCAGGCATATCAGATTGAGCCAAATGACTCAAGGTCTCACAAGATGATCAACCACATTTCAAATGTCATAGAATCGAGCTGGAGGGACCTTATAGCTCATCTCCTTCCAACCCCCTGCCAGTGGCAGAGACACCTTGCACTAGACCAGGTTGGTCAGAGCCCCATCCAACCTGGCCTTGAACACTGCCAGGGATGGGGCATCAACAACTTGTCTGGGAAACCTGTGCCAGGGTCTCATCACACTCACAGTAAAGAACACTTTTCCTAATCTCTAATCTAAACCTACTCTCTATCAGTTTGAAGCCCTTGCTTCCCCCTTGTCCTGTCACTCCAGGCCCTTGTAAATAGTCTCACCATCCTTCTTGTAAGCTCCCTTCAGGTGTTGGAAGGCCACAATTAGTTCACCCCAAAGCCTTTTCCAATCCCAAGCCAATCCAAATTCTCTCAGCCTTTCCTCACAGCAGAGCTGCTCCATCCCTCTGATCACCTTGGTGCCTCCTCTGGCCTGGCTCCAACAGCTCCCTGTCCTTGCTGTGCTGAGAGCCCAGAGCTGGATGCAACCCTGCAGGTGGGGTCTCAGCAGAGGGGGCAGAGGGGCAGAATCCCCTCCCTGCCCTGCTGCCCACGGGGCTCTGGGTGCAGCCCAGCACACGGGGGGTTCTGGGCTCCCAGCGCACACGGCCAGCGCACGGCATCAACAGAAACCAGCATCCCCAGGGCTGCTCTGGATCTGTTCATGCCTGGCCTGGATTGCATCCTGCACCTCCTTGCTTGGAGGGAACTGAAGGTGGTGGCTGCTTACCTTAAAGGGATACCTCCTGCTTTCACTCTGCAGCTCTTCCGAAGTGAAGACCTTTCCAATGAATCTCTTGGCATCATAAATGGTGTTCTGAGGATTGGCATCGGCCAGCTCCAGGCCCTCATAGCCCACGTGCACCCCTGTGTCCGTGAAGGAGACGACGCTGGGGATGCTGCTGTGCCCCTGCTCATCCGCAATGACCTTCACGTCCCCGCTGCCCGGCAGGAAGACGCCGACGGAGCAGTAGGTGGTGCCGAGGTCGATTCCGATCACCCTGGGGGTGGGCATGGGGAGGTACTGCTGTGCCAGGTAGCCGGCTAAGAGCAGGGCCAGCACAGCAGAGCCTGAAACACGGAGTGGGGATCAGCAGGGTTAGGGGATCAGCTCTACAAACCTACAAGTCAATGCCAATGACACGGTGTGACACACTGCACCTCCTGCAGCTTTATTTCACACTCTGGAGCCTGTTTAGCCACCTAATTAGTTTTTAATTTCCTTCTCAACAGAGAATGGCAACAAGTCAAGAATTTTAGGCATTAAATATTAAACTGATTAAGGAAAAAAAGCCCAAGAGATGGCCAAGCCAAAAATATCACCACACTGTAATAGTTCTATTTCTCTCTGCATGTTACAGCAATAACACAGTATTAATATCTTTATAATTAGTATT
Organism: Brachypodius melanocephalos; assembly: GCA_013398615.1. Classification (NCBI taxonomy): domain Eukaryota; kingdom Metazoa; phylum Chordata; class Aves; order Passeriformes; family Pycnonotidae; genus Brachypodius; species Brachypodius melanocephalos. The sequence continues at coordinate 1,334,728 of VZSR01003209.1, forward strand.
TCTGGAGGAGTAGCCTATGAATGACCCTAAAAGGACATCGAGTTAATGGGACTGCCCAAAATCAGAGCGAAATGACAAACTCCCAATTCTAAACACCTCCAGCTTCACCAGAAGTCTAAAAATAATGGGAGAGAAACCCATACTAACTCATTGTTTCAGCGATAGCTCCCAAAACAGCACCTTCCCACATCTCTAAATCTTTTCTGTACCTTGAAACCCAAGGGAAGACCAGTTTATGTGCAGAAGAGTTCCCTGTTTGATTGATTTTCTTTTAATTTTAAACCCAAAAGTCTATCATCAAGTAATGCCTCAGATGATTACCAAAAAAATCATCAATAAAACAAGAAATGTAAGTAAGTTAAATTTCAAAGAGTGGGTGACCTCCTTTTTTCCCAGCATAATAGTGCTTCAAAAAGACTGGTCAGAAAGCCCTTGCTTGCTCTGGGCTGCAAATCTTCCCAGATATTTCTGAGCAATGTGCCACTGAGCACTTTGGCTTTCACAGAATTCCACAGTGGGTCAGGTTGGAAGGGACCACAGTGGGCCATTGTTAATATTTTAGAGTATCCAAAACCATCACAAGTCATCTGGTTCAACCTCCCTGGTCAAGCAGGATCAATCCAGAGCACACAACACAGGACTGTGTCCAGATGGTTCTGGACTGTCTCCAGTGAGGGAGACTCCACAGCCTCTCTGGGTGATCTCTTCCAGTGTTTGGTCACTGCACAGCGAAGAAGTTCTTCCTCATGTTCAGGTGGAACTTCCTGTGCATCAATTCCTGCCCATTGCCTCTTGTCCCATTGCTGGGCACCACCGAGCAGAGCCTGGTCCATGCTCTGACCCCTCCCTGCAGGCACTGACAGACACTGATGAGGTTCCCTCTTAACCATCTCTTCTCGAGAGTGAGCCATATCTTCCCCCTAGCCTTTGCTTCTAAAAGGTCCACTCTCCTCATCATCTTTGTTGCCTTACGCTGGACCCGCTCCAGGAGTTCCATGTCTCTCCTGTAGAGAGGAGCCCAGAAATGGACACAGCGGAACACACCGAGCACGGGAAGTTCGTGCCACCCTGGAGCACCAACCCGGGATAACACCGGGGCAGAAAGACCCGAGAACGAAAGCCAAGCTCCCCAGAACTCCCCACAACCTCCCAGCCCAGCCGCGCCATCGCCTCACCCAACACAGCCATCTGCCCCGCCATGTCTGCCCGTCACTCCTGTTGCTGACTGCTCTTTCCGGGACGCGCGGGGCACGCCAGGAACGGTAGTACGTGTATCCCGCCCGCCCCGCTCATGTCAGCTGCTGCTGGGGGCGAGAAAACCACAACTCCCTGTGTGCATCGCGGCGCAGCCGGTTCCGGCGGGTACCAGCCAATGGACGGGGAGGCGCCGTACCCGTTAGAGGGGGAGGCGGTGCTTGCCCTCTTAGAGGCGCATGCGCGGGCCAGGGCGGGGCGGTCGCCATGGCTGCTGGGAGCGGTAGTCCCGGGCCCCGGCGCCATGGTGCTGTGCGGCCTCCCGCCGGCGTGAGGCGTCAGAGACCGCCGCTATGGCAGTGCCGGAGCAGGACATTCTCTTATCCCCCTCGGTCCTCAGCTAGAAAGTACTGAGTTCCCTCCTCTGCAAGGGTTTCGAGAGGGCCTGGCTGCGGTCAGGCTTTACACGGTCCTTTACACGGACAAGAGCCGGGTTCGGATAGGAGACGTTTGTTCTGCGCAGGGTGCAAGGTAGAAGCCTTCCACAAATCAAGCGCACCGATTCTCAAAGCTGTACAATAAAAATATGCATTTCAGCAAAGAAATCACCGTTCACTGGCTACAAGTGACCTAGTTCTCTTATTAATGGTGAAGGGAGATTTCCTTCTTGCCCACCTGGCATTTAGACGAGTCAGGAGAATGCAGGTGAAACCTGCTCCTCAGAGGCATCCTGGAGGGGCAGAATTGGTGACCACTCCTAAGAAATGCAGTGTCAAGTATTATGTGGTTTTGCTTCTCATCAGCTGTCCTTCTGCTCTGCTCTACTCTCATAAGGAGTAATGGATTTTCAGGTTCTTCCAGAGCACATTTCTGTTTCAAGCAGAAGTTTACATTAGAAGCTTTTTAAATAGGAAATATTAATAAATGAGTAGCTGGTAGCAAATAGCACAGTGGAAGAAAAGTTAGACTAAGACCTACTAAGTCCCTGGAGTTACATCTCCAGCATCTCTGTTTCTCCTAAGTGACAGAAAGACACATAACCCAGAAGTAATTCACAGGAGCTCACTTCTTAAAAGCTTCTTCTATATGCAAAGAAAGTGGCACTGCTTTAACTTAATAGTAAAAAATGTATTCATCTTCCACTTGTGGTTAATGCTTCATTCTCAGCATGAGAAAGTGGAAACTCTTTGGAAAGGGAAGAGAAGGTTAAACTATCTAGCTTCCTTAATGACTCATGTTCTGACTGTAATTAGAAAACAGTAACTTCTTTTCTTAATTTCTTTTGGAAACTTTAATCATGGTCCGAGAAGTGGGGCCATTGTAATTGTGCTCATTCTTAAGTGGGGGGAAATGTCATCGTTGCTTACAGTGTTTCTTCATCCATGTAACTCATGAGCAGGCACTTTTTGTTTTGTGCCACTGTCAGTGGATGGTGAGGAGAAAAAAAGGTTTAGCACTAACAGGGAGTACGATCAAGCTGGATTTTGCTCATGATTTTGATATTTAATAGCAGCCATTTTTTAATACATAGGGACCATCTGAAATATGATGTTGCAAAGTGCAGATATGTAGGAGTGTGTTTAAAAAAAATACTGATACAATCCCCTCATTTCAGAGATTTCTTCCTTTTCTGGAGCAGAGGCCAGGCTTTGGTTTTTGTCCTTGAGGTTAAACCTCTAAAAGACTTTGGGATCACTTGTTACCATACCTGCCCAAGGACAGAACTCAAATGCCCTTTCCTGTATAAGTTCCCATTCTATGTCTCTTTAGCAAAGCAGCTTAATGAATTCAGTGTGTCAGTCAAGGCCTCCTCACCTGACTGACTCCCTGGAGGCCTGGCTGTACCCTGCAGGATTACGCAGCACAGGCCACCTGCCTGGGAGTCAAGTCAAGGGGATCATCTCAGCAGGCTTTCTGCCCTGCAGCAAAGCTCTGCCATGCCAGAAGCTTCTGCAGGAGCCACTGAGTGCCCTGTAGCTGGTTTGGGCTGCTGCAGAGTTAGAAGGCTCAGTACACCACACATATTCTGTAGTCCCTTGAAGGCAGCACATGGTCTTCAGCAGATGTGCTTATAAGGAGTCCAGAAGTGCCTAATTCTTTCCCTCCACATCTTCTCCATGACCTATTGGGACCTGCTCATGGATTGGTCTGTACAGCGATGCCAGACTTGTCTTGCATCTGCAAAATAGGCAGAACTAATCCCAGTGATCCTGCCCTTGTGTTTTTGGGCATCACCACTGTCACTTCTGTATCACCTTATTTTACCTACTCTCGTTTGTGAGAGGGAGGCCTGTATCTCCATTTTCCTCCATTTTCTGAGGGCGTGCTACACTCAGGAATGGGTTGTTCAGGAACAGAAGGGAACATTCAGTATTTCTGGAGAAAATGGCTTGATTTTGCACAGAATAATTCAGCATTCATTGGGCAATAGAGGGAGAGGCTTATTTGACTGGGAGGGAAAGTGGTGGGTACCCCACAGAGTGCCTCATGGGGAAAGAATTAATGTGGTTGGGGCAGACACTGGAAGGCTGATCTTTGTTCTCCTGGAGTGCTGTGCTTTTGCCACTTTCCCTGTAACAGCAGGCAAGGCACATACTCGGTGGTGAGCACTCTCACCTTAGGGTGGGCAGTGCAAGTTCACACCTGCACGACTGCTCAGCAAAAGCTGACAAAGCTTCTCTGGATGCCCCTGAGTGAGGGGGCACGAGGAGCTGTGGTGCCAGGGGCTGCTAGTCCTGAGCTGCTTGCCTTGGGTGACTGGGTTGGGCCACATCAAGTGGCCCTTGGCCACCACACACCGGGACCTCAACACCTTCCTGCCTTTGATGTGAGTGTGGAGGGGCTGTGCAGCCAACTCCCTCCGAGGGGCTGGGCAAATGCTTGTTTATCCTTCTTAGTGCATCTGTTCACTCTGGTAGTAAGCTGTTTATAACATTTCAAACCCTTTTTGGGGATTAATTTCCTTCAAGGGGCTGTTCTTTTCCCCTGGTGCTTTGATAGGTGGAGGTAAACATGTTTTTGTCTGCAAGTAGCTTGAGGGGGAGAGTTGTTCTTACAATGTAAGAGCAGAGGCTGGTTTTAAAACAGTCTCCCATCAGATCTGAACTGGTGTCTGCAGGAATAATCCTGCTACACTGGGGATTATCACTCAAACCCTACACCTGTGATGTGCTAAACACAGTTCAAGCATTCGGTGTGTGTGGAATCAAATACAGCTTGTTTTCATTTGCAGGGTGCTTTGTATCAGCTGTGTCCTTGCATTTGGAGAAAAGGGAATTGAGTTTGCCAAGCATCCTCTTTTCTGCTGTGGTACAAAACCGGGTTTCATCTTTTGAGGGTTTACTCAGTGAGTGCTTTCTGCATTGTCTCAATCATTTTAGAGCCAGTGTCTAAAACTGAAACACAGGATGCTGGGATATGTTCAAAGCACAATGTGATCCCATCAACCCAGGATGATCAATCCATGTTTTCCCTCTATGAAGGAGGAAAGGAGAGAGGGATCGAGATCCACTTTGTAGATGGAGAGTAGAATCAATGTCTCTCTGAGGAGAGAGGTGATTGATGCTAGGAATTTAGGAGAGCTAGAATCTGAAACTTTAGTTTTTAACATAGATAACAGTGCCTTAGTGTGAGCACGTTGTCAAAATTGCAGAGGTCTCTGATAGTTCCTTTCTCTAATTGAAACATTGATCTTCTCCTCCTGTATATGCTTGGGAAAGGGAAGAATTTCACCAACCTTCCTCTGACAGACAGTTCAATGTCAGGCAGCTGGATAGAGGAGCATAGCTGTCAATTTAGATGCAAAAGTTTCCATTAAAATTCCAGCATATAGCCTAAAGATTTCTGCCTCCTGTTGAGTGGCTGAGTGGCCATGGCTGGGCAGGAGTGTGCTGAATTCTCGATTAGCCACAAACTCACTCCCCAGCTGGAGGCAGCAGGAGCAGCTCTGGGCTTCTCTCAGGATCCACAACCCTGGAAAGCTGAACTATGAGGCATGGGAGGAGTGCAAGGAGCTCCCAGCAGATGTCTCTGCCATGCAGCATTCCTTCCCCAGATTGCTTTTTGTCTGACAGATACCTGCAGATTCATATAAAGCATATTAACCTTTAGCAGTAGTTATCCAAAGTCTTGTAAAGGCGTAAGTCATGAAAACGGTGCCACATTTTCATTAGTTTCTTTAATTACTTTAACATACCCATTTCACTGAACTCTCATGAAATAATTTTGAGGTTAACAAGGAAATTACTATTTCCCCTTTCATGAGTACAGTTGCAGTGATACCAGTATAATGTAACCCAATAGATGTCTAAGAAAAACTGTCTGGAAGAGTAAAGAGATTTTCACAGATTTTTTATCTGTCCCACTTTTCTACTTGAATTTCAGTTGGTGTGAAAAATGAAAACCAGAGACATTTTATCAAAGAGACAAAGCAATTTGGCACTTGCTGGTCTGGTAACTAAGAGTTTCTCTTCCTGCTTGACCATGGTGAACTGGGGCAGTGTTACAAGGCCAAAAGGCAGCCATGAGCTTGGCTGAGTTCTCCCCAGCCACAGGAGCCTGGGGTAGTGGGCCTGAATCGTGGCTTGGATTCGTTCTGGTGCCTGGAACACATCATCCACCTTCTGCTCAGCTTGGGTGTCCTGTGTGGGAGCTGGGAGAGTGGTGCTGCACGGGGTGACAGGGAAAGCGATCACTCATAGCAGTGTTTGCAGCACCTCGTGGTATGAAGGGCTGCAGAGCTCAAGGATGGGATGGCTGGGAGTCTCATCATCTGCACCAATCATCATGGTGATAAAGATAATGAACAAGAGTTCCAGCAGTCTCCCAGGAGGCCACTTTACCTCATTCATGTTGTTGCTGTGTATATGAAATCCATACAGATGTCAGTCAGGCTTGTCAATTTGGTCTATTGTAAATGACAGCAAAAGGATAAACACAAGAATGCACTCAAATATAGCTGCCTGAACAGCAAGCTCCCCAGGCAGAGGAGAAGTTTTGCAATATGTGTGGATTGAGAAAAGTTCTGGTGGGCTTTTTTGTTGTTTTTTTTTTTTTTTTTTTTTTTTTTTTTTTTTTTTTTTTTTTTTTCTTTCTTTTCCTGGAGGTATTACCTACAGTACCTCAGTGGGTTTGTACACTGGGTAAGAACGTTTGGGCCTTTACTGTGAATCTTTTGACTGGCACAGAAGATCTATTTCAGTCATCACTTAGAAGTAGTGTTATGGTTCTCTATGAGCTACAATGCCCTGCCTATTTTCCTAGAAGATCTAGCTCCCTGGCCCATATTGTTTCCAATCCAGGAAGAAATAATAGGTAAGAGCATATATTCCTCTTTACAGTGTGTGAAGCAAAGGAACACTGAAGGTCAGTGACTCAAGAATAAAGAACAAGCCTGGGGGGCCAATACAGTTTGAAAAACAATGTCTGAAACACTGTTCCAGAGATTTCATGACAATAGCAGCCTTCTTCCATTATTTTTAGGAATCTGTATTAGATTAGCAGTGTTTTATACAAATGACACAAGCAGTAAGATTTGATGGGAGAGAAGTGTCCTCATTTGTAATTGCTCATTGGGCAAGATGGCAGTGGCATTTCCTAATGATCTTTGTAGTACACATCTGTCCTGCAGGAACCAGAGTTGCCATTATTGTATAAATGCCCAGCATACTTCAGTTTAGTGGATACATGTTTCAGATACAACTGAGAAGTGAGCAAACTCATCCGGCATTATACAAACTCAGTCTGGTGTCATTCCTCAGTGCCATTTTTAAAACCAATAGCACTTGACAGCATAGCCCACCATGCTGCTTTCATTCTCCAGACCCTCTGAAATAGGGGAAGAAATGTTGAGAACACAGAAGGAAACTGTGTCATCAGCCTAAGTCAAGGTCCTTAGTGTTGCTTTGTACCTTCCCAGAACCTCTGGTCAATTGGCAACCACTTCATGTTCGTTGTTCCCTGTGCCAAGTCTTGCAACCTACCTGGAGGGCTCTTGAGCCTATTTCTGACAATACTGATGGAATCATTCCGACATTACTCAGATTACTCTTACAAGACAAGCAAAGATGTCAGCCACACCATGTCTTCTTTTCTCAGCATCACTCCCCCGTGCACTGTCGTGTGAGTAGCAAGTGTCTGTTTAGCCTGGAGAGGAGTTTGTTGGAAGCAGATACTGTAAAGTTAGAGCCATTCCAGAAGAAGAGTGTATAGCTAGGGAAAACGATCCATCCACAGAAGCAGAGATTAGCCTTTCTGTGCAATCACAATAAAATAAAATTCCCATGCCAGTTTCCTCTCTCTTTCTTGAATGATTGTGCTGTGTGTAGGTCTGCTGGACTGTATCAACACCTTCGTGCAGCCCATAATTCATTGCCATGCTTTTGGCTCGGCCCTGCAGCTCAGATATGCAAGTGTTTGAAAAATCAGCTCCTGCTTATGCACACCCAAGCAAAGGCAGAGACTTTACAAGATATGCAAAATCTGTGTGCCAGCATATTTGTGGGCACTGAGCCCTTAAGCTTCAGAGTATTTTTACCAAATACAAAATACTGATAAAAATGCAACAGTATGTTTATGCCGTGGTTCTAAGAAACATTTCTGACTGTGTGCAAACAGTCTCATTGGGCTGGACTGCTTTTTTTTTTTTTTTTTTTTTTTCTTCCCTGTTTGCAGTACATAGCACAGAGGGCTTTGTGGCTGTCATCACACTGAGGTGCTCCCACAGCACCCACAGCTGCAATTAAACAGTGTAAGGAAGGGATTTCACAAGCTCAGAAAGAGGTAGTAGAAGTATATCAATTTCTGCTGAATTGTTGGGAGAATGCATCTCTTCATATGGTCTGGAGAAGTCCCAAATGTTTCCCCACTCAGTATGATGCTCTTCTCTTGCTGTCAGTCAGTCCCAAAGTGAGCAGAGCTGACAGATGTCGATTCTTTCAGATTTTCCCTTTCCTAAGGACCTTGACAGCTTCAGCTGCTGAACAACAAACTTACCCTTTTTTTTTTCTCCTTACCTGTTTACTCCCACTGTAGCTGTCCTCTCTCTCATGAGGAGATGTAGATTCAGTTCACATCATGCAACATCAATATTTTGCACTCAATTTGCTGAAAAGGATCCAAGGAACAATACAACAAACTACCTGTCCTTCTCTGTCTGCTGTTTATTGCAGTCACCATCGTCTGTGCTTTCATTTCAGAAGCAGTTAGGTATGACAGAAGCACTTTAGGATAGACACAGATATACAGTGCTGTGCCAATCAAAAAAACCCCCCAAAACAGTTAAAAAATCTGCAATATGCATATCAGCAAAATAGAACAAGTGGAAAAGAAAGGTGTTGCAATTTCAGCAGTAATGAATAACCCAAACTGCAAGATCTGTCTGCATCCTTGTTGGTACTACATTAACTGAAACAAAACAATAGTTGTAGATCATGCTCTGTATGGCCACAGCTAGTAATAGACAGCATTTTGAAGTTGGATTACACATTCTGGATCACTGTATGGAAAATATGGCATGTCTGGATAGTTCCAAAGTGTATGGGATTGAGGGCCAAATAGTTAAAACTCTTTGGTAATTTGATTTTGTACAGGGGATCTCCCATAAAACAGCATTGAGTTGTCTGTTATCTGCAGTCACTGAGGGTTAGTAATTCACTGCCATTTTGTTTCTCCTTTCTGATTATTGTGTGGGTAAGAATTCTTCTAGTAAACCCCTTTCTGTGTGACTTTTACATATTTTAGTTTTGCCTTCTGTGGCTTTAAAATCTGAGCAGGATAAGCAAAGATTTTTTTTTTAATTAGACAAAAAGCTCTACTAGCTGAAAACTTTTCCCAGTTCTCAGAACTCTTTTTTTTTTTTTTTTTTTACTGCAAATTGATAGATTTTAGTTCAAGTGTGTGACAAACAGGAGCAGAGCTCTTCCTGTAAAAGACAGTCCTGAGAAAATGCAGCTTAGTTTGTAGCCTGCAATAATGAGATAATTCATGGAGGGCCTTTCAGGAAAAGCAGCTTGCCATCTCTATGCCATTTTTAAACAATGTGTATTATCTACCTTTTTTTCCTCTCCACTTTTGACAGAAATATGAAGCTTTCGCTATATTACACTGAAGGATGGCAACAGAAATGGAGGGGGGAAAAAAATCACTTTTCTTTTTAAACACAAACATTTCAATAGACCTGGGGGAAGTGGGCAATGGATTCACCTCTCTGCTCCTCCTGCTGCTGATCCCCATCCAGCTGGGTGCTTTGTAGCCTCCCTTGCACTGACATTGTGTGTCTTTTCCAGCTGGTGGAGCATCAGCAGAGCCCTACACATGAAGACAGTGACTCGCATTCCTGCCCCTCTGGGGGGAGTGCAAAGCCCAGTAATGCTGCCTGGGAGCAGAGTCTTCAGGCCTCCTTTTCAGCAGTTAACCCAAAGGTCCACTGCAAACTCATCTATGCAACAATATTTGGTGCTAAAAAACCTAATAAAGTCAGGACTGGGGAGAAAACTGTTCATGATAGAAGAAGCAGCCTGCATTTGTTGGGTAGTGCTTTAAAGCTGTCTGGTTCAACCTGCTCTACCCACTGTTAAGCCTTTTCCACATCTGTTTTCCAGCTCTTATTTTTTTAATATAGAATAAATGTTCTGTCTGTAATTACATTTAAGTTATTCTATAAGATTATAACATCCTGCTTTTCTGTCTGAGCAGAGTCTGTTCCATCTGAATTGCAAAATGGATATAGGATTGCAGTAGTTAGAGAAGGAAAAGCCGTATTAGACTGGAGTCCATCATCCTGTAAGGGTATGATAGAACACTGTGACAGAGGCTATATGAGATATTAAATTGCTATAGTACAGAAGTGTTTTACACTTCCTTAAATTATAATGAGAAAGAGCAGCCCAGGAGTGGATTTCTTATCAGTACAAGAGCTGGGTTACCATAAGAGCAAGAGGTAATGCACAGACTATTAGAAGAAACAGTCTGCCAGGTTGGTTCACATGCTTAGACCTTCTCCAGCCTCAGCCCCGAACATTTGGGACCGTAAGATTCTGGGTGACCTGCTCTTGTACTTCCAAGCAGGAGAGCCTAGTTATGTTCTTGCGTCTTGAAATAAAATCTATGAAAACCCAGTGGGTCTTTGCCTGTTGTTTTGGTGCAAAGCAATTCCTGGCTCTGCACTTCTCAGAGGCAGGAGGGGACTCTGTGCTGTGGTAGATCCACTCTGTTCCCAGGCTCTCACAGGAGGCACTGAGCACCTGAAGGCAACTTTGTCTTGCTGGGAGGATGAAAAATCCCATGGCATGTTTGCGCAGGAAGAGATATAAACCTTTTGGCATCCTGGCTGGTCTCGAAATTCAATGGCTCAATTCTGCTTAATTTCTCCTGCATTTTAATTGATGCAGCTGTAACTGGTGCCTTGTTTCACCCAGAGTGAAGCAGGCTTTGAAACAGCACTTTAAATGTATATACACTCACTCCTTCCCCCCAAATGCCAGGTAAAACAGCCTTTTAATATTTCTTGTTAACCAGTACTGCACATTAATGCAGTTGTGGAAACTGCCACTTTACAAATATCCTCTTTCATAACTATTTTCTGTAGATTTGTTTTCAGCAGAGTATGAAACCACACGATAGAAATGCTTTTACAGTTTTCTGCTTCTGGACATATTATTGAGAAACAAGAAGTATCTTTAGTGCAGAGCTTTAAACTCTCACAACAGGTTTTTTTTTTTTCCCCTCAAAGCACTTGTAACAAAAATACATTGCACCAGGTGCCCTGGTTTCATTTCTGCATGCTCTCTTCTCAGAGGTTTCACATAACTCAGAAATGGAAAGTCAGACTACACAGTGTGCATTTGCTGCTGATGGGTATATACACAGGGGCACACTAATAAAAATACTGTATTTCTTCTCAATACAGTGTACATTTCCAGTGCTGAGTAAATACTAAATGCAATGGTTGAAAGATCCTGTTACTAAGGCAACCAACTCTCATGTTATCCTTAAATATATATACATAGTCTGTCTGCTACTTGAAAAGAAAAATTATTGTCAAGATTTGCAGTACTGAATTCTTAATGAAGTCTGTCTTATAAAAGGCTAAATGTTGTGGGTGCCTCAGACTGGACTTCAGGTTGACAATAAGAGCAAGAACAAAAGCTGATGGAGAGGATAATGATTTTCAAGTTGCAGAGTAATGACCAACTTGTACAAAATGGTGCTAGGACAAAACTTTTCTGAGGCCTATGCCTGCCATAAGTGACTTCAGAGAATTAATGTGTGTAAATATTTCACAGTACCTTCTTCTGAGACAACTCTTGTAGCTTGCTATATTAAGCAGAGCAATGTATTTCTATGGTAATTCCTGTAAGGAATGAGCCTAAGAAAAGCAATGCCCAGTGGCATGGAGGTGGTGTGCAGCCTGTATCTTTTGCTGTTGCTATTTATTTCCAAATACATATTTTTGATATTAGACCACAACCACATCCTACGGCTGGCAAGAGGTCATAATTCAGTGCTGCTCCAAAAGAGTGAGGAGTATAGTTGAGGCATTACATGCACAGTAGATCTTTCCCAACTTTCTCAGCTATGACTCACTTCTTTTTTTTTTCCATAAATGTTGATTTCGAAGGCCACTCAGCTGTAGTTTACACCCAATGTAAAAGGAAGAGTTCCCTCACTGAAAGTTTAGTTCTTATGCAGGTGCAGTGTCAGTTTACTTCAGGACTGAAAATTAACTCAACAGCAACACCCCAGCAGAGAGGGAAGCTGAAAGCCCAAAACTTCATGGCCTGACCTAAACCATTCTTGGAGGCAATCTTTGGTTTCATGGCCTGTGGAGTACAAATATTTCAGTGGACCTTGGACTGGACAAGTTTGCAGCTTCTTGACCTCATCATGCTTTAATAAGTTCTGTATTCAGGCTTTAGGAGTTACCTTAAAAAAAAAAAAAATAAATAACTCCAGCTTAGTGCTTTGTCCCAGTAGCTCAGGATGTTAAATGAAGTTATCTATGATGATGTTAATCACCCCATGTGTCTCTGAAGAGCAGGTACAAAAGCAGATATAAAAGGGGTCACAGAATGAGCTTGAGGAACAGTGAAATGGTGTTAGGTGAGACTTTCCCCTCCTAGTAAAGTCTTAACCCCAGTCTGTCTCTCAGAGACAGTAGTGAGGCAATTCACAAATACTTTTACCATCTTCTGTGTTAAGTCTAAGATTTTTTTGCCCAGAACTGGGGAAATTCACCCATGGGGCACAGAGATCTCTCACTGCTTTGCTTTCCTTTTTTCAATGCTGACAGAAGTGTCTATGCCTTCTCTCAAACCATGTAATAAGGCTAGGAGGTCCTTATCCCTGTCCCTCAGTTGGGTTGCTCTCTCTCCATGGCTTGAGTCCAAGTACTTTCAGCTCTTTTCAGCATCTCAGAAGTGACACCATTCTGTTCCCATTTTTAGAAAATACCAGGGACACTCTGAGGCTGAGAAAAATCCTTGCTCCTAAATAAGCTGTTCTGGAGAAAACTTTCCTTGCCTCATTTCTTTCTGAGTCTTTTCAGAGGCTTCCCTAGTGTGGTCGCAAAGGCGGTGCTTGCAATTAGGGAAACTCATCGTTCCAAGCACAATTGATACAGTGCTTTTGTCAGTTATCCCCCAATAGGGATAATGGTGTTTTATCCTTAAATCCAGAGGTTAAATGCTTTTTAACCAAAGTCCCTAAACCCGATGCTTAACTGCAACGTGTCTGAGGTCTGTCTCATACAGTCTTCCTGGCTCACCAGCAGATGCTCGAGGAATGCACCCTCCCCTTGGAGACCTCCGTCCATCTGGAGTTCCCAAGCAGCCCTAAGGCTGCACTTCTCCCTTTTCACCAACAATAAGCTCCTTGCTCTCAAAACCTTCAGGGAATGTGGATTACACAGGCATGGAAATGGGATTTTTAGTAACAAGTGGCCAAATGTTCAGACATCTCCTCTAAAGACGTTTGTGCTTCTGGTGAAGAAAAGAGCCTGATCCCAATAAGGAGTCTATTTCTAAATTAATAGTAGTTTTTAAACCCCCTCAAGTCTGAGATACATTAAAATACAAGGTGACATTTGAATACGTGCTGTGGGTCAGACTCTGATGCTCTAAGGCACACTGAGTACTGTTTTACTTGCAAGTAGTTCCATTAATTTCAGTGACCCAGTTATGGAGTAAGACACCACTCAGCAAGAGAAGAGATGTTAAAAATCTGCCCACAATATTTGATGATAATTTGATTTCTCTACTGCCTTCCAGACCCAGTCACCCCATTCTGCTTTCACCATAGTGCAGCAACTCTTTCATAGATGCTGACATCTCTAGATTGCTGTCAGCCTCTGTGATGGAGAATATTAGAATAACATTGCAGCTGTGTCAATAAAGCAGATACGCATCCATTCATGAAGAGGATATTTTTGAGCAGTTCTTGTAAAATTCCTTGGTTTTTTCTCTTCTAAGTTGATATTCAGGTTTCTGTGACTATGGTAACTTCTGTGCATTTGCATATTGTAGGCTGTGCAGCCACAAAAGCAGATAATTGATTTTCTCCCCAAAGTAATTTGGTGCTCTTCACTTCAGAGATCATCCTTTGGATTATCGACTCCTTATTATTAGTCATTTGCAAAATTATTGCTATAGCTATGAGGTTCATAGCCCTGTCAGACTTTTGGCTTCTTTTCCTCTGGGTTTTCTTCCTGACCAGGAAGGTTTTAATCCTTTTGTACTTGAGAAAAAGAAAGAAAGAAAGGAAAAAAAATAAAAAGAGGAAAAAAAAAAAAAAAAAAAAAAAAAGCCAGCCAGCTGTACTGGCACCTCCTCCCATAAGGCTGACATTTCAAATCAGTTCTTTATCAGCACATGCTTCTTGCTTTCCTTTATGATAGCCTCAAAAAAATGTTGCAAAGAGCTTGGTCAGTAGTGATAACCTCTCCAAAGCAGTGACCTACAGCAAGGAGAGGAGTATTTCTGAGCAGCTAGAATAGCAAATAAATAGTTTGTACTTGACTACACTGTCACTCTTTTCAGTGTTCACATTTGGACTAACACTGTGCCTATGCCCACTTTTTCTTTTTTTTTTCTGTTTCAAATATATTTATAAAACTTCAGCATAAAGCCTCACTCCAGATTAAATGGTATGTCAATAATAATAGTATTATTTAATCCAAAATTTTCAAAATTCTCAGACTAGCTTTTGAAGACTCAGAGTGGACCTAGTGTGGGAGTGTTTTTGGTTTGGGCTGGACATTCTTTCAATGACAAAAGGTGAAGTTTATGTTTTAGAAAAAACCCTCAAATGTATTGAAAGTGTAGTGCTTACTTGCAAGTGTAATTTTCAAAGCATTTAGGACTTCACAGAAGTGGTAGGGATAATATGAATTCAAGGTAATATTTGAGCTTCAGACACAGCTATTTCTCTGTTCACACTCTATTTTCATGGTGGCATTTCTCAGGCTCTGCACTGTTCTAACACTGCAGGTAGCAGTGGGGGTGACTCAGTGCTTCCATTTCCATCTGCTGTTCCCTGCCTGTGCCTTTGTTGATTTCTGGCTTGTAGTTAAAGTAACCATTGAGCAGAAAGGACCTGGTGCTGTGCAGTTGTATCTGTAGGCATAGAGGTGAAATGATGGAGCTGGCACAGTAAGCCTCCATGGCAGTAGCATGGTTGGCCATCCATGGCACTTCCACACTGTGTGTTATTTTGGTTGTAAATCAAGCTCTATGAGCTTCCTGCCAAGTTCACCATCCTGTGGGACAGATAATGTAGAAATGAAACCCAAATGTGTATGTACAGTTTTACTGATGTCCCAGTCATGACTTCCTTAGTGTTGGAGAAAGACTGATGTGGAGAGATGGTGATTTGGGACACAACATGAAATAGCAATAAGGGCTGTGACCACTGATAGCATTTCTTTTGTTGTATAGTGTTAATTACAGCAGTATTCATAAACACGTGCATTCATTTGCATATACTCAAACCCCTCATTTTCCTTTCTGTTTATGAGGAGCCATCCTTGTCTGCCTGTGAAGGGCTCAGGATCACCTCTGTGCAGTGGAGAAGAGCTCTGTATGTCCTTAGCCTTAGCCCAGCCCTGACAGACTGATCTCTCATCTCAGCCACATATTTCTCCAGTAAAGGTGATTCTGCAAACTTTATCGTAAACTTGTACTGTAGCCTAACTTTTCCAATAGTTATAACATTTGCCTATTATTTAATCTAAATTCCCCCTTGCTGCATCTTAAACCCATTGCTTCTTGTTCTGTTCTTGTTCTCTGATGAGAATAATTGGTCTATGTCATCTCTGTAACAGCCCTTTGCATGTCTGTAGACAGTAATGCTTCCCCTCAGTCCTCTTTACTCCAGACCGAGCAGCCCCTGCTCTCATAACCTTCTCTCAGAGGTCTTATTTACTAACTCTTAAATCATTTTTGTTGCTCTCATCTGAACTCTCTCCGGTGTCTCTGTCTGTTTTAAAATGCAGTGCCCCAAAATGAGCGTTGTTCTCCGAATGAGGCCTGGCTGGTGCTAAGTAGAGCAGAATAATTATCCTGCTTGTTTAACATGAGCTATTCCTCAGCATGGCTCTCACCTCGGCTGCCAGGGCTCAGTCCCCCGGCCTCCCCATCCATTTGCTATCCTCTGCAACCCTGCAGAAAATGCGAGCTTTCTAACTCAACATTTTTAGGGCAAAAATAAATAAATTAAATCAGATCCTGATGTCTTAATTATTCCCCATTCCTAAGGGCAGGCGCTCCACTCTTCATCTGCTCACGGCATGGAGGGGCTGGCAGTGTCTCTGCTGTGTCCCCACAGTTCCATGTTGGATAAATCCAAGTGCCACAGCTGGGGTGGTGGCTGCAGGCCCACGGCACGGAGCTGTGTGGGCAGTGCTGACCCAGGGCTCACCTTTGGCTGAGACGCACCCCATCGTTTTCAGTGTGGGTGCACTGTTAACCTCTTGGCCAAGCCTTGTGACTCAGCCATTGCATTTTCCCAGTCCACTGCAGCCCTGGAGACCTGCACAGGAGCCTTGTGTAGGTGGGAGGTCCTGGGGAGTAGGGGGTGGCTGCCACCAGAAACAGCAAGGTCGGAGGAGGAAGAGCACATTAATTTTTTCAGTCCCATTCAGTGAGTGGAGGATAACTTCAAAAAAAGTTATCAAAGCAAGGGCTTTGATTTTGTTTTCTGGCCCATACCAGGAACAATTTGCTGGAGAATCATTCCTGATATTTGTTTGGGCATTTGGTGTTTAGGGCTTGAGGCTGTCCAGCAGCGTGGAGGGATAGCACGGCTGCACAGGGGGGCTCAGTGCTGGTGACAGACTGGAATTGATTCGAAGCTCCCTTGCAGATAGAAGCTAAGAGGTTATTTCCAATTCTGTGCTGGCTCACACCTGTGAGAGCTGAGGTGCTGATACCCTCAGAGGTACATCACCTGAGGAAGACATGGACAAACATGGGATATCACCCTTAATATTGACCATCAGCATTTTTTAGGAGCCTGTAGCAAAACTTGTGTCACTTTCTGTTACAATTTACACCCAAAATACAGGGACAGCCACACTTTCAAGGAATGCTATGTGACATATTTAAAATGTTTGACAGGCTTTGGAGCTAAATCCAGAGGCCTCTCTTTCAAACATGCCCTTTGACTTTGCAGAGCTCGGAGTCGGCCCTGGAGACCCTCTGCCTGGAAGTGCTGCTGAAGATGATTACTTCTTTCAGAGAGCAAGGCAATACCTGCTGACACATTGTTTTGCCTGCAAAGAATTAAAAACCCAGCGAACGAATTCTGCATAAATGTTCCAGTCAGACTTCAAGAGAGAATGTGAGTGGAAAAAATACTCCCACAATCTCAGGCTCCGTGTTCAGCAAAGGCGCTGGGCCAGAGCTTCGGCTTTGCTGAGTCCACGTTTGTTGAGGCAGAGTGAGAAACTGGTTATGATTCTCTAACTCTGTGTCTGGCTGCCAGCCCACAGCAGGTTGGAGAAGCCATGGAGCTGCTTTTGAGACAGAGTGTCCCAGGCTTTAGTCCCCATGCATATGGGTGGTATAACCTGGCACATCTCCTCGCCCTTCCTTCCCTCTCTTCTCTCTGCCTCCCCTGCTGACATGGGCCTTGGAGCAAAGGTGGCAAAGGAGCAGCAGAGCAGTCTGAGGGAACATTCCAGTGCTGGCAATCCATCATGCATGCAGGTAGCACACTTTTCTCTTTTACCTCAGCACCTCTCAGGCGATGCAGAGAATGTGCCCAGGATTTACGAGGCTCGTGCTGAATGCAGCCAGCATCACTGCCTGCTACATTTTTCCACCTCGGTGCACCAGTATGCTGCTTAATAGACCTCTGGCATAATGTGCAACAGTACCCAGCTCTGTAGCTTAGAGCTAAAAATGAGGAGACAGGAAGAGATGAACAGCAGAGCTGTTTTTCATGCTGCACTAAGGGAAATTACACAGGAAGTAAGTCACCTCCTGAAGAGACTAGACACAAGAGGAGTTATCTTTCTCTGTTAAATTAAAAAGAATGATTAAATGCCAGATAGTTCAAGCACTTTGGGCAGATACTGCATAAGCACTTTTCTTGCTAGGAAAGTAACCACGTAAGTTACTGACAGACTTGAAAACAACCAAGAAACTGTAGCAGTAAAAAATCACTATTGCTAATTTACCTTCTGGCAGATGTAGGAACCAGTTTGGGCTCCAAGTAGCACTTCATGCAGTACTGCAATACTGCAGCTTCTAAAGGGTGCCTGAACATGTGAGGACATGGTGTCTGGGTTGCTCCATGCTTGACTGCTGAACTTGAATGGCCCTCACAAAAGCTCCACATATTGAGCAAAGAACTGTGAAACCCAGCCCCAGATAAATGCCTGGTCTGCTGTCTCTTTTGGCTTTGCAAAGGTATGGAACACTGGGTTCACATAAACTGACTGAAGCTGGGGACACTGGAGCAAGGTATCCTCGAATCTCTTATCACATCCAGCATCTCTTTGGCATTTCTTGTTAGCTAGGTCAATACACCTGCCAGAGGAAATCCTTTTCTCTTGCTGTCTCAACACTCACCCTGTTCTGTCCCAGTCACAGCAGGTAAAATAAACCACAATGGTCTCTTCAAAGTGTTAGAGGGTTTTCAGCACAGCCTACGTAGCAAAAATCTCCATATCAGATCTCGTACCCAAGGAAAGATTTTTTTCATCTTTCTATTTTTGTCTCTTTTACTTCTCACCAGCTAGCACATTAGTCATATTTAAAGGAAAAGTACAGTTCATTTTAAAGACTGTCCCATCCCAGTTTGTATGAAAACTTTCCATTCATCTCAGCAGATGCTGGCAAGTTGTAAAC
Source organism: Brachypodius melanocephalos (assembly GCA_013398615.1). Taxonomy (NCBI): domain Eukaryota; kingdom Metazoa; phylum Chordata; class Aves; order Passeriformes; family Pycnonotidae; genus Brachypodius; species Brachypodius melanocephalos. Next base: position 1,353,270 of record VZSR01003209.1, read on the forward strand.
CTGACTGCTAAAAGACAGTCCCATAGGGAAAGGGATTCATCCCATCTCTAAACTCTGATTCTGGGGTTTAGCAATTTTCTCTTAGTGAAGATTTGTCTCCACCAAGAAATATGTGCAAGGTGTTTGTAACTGGGATTTAACTGGAGCTGATCATACAAAAACTTCCCCTAAAACCCTAGTTTCTTTATAAAGAGGAAAAAATTGCTACAGCCAAATAGATTGTCTGCACAGAGACCTGGCACAGTGTTGCTACCCCACACTGGCCATTTCATGTGATCAAGGTTTAGGTAACACCTACAGGTCTTTCAGCTCCCCCAGCAGCAGGAAAATTAGGGGAACTTCCTTGTAGTCTCCTGCTCTGTCAAACTCTCAGCATTACGAAAAGAAATCTGTGAGTCAGTGGAACTGTAATAAAAATAAAGTAGTGGTGTGTGAACCTCTCTCTCTGGTGCCCCAGGCTGGAGAGAGAAGCAGAAAAACTTTTCTATTCAGATCAGCTGCTTGTCTTTGGTTACTGACTGCAGTCTGAGGGCAGGAGGGGAAGGAGAACAGCACAACCTGTCATTTACAGCTCGTATCAAAAGCTGACCAAGCCAACACAGCCTCTTTCTCCCCCACCCTTATAAATGACAGTGATAACTTTTATGGGATAGGATAGGAAGGGATCAAACTGTTGTTATTATACCTTGCTCCTTTGAAATACATACTGCTAGTTGGCCATATATACTTTGCTAGTCAGGTCCTAACAACATGATGGGCTGTCTATAACCCTTTTTAAAAATAATCTTTGAAGGATGAGTGGGACAGAAAGCCCTCATATCTTTTAAAGACCAGCCCTAAAAGAAGATTCCTTCTAAATCCATCTATTCCAGTCAATAGGGCTTGGCAGAGCCAGTGTGTCTACTATTCCAGACCTTAAAAGATAATTTATAACAGAACTTTGAATGTTTCCTGGCTCAATGCATTTTTTAATATACTGGATCATTTGCATTAGTGTCTCTGTTCACCTTATATTTCATGAGTAAGTAAATTGTGGAAGGTTAACCTTTTCTATAAAAAAATAGGACTTTATGTGGAAGTCAATATTGGCACAGTCTGGAGAAGAACTCTGTCTCAGCTGTCAGGGTGAATGTTTTGTCTGGCCTTCATTGCAATTCTTTTGGTTTTACTCAGTCTTTCTTTCCTTTTACTTTTTTTTTTTTTTTTTCCTTTCTCTTTTTTTCCCTAAAGCTAAAAAAGGAAATTTAATAAACTAACATTAGCATCAAATTTTCTAAATTGCCAAGTCATACCCTGGCTAGCTTTCCCCTCATGCTGTGCACCACGGTGAACATTTATGCTTACACCACGTCCCTTCTTGAGTAATTTACAGCATTTAAAAGCTTAGTTGATCTTGTGGGCTGCTTGGTTCCTTGGTGCTTAAGTGGACTCTTGGCTCTGAGGCAGCGGCTCCAGGTCTAGCAGGCAGCAGTGCCCCCTCAGTGTTTGATTGCTCCCCTACTCATCCAAGGACATAACCAGCAGTAGGAAAGATTTCTCCCGAGACTGATGCACGCAATTAACTGAATTACTTCAACGGGGTGTGGATGGGATAGATTTAAAGTGGAACCTGTTACTGTGCCAGTGGCTGATGAGGATCCTGCTGTGCCAGTCACAGGGGATGAAAATCCTCCTCTGCCAGTTCTCAGTGAAGAAGTTCTTGCTGTGACAGCAGATCCAGCTCACACGCTTGATATAATGTCCTCAATTACCATATCTTTGTAATTATCATCCCTGTCTGATAAGTCTTGTGGAAACTATCAGATCTTGAGTAGAGGATCTAGGAGGCTTGTAAGAATATAATGTCTTGAATTGATCTGTCTGTTTAATGTTTCATCACTCTGCCACCGATTGATCATTCTTTGAATAAAATGATAGCATAGCTGTATGCCAACACTTGTGATTCATTTTCACTTAGCTAATCAAAATGTTGTTTCACAAGACCCTGATGATGTTCAGGATGCCTTTTAGGAGGTATTACCTTACACCAAGCTGGCTGAGTCAGGTGGTCTTTTTCTTATAATATTACCAGGCCAAGCCCCATGATTTATGAGGCATGTTTTCCTCTAGCAAGTTCCTACGAGGGTGCAGAATGGTTTGATTAAAAAGTTTATCAGCTAGAGATAAATCATAGTAAATGTGGGGGTTTTTTTAGTTGAAGGAACTGCAACATCCCCACATATCCTGGGTCAATAACTGAATGTTTTCTTTTTTTACATGAAACTTAAGGATTATCTGAAGATTTCTGCCAGGTCTGTGCAGATCACCCATCCATCATTAGCTAGACAAGCCAAGCATCTGTTTTCACTCTATCTCACACTGAAACCATAATGCTGAGATTCAGACACTGACTTGTTTTTAGGAGGGCTTCTTTTAGCAACGTGAAAAAATGCAAAGAAAACTTCTTGCTGCTTCTGTAGTCATGAACTGTGTTCATGTTTGTAGCTGAGCTTTGAAAGCACGCACCCATCAGCCAGGGAAGTGACTCTTGCTTTTTTATGAATGCTAGTTGTTCTTTTCACTACTGTAATCCTGATGAGTTAAGCAGTGTAATACAGTTTGATGTTTGCTGTAGCAATGAAGTGGTAAGTAAAAATCACCTCTAGGAAGAATTAAGCACTGAAGTAGAATGGAGCAGTGAGTCAGGATACTCTAGTGTAGTTAAGAGACTGTAGTTTTCAGACTACAGTTGTAGGCAAGTATTTCATAGGCCTTAGGGACACTGGTGAATTTTATCCAGAAAACAAAGCCTTTTCCCACAGGTTCATGTCTGGTATAATTATGTTCTAAAGTTCCGGCTTTTTTTTTTTTTTTAAAAATATTCTGTGAGTCTCAGTAGCAGTAGCAGTGGAAAAAATTGCTCTGTAGCACTGAACACTGTCTGCCTACAGCAAAGGCAAAGTTCATAAAGGACACAGAAAGCACAGAGGCCCTGTTAACCTTCTGAGAAGGAAGGTGTGTTTGTACGCACCGAGAAAGCAATCTTTTTTTTGCCTTAGGTCTTTGTACAGTCTCCTATGATTTCCTTCTAAAGAGAGAAGACACCACTGTACTCATTTTGTAACTATCATCAGCTTTAAAAAGACTGTAGAAGCATCTGGCAGGGCCAGAATGGTGATTCATCATGTCAGCCACCACCTTGCCCATTATTTTTTAAGAATTGAGTTAAAGAGCCCCTCAAACACTGACAACTTGGATAGAAGCCTAACTCAATGGCTGGTGGCTGGAATGGCCACTGGAGAATGTCCTGCAAAGTGATCAATAATCCATATCAGATTTTTGGAGTTTGGGGTTTGGTTTTGGGGTTTATTTTTGTGTGTGTTGTTTTTCTGGCTTGTTTTCTTTTTTTTTTTTTTTTTTTTTTTTAAATTTATTTTTTTTTAATTAACGGTGTAAATATTAACTTTGAGAAAACCAACATTTCTCTAAGTCCAGAGATTTGCCTGTATTTTCAAGCATGATTTCAAATATTTGATGCCTCTCTCACAGGCCATTATGTCAGATTTCTAACCACTTGCCTTTGCTTTCTACAACATTGATGGCCCTTTGAGTTAGTGATGCTTGTGCAATTCCAGATGAGAGCTCCCAGTGCTCACGTGGTACCACTTCTTCCTGATTAAGCAGAACAAGTGAGCACCTGATTGACTTTTACCATAAATGCTGACATTCTGCAGCCAAAGGGGAGAGGGGGGGAAAAAGAACCTTTTGATAGTGTTTAAAGCACACAGGCCATTTTCAGTAAGGATTTCCATTTCAAGAGATTTGTTAGTGTAGTCTTGGATTAGCGTATGCATCGAAAGCTGTGCTTAGGAAGATTTTCATCCTTTGAGGCACACACATACCAAAGCTCTTTGTTGTTCCGAATCCATGATTATGTGCTGAATAATGAATATTTTTAAAAGCCTTATGCAGCCACACTGTGATACCTTGACAATTTCAGCCAGTCTCACTCTCTC
>VZSR01003209.1:1357364-1374585 GCA_013398615.1 Brachypodius melanocephalos
CTGTCGTTTTCTTTTCACAGACCTCACTAACCAGCTGTAGGGCTGACCCATTTAGCTATAGTCTTCATGCTTTTCACAACATGCAAAGTTTCTCATACCTTAAATAACTGGTAGATATATCTACAAATTCAGTCCAAACCAGTCAATTCCCCACCCCCTTTTTTTTAAAAATTTTTTTTTCCCTTTAACATAATGAAACTGTAGCTGCCAAAGTCACTGATCACACAGCCCCTTCCCACTAATGATGGCTTTCCCTCTACTCTGCAAGCAAAATGAAAGAGCAGCCCCTCCAAAGCCTTTTCTAGGTCACAAAACATGTTTTTTCTTAACCAAGTTAAATAAAAAAAACACTGCTATTACATTTTGTCTGAAAAATAAAGCATAACTAAGACAGGTAGATGTCCTGCAGGCATGTACATACAATTGAGTGGTGCACAGCTATTAGTTAGCTGTTGTGATCTTTTAGCTCCTTCTGATACTTCAGCACTCTCTTTAAATAGCCATGTAGCTCAAAACATCAATAAGGATGTATTTGCTGTATATTTTTTACCAAAGAGACATTTAAAGAGAAATAACTGTTCTTGAGTAAGTTACATTTTATTTTAATATGCCTGTGTAAATAATGATAGTCATTCACCTCTTATGTTGGAGATGAGAGAAAACTTAGGATGGAAAGTAGTTAGGTAATAATATACAGAGAGATTTCTTTAAAAGAGTGCAAGTTCCTCGGGTTTGCTGTATTCATTTTTCTGTAAAGTGGTTTTTTCCTCACATGAGTGGCTTTCTATTTCCACTTCTTTTACATTTGCAGTCTCTAAAGTCTAAGGTTATTGCCAACAGTATTTTGAGAAGTGCCTTCCCTGGAGGATTTGTTTTTTTGATAGGCAGCAAGGGACTGTGCTCAAATAGGACGGTGAACATTTTAGAGAGATTTGAGATATAATGTGCATCACAGGCATAAAGACCTTGTTTCTTTTCAAAGAAAATGGCAAAAGGCTGGAGCCTGATTTTCAGCTCTGTCTGAGCCAACCAGCTGCAGGAGCAGTCACTGGGACATGCGCTGGGTACTGGGCATCAGAGCAAAGCAGGTCAGTGTTGTCTGGATGAAGTGCTTCAGAAGATGGGAATGGAAGCAGCACAGGCTGTCTGTCCTGGTGGCAGAGTATACACTGCGTGCAAACTCCACCCCAAGTCACTGAGCAACCCTCAACACTTTTAGGTTTGTTTGCATTCAGGCTATCTGTGATTCACACAGTTTGGTTCCCTCTGCAGGAAAGCTGAGGCTTGGGAGTGATTCGGGTTGAAGCTCTCCCATGCCCCCCCTCCCTCAGCCATGAGCATGAGTGGTAGCCAAAGGGTGTCAACCAGCTTGGCCACAGTCTGTCAAAATTACCTGATGGCCCTGCACAGTCCTGACCTGTCTCCATGTCCTAGTGCTGGGTTGCACAACATGGCTACTCCTTTGATGTTCCATCATAAAAACCTGTGTGTGGGACACAGCACGAGAGGTCCTCCAGGGAAACGTTCTGGATTGGCCTGGGGAAAGGGCCTTGGGAGGGGAGGACATGTGTGCCCTGCCCAGGTGGGATACTGGCCAGGCTTAAATTAGGCAGCCAAGGTATGTGAACTTTTAAGGAGAACCACTTGCCCTCCAGCCCTCTTGTCCCTCATTTGTGTATGACTTCTTGGCACAGGCAGATTTCTGTGCTCTTGCTGTCAGCAGACAGTTCTCATGCCTAGCAGAGATTCCTGAGCATGTCAGACCTGATTCTGCCAAGCCACAAGAAATAAAATGACCCTCTCAGACCCTCTGAGACCATGGACCTCCTCCCACCTGTGTCCTCCTTCTAGTGAATACGTATTTCCCTGAATACATAACTCATGTTCATTGCAATGGCTGCTCTTTAGGCATACATGATGCAACTCTGTAGATTCAACAGCTCTATTTCCCTGAATTTGTTGCTGTTCTCCAGCCCCTTTTGCCCATGTGTCTGTAGTGGCATTTGTTGGCCTTTCCTAGCCAGGAGAAAATAGAAGGTTTGGAACCACTTTTATTGGTTTTGCATTGAACAGACCAGCCCTTCCTCTAGGATCAGTTAATCATGGAATTATAGAAGCGTAGAATGCTTTGGGTTGAAAAGAACCTTACAGATCATCTGTTCCAACCCCCTACCATGGGCAGGGACACCTTTCAGAGGACCAGGTTGCTCAGAACCCCATCCAGCCTGGATTTAAACACTTCTAGGGATGGGGCATCCTCAACTTCTCTGAGAAACCTGTTCCAGTGCCCCACCGCCCTCACTGCAAATAATTTTTTCCTAATCTCTAATCCAAACCTACTTTCTGTCAGTTTGAAGGCATTCACCCTTGTCCTGTCACTCCAGGCCCTTGTAAATAGTCTCTCTCCATCTTTCCTTTGGACTCCCTTCAGGTACTGAAAGGCCACAATTAACTCACCCCAAAGCCTTCTCTTCTCCAGCCTGAACAATCCCAGTTCTCTCAGCCTTTCCTCACAGCAGAGCTGCTCCATCCCTCTGATCACCTTGGTGGTCTCTTCTGGACTAGCTCCAACAGGTCCTTCCTGTGCTGGGAACCCCAAAACTGGGTTCAATTTAAGGGTTGTCAACCTGCAGCAAGGATTCCAGCCTGTGCCCATAGCAAGGATTCCTGCCCTATTTCAGTCCTCTGGCCAATCCTTAGGAAATCACAGGCAGATGAGGAGCTGCAGCTGGTGGTTTCATCAAGTAGTACTGGGAACATTTAAACTGAATGCTCCATACAGTCATTTATAGTCTCCTCCACGTTCTCCTCAGTTGTAGGCAAAAATCTGCTCGTTGCCTACCAGGAACCAAGGATCAGGGACACAAATGAACACCTCATGCAGGAACTCTTAAACCAAGGGGACATACTTGTATCATCCTATGAAAGTAGGACAGAAAGTAGGTTTGGATTAGAGATTCCTGGACCTGCACAGAGTGTCATTGCACAAAGCAGTACTGCAACACACTCAGCCAGCAGACAGAGCATGATGCAAATAATCTCTTCAGAAGCTAACGTAGCCCAAAACCTCCTCTTTGAGCTGTGAAAAAGGCAGAGTGCTTGCCGTGCCATTGCTAGACATGCTGAGACTGCTTCTCTCTGACATGATAAAAGGCTCAGGCATCTGTGACACTATGACTCAGTTGCACGACTGCCATCAAAGCTGCCTTAGGACAGATACCAAGGCACAGTACTGCCATTGTGACCCAAGGCTCTGGATCAGTCTGTGGCACATCTTCCCTTACCCGCTGACCACAGATCCGTGCGTGTTTGTGTGGGCAGAAAGAACTGTACTGGTCTTGACTTGATGGAAAAGCTGATTTCCAGGCAAGTGGCAGGTTGTACTCACCCTGTGAACACTGTGACATCTACAAAATGGCCTGTCTGTTCCACAGCACCCATTTATTCTTTCAATATTGCCTTGTAATCTGTGCACCAGCCTTCTTTACAAGCGGGTCTACCAGCGTGATGCAGCTCCATGACAAAGCCAGGAATTATTCCAATTGCCAAGACATGGGAGAAAGTGCTGTGGTATAAAGGTACCCTTTATATCACAGCTGATGAGCTGTGGGCTTCTGCACATCACAGACCAGACACTCTGGGGTAGAACTGGTGAGGTATGGGATGGAAAACTGAGTGGTAAGGTGGGTGGAAAATTGGTTGGGCTCAGGGTCGTGTGAGTGCTGTGAAACAGCCAGGCCAGTTTGGAGCTGGCAGCCTGTAGTTGGTTGAGTCCTTCAGAGATTAATCTTCTCCAGATATTCCACAGAACTGCCCACATTCTTCTTTATGCTTCCTGTGCTCACAGGCACCTCAGCAAAATGAAAGCAAACCCTTCTTTGCTGGTAGCCCCTATGCTGCTGCATTCACGCACTCTGACTTCTAGGAGTGTTGTTACAAATTCTGGAGAGCAGGATGCTGTCTCCCAGGATCTGCAGGCTAGTCCACATGGATCACAGGGCTGTGATGGCACTCAGCTCCTCTCTTTGCTGGTAGAGCAGCTCTCCTTTAATGTGATGCCAGCTGCAGTCACATGGGGCTGAGCATGGGGCAGCACTGTGAAACACTGCTAACTTTGACCAGAGATGGTTTTGCTTTGGAAAGGAGGAGGCCTGCCACCACCTGATTTTTTGTGGGGCTCGCCAAAGTCTTTCTGAGTTGTGGCTTTCTGCTGTGGGCAGCAGCAGCAGCAGCACAGGTGTCAGTATTCAGCCCTGGGGGAGCCTTCTGCACCTGCACCATAGCCCTGTGCAGCCAGGAAATCCCCACTGCATAAAGGCTAGAAGGGCTGCCCTCCTTAGCTTTGCCTCTGCTATAACTGGCTGGTTTTGCATCTCTTTGTAGCTGCAGGGAACATGCTCCAAATAAGAGACTTGCAAATGTTTTAATTTTCCTTAAATGTAGAGGAATGTTAATAAAATTAAAAGGGATGTGACAATCATGAGCAAGTGACGAGAGGAACAGAACCTCTACTGCTTTTTTCTCTTACCTGTCTCAGGGACATTTTAAGGATTACTTGAAAGCCACTCAGATCTCCACCACACTTTTTCCAAGAGTTCCTAGAATAATCTTTTATTCAGCTTTCCCAGCATTTAAACCAGCTGGAGAAATGCTTCTGCTATTCCAGACAGTTTAATCCATGATCCATGTGATTAACGAGACCACCAAGAGAGGAAAGCAGGCTGGGTCTGCTTCTTGTAGAAAACACATTTTTTTTCTTTGTGGCACAAAATTTCCTCATTCTTTTTCTCAAAACAGTGTGAGAGAGCGGAAATGTCTCAATTTAAGATCTAATCTGCCCTGCCTTCGCAGGAAGCTATAAAAGTCTCAAACAAGCTTTCAGTTGATGTATTTTTCTAAATAAGAAGTCCTTTGGACAGAGCCTTGATGCTCAGAGATCAGAGTGGTTCCAACTCATGCCTTTTGTTCCCAGGTGCTTAACCTTACACCTGTATCCCCTTGCCATCAGCCCAATAAGCAGAGTTCAGTTCCTGTGAAATATAGCAGCTGTTGGGTATTTCGCTCTGTTGAAAGCTTTGCCTGTCTCACTGCAAGTGGCTAGGGAGGCCTATTTTCATTTGCAAACCTGTGCAAATTAATGTTTCTCAGAGTATTTATATCAGGGCAGAGCTCTGGTCTCTGTGGCTGTTAGTCCTTGACCCAGACAACTTAGCTGCTTCTTGACTGTCACAATCATATTTAAACTCAACATACTTTTACAGGTTCAGCAATTTTGCAGATGTCTTCAGAACTTAAAGACTAAGTGCCTCTGCCACAAAAGCCAAAAGATAAGCTCCTCTGAGAGGAATTCAAGCTGAATTTAGTCCTTCTCTAGAATGAGGAGACGATGGAAGTCAATTCAAACCCATTCTTCCAGAAGTTAAGTCATATTAAGTAATGTCAATACTGCATACCATGATACACCACTTTCTGGAAAGCATGAAGAAACAAATATAGCTGTTTGATACAAGCTCTCACATCCTTCATCCCACCAAGGGTTCTGCATCCTCACCATGCCTGCCAGTGTGGGGTCTTTGCTGCTAAATTATGACATTTGTTGCTAGTATGAAAATTAAGTTAAAACCAGAAAGAAATCATAGCAGCTCCCTTTCTGGTGTATTTTTTTCTAAACAGAGTCTATTTACTCCAAATCTTTGAACTTTTGTTAATGCAGTTTTCTAAAATTGCAATTTTTATACTACAGCCTTCAAAGCAGATTTGTGTATTAGGAGTCTGGCAGCAGTAGTCTTTTTAGAAGTCATGAAAAGTACAGAAAACACATTGAGGAAAAGAGAGAGAAAGGGAAAAAAGATTTCCATTTGTTTACAGCTTCTTCAGAAATACTCTTTTTGGGGCAGAGCTTTTTGTATTTTGTCTCTTCTGAAGGTGATTTTCTTTCAAATTGTCAGCAATATGTGGAAACTTTTTAACATAAATGCAAAATACCTTAAATTATGAAAATTGTGTGACTAATGACTGAGCAAAAAGTCTCTTTGTTTATTTGATACACAGATCCTTATGCATGCTAAAATTGCTCAGTGGAATTACCATTTACTATGTTAGTCTTAGAAGACAGTGGTCTTTTAAATGTAATGACCACACTAAAAATCAAGTATTTTTAAAGGGCTTAGACACATGATTCTGTTTATTATTGAAGAAAGTACTCTACAATAAGACAGGCAGTTAAAATGTGTATTCCAGTGTGAAATATACTGGGAAAAGACAACAAAATCTCATATGAAAGACAGTCATGTACAATAACCATGTTAGCTTCCAAGTTCTGTATACAAACAAACACTGTTAACAAACTTCACACCACACACAAAAGGCAGTATCTTCACAAAACGTTATCAAAAAAGCATAGCACTGATCCTGGTGGTTTTCTCCTCTGAGTTTGAATTCACTGTATAATGCTTGGGACATATTGGGAACAGGTGTGAGAAGAACCATTAAAAAATTGCCACCGCAGAAGCAATTTGGATGTTCCTCCATGAGGTAAAGACCACAGAGAGCTGAATTCAGATTCACCCTACAGTTCTCTCCTGCTTCCAGGAAAAAGCACAGGAAATGACAGTCTACTTTAGAGCTCATTTTGGAGGCAAGTGGTGTGAAACAGCTTTAATATTAGTGAGAATTGGCTTGGTGCTTTTCAAAGTAGGGTGTGACTGTATCCACCTTTTTATTATGAGGATATATGAATGAAAATACATTCTGTACAGAAAGGAGCAAAACACAGCTGGAAATAGAGACTGTGATTAAGCCATATTTTTTAAAATAAATCTGTACAATATTTACATTTTAGACAGTTCCAGAAATGAACATCTCCAGATTATGAACCACTACCTAGAAAATTCTTTACTCTTATAGAAAATGCATTTGCTGTACAAATATTTATAAATACTTTTGTATAAACTTTTCATGGAAATACCTGTAGATTCATTGAAAAGTAAAACATGAGAAATTCTTATTATCCACCTGACATTTACCTATCCAATGTCCACATATAAAACAGTTTAGAGCATCCTGAATCAGAAAAAAGTAGGTTTTCAGTGTTGAGTATTTTCAAGGAGAGAGAATATTTTGTGTTCTGCTTCCATGCCATCATGCTGACAAATGTGATTGTCCTTTCTGAAAATCCGCAGAAAAGCAGCAGGACTGAATCAGTTTGACTCACTAATTGTTATTGACTGCATCATGTCAGACAGGGCTTCTGGCTCTGCTTCTTCTTCTTTACCATTATCTGAATTTTCTGATGAGATGTAACAGCCAGAATCTCTTGGACAGTCATTTAACTGTGATTTGTCAAAACTCTGGTGAAGGCTTAAGTTCTGCGTCTCTTGATCACCCTCACTTTTCTGCAGTTCTTCAACTAGAAAGAAAGAGAAAGAAAGAAAAAAATGTCAATACAAGTACATTGGGAAAGAGCTGAGATAGCAGCATGACTGATCTTGAAGAACTTTGGAAACAGAGCTGGTAATCTACACATGATTACATCAATATTGTTTGTCCATCAGAAACAGAAACCTCAGCATCCGAGAATTAAAAGTATGATTACGTGAGTGTAACAACATCTGAGCTGACATCAAGGTTGGTCTTTTTCCTTCTGGATGTTTCTCAAAGATGAATGCTGGAGGCTTTGGCCTGATCCTTTATGCTGAGGTCCTTCAGGCTGTGCACAGTGCAGCAGTTACCATGCCCACAGCAGAGAGGGAACCTTTCCCCCTTCCATGCTCATGTATCCCACAGTGGGACACTGAATTAACCACAGAGCCCACTGTGCCTTGTTTGTAACACACTGCCCTGCAGATCTGTGTCTTTTGAGTGCAACCGCCACCACCTGATGTGCTCTCTGCAGGGAGAGAGAATGCCCTGGCCTTCAGAAGTGCTCGCCACAAGAGATGTGGTAACCAGCTTTTCTAAAGCACTGAGCTTTACAGCAGGAGTGGGTGGCTGATGGAAACTTCCTAAGCTTAGCTTGATATCCAGAAGGTTGTTTTCCAAAACACAGAAACCTCAGAGGAAGCTAAGATACCTGATTTCTGCTGCATGGTTTTTGAATACTGTTCCAAAACTAAGTAGAAGCAAATTATCTTGCAAATAATTTGCCCTCGTTTAGCTGCTGTATGACTAATCTGTTCAAAATCAAAAATCTGGAACTCAGTGGCAGTATCAACAGACCTCTCAAGAAAAGCTCAACAAGAGCAGACATACAAGTATATAATGACTCTTATATGTACTGGTTTTAAATTTCCTCTTCCTGTTCTCTGGCTGTGAAGTACATGTTTACTCACAGTAAATTTCTTCAGAAAAGTAAATGATAAAATATAAATCTTTCCATTTCCTATACTTGTGCTGTTGTCATCTCCTGTAGCTGTAGTTTTACTTCAAACTGTATCTGTCTTTCTGAACACATTATAGGGAACACATCTCAGAGGAAACTGATGGGCTTGCTCAGATTTTTAGCCCTTCAGAAAAATGGTACCATTTTGCTTTTGCAAAGAAAGTTCCCTTCTTCCATTTGATTTGTTACTCCTTGGTTAAACAGTCAGTTCTGGATCTTTAGTCATATTTAAACTGTCTCAATTCAAGTTCGGGCAGAATGGAAGTCCAAAGATATGAAAGATTTAATGCTGTGTCAAAATCTAAATCTATTTTAGTTCCTAGAATTTTAAAATTTCCACAAGGAACATTCATACTGACTTTTATGTCAATTGTTGGAAGTTATAACATTTGGTAAAATGGGAAAGATTTAAAATTTGACTTTTTTTTCTGTCTTGTGTTGAATAACACAGAATAAATTAGAAATGAGAGATTGAATTTTTTCACTCTTTTGAAGTGAAATGGAACAGTGGGAGAGTTTCTTTGGAGACCTTTTTCATTGTGTGAGATTTCAGCAAGCTTATTTCACAAAGCATTTTGATTTATTGAGAAACATTCTGAGGTCTTGATGGAAGACTTGTAGATTCGTTTGGCCTGATTAAATCTACTTAATATCTTCTAACTTCCAATTGCCTGATAAATTGAAAAACTGAGCTGATTTTTTAAAGAATCCAAAGTCTCAACTTAGTTATTTTTTCAATAAAGTCTGAGGGTATAGGCATAACTGGATGTATTTAGAATAATAATAATAAAATCACTTTAAATATTTTTGAGGAATAAAGGTTCCACCTTGTTCCCAAATAAATTAATGGTTAATTGCACTTGCATGAAAGAGTACACGTTGCAGCAGATTTAATTGATATCTGCAACTGTTTTATCTCCTTCTCACTTTACAGAACACAGTTTGTCATGTCAAGTGTTATCTCTCTCTTTGCAAGGAAAATATTTGATCGTGTAGGGTGCAATTGATTTCTGATTGAAGTCAGGAAGGAATTACAAAGGCATCCCACCGGTGAAGGTATTCCTGCTGCTGTTGGCAGGGACTGAAGCAGTTCAGCACAAACAACAGCCAAGCCTTGTCCTGAGTGTGTCTCCAGCTCCTTGCAGCACCATCCCAGCAGGGCAGAGGGAACCAAGCCTTGTGCAGCACTGGGAGCTCTCCTGCCCTGCTGCCTCCCCCCTAATCCCCTGGGCAGCCTAATACTGCTTGCTGCCTTCTCATCTGCTGCCCCAGCGTCATCTGCTGCCCTGGCAAGCGCTGACCTAGAAAGCCTTAATCCTGTTTACATTGTCAAGGTCACCGAGGAGCCCCCACCACTTTGTTTGCTTTACAATGGAAAGAAGACCGAGTAACCGGTGGATTAAAAGGCAAGTCCGGTCACTGTATTAGTGCCTTGTAACTGGTTGTCTACATTATCTGAGCAGTTCCTATATGAACAACAGATCCTATTTTTTTTAATCAATGTTTCCCTGGTGTGTTTCAGGGAAAAATGCACCGACAAGCTTGGAACAGATTTTTTTTTTTTTTAAATCTGAATTCAGGTCAATTAGGAAAATGAGAAATTTCTATTTAGAAGAAATGTATATGTATATATATGTAAAGCTTCCTGTAAAACTAGTTCAATTTTCTTACATGAAAAACTGAAAACCAGAAAGATTAAGGTGCTTCAGAGTTAAAATGATATATTTTCTATTTTTCATTCTAAGCAGAAAAAGTTGGGAGAACACTCCTCCCCTTCCATTTTTATGAAGAAAAGACTGAAAGCAAAATTTGGTCCCTTTTCTTTCTCTTTAAAGCAGTCTTAAATATTATGCAGTGACTACTAAACCACTTGCACAGGATGCTGAGTATTATAAAAATACATAGCATGCAATTTTAGGAGTTGCTTCATGAGAAGAGCAAAGCAACTTTTGCTCTCTTTTTTTTTTTTGGCTCTTCTATTCCATTCTGCTTAAGTTCTTTCTCTAACATATACATGCTCAAGTTCTGCATTAGAAAAGGTAGGTTTGCTGCCTTAATCTTTTGGACATCAGAAGAAAGCTACGCTGCACAGAAAACAGGAATTGATAAAATTAAACTGCCGTTAGATGTTGCGGAATCATCAGAAATAACTATCTTATCAACAAATGGAAGTCCTATCATTTTTCTACAGTAAAGCAGTTTCACAGAAGATAAATGGCTCTCAGTCACTGTTGTCTATGATATGGCCAGAAGAGCCCAAGATATGCATCATTTTGACACATATATTCCAGTACTCCTTTAGACAGTAGGATTATATTCAGACTTCTGAAAAAAATGTGAGGCCTTTAGCCTTGGTAAGAGATGTGTGATGCATCCCTTATCTTCCTCACTATTTAGACCTTTAAAATGAGTTTTTGTTATTCAATGGCTTAGATGAGTACGACACATGCAAGGATAGATTTCTTTTTTCCGTCACCAGCACTTTTCCCCTTTCTAATGAGGTTAAAGTCCTGATTAGGGAAGCACTTTAATCTTGGGTTTAAGGGAATTCAACTCAAGAATGCACGGAGGTCACTCTGACACCTGTGCAGTTACATCAGTTTAAACCAGATGAGTGGCAGGAGGCTTGGATTTTGTCTTGGACAAAAAGAAGGTCACCCAAGAGCTAACCAAACTTCATGAGTGTGCACTCTGAGTTTTCCTTTGTGAGTTTTGTCCAGGAGAGCTGGGCTAGGAGCACTGTGCTCTGGGCTGAGTCACTCACGTGCCCTCCTGGGTGGTGCTGCGGTGCCGTACTGAGCAGCACCTTGCAGTAACTAAAGACTCAAAATCACAGAATCACAGGATGCTTGGAACAGACCTCTGGAGACCATCTGGTACAACCCCCTGCCAATGCAGGGTCACCTGGAGCAGGTGACACAGGAACATGTCCAGGGGGGTTTGGAGAGTCTCCAGAGAGGGAGACTCCACACTCTCCCTGGGCAGCTGTTCCAGTGCTCTGCAACCCTTAGTGTAAAGAAGTTCTTCATGTTGAGATGAAACTTCTTGTGATTTGGTTTATGGCCATTGCTCCTTGCACTGTCACTGGGCCCCACTGAACAAAGTGAGTTTTGGAGGATGAAGCCAGAATTCATGTGTATGTACATAGACCATGTATCACCTGTACCAGTTAGACCATCTAAGTGTGAAAATGAAATGAGAACTCACAAAGCATCAAACTCAGAAAGGATCATTTTGGAGCAGTAAAGGGCGGTAATTCTTGGAAAAGACGCAGAGAAACCTGAAGTGGTTTGTGCAATACTTTGAACATTCAAAAGACCAAGTATTTTGTGGATATTTACAGATGTGCAACTTAAAATACTGCATTCACTCAAATCAGCAGCATAGCTTTTGTGGGAGGGAAAAGTTATTGAACTGATGTGAGAACTTGTGGTGAAAACAGAAATGAGAAGCTCCTTTTTTAATCTAAAATCTGGAAGCAAACACATGCCTGAGGAAAAAAAAAAAAGGTGAAAAATATTAATACTCTTGCAAGGATGATCTTCCTTGGGAAATCTGTCAATATTATGTTCAGGCCAATGAGTTGTACCACAGTACAGAAGGGGAGATTGTCTTTGAGCACTATTTGACCTTGACAAGATACTGTGTGATCCCATTGAAAGGGACTGCCCAGTGTAAAATGGAACTCTTGGTGCCTGATTCTCATGTAAAGAAGGTGACTGAGAGCTGAGAGTCATGTCCTTATCTATTTCCCACCTTGCTGTTCAAGAACAATAAATAAAGGATAAGCCTTATTTGGTATTAGTAGTGGAATTTAAAGTATGATTTGCACTGAAATATGAAAAGTAAGCTAAGGAAATGGAGTTGGGGAGATAAGTGTTAAATATTATCCCTCAAATTGAACATGTTCACGTTTTGGTGTTTTTCCATGTAATGAGCTGTATGTACATATCCAATGAAGTCTAATTTTTCTTTATCTCAGAATAGCTTTGGACTATTACTAGTTACTAGTGTAACCCAGTGGATTTCAGGGATGAACCTCTTGATTTAAATCATCGATATGAGAAGAGAATCAAGCCTATTTTGTACACACAAAAATGTGTGTCCTGGGAAACGGTCAAGAAAGGAAGTTCCAAACTTCTTTTATTACTTTGTTCATTAACCATCCAGCAACTGCTTCACTATAAAAATAGCATCCTACAAAAGCACAGACATCCATCTCCTGTCTAGAAGCCATCTGGGAGAAGAATGGAAAGCTATTAAGAAATACTTTATGAAAAAGCCTTTTTTTTTTTTTTTCCTCCTACAGCAATGAATTCATGGAAAGCGAGACTTTTGCCCCAGATATATAGGTCTGACCAACTTCTTGAAAATCTAAAAAGATATCTGAGAAAGGTGGGAAAGTCATGAGGAGCTTACTAATCCTTGCAGTTCTAGGATAGCCTTGCTACGTGAAGTACTTGAAGATGATGGATTTGGGCTTGGACTCCCAGGAAAGGGAGAAAGAAGATAGTGCATTGATAGAAAGAAAAATCTTAAAAAACACTGTGTGGTAAAATTTGCTAAATAAAACTTACTTTTTTATATTCATGGTATAAGATAGGTGAAATTTATTCTTTCAAATTCATTCAGGTCTAAATCAAATGTAAGATTAAAAAAGGTCACTGCCAAAATGTCTATATTTTGCATGGTTTAAAGTAGCATATAATGTGGAAACTACTGCCACAGGTCTTTTGGTTAGAAAACTCAATAAATGTTTATTCTGCAAAATGAATTATACACCATGAGTATGTGTCATGAAGAAATTACTTAGTGTAACATACAATAAATGTCAAGAAAAAGCCAAGAAATGACAAAGAAATTAAAGGCTTTGTAAAGACTGCTGGACATCTCACAAGATCAGATTTCACATTAAAGAAACATGAAATCTTGTTTTACTACATTTATGGGAGGGTCTAGTAAAATGAGGCCATGTTCCAGCACACTTGGCTGTTCTGAGTAATAGCAGTATCACAAAAACTCAGAAACCCTTGTATTTCAACTCTGGGCCATACCTGACTCTCCAGCCATTAATCAAGCATGTGCTTCATGGAAGCATGAATGGAATGCAGAGACATGGAAGTCTTCCAAGCTCTGTGAGAAAGATGGACCTAGAACAGTAAATACGGTCTATGGCCTTAGCTTATTTTTTCATAAAGTTTATCTTTAAAAAGTGAACTTTTTACCTGGAAAGTGCTGAAATTCTATCTAGATTTCTCTTGGCCAGTAAACAGGCTATATTGTAGCTGTGGGTAATTATGCAGCTCACTTCTAAGCAATGCACAAAATCAATTTTAATTAAAAAATCATTTATGCTGGACTGAGCCATGCCCATTTAGGAAAAAAAAATATTGACCCAGGAAAGTTCAGTCCAGATGCAGAATTCACTTTCACAGCAGCACCCAGCTCTTTCAACCCAATTTTCCAATCTGATTGACAGAAGGACAAAGAGGTCAAATGATTCATACAACGTCAGACTCATGCCGAGCTTATCCCCAAGATCATCTTGACGCCCTGTCTTTCGTTATAACAACTTAACAGAAAGCTTCTACCCATTTTGGTCTTTAGTATCCTTCTTTCTGGAACAGGTTGCTCAGTTCTGTCCCCACCAGTCACGTGACAAATGCTCTGATCCCTTTGCAAGTGGATGAGGCAAGGATTCAAGAATCAAACTAGGACAGTATTTACTAATAGTTTACCTTAAAATTTACATGAGTCTTACAAAATTTAACTAGACTTAAATGAATGCTTATAGCTGGCATGACACAAAAAGATGTTTGGGTTCTGGTCCCTGTGAGCATTCATAAATTCTGGGAAAATAATTTGATTGAATTTGAATACTGAAAAGACTTGCTATACCTGTCTAAAGTGCATGTGAAACAAATATTCATTTCATCTCTTGAAATATGACTACAGTGTCATCACTGATTCTGAAGAATGGAGCACTTTATAAGATTTAATGTTATTATTCCCAGAGCTGTTACAGGGATTTGAACCGTCCTGATAACATCAGGAACACTGTTTTGCCTGGAGAAGTGGCTTAATCCTATGCTGCCAATTTAGAACCCAATTTAGATAATAAAGGTGAATATATTCATTTTCAGTATATGGGACATGTAAGGATGTTGTTAGGTTTGGTTCTTGCACAGGTGCATGTGGAACATTAAATGTTAAGACACCTTCAGTATCGAAAGCTGCTTGCTCTGCTTTTTGCTACCCAGCAAATATAAACAGCAAACCATACTCTCACCACTAAAGAACAGTTTGGCACTCATGTGGTCTGTTAGAAACCATTATTTTTCAGTTTGGCTTTCACACTGGTGCAAAACTGCAAAATTACAATCTAGCATTTTTCTTTACTATTTTTCTGGTGTTAAATATGGAAAAACATTCACAATAAAAGGTGCAGAAAGCGCAGTGAGGCTGGTTCCCCAGAAAAACACACTATGCTCAGATTACACATTTTCAGGTGGCTTCCTGGCAGACCCCTGCACTAAAACTTCTGCAAAATGTAACCCTTTCTTTTTCTGGGTTCACTCTTTCCATCATTGCTTCTACATAGACAACTCTTCAAGAGTTCTTTCCAAACCGGTCATCTCACAAAGCTACAGGCCAGAAAGAACTTCTGAACCTGGAGGGCAAAGAAAACCTTTCTAATGCCACTCTAACATGTTTGCAAGAGCCTTCTCTGGAAGCTGAATGAGAATAGGAACAACTTAATGTACAAACGGGGTTCCAAAAAAGCCCAAACATTCAGAAAAAAAAAAAAAAGGAAAGCTGCCTACATACTAAGAGAGGAGATAATAAGTGGATGCCTGATAAAATCTG
The DNA here is from genome assembly GCA_013398615.1 of Brachypodius melanocephalos. Taxonomy (NCBI): domain Eukaryota; kingdom Metazoa; phylum Chordata; class Aves; order Passeriformes; family Pycnonotidae; genus Brachypodius; species Brachypodius melanocephalos. Next base: position 1,372,612 of record VZSR01003209.1, read on the forward strand.
ATATTAAACTATCCCAGGAAGACATTGCTTATCCTTCTCTCTCTTTCCAATGCTTTTCAATTGGAAGTGCACATTTGCTGACATGACTGCTCAGCATAGAGGGAGTATGCACAAATATTAATGAAGACAAAAACACCTCCTGTTTTGGCTGAGTGTCTAATTAAGTAGCTGCTCAGCTGTAGTTTCTACAAAAATGACATAAATTATTTACAATTTGAAGTCAGACTGGAAATATCATTAAAATATAATGAGAAAAGTTCTTCCTCTTTTGTATCCTAGCTTTTCCACTCCCCATGAAAGGAACAAGTGAAGAAAACAAAATGGTGATCAATACACGTGCCTATACACACCCCATATGTTCAACCCTTGGAAGCTCACCACAAACACAAATTAGCTTAATTTTGAGAGAAGCATGCAAACCAGCTATTAGTGTATTTTTTTCCCTTTTTTTACAATACTTTCCTACAAAATAAAACTAATTTGGCTAAGGATTTAAAGTGTGAGATGAAGAGAGGGATGAAAAGAATTTGTAATTATCTGCAGAATGTTGTTTAAAAAATTAAAATTCTTTACTGGAGGTGTTTAAACTAAGATCTCTTTTGCTTAAGATACAAGTGCATACACTCTTAATGAATGTTTAAGACTTACTGTCACAGTCCTGGAGATTTTCAATTGCTGATAACAATCTTGCCCTGTCTTCTGGGTTTGAAATATTTAATTCAATAAGGTGGCTTTCCTGTAGATCCTTTAAGTCCTCTGGAGTTTCATAGCCATTCAGCAGGAGGGTCGAGGCATATTCCTACAAAAGGAAACAAGCAAATCCTCTCATGGAAACAAGCACTATGTTTAGTAGAGGAATAGGCACAGTTTCACTTTTTCTTTCTGGCCAGGTTGAAATGGGCTCTGTTCTCCAGTCCAATCGACTTAACCTCTGGCAGAGGTGGAGAGCAAGAGGGAACAGAGGCAGAGATGCCTGGGATCCCTCCTGTCCATGCCAGCCAGCATCTGTGCCTGAACTCCATAGCACAGTCCAGCAGCAAACAGGACCAGGGCAGAGCTCTGTCAGAAATTACTTAAGCTGCTGAGTGTCTGCACTTTTGTGGGTCACTCCATGAGTGTCTCCCATGCTGAGGCCATGAGGGCCTCTGAGGGAAGGAGTGCTCTGCCCTTTTACAGGAGGAACCCCTCAACACAAGCAAGGGGAGAAACAGAGGGTGCCCTTGGCCCTGCTGTGTCACACAAGGTTCCCCCTGAGCTGGGTGTCGACTCAGTACAAAGCTGTGCATGCTCCAGGGAAAGGAGTGTTTGCATCAGCAGCAAAGCAATTACCCTTATTAAAAATGTTACTTGTAAATCATGACCCCATTACACTTTGACACTCAGTCAAGATCTAGGGTTGCGGAGAGGGAGAGAGGCACAACATGAGCGTAGTACAAAACCACTACTGCTCCCCAAAGAGCACAAGAAATTAGAAACACAAATTCTCAGTTTTGGCACTGGAGTCAGACTGCAGCCCTGTCCCTGAAATGTCCACAGCCACACATCTCCTATACTTAGACACACAACTGCAGTCAGGCTGGCCTGTCACCAGTGCCCCTCTCTGAGTGGAGTTTCCCAGCCCAGCCACATGATGAGGTAAAATGCTGTTCTGTAAGCAACTCCTGATGCATTTCCTGGTCTTAAAAACTGAGATCCAGATGGCTCTCCATTTTTAAGGGATAAGGGAAAAGGTACTTATATTTACCTCGGTATTTTAATAAGGATCCTTATTGGTGCACCACTTTGCCAAGGTGGAATGTGCCGCAATGCACACACATGATACATCACGTATACAATTTATAAACCTTAAAAATTAGCGTATCTAACAAGGATGCCCCAATGGGAGGCCTGGATGAATGGTGTGATATTCCTCCATCCGTGGAATTCCCCCCTGGATGGGCCAAATCTCTGGTTTACAGAATATGTTCTAGAGAG